>CP129450.1:29100000-30300000 GCA_030445155.1 Quercus variabilis | reverse complement strand
AAAAATAAAAAAAAAAAAATTTGCGAAGAACTCGATATTATGAATATCAAGTTCAACTTTACATAGAACTCCATATTCATAATATTGAGTTCCATGATTTTTTTTTTTTTTATTGAACAAAGCTACATCACCGCTTGCCATTGTGGCAAAAAAACGCATGAAACTCGATATTTGAAATATCAAGTTCTATGTGGAACTCAATTTTCATAATATTGAGTTCTAAAATAGTGGCATTCTACTAGATAGTTTGTAAACAGTGGTGTTTGGCTAAATATGTTTTAAATAAGTAGTATTTAGCCATTTTACCCCTTATACATTTCTAGTAATAACACATGCTAGTTTATTTAATTAGGAGTCGAATCTTACTAGTAGAATTTTAGTGTTTTACAAAATATGGTGAATGTTGGTTTTAAGTTTTCAATTTATAAAACATAAATAGTAAATAATGAATTTATAATTGTGGGGGGTGGAAGCCCAAACTTATGTATTGGGCATAAGGCCCTATTTGAAGGATACTGTGTATCCGAAGAGGTGAAAGCTGTTGAGAAGGAGTCCGTATGAAAGAAAGATACTTGGAAATGAAGGTGGAACAGTCCGAAGAGAGAACCAGTGGTCCGAAGAGGTCATTCTCCTCGGATGCAAAGATTCTTGGTCAAGCAAATATATGGAGGGTTCGAATGATCTTCCTAACGACTTCAGTGATAAGGATAAGTTTTAAGCATGCCTGGAGATGAGAAGAATGGATAAATATCTAAAAGGAAAAGTTGCTACCACCACATTAAATGCATTGCATCTGCTTTTCTGGCCGCATTAATGTGGAGAAGACTCCTGAACAGTGTTATCTCAGCTACTACCACTCACAAAGAGCTAAAGAGGAGACCTGACGTGACATATACTCAAGTGAACACTTAAATGAAGAACAAGTGGACAATGAAGATAATGAGGAAGGATGCTATATAAAGGAAAAAAAACCTCTGATAGAAAAAAAAAAAAAAAAAAAAAAAAAAAAAAAAAAAAAAAAAAAAAAGCTCTAAGAATTGTATTCATCTTTCGTTCAATAATATTCCTCCTTAGACATCAAATTGAAAAGTTTTAAAGTGTGTTTTTATGTCAGTTCCTTCTTTAACACCTTAGTTAACTATTGTTCAGTTTACAATCAGCCTAGCTCTTTCACCCACTCTTTACAAATTCATTGTTCTAAGTTCATTAGGCTCATAATCCAAACATTTTGGGCTTGGGCTACAAAAAATGACCCTACAATAATCATCTTTAAAATTATTTTCAACTTGAAGATCCCATAAAACAATTTTTTAGCGGGTTGCTAAACACCCCTTTATTATTAGTGAGCTGTTAAACACCCTTTTTTTTTTTTTTTTGGCTTAAAGTATTTACAGATTTATAGTTATGAAAAACAGAGCGAGATTATCTTTGCATCTAAGTTTATTTTGTTGTATTTCTCTCCCACTCTTATTAATAAGACCCCAAAACTAAGGATCGATTTGCCAATGACGTGAGATGTCAATCTTTGTAAACCAATCTCTCACACTTGTCAACATTAGTCAGTCACCCTCTCACACGAATTGGGAATTCAAGTTCAACTTTCTTTCACCATGCCTTAACTAAAACAAAGAAAAGTCCATTTTTAAAAAAATAATAACAAAATTTTATCTCGTTTTATTAATTTTTACTCATGAAACATAATATTTGATTCTCTATGTGAAATTAATATTGATTTTATTGAATTTTTTCTTTACTTGAGCATGTTGATGCTATTGGATGATTCTATTGTTAAGTAAAGTTGATGCTTTTGATAATTTTAGATTATATTGTTAGGACAAAATTTGGTTACAAACTTGGTTGTAACTAAAGGTTATAACTTCCACTAAAAAATTTAACATAACTACATATTTTAAAATTTTAGTCGTTGAATTGCATATTTCTTATGTTCTTAACACACATGTCAAATTCCATATCAATCGAATGTTATTTACTATTCAATTCATAAACTTATTTTTGATATATAATTTTATACTACAAAATTTTGAAATTTAAACATTTAATTAATAACATAGTTTTTTATTTTTTATTTTCTGAAAATTTCGCAATAAATTGTTATTCAATGATGAATTTGTCAAAATTCACATCCAATAGAAAAATATTGAGTAGAGTTGTAACCATTGGCCAAGCTTTGTCCATATTGTTCTACTTTGTCCCACCCTATCTTGGGTATATATATTTATTTAAGAGGTTTCTTAAAATATCACACTTGAACTTTGATGTCAGTGTTAATATCATTCTTGAATTTTCAGTTTGAACAAGTCTTTGGAAATTAGATTTGTGAAACATTCTACTAATATTTTCCATTAAAGCCAAATGAATTTAGGGTGCGTTTGTTTTGGTGTAAAACGATTTCAGGAAATCGTTTTACACATTTTCTCGTGTTTGGTTGCGCATGGAAAATGGATTTCCGGAAAATAATTTCAATTGACCATAAAATTAAGGCCTTTGACCCAGAAATTGTTTTCAGCCAAAATTTTACCATCAAATCATTTTCGGAGATGCGCAAAGAGAGAAAGAGAGAGAGAAAGGACTCACGCGCAAACAGAGAGAGAGAGAGAGAGAGAGAGAGAGAGAGAGAGATCGCGAACCCAGACCCAAGATCATTGCACCACCGGCAAGATCGTCAAACCCAGACCCACAAACCGCGAGTCGCACCGCGCTGATCGCACCGCAACGATCAAGCAAAGATCGAACCCAGTTGCCTCACACACCTTCGCCTTCGCCTTCAAACCTAGTCGCCTCACTACAACAATCTGACCGGATTTGATGATTTTTTTTCTTTGGTTTTGTTTTTTTTGTGGCTATTGATTGTCAGAATTTGCCGCCGTGAGTTGAATTGGAGTTTCAGTGGGTTGTTGTTAAGTGAAATTTTCTATAATAAAATTTGTTTGGATGCTAAGAAAATAACTGAGAAAATGTGAAAATATTGTAAGAAAATAGCATTTTTAGAATGTTACCAAACATCGAAAATTATTTTCCGGACTATTTTCCATTGCACAACCGAACAGCCGAATACATTTTCCTTTCTCGAAAATAGCATTTCCGGAAAATAAATATTTTCTAGAAAATATTTTACATGAACCAAACACAACCTAATCATGAAATGTACACATGATTTCTGTCAAGACATTAATAGTTTTGAACTATCTTGATTATCATGTGCATATCACGTGATTAAATTGGTTAAGTTTTAACAGGAATGCTAACAAATACTTATCACGTGATTAATTTCGTTAAGTTTTAAGAGAAATGCTAACAAATATTTTATTTGTCATAAACATATATGCAATGAGTTAATCATTCTGATAGAACGTTTACAGATCAAATACACTCACCTTAAAGTACAAGGATGGTATTAGCTTTGAATGCAATTGTCCATATCATTCCGAGTCTGGAGAATGATTCATTTATGGAAAAATTCAACTAATGGCATTTGTGGGCAATCTAGAGTTTTCTAGTCCAAATGCTTGGTAACTGTTGATTTCAATTTTCAATAGCAAATCTTTCGCATTCATTTGAAAATAATTCATTTATACATGGTGACTTCATGCTACGAGTTGGAATCAAGGCTTTTCATGCCCGAAAGTTGCAAAAAATGCAAATGGAAGAGCTGGGTGTTTGATTTGGGTGCGTCTTTGTTTGGTCGACTATATGGGTTAAATGGTGGTTGTTGTGGATAGTTGAGTTTTATGTGGGTTTGGGTGAGTGTAAATTTTTATGGGTGGACCACTCTCTTAAAAGTTAAAATGGCCTGACTCAATTTGAAACAGATGACAGTAGTTTTTTGGGTGAGAGGAATACTAGACACCTCTTACATGATAGTCCTGTTGTATTGAATAATTTCTCACTGAATAGACTATAGAGATTTGAACAACATAAATAAGTCCCACAAGATTCTTAAGAATAAGCTGAACATGTAATTATCACATTTATAGAAATCTAAATATTCTTAATCAAGCCAAAAGTAAACATGTATTCAGAATTTTAGACATAACATTCTCAGAAAATTGGACCATGAGCATACTGAATCTCATAAACCCAAAGCCATGCAAACATAATATGAAACCCCACTAAAATGCTACCTTGAATTTAATTCAACATCAAAATATAGACAAATCTCATCAGGACCCCACTATATGATCAGCGGATTGGAGTAGCATTGTTCCATTGTGATTATTAGAGCAAATAAAGAAGAATTACACAGACCAATAAGAATAAGAAATGCTCAAGTATTCTTAACTTGAATATCATTGCAAAGGTAACAGTGCATTATAATATAAGAACAATTTCAGTACTTACAATAGTCATTGGTACAGTGAAAGAGAAACATTCTAATGGACTAGAAACTGCTAGTATTTGCATCTATTTGAACCACGTTGCTGGTAAAATTGAAGCCAGTCAATCCTCTTCTGACTCTGCACATCAATTGATTCAATTTACACATCAGAACAAAACTAAGATAATAATCAAAGTTTAAGAACACATTGTTCCCCTAAAATGCATAAAATTAGCCCATTCAATCCCATTTATAAGGGGAACAAATCTCCATAACAGTAGAGGATGTAAAACAGCAAGGTGAATTTGGTATTCCACTTTCTTAACAATATGAATATAGCAAGCTACTTATATTCAAAAAAAAAAAAAAAACCAATATAGCAAGCATGCCCCCTCAATGCAGTGTTGACAACATGAACAAGAGAAGATATAGATACTCTTCATACCATGTATGGCTTCCATATTGTCTTCTTTGTAGACTCCAAGGGGTGAGCCATGTACAGATAAAAGCATCTCACCAGGCTTAGGCAGCCTCAATGTTTTGGGTGTCATCCCAACAGACAGCCTTTGGCTACTCACCTGCAAAAATTATTCAGATGTCACATCAAGTCATGCCCATTTGATAACCATCTAACACCTCCCATGAGAAATCTCACAGTATCAGGGAAGTCATCAACCATAAGTTGTTCCCACCCCACCCCCCTCCTTCCCTCTCCAAAACCCTTGAAACTCCTAGCTGATACGCACTCTTCTAACAAACTTGAAAGTTAGCATGCTTTTATGGTTCACTCAATTGCAATCACTAGCTGCTTATGCTTATATTTTCTCCCTTAATGAATGAATTGCAGGTGCATTGCTTATCCTTAGACGGGCTTGTCAAAGGATAAGCAAGCCCATCTACCCATATGTACAAATTCATTGGAGCATCTAGGGCGCACTTGTCATTGTAGGCACTTATTTGCATCAGCTGAAAACTTCTTCAAGGTCCTGAAGTTGGACTATAGCATATTGATGAATTGTGCAATTCAGTAAACATTTTTTCCCTTCTACTTGTTTCAACAAATGAAACAAGAATTTGGTTACTAACTAAAACTTACCAAGATATTGGATTAGTTACATTTTAATAACATTGAAGTTTCATAAAAAATTAAATATGAAAAATAAATAAGAAGAGACAAACCCCAGGAGTTTGAAGACCATCTTGCATCCCGAGTATCTGAGTTTCTGATGGCTCCTCCAAAACCTACAAAGTGGAATTTCAATCAGAATAACAAGAGAAAGGGACTGAAGTGTACGTGTGTGTGTGTGTGTGTGTGAAAGGGTCTTTGGATTTTGGCTCAAACCATGCTTTAATGAGTTAATCACATGAGGTGCAAAAGAAAAGCACATTTCAATGCAATTAAACAAACTCAAATGAAAGTTGAGATCATCCTTTATTTTTTCGGTTAGGAAGAGTTTTATCCAGAAACCCTTGTTTGCAATAACATAAAAAGTTAGAGAACATACAAAGTCATTTATTTGCAGATTACCAGCACCTAGATAGCTTGTTTTCACTGCCACCAATCAAGCACTCTTGTGAGATACAATCAATGATAAAAAAAAAAACTCAAATGTCAATTTTTATTCATCAAAATATCAGAAATTTGTGCATACCTGCTTTGCTAGAAAACTCAAAGCCACCCAAAGATGCAACAGTTGCAGGGCAGTCAGGATAAACCATGGACAACTGGCGCAGAAGAGAAGAATGTATGTCTCTTTCATCAGCATGGTTCATGGATACCTTACTTTCCTTATCATTCCATTGAACTTCAAATTGTTTGTTTCCTTCAGTTCCTACAACTGAAAGGTTTGGAAGATTTTCTTTAAAAAATTGCATTGTGGGGGTTTGTAGTTGTTCCTTGCTGAAATATGAGCGAAGCAAACGCAATTCAGTCAACAAATGCTCAATCTCCACATCACGAATAGCCCTAATAGCACCACTCTGTCGCTCAACTGTTTATAAGGGGAAAAAATGACAAAAAAATAAAAGAAAGGTAACAAGTTGAGAAACAATTCTACAATCACTCCAATAAATTACACACCATAAATCAAAAGTTCAATAAAAAATGTGTCCTTAAATTAATATCATGATTCAAATACACACACGCACACATGCAAACACAGCTGATTAGCTGGTAAAGTAAGACAGACAAGACATAAGAATATTGTTTCCTGGAGAAAATGAAAAAAATCAAAAGCATGGTGTTCCAAAAAGAATAGAAGAAAAAGGAAGCTTCTCCATTTTCAAATAAAACAAATGAATTCGGCATGCTTGGCTAACGGGGATATCATTTTAAGAAATAGCAATAGCATCAACATAGTCTAAAAAATGTATCATCCAAACACGAAAACCATATTATGTATTACCCATAATACACGCAGGTTTGATCCACACATATGATCCGGCACAAAAATTTGAGTTGAAACTCATTACGTTCTTTTGATAGAGTTAACACATAATTTTGAACAATGCCTTGATATAGTGCAATTTAAGAGTTAGCATCTCCAAGCCTAATTTGTGCCAGCAAGCACATAATCAAAGGGGCAAGAGAAAATCATACCTTCTTTGTCAAATTGGGCCTCATTTTCAACGACATCGTTTTCATCATTCACAGGTGACAACTCCACTTTCTTAACGGTTTTCTTGGCTCTTCGCCTTGCCATTTTCACAAGAAAAATTCTATCTCAACCAAACGGCTATTCTTATTTTTTAATTTTCTGCAAACCAAAGTGATCTGTTAATGTAAAATTGTAAATAAACTGAAAATAATTAGCATTTTTTTTTTCAATTTTGCAAAATGTTAGTTTAAGTTAACATGGAACCCTAATTTTAAGTGGCAAATGTGAAATAAGTAATCTGATTCAAGAGCTAACACACGACTGAAATTTCAATTGTTTTTCAAAATAACCTTCAATCGAAAATACCAAAGATGAGAATATAGCCGATAAATATCAAGATCAAAATCAGAACATTAAATTGAAGGGTTTGAATACTAACCTTGAATAAAATGGGACACTTCGTAAAGCAATCCTTGAATTTCGTCCCTTTCCCTCCCTCTCTCTCTCTCTCTCTCTCTCTCGGTGTTGTTAGTGGGAATAAATGTATGATAATCAAACCCAAATTCCTCAAATAAAGTGTCTGCAATCGGCACTGACTTTCTGCCGAAGTATCCGATCCGACAATTGATCTGCTTCCCTCCGTCTCTCTTTCAAATTCAAATCCGCATTCCGCATTCTGCACTAGAGGGAAAATGAACAGACTCACTCTCACTCTCTGACAAACACGTCTAAAGCAAACAAAGAGATTAGATAGACGAAACTGTCCCAGCTCTTTCGCTTATTAAATCGTAAGTTTTTAAGGATAGAAGCGTAAATGCCTCTTCACACACCAAACAAACCCAAAACAAAACGATGTCCACTCCTGCCGTTTGTTTTGAAGTCGTTTTGTCAAACCTAATTCAAACAAACTCTCTGTTTTAGGCTGTGATTGGTTCTTGTAAAATATTTTTCAAAAAATAGCATATTTTTCAGAAATGCTATTTTCGAGAAAGAAAAATATTTTCAAGTGTTTAGTTACATTATGAAAATTGTTGTAAAAAATATTTTCATGTGTTTGGTTCTATTTTGAAAATGCTATTTTCCTACACATTTTTCACATTTTCTTAGCATCCAAACAAATTTTATTCTAAAAAATTTCAAAATCACAGCTAAATTTCAATCCACAGAACAAACCACAGCCAAATCTCAACACCACACACCACCGGTGAGGTGAGGCGAAGGCGTGGGTTCGCGGTGCAAGTCCCTGGGTCTAGGTCGAAGGTCAAAGGCATGACGATCGGCGAGTCACTGGGTTTAGTTCGCGGTGCGAGTCACTAGGTCTAGGTCGAAGTTCGAAGGCGCGACGATCGGCGAGTCGCTGGGTCTAGTTCGCAGTGCGAGTCGCTGGAAGTGCGATCAACGATCAACGATCGTTGGATTTGGAAGGGCGATCGACGATCGGCGCTCGCTGGGTCTCGTCGATGGGTTTGGAAGTGCTATGGGTCTGGGTCTCATCGAGCTCTCTCTTCTTCCTCTCTCTCTCTCTCTCTCTCTTTCTCTCTCTCTCTCTTTCTCTCTCTCTATCTTTTTCCAGAAATCAATTGAAGTGAAAATAGGAACGGAAATGCATTTCCGTTGTCTAAGGGAAAATAGGAAGTGATTTTTCGGAAAATTCTATTTTCTGTAACTGTTAAACATGTGGAAAATGTGAAAAATTCCTGAAATTGTTTACCACCAATTTAAACGCAGCCTTAATCAAAAGTTTTTTTAGGATAGAAGTGTAAATTCATCTTCAAACACTATTAGAGAGTGTTTCATTTTCACGCAGAAGCGTTTTTGCCTTTTCTTTTTTTTGACCAACACCTATTACACTTTCATGGAACATGAACAATGCAAATAGACAAAAAAAAAAAAAAACAGTATTTTTGGTGTGAACAGTAATTTAAATTTTTTTTTTCCAATTTTTAGCAAAATAAGCGATATCTAAACCCACACTAACAAACACAAAATGAAATTCCCTACTATCGTTTTAAAGTTTTGGAGCCCTTTTGTCAAACAAACTCTTTTTTTTTTTTTGATAAAATTAACTGTCCCTTTGTGTATTGTCAAACTCACTTCACAGCAAAACATCAAAGGTTCATCGCATTAAAATAATATTAATGAAATTTTCAATTTGAATTTATTTATTGTTAGTGTGGTTATATATGAAAGAATTTTTAAGGGTACGTTTGGTATACTAAATGTAGATTACATTAGGAATAGTAATCTTTATTACTGGAAATAGAAGACATTGTAATGGAATAATTATTACTATTCATAAGTTTGGTTGTTACATATGAAAAACTTGTAAAAGATGATATATAAGGAAACTTTATATTTTTGGAAATATATTAATTTTAAAACCTATTATATACACTAAGAAATAACTAGTACATCCATTTTAAAGAGGAATAGCTATTCTTTAATTTAAAGAATAGTTATTCTAATGTAATAATTAATCCATGTAATAAAAATGCAACCAAATGACCGAATTAATATTACACATGAATAACTATTCCATTATAGGAGCTATTACAACGTACCAAACGTACCCTAAGAAACTAAAATTTAGGAATTGAAACGGAGTAAATGGCTGGGTTTAATATGTGTTAGTTTTTAGGAAAAAAAAGTATCAAATGTGCTTAAGATATATTTAAAGAAAAGTGCTACGTCCATAACATCCTTACAATATTTTCATAATAAATCATAGGTGGTTAGTTGTTATTGGTTCAAATTTGAACCTAACACTAAAATTACTCTTTTATCTCAACAATAATAATCAATAACAACCTGCCACTTAGGATTTATTGTAAAAAAGTTGTGAAAATATTGTAAATATATCATTTCTCATATTTAAATAGAGAGTGTCCTAATTTTTAGGATAAAAATTTCTTTGGTAGTTTTTTTTTTTTTTTTTTTTTTTTTTTTTTTTTTTTTTTTTTAATTTTGTTGAATTACAATTTTAACCCCATTTTTATTTTTTATTTTTTAAGAATAAAGATTATTTAATTAAATTAGGGGTATTTTTAACTTTTTATTAAATCATAATTAACTTTCTGAACCTCCTTAATATCTTCTTAATTAATATATAGAGATAAACAACATAATAAATAATATATCCCTCCAAATCAGAACCACCCAAAACCACATCCCTAACAATCAAAACCACCAAAAACTACATCCTTTAAATCAGAACCACCAAAAAAAAAAAAAAAAAAGAAAACCCACATCCAGAGGGTAGCAACCAAACCCGACAAAGAAGAGTCTCTGCCATCAACCCCAGCAACCTGTAACTAGCCATTGCCAGCCACCACCACTAGTGGCAAAAAAACCCACAAAACCTCAACCACCGTGAACCCTCTGTGACCCATTCCAAACGTACCCGAGAACTACGGCCACACCTATCTGCAACCCACGAAACCTCATCTAAGACCCACCTGAAACCTACAGCCACACCCATCTGTAACCCTCGAAACCTCACCCGAGACCCATTGGCAACCCACGAAACCCACGGCCATACCACCTGAGACCCACCCACCATACCAAATCCCAACAAGCCATAAGCCACAAATCACAAAACTGACAATTCGATCTCACCTCACAAATCATAAAAGCAGCAACCCAAACCCCACGAATCTGATCTCACCTCCAATGCCCAAGAATCCAACCTCCACGCCGATGCCTATGAATCCAATCTCACCTCAATGCTGATGCCCACAATTCAATTTCACATCGGTTGAAGCCAGAGCCGAGAGGAGAGAGTACAGGAGAAGTGAGAGAGGAGAAAGAAAAGAGAAAGAGAGAAAAGAAAATATGCGCGTGTGGGAGTGAGAAGTGATCGTCCAGGACTAAAAAAAAAATTCTTTGCTTATACCATTCAGCTTCTCTAGCAGCTAACTGTAATTATCACTCAAAATAGTTTTGCTTTATCATCTTTGCTGTAGTGTGTTTTAAGTGTTTTGGTTGCTAAAATGACTATTTAGTCATATAGCAGCCTTATTGTGAGTGCTCCAAGAGCGGAAATGCTATCCTATTTTATTTTACTATCTAAAAAAGCCATTTTATCAGTTATACTATTTTACAATACACTCAATATCTCAACTTTTATTTTCCTATTCAACTTATTAAAATAATATATACTACCTAATAAAATAAAATAATATAACCTATCTTACTTCATTCTCCACCATCAATCTGTTTATCTTTTCCTCACCATCTCCCTTTCAACCACCTGTCACCACCACCTTTGTCACAAGAAACCCACCACTACCGGTGCTAAAAAACTCATCACCACCACCTCTGCTACAAGAAACCCACAAAAACACAAAAAATCAAAGAAATCAAATAATCCACCACCACCACAGTAGCACAAAAAAAGATCCACAACAACACAAATAATCTACCACCACAGAAACACAACAACATAAAAAATCAATGAAAAATCCACCACCACCACAGCAACAACACAAAAAAAAAAAAAAAAAAAAAATCAAAGAAAAATCCACCACGACAACAACACACCCACCACCACCATGGACAGAAACCCACAAATAATTAAGAAAAATTCACATTAATACCCCCCGAAAATCAAACCCATTACCACTGCGAGGCACTGAAAATCAAACCCAAAACCCACCCGAAATTCACACACCAACACGAGGCACACAACGCCGGTCTCACCACGCCACACGCCATGCCATGCCCACGCCGACTTCTAACTCAGCTTCGGTGGCATGCTTAAAAGAAAAAGATAGAGATGTGAGAGAGGGAGTGAGGATGAAGACAAAGATAGAATCAGAGGAGGGGGGGGGGGGGGAAGAAGAAGAAGAAGAAGAAGAGAACTAAGTGTACACCAATCTTCACGCCATGCCACGCCGACCTCCAACCCAGCTTCAATGGCATGCTTAAAAGAAGAAGACAGAGAGATGTGAGAGAGGGAGTGAGGATGAAGACAGAGATAGAATTAGAGGAAAGAGGAAAAAAAAAAAGAAAAAAAAAAAGAGAGAACTAAATGGCTGAGAGAGAAAACAAAGAATAAAATATTTATCCAAGATGCTACAATATCGTCATAAAAGTAAGACGGTACTGTAGCAGTATTGTAAATTTTTTTACAATTTTACAAGTTTAGCAAGCCAGTTGTTGAGTACTTTTGAAACTTGATGCTAAATGATGCTAAATATTGCTAACATATGGCATTTACAATTCCCATTGTGAATGCTCTAAGGGTTGGCAAATAGGCTGGTTAGGTTATAAATGAGTTGGATGTGTAATTACCTACTTATTCATTTATGATCCGTTTATATATAAATTAATTATCCATTACCAACTCAACCCATTTCTTTCTCAAAACAAAAAAACTCAACCCATTTAATTAGTGATCCATTCATTTAACCCAATATGACCCAAATACCTCTAAAACTACTTGAATACCATCTTGACCACCAAAATTACCAAAATACCATCTAAAATGACCCAAATACCCCCACACTTCCAAAATTATCAATATACCCTTGGAGATCCAAAATTATTTTCAAAATGAGCAAAATATCGCAAAAATATATAAAATTTGCAAAATACCCATAAACCTCTAAAATGACGGAAATACCCCCGATATCTCTAAAATTTCCAAATATGCTTAAAAACCACTAAAATGACCAAAATATTCCCAAAATCTTACCTCTAAAATCACCAAATATGCTCAAAACCCACTAAAGTGACCAAAATACCTCCAAAATATCTAAAATGAGCAAAATACCCCATAAAACCTCTAAAATGTCCAAAATACCCCTGAAACCTAAAAAATGATCAAATCGCTCCAAAACCTAAAAATGACCGTGTTGTATAATTTTAACCCTAAAACATTAAAATGATTATACAATGAATTAACTGATTATAATCAATTAATTCAAGCACGTGGCCACAATTCTAAAGATTTAATGAATGAAACTAGCAGTCATTAAATCTATAAAGCAAGCAAAGAAAGCATTAAAGAGATAACATAACGAATATGATAACAAAGTGAAAAACAGATGTAGAACAACTTCAAAGAAAAATCCACTACAAGGGTGACCCACTCACCCCAATTAAGGTAATTTACTATAAAAGAGAAGTTTATAAACCTAGTTCAAAACATTTACCATAGACAGTATCTAATAGCTGAACTTATTGTTGTAACTTACAACAATTTTAGAATTTATGAACTCTTCGTACATCACCCATTCATGAACATTTGATCACCACTATGATGCATTGGGCTTTGTGGTTTCAATCTAATCAATTGGCAGCAACACTAGCATGAAATTTTCTTTCCAAACTTTTAAACTAATGAGTTGAAGAAACTAAGTGTGTGATTGGCATTAGAGATTTACTGAGCTTATTCTGCGTTTAGCTTATTTTTTAGCATCAAGTGGGTCCCCTTTCACTGTTAATGTGGGCCCATTCCCTGTGTAAAAAAGCCAGCTTATTTTCGAGAGTTTTGCCCAATACGGTACCATTTAGCAACAGTAATATTTTGAATTTTTCCCTTTCCCTTCAGCCCAATCGTGCGAATCTGCAAAGAAGATCTCCTCTTCAATTCCCACAACCCGACTCTCTCCTCATTAATGCCACAACTCCTTTTTCTTCGATGCTCTTCAATTTTATATCTACCTCCCAACAACCCAATTATCTGCTTCAAATCTATCACTCTTTTCTTCCTTTATTTGGACAAACCCCTAATAGTGATATACTGATTGGAAAAGATTGTGAGAGATCGAGAAAGACAAAGATGATGTAGCCATTTTGAGGGAGATGAGCTGATGTGTCGGTGAGTTTTTTTAAATTTTTAAAAAAATTTATTAACGTTTTTTCCCTTTTGTTGGGTATGGCTAAATTTTTAGGGTTTGTTAAAGATTAGAGATCAAATTTTTGGGTATTCTTTGATGATTATAATGGGTATGCTTTGATAATTATGAATATCAAATAAGTGATTTATTAGTTTATTACGATGAATAGAAAGTGCACTTGTTTCTCTTCCTCTCTGTGTGTTTAAGAAAAAAAAAATTTACTCACATCAAAGAAAGGAAAAGGGATTTTCCATCTATTACATAGAACTCCAATGAGGAGAGAGCACTTCACTTTCTTGCAAACCATTGCTCCATATCTTTCATCATTCTTGAGCATACAAAAAAAAGACCTTCTTCTGCAATGAGCTTACCATTATGAACACAAACATCCTTTGAGCCAAAGTGTTTTATATTCCAATTCAAGTAGTATGTGTGTGTGTGTGTGTGTTTTCTGGTATGTTGTGTTAGCTATGCAAGGTATTTTTCATTTGTTTATTCTAGTATAATTGATGCTTTCCTAGGGAGTTTTTCATTTGTTTATTTTGGTATAATTGATGCTTTCTTGGGGTATCTTTCTCTGCTTTTGTATAGTTATTTTCATCTTTAATACATTTACTTCCCTAGAAAAAAAAAGTTGAATATGCCATGTTCTTTTTATGTAGTTTTGCTGGTCTTGTGAAGGGCCCATAGATTTTTCATCCCTTAAACTCAGTTCATAAGGAAGACCACAATCCACACTAAGCTAGTAACAACTCCACAGTCTAGCTCCACAATCCATACTAAAACAAAAGCAGCTCCACAGTAGCAGAAATAGCTCCACTGTCCTCACAACAGCGACAACAATTTCACACAACAGCAGGAATAGCTCCATAGTAGGTAACTCTTTCATGATGATCTTAACAATTACACAATTATGACTTTGTTAAATTGTTACTCTTGTTTGTTGCATGTCTTTATGTACACAATGGTAGTTGTATTTTATTTAAATGAATGTGCATTAATGAAAATTTACACACAACGATGAGATTCTAATGAGGAACGTTTAATGGAACATGGCTTAAAAGGTGTTTGTGTTTTATATTTGTAATTTTTTAGCATGTGATTTATATGAAAGGATGCTTATAAGTACAGAATTTATTTGCAGTCAAAATGGTTAAGGGGAAATTGAAGGATGTTGAATGAAAAGATGATCAAACATATTGGAAAGATCCAATAAAATTAAAAGCGTTTTGTGATTTGTGTGCTGTTCAAGTCCTAGCAAGCAATAGGAATGGAGGATATTTAAGAAATGAAGGGTATGACAAAGTGATAAAATAGTTGAGGCTGATCAACAAAGTGGTGAATTAGGTCTAAATTAAAAACAAATGAGATTATCTGAGAAAGGTTTGGAAGTAGCTTTTTGAGCATGAGACCAGGTTGGGTTATGATGCTGAGACTATAAAAATTGATGCAACTGATGAATGGTGGGAAAAAAAGTTTAAGGTTAGTTTACTTTAGAGAATGTTGACAACCTCAATTTTCTACAACTAAGAAAAAGTACCATAAATATTGTTTGTAAACATGTAGGAATGTTCAAAAGCAAAAACGCTTCATACAAAAGGGGTTCTGAATGCAAGGGCTATGGAAATCATGTTTGAAGGCACTATTACAACTGGAAAAAAATGCATAGACCCCAAATAGTCAAATACCAAAGGAAAGCATCGAAGGTTCTGGGGACTCTTCTGATAGTGAAGAATTTGTTAACCCTCGACGTGAGTCCCCTGTGGACGTTGATAGTGAAGAATTTGTTGAATGACCATTATTGTCAAGAGTAGGACCGAAAAGTAATAAGGAAAAAGGCTTGGCAAGAAATTTCTGACTCTTCAAAAGAATTCATAAGAAACGTGGTATAAAGTGTTCAGCTATACAAGAAATGCCTGACTCTTTGAAGAGCATGACAAATGTCATCATTGAAAGTAAAAGTGTAAGTAATCCTATAGCATTTACTTCCGTAACAACTATTGAGGTACAAACAGTAATGGGAATGGTGTTGAGTCTTCCTGATGTGCAATCGGGTCATAGAGTGAACTTTTGGTGTTGGAAGAATAGATGGAGAATTTTGAGAGATATGTCCACCTATGATATACGAATTGAAGAATGCATTATTATTACTACAATGGTTCATAATTTTATTAGAGCACATGAAGACAGTGATATTGGACGAGGGCTTTCTAGACGAGACACATGTGAAAGTAGCGAATGAGGTTATTATGATGAAATGACACGTGATCTCTTCTTTAGATGAACATGAGATGAAAGTGGTTTAGAACAATATCACAGCATCGATATGTGAGATTCTTCCATCGTAGGACTTCCTTTGTTATTAATGTTATAGTTACCAGTCATATTATGGTATTTTTTTTTTGTCAAAATCTAAAACCTTCTTGTTATAATTACCATTAACATTATGGTTTTTTTTTTTTTTTTTGGTAACTCTAATTGATGGCTTTGATGAAATATGTATCTTCATTATGTTGGGGATTTCACCAAATCAAGGAGTAATAATGAAAAAACAAAATGAATACAATAAGCAAACAGAAATTATGATTGACTTAAAAGTACAATTGAATGTTATCCTTAAACAATATTTGTACCCATACGCAAGTTGCTAATAGGTTTCTACAAACTTATCTCCAGGAAACAACTAAGTTTATTGGGTTCTACAAAAAACAGTTTTGAAAAATATCCACTAAATTTCTTGTGTTTCTTTTAACTTACTACAAATAGCAATTAAGGATACTAGAGTTTTCTTTTCTTTGTTGATTTTGGTTGAGTTTTAGTAATTTATTATGTGATGTGATGTAATGATAGGGATTTTTTTTTCTTTGTTGATCTCATCCATGTATCTATTATCACACCACATCATTTTGAACAAAGCTTATCACATCAACCCACTTATCCATGTCCCTAGAATCTGGATGGAGTCGACAGAGACTAGAGAGTGGTCGAATGGGAACAAAGCGTTGACAGAAAGAACATGTAGCTGAGATGGGAATAAATGATGAGAGGACACAATTTGAGCCAAGTTTCGCACATGACCAGAACATTTGTCATTGTTTAAAGCCGCCACCTAACCCGGTTTGGAGGAACTCCTCCAAATGGGTTTGCATGTAAACTTTGTCCCTAGAGCATCTCTAGCAGCCTCTCTAAATTTTTGTATTGTTTAAAGAGTAAACAGTAACATTTACCTTTACCTACCTACCTACTTTTTAAAATACATTTTTCAACAAACTCTTTATCCTTTCTCTATCTCATTTAAATATTATTTCTTCATTCTTTCTTTATTTTTCTTTAATCTTTCTTTATTATTTTTTAATCTTTTTTTATTCTTCCCCAATAACTATATTTTTCAAATTCCTAATAGCTATATTTTTAAATTTCCCAACGGTAACATTTTCAAAATTTTCATCAATTATATAGGCTTTTTTTTAAGGGTCATATTTTTCAAATAGTAATATTTCTCAATAGTCATATGCTTCAAAAAGACTTGATAAATTTTAAGATTTACATAGGTTTGATAAATTTCAAATTACATAGAATTTTTAAAGTACTTGTAAAAGACACATAATCATGAAGATCAAGCCACAATTAGAAGTATTCATGAAGATCGCATAGTCTCCCATCTGTTGGCTAAAGCAATATTGTTTTAGCTTAAGAATAAAATCTAGAACTAACACACAATTGTAAAGAACATTATGTATTAAATTAACCCCACTCTTCCTATCAACAACCAGCAAATAAGTGATGATACCAACAAGGGCTAGTCATGGGAAGCATGTATGAATCTCATCAGTACTACATTAAAGAATAAAAACATCAATACAAAAGAAGTTTGACATTTCACAGTTAACACTAAACAATAAACCTATCTATTTCATTATAGCAAGCTACTGATACAAAAGAAGCTTTATATTTTAAAAGCTAATGGAAATTAGCTATAAAGTTGAACATCATCTTGGATATATGTATATAGTACAGAAGGATCACATTGCAACAAAAAAAAAAAAAAGTGAGTGACACAACATATATCCTTAGTCAGTAGAATCATATTGTAACCAAAAAAAAAAGAAGTTTTAAGCGCTCTCTTAATCATACAAAACAAGAGCATTGATGAATATAATAGTCTAATGACTAGACCTTCATTTTTCAAGGATCTCCATTTGGCGCTGATGAATATATTCTTGTTGCACTGAAGACAACATACTTACATCCATCATCATAATCTCTGTTTCTTCCTTCACTTGTTTCATTCTAATTTTCTCCATTTCATTGTCCTCCTTCAATTTATCCAATCTCATTTTTTCCATTACATTTGCCTCTATCAAATTTTTCATAGACAATTCTATTTTCATTTTTTCCGTTTCAAGTTTTTTATCCTCAAGAAAAATTCGAGCCATCTCCTGCTCATGGTCTACAAGACATCCTTTCTCAATATAAGCCATTTTCATCTCATTCATTTTTCTTTTTTCTTCCATCATAACATTCAATACATCTTCTATGTGAGAAGTTGTACCTTCTTTGCACTTTTGTTTCTTTAATCTTTCTTTTTTAGCTTTCACCCCTGGTAGTCTCTCCAAGTTTACAATTGGAACTTGTAGAGCATCATTATCCTCTAAATTTTCAAACTCCAGATTAGAAGGTGAAGATGCCTTAAATCTCCTTTTTTTTTGGTTGTTGATTGTTAACAATAACCAACCATTTTGGTAAGCACTTTAACAAATGCTAACAATGTTCAAACTGAAATTTGGTGCCCTGGATTGCATGATAAAGGTTTCTTGTTGCATCAAGCTAAACAATTAACAAATAGATTATAGTTACTATCTTGAAACAGTTGGAATAAATTAGCAAATTAATACAAATTTCTTTATAAGATTTACCTTGTCTTCTTCAATCTTAGCACTTTCATTCTTCGATTCAATTTGTGACAAAAACCCACAAAACTTATTGGTGCAAAGTTGAATCGTTGACCATCACTTCATAAGAGAACCCGTCGTATGCTCAGAAGTGAAGGTCTTCCACTTATGGTAGTACTCCCAAATTCTCGTCCAATATGTATGGCATTTTTGGTTATTACTTTTCACTACATCTTGGTTGACATTAAGAAAAGCAGACACAAGAAGAATGTCTTCTTCAATGGAGAAGTTGATGCCATGTTGTGATTTTTTATTTGTGGATTCAACTTGGGGTGTAGACATTTGGCTGAATGTTTGGGATTGTGGAACACCGTCTTCATCACTAATTTGTGAAGATTCAAACATATAATCATTATTGCTATCTTCTATAAGATTAGTGAATGATGTGCCTCTTGGAATACCCGGATTCATCCCTAGTAACAAAAACAAAAAGTAAAAACACATAATGCTAAGGAATAAACATAGCAAGCTCTCTTCCATATGCATTTAGTTGACAGTTAATACAAATTACTTATTACAACTTATTCCATCACAGGACATTATTAATAAGCATGTATGTCAAGATTGCCTTTAGTCAATAAAACTAGTGCAGCAACAAATGCAAAAATAAAGGCAATATTATGAGCATTTTTCATCCCTAAAAGCTACCATATTACCCTCCAATTGTAATTCATTACGCTCTTATTAGCAATGTGGAATTACCACGATTAGCAATTTGAAAATTGAGACATCTTCCCCTTTACTTTCTTCCACTCTGCCACCACTTCATCTCTTGCTGTTGTACCACCCTTGCAACTGAAAATTATATCCAAACTCCAATCTTTTAGGTTCTGAAACATAAAGTATGATAAAGACATATAACAACATATATCAACAAAACTATTTTCTATTAACTCTCTATAATATCTTGCTATCCACTGTTCTCCTTGCTAAATAAGTAAGGAATGGTATGATCCAACCCACAAGTTCCTCCTACCTTCTCTGTTTTCCTCAGAGCAAGATTTCAATCATATTATTGTAACACATGAATCAAAATGCATTGAAAAAAAAAATAAAAGAACAAGAAGAAGGAAGGAAGAAAGAAAGGGATTAAGCTTGGTATGAGAGAAGGCCTTAAGTTGAACAATTGGCATGCAAAAATAGAGATGAGGCCAAAAATTTTATTAAAAAATAAGAAACTAAAAGGAATCAAATTAGCTTAATGACTCTAAATAAGATTGATTAAAATATCTATAGATGAGATCAAGAAACAAAGTGAAAAAGAAAAACACAAATCAGAGATACATAGAAAAAACCCATAAATCTAAAACTAAATCCAAATAGTAGCAATAGCAAATCATGCAAAACCACCAAATCTAAAACTAAGCCAATAAATTCAAACATTATATTTAAAAAAAAAAAAACCATGAAATCAAATTTTGGGTACCGATTTTCATTGTTGACCTATATTCTCAGATTTCCATTGTTGACTGATGTTCTCAGATTTTCGTTCTTCCCAATTAGTGGTTGGGCCACGATTTGGGGTTCAAAATATCTAGGCAGATCTTTTTATGAGAGAAGCTCTGTCGATTTTGTGCTTCACCATTGTTTTCTGATGAGAAGCAAAGAGAGAGTTTTTTTTTTTCTAAAGAGAAGCAAGAGAGATATGGAGTGAAGAAGAAAGAGAAAGGAAGGAAAGAGATTTTTTTTTTTTTTTTTTAATTCAACCAGTATTATTTTAAGGGGAAATATTCTTTGCATAAACTACAGTGATTTTTACAGTGCTCTCTAGGTCTGGAGAGCTACTATAGCAAACCTAAAAAAAAATTTAAAGGTTGTTGGAGGTCTTTTTTCGTGTGTTTGCTCTCCAAATTAGGCTTTAGAGAGCCTATTGGAGATGCTCTTAGATTGTTACATAAATTACTTGTTGCTTACATGCTTTTTGAAATTTTTAAGAAATTAACTAGTGTATCTTCCTATGTTACACCAATCCATATATTAATAGGAATTTAACCGAGATTTCACTCTAGTTTATGTTTGATCTGGTTGACGACCCGATCCGACTTGAATAATGTTGCATGGTTTTTAATGGGAGATTTTCTAAAACTTAGTCCATGGGCTACAGCTTGGCCCCCGTGAAAATTTTTTTTTGGCCCGTTTTGTAGCTCATTGTAATCCTGTGCGCAGGATATAAAAGTTGCTTTTGTGATTAGAGTTTGTTACTATTGTCGTATTTTTAGAGAGAGAGAGAGAGAAACACTGTAGCTGTACTTTGTATTTTTCTTTGATAATAGTGAAATCTTTGCAACTCCGTGGACGTAGGCAAATTGCCGAACCACATAAATACTGTCTTGTGCGTGTAATTATTTTTCTTTGACGTGTGTTTTCTCTATTTTTTTTTTTGTTTCTCACAGGTTGGAATTTAGGCTGAATTCCCAACACTATAGTATAGGCAAATGAGGCAGTCACTTAAGGCTCCCAAATTTTAATCAATATGGTGATTTTTTTATTATTATTGTAATTGCATTAATCAAACCCAAATATTAGCCAATAAATAAAACAATATTTTTTTATCAAATGAAAAACGAGAGAGAGAGAGAGAGAGAGAGAGAGAGAGAGAGAGAGAGAGAGAGAGAGAGAGAAATGTTACATCCAGAATTTTTTTTATAACAAATCCTAAGTGGCAAGTTATTATTGATAAACGAAAAAGTAATTTCAATGCTGTCCTTTTCAAAAAAAAAAAAAAAGTAATTTCAACATTAGGTTCAAATTAGAATTAATAATAACTTAATACCTAAGATTTTTTTTTTTTTTTTTGAATATAGCACTTCTAAAAAATAGGCAATACATAAAAAAATTTAATAATATTTTTCACAATAATTGAATTATCAAACTTTTACTAGTTTTTATTTAGGTTCACTACTAACATCACATTTTTACTCAACACTATCAATCTGCCACATCAGTAAGTATGAAAAGTTTTGTCAAATTTTTTGTTTATAAACTTTCTCAAAAGAATTGTACCTGGTTAGTTAATAATTTTCTATCTAAAAAATAAAGTTTAAGTAATATAATTTTTTTTAAAAATTATATTCAAGTATATAAAAAGTCTCAATTCAGTTTTCAGCTAAGGACTTAAATGTATTATGTCACCTTTTACCAACTACCACTTTTAAAAAGGGTTTATAAACACACCACCGACGAAACTTTTTGTACTCAATTATCATAACATTAAAGTCAATAATCAGTATCTTTTAGCCTAAGCTATTTATAGAAAGCGTTCAAAAGGTGCTTGTTTTGGTTTTTATTTATTTTTTAATAACACAAGTAAAGCATGCTCCAATTAGATGATGCGGCCTAGCTACCAAGTTGGACTCGTGATGAGTCTAAACAAATAGTACAACGTTACTATTTTTATGGTAAATGAACTATTGAAGTATTACTAATATTGGAAAGATAATCTTAGGTAATTATGATCATGTTCTTGACATCTTGTTCAAAAAGTTTGTTCACGAATATTGTGATCACTCAATTTTGAGATGTATTATCTTTTTCTACAGGCAGTATTTTTCTCGTTCCACAGTAATATATATAGTCTAAAAGAACCACAGTATTTCCTCCCAAAAAAAATCACAATGAGTTTGTTTTGCTGCACAATTTATTATTTTGTTTATTTAAACTAGTTTAGACTTTCTGTTATTGTTATTAATTATCAGTAAAAGAAAAACGTATGGAGATTGGGGGGGGGGGGGGGGGGGGTGATAACACTCCTACGTACGGGTCTTAGGCAATACATATTAAAATCGAAAGAAGAAAATATATATTAATGTAAAGAGTGTAAGCAGAAAAGGAAGGGAAAGCAAGGAGAATTATAGAATGCATGGGTTAACGTATAGTTTAGTCCAAATGGCCTACGTCCAAAACATAGAGCCTAAATAACTCATTTTTACAATGTTAAATTGTGTTTACAATAAACCTTAGTATATTATTTATGATAGCTAAACTAATCCTAGCTTTGGACTTAACAATATATTTGGGCCTTTTAAGCCACAACCTCTTTAACACAAGCTCGTAATATATATAATGCTCCCTCTCAAATTTATTTTGAAAGATTGATAATGCCTTGAGTTTGGAATGTAAGCTTGTGAAAATCCCTTAAAAATGACCATACATGATCAAATTGAATGTAGGATGGTTCATATACAAAACATGTAAAAAAAAAAAAAAACACGCGTTGAAAAGTAGTCAGTCAGTGTTGAACTGTTGATGGGTATTTTTGTCTTTTAATTTTTAAAACCTTTATCTTTTAAATTTTAATTGGCAGCAATCAGAGGATTCAGAACCGTACTTTTCTTTATCTCTTTATTGTCTTTTTGTTCAGCCCCAACCTTTTGTTTTAAAAAATAACTGGATCAAAAATCAGATGCTACTAATCAGTCCGCTACTATTCTAATTGACCATAGTGTCATAAAAAAAAAAAAAAAAAAATGACCATGGTGAAAAAGACAAAAAAATCCCTCGAGCACGTGTGGTCGGAGTTCCTGATATTCGATTCTTCATTTCTTATCCAGAGGCAGGAGGAGACTTATCAATTTATATAATTGCGTCTTGGTCAAACTCAAACTCAAAGCTCACTGCGCACTGGCCCACTTTGCAACCCAAACTTCGCCGCACTCACTTCACAAGCCGAAGCGACTTCGCTGTCTCATTTTTTTAATGCTAGTCTTGCCAATGGGTAGACGCCATCTGTGCATGTACCACCCCAACTTCGGTCCCATCGAAGTCCATGACGCTGAAGTAGTACTAGTAGTCGAAGAAGAAGAAGAAGAAGAAGAAGAAGATAACACAGTCACAAAGGGTGTGAGCTAATTTGTGCAGAGGAGATTCATGTCATGTGAGTGACTTCAGACTTCTGTTTTGGTTGTTTTTATTAATGGGTTTTCATTTTAGTATGTTGCTTTAAGGTCTGCATCAAGAAATTGAATGAGGATTAGTTCAAGGTATTGGAGTATTTTAATAAAATCATTATATTTCACTTAATGATGAAATGCTTATTTAAGTGAAAAAAAATTAAATCAATTTATTTTCGTTAATAACAGATTGGTTTCAAATCAAAATGGTAATAGCATCAGTTTTCTTTCTAATAAGTTTGTATTCATTTGAGATTGAGAGTCATTTCCCATTATTTTTAACGTTACCATATTTTATTCAATATGATTATCACTTACTATCCATTTGATAGGATAGTCAAAGCAATAGTAAAGTACTAAGTTTCATTGGGTAAGAAACTAAAATATTTGATTCAATATGATTACTTTTTACTATCCATTTGAGAGGATAGTCAAAGCAATAATAAAGTAATAAGTTTCATTGGGTAAGAAACTAAAATATTAAAGATTAATGGGTGTTGTTTGGATTTGTTTTGCCATGTCCTGAACTATGATATTTACGCTGTTTATAATTCATTCATAAATAATGTAACAGAATGGCAGAGTTTGGTTTTCATGTGATGATGCTTGTCCTAAAGATTTGTAATAACTGTTAATGAAGTAATTATTCAGTAATATAGATGCAATGTTTGATCCTCTCACATAATTATGGGTCCCATTAATTAAATTCATAATAGGATCCATTATTCATATAAGAAGAGTGAGCACTGGTTCTGGAGTATTCAAAAAGTTTTCCTGTCCCCATGAGCTTTAGTTCTAGTAACACTTCTCTTCTTGTAAAAAATGAGATGGAAGGTGAGGTCATGGATTCAAGATCCTCTAGACAAGTGAGTAAATTATTAATTTAAAAAGAAAAAAAGGCATAATATGGGGTATAGCAAACCAGGGATGCATCATAGACAATTAGAAATAAACACAAGAGGAAAGCTTGCATGTGAACTTGCCTGGCAATATGGAGGAAAACAAGGATGTTCTGTGCTAATACTTAGATTTGAAGCCCACTGATTTATTTATTTTAGTCTGTTGAGGCATCAGATTTACAAGGGTGGAATTAATTGGATTTGGTAAAGGTAGAAACAATAATTATGTAACTTAACTTGATCATCAATGTTTATTGAGCTTGGGTGCTCCTTAGTTGCACAACATTGTATGGTAATCCACAGATTTAAAATCTCCAAGTTTAAGATTTTTTATGTGGAAAGGGTGCACAGTGGGATTAGGATGTTATAATAGATTATGGCCTTGTTTGGAGTTATTGTTTTGGTGATACTACTTATAGTTATAATGAAAGCTTATCAAATTCTACACACCATATATACTGACATTAGCTTGTTGCCTATCAACACATTTAGCATTGATGACCTTCTCATATGGTTCACATAAATTGCATTTTTTTTATATGTGGATCATGATAAAGCTAATTTGGTTTTTGGTTATTAATTTTGTTAAACTTACCTATATTTTCTATGTGCTAGTTGAGATCAACTACATAGAACTCAGTCTATTCTGGAAAAGATTGTTAAAGAAACTATATATGTAAGGCATTGACCTATTTCTATTCTACACACCAACCCTGTTGTGCAAGAGTGAAAAAAAGAAAAGAAAAAAGACTCTTCTTCCACACTGTATAATGGCCCCTAACCCTTCAACCACAAGAACATGCAAGCACCTAAACAACAGTGCCACATAGGGGACTAGTATTAGCCCTCTCCTTGATTGTGTAAAATAAATCTTCTAGCAAAATAATCTGAGATCTTTTGCTCTACTTGATGGTATCTACATGTAAACTATCTAACTCCCTCTGATCATAACACGTTTTCTAGGGGAACTAAACCCTCTTGTATCTCTTGGCTGCAGCTCTTTTTTTTTTATGGCCTGCCATTACATTTCTCTTCTTTATACTGTTGCGTCCAACTTCAAGCCTTAATGCTGTCAGTGGCCCAACCAAACGTAGACATGAGGTAATTGTGGCACATCAGGGTGCTGTTGCCACTGATGATCGTCGATGCTCCAGAATAGGGATGGTAGTTCTTCGGGAAGGAGGTCATGCTGTTGATGCATCAGTGGCTTCTGCTCTTTGCTTGGGGGTTGTAAGCCCAGCATCCAGTGGCATTGGTGGAGGAGCCTTTATGCTTCTCAGGCTATCCACTGGGAAGGCACAAGCCTTTGATATGAGAGAAACTGCCCCCTTGAAAGCTTCTGAGGTAATCCAAATAATTTTACTCAAATCATCTTTGGATTGGTTTTGAACTTGAGTGCAAATGGTTCCTATTAAGCTCAATATTGTAAGTTGTAACAATAGAATGGGGTTTCTTTCTTTTTATACTTCCTTACAAGGGTTACATTACAATTTGCACTTTTTAATAAATTTCTTGTTAAAAAAGAAAAAAAAAATTATATATTTTTATTTTTTCTACCTCATTCATGTTTACTGTTGAGGAGCATTTGAGTTGTATGCTTTGGTTGAAGAGCTCTTATTAGTTAGCACTCAATTTCTATTACAATAATGGACGTTGTTTACCTGGTCAGAAGCTTCAACCAGTGTTTGGCTAGATAAAATTCTGCATCTGGAAGACCCAAGACAGTCAAAACATTGCCTAGCTGAATGGATCTTAACCATCTGATAATTTGTGTAATTTCCCATGTTTATCCATCCCATCTACAAAACTCAATTTCTTATCCATGAAGGGTTTTCTATTTAGCTCTGTCCAATTCTCCACCCCAACCTCCCCACCACGACCCCCTTCCCCAAAAAACAAAAGAGTTTTGCACATGCATGTCCAAAGATTATGACTAATAATCCTTAAAAATAAAAATTAGTTGTTGCAATTAATACATATCTGCATGGTTTATATTTCGAACATGAAGACATCCGGGAAATTTACCATTTTAAGACACAGATGAAATTGTATATTGAAATTGTAATTATGAATTCATATTGCTTGTTAAACTTTATGTTCCATGTAAACGATTCTTGAAATCATTCTCTTACATAGTTTTTCATTATCAGAATATGTATGCTGGCAATGCTACTCTGAAAGGTAAAGGTGCCCTCTCCATAGCAGTTCCAGGGGAACTTGCAGGCCTTTTCAAAGCTTGGAAACAACATGGAAGGCTTCCTTGGAAGAGGCTTGTGCGGCCAGCTGAGCGTCTTGCTCATTTGGGATTTAAGATATCACCATATCTCCATGTGCAGATGGTCAATACAGAATCCGGGATCTTGGCTAATAAGGGACTCAGAGATATATTTACTTCAAATGGAAGTCTTTTGCAGGTAGGTGATATCTGCCGCAATGAGAAACTAGCACATACGCTAAGAAAAATTTCAAAATTTGGTCCAGTGGCCTTGTATAATGGCTCAATTGGATTCAATTTGGTTAGAGATATTCAGAAGGTTGGAGGCATACTGACAATGAAGGATTTGCAAAGTTATAAAGTAAAATTGAAAGAACCAATATCTGCTAACATTTTAGGGCTTAAATTGCTTGCAATGCCTCCTCCTTCAGGGGGTCCTCCAATGATACTTGTGAGTATATTTCTGATCAGCTTTGGTGTCATATTCTTTCTTTTTTATTTTTTTATTTTTTTTGACCCAGCTTTATTTGTCTGCTACCATAGATGTTAAACATTCTTTCTCAATATGCCATCCCTTTGGGTGTTTCTGGCCCCCTTGGGTTCCATCGAGAAATTGAAGCTTTGAAACATGTATTTGCTGTGAAGATGAATCTTGGTGATCCTGACTTTGTTGATGTATCAAAAGTTCTAGCTGATATGCTCTCTCCTAAGTTTGCTAAAGAATTAAAGAAACAAATAAATGATAATATGACATTTGATCCTAGTCATTATGGTGGCAGGTAAGCTGCTTCATTGGAAGAGAATTGGTTTGTATATAAGATCTTAAAGATAAATAACTTATATCCAACCTTTTTATATTATGTTATGTTGATTTTTTGAAGAACTTAGCTTTGTGCTGTCTTACATTCTTGCATGTAATTTTACAGAATTCAATCATGTTGTGTCATCTAAGTGCCAAAGTTAAGGTCTTAAATTTAGTTCACTTTTTGGTTCTTATTTGAAAAAATTGAAGTGTCTAATCCGGAAAAGCAATGGTTACGTGTCAAATATTGAAGTTTCTCTGGTTTATTTTTCTGGTGATGCTCCTCGGACATTGAATAAATCATCAATTTGCAGTCTATATGTTAGTTGTGTCACAATTTAGTTGGTAATGAAAGTGTCCATTTGAGTATTGTGGAGACGTAATAAATCTAGAGGACGAGTATGAAGATGATTTATAAAGCATTATAATCTTGACATTGTGTGTGCGATTTATTCTAATTAGACATTCAGTGTTTCTTACATAGAAATATTTTTTGCTCAAGATTTAAATTGATTGACTTTTTTTTTTTTTTTTTGAAAAGGCCACTTCTCATTCATTTAGGTGGTTGAAATTGAATGAAAATGTCTATAATAGAGGCTGCAATTTAGATATTATGGTCAGAAGTTAATGCTTAACTGTAACTGTAACTTGTCTTTATCTCTTCATGCCTATCATTTTTAGTTGTAGAAGACCTGTCGTATATATTCACAATTTAGAACCCAAATGTTTATGCCAAATATTGTTTTCTAACAGATGGAATCAGATCCATGATCATGGAACCAGTCATCTTTCTATCATAGATCGTGAGCGAAATGCTGTATCCATGACTGCTACTGTGAATTCATATTTTGGTTCACTATTCTTGTCACCTAGTACAGGAATGGTCCTAAACAATGAAATGGATGATTTCTCGATCCCTAGGAATGTTTCCGCAAATCTTCCACCACCAGCACCAGCTAATTTTATCCACCCGGGAAAAAGGCCATTATCTTCCATGTCACCTACTATTGTCTTAAAGGTATGCTTTAAGAGTGTTCTCCACTCAAGTTAGGACTGGTGCCATTTCCAAACTACCAGATTAATTTAATGGTCAAAACTTTCCTATTGCTTGTTGGGACCTTCAGAATGAACAGCTGAATAGTAGAGTTACATATGGTACAATATTGGGAGAAATTTTA
This sequence comes from Quercus variabilis, assembly GCA_030445155.1. Lineage (NCBI taxonomy): Eukaryota > Viridiplantae > Streptophyta > Magnoliopsida > Fagales > Fagaceae > Quercus > Quercus variabilis. The sequence continues at coordinate 30,271,290 of CP129450.1, read as the reverse complement.
TTTCAGGGAATGTTTTAGAATAATGTTTGTCATGTCTATTAATCATATTATGTTCCTTTGTGATCTACTGATATCTGTTTTTTTTTTTTTTTTTTTTTTTTTTTTAATTTTTTTTTTAAAAAGCTTTTCATATTATGGAATATATTCATGTGCAATAAATCATGTGACCTTTTGTCAATGCTTTTTACAGGATGAACAAGTGCAAGCCGTGGTAGGTGCTAGTGGGGGGGGCATGATCATTGCTGGAACTGTAGAGGTTCTCTTGAATCATTTTGCCAGGGGAATGGATCCACTCTCTTCTGTCATGGCACCAAGAATCTATCACCAGGTCGTTATCGAACATTCCAACTCCCTCTCTGAGTATACTTTACAATTTTCACTTGCAGTATGAAGCTCTTTCATGATGCATGCACGCTGTTGGTAGGAGTGCTAAGTGATAATGCTTGCATTTAGATAAAGAAAAATTTGCTGCTTAGGCCTAAAGATATCTGATTTGATTGGTCAATCCTTTGCTAAGTTTATGGGTTAGGGTCAAGTTTCTCAGTATGCAAACAGAGATAAATTTTACAGGTAGAATGTTTTTCTTGAAGTTTCACGGGTGGATTGGGTTCAACTGCATAAAATTTCCTTGTGGGATAAATTTTGCACGTTCAGAATAATATAATAAAAGATGAATGTCATTGGGTCACCTATCTTGCTAGTTAGAGATGTGGTTTCAGTTAACATATTTCATCTAATATAAGACTACATCTTACAGAAAAGTGGCTTGAAGAGCAGGCTATATTTTTAGGTTGGAGGGCTTTCTGTTTTAAGTAATTGTAGGATTCTGGTCACCATATTATTCATATACTGCTACTTCAGTTTCTTGCTTCTCTTAACCAACTATAAGCTCACCGCCAAATGCATTAATTTGCCCATTTTTGAGCAGTTAGCCTCCCCCCATTTTCCTTTATTTTGAATGTAGAGGATTAGTTTTTAGTTTTTACTCTATATTGTACCATAAGTAGCCGCTAGAAATTCTAATATGACAATTTTGTTTAACCAGCTGATACCTAATGTTGTAAACTACGAGAACTGGACAACTGTGAGTGGTGATCACTTTGAAGTTCCTGCTGATATCAGGGCAGCTCTTCAAAAGAAGGGGCATATCCTACAGAGCCTCTCTGGAGGGACTATTTGCCAGTTTATAGTTCAAGATGTAGGGACTTTGAAGAAAAATGGAGGCATTGGAAAGCTTGTGGCTGTGAGTGATCCAAGGAAAGGTGGGTTTCCTGCTGGTTATTGAAATGCTGGAGTAATATTAGGCGTCTCTTGATACGCTGGAGTAGTATTAGGCAATTCAATAAAGTTTGTGTCTTTTATTTCTTCTGCTGGCAGATGATTTTTCTTCCAATCTGGTGAAATTGTTAGTTATTGTAAGAGAGGAGATAGATACAATTTTTCTGTTCTTAACCAAGATTGAAAGTAGGGGTGGCAATTCGTGTTCTTGTATCGTGTCAATTCATCAAGATTCCTCAACCTTAATATGATCTATTTATTAAACGGGTCAGTCGTGTTGACTTGTTTATCAAATTTTATCAAAATTTAAAAAAAAAAGAAAAGAAAAAACAAACAAATAAATAATTTTAATATAAAATTCAGAACTAACGAGTAACTATATCACAAATAATATTTCAAAACTAAAGCATATCCTAATATTATAAATAATAAATCACAATATGTCAAAAAATAAACCATAACAATTAATAAGTTTATATACCTAGAGTTTGAAGGATATATTGATAAAATGTCATTAAATTAAACGGGTCAGATAGGAGTTTATGAGTTCAACACTAACTCAACCCGTTTATTAAACAAGTTAACCGTGTTAACTTGAATATAACACAAATTCGTTAAGCTTTAATTTATAATCTGTTAATTTCGTGTTGTGTCGTATTGGGTTCGTGGTTGGTGTCTAATTTTGCCACCCCTAATTGAAAGTTTGGCATGTCATCACTTGTTTTTCAGTATAACATGGTTTTGGTTAGCCTGTGCATCTGCTAGCATATTTAACATTTCCATTTTAGAAAGTATATAATGTTTCAATTTAAGACAGTGGAAGTGCATGAAATGCAACAACAATTTTATTTTTCAAGTTGAGACCTTCGATCTAATTCAGCCGAGTCTTTCAGCTAATTAAAAAACTCACAAAAATGAAAACTCAATGTGGAAATCATTTCGAGCACTTTGTCTATATGCATGCACGCGTATCTACGTGCCTTTATGTCGGTTCCTTAGCTGTGTTTTAAGCAGCTCTTAAATTCAAGCTGCCTATGAATGATTGTTTGGACGAACTGCTGCCATAGCTTTAATTTCTTGATATCGGTTTCAAGTTGGAATTAATGACAGGTGCTTCTTGTGAATGCTAAGGACTTGCTACACCTGGCAAGTCTAAAATACCAGCTTTTTGGCTTATTATGATTGGTGCCACACCAAAAAAAAAAAAAAACTACTTTTGTCATCTTTTTCAACTATACTTTGAGCTAGGTTTGTAAATGAACTAAGCCACTTATAAACAGCACGAGCTTAGTTTGAGAAAAATTTTGTTTATGTTCGTTTGTTTAGAAAACAAGCTAAATTCATGTCTTAAGTTTAGACTCGATTATTAAACGAGCCAAACTCAAACATAATAATGCGGTTGTGAACAAACTCGTGAATAACAAAGATCCATTAAACTATATATAATATTATATATTATATTTTATATGTATACTTGTCTAAAAATTATATTAATATAAATTTAAAATTGGATTGTATAAGACTATACGTTTGTTAATAGGTTCATATGATATTAAATTATTATTTGTACCTTATTGATGATATATATAGTCTATTAAATGTAAAAATTCATAGAATTGTGAAGAGGTAAAACATTTTAGTTATGGTTTCACAATACATAGGAAACAAATAAGTTAATCAAGTAGCTCTTAAATAAGCTCAAGCTTGCTCAAAAAGAAAATGAGCCAAACTTGAATATAAAATCTTTGAGCTTGAAATTGGCTAGTGTGTGCTAATAAAAAAAATTAAATAAATATGTTTGAACTTTTGATACTTGGCTTGACTCAGCTTGTTTAAAACCTTACTTTCGACAAATAAACAATTAGTCCCATAAACAAACTCAAAAGCATTTTACTGAAAGCAATGAAGAATGTTTTGGACTCATGCTTAGGAAATAGGAATAAGCACTTAGCAGCCTAGACAACTCAGGCCTAGGCCTAAGGCCTCACCATCCCAAAAAAAAAAAAAAAATGACCGTTAGGGAAAAAGGCCCCTCCCTCGTTTTCTAAGGCCCAAAATTTTAATGATTGTGCACATTTTTTATATATACTAAAGATATCACAAATTTTACTATAAACTTACAAATTAACATGTCATTGATCAACAAAAAAAGTAATTTAAACATTTATTAATTAGATTGATGAAATTCATCAATCATAGTCATTGTCACATCATACGATGAACATTTTGTAATGTTTTTAACGTATTTTTCCTTTTCATTTCTATCAAGACTCCCAAAATATAAGACCCGAAAGCCTAAAATGTTTTCAAATTTTTTTTTTTCAAATGTGTTAAATCATCAATTATAGATTAATCTCCCATGATAGTTTGAGACTAATTTTTGTAAACCAATATCCCACAAAATCACACACAAAATAATCTCTCTCTCTCTCTCTCTCTCTCTCTTAAAAATAAGATATAAAATTAAAAATTATAGTTCATGTGACCGAAGGTGGGAAGATATGAAAAAAAAAATCTTGTTAATAATCACCGCAGGCTTTTTTATTTGGAATATTAGTTTCATTCTTGAAGACTTGGAGCGGAACTTATTGGGTTGTCAGTATGTGAAAAAAGGTCTCCCTGGCATCTGAATTAGACATATGGCATACAAAATTAGTGAACATAAAGTGAGAAATTAAAATTCAGGACAAAGAGTTTTTTGTTGGGACACCTTAGAATTACAGAGTTTATACTTAATCCACGAACCTACTAATTTTATCTTAAATAAGATTATTAATTACACTACTATGATTATAGATTTTAATAATTATCTCAACTATAAAATGTTTAAATATCAACTTATTTATATTTTAAAATAACTTTTTCTCTCCTGTGACTAGGAGTTCTCTCTCTCTCTCTCTCTCTCGTGCAACTACAAGACACTTCCCTCCCTTAGTTTAGCTAGGGGCTTGTTTTTGTTTCTTTTTTGTCTCTGTTTTTTGATAAGATGGCAAAGGACGATATCAACAGTTTGGAAAATATGAAGTTGACCGCGGAGGAGGAAGAAGTTATAGCTATATCAGATGAAGGTCGTAAGGAAGAAATTGAAAGCTGCACTCTTAATTTGGTTGGAAAGTTCCTTGCGTGTAAACATTTCAAAAGAAAAGTGGCCTAAATTGCACTTAGAAGAGCATGGGGACTTGAGGATGGGTTGCAAATTGTGGAAGTTGAGTCAAACCTGTTTCAATTCAAATTTGACTCTGAGTTTGAGTTGGTTTGGGTGTTGAAGGGAGGACCGTGGACATTTGATAATCAAGTTCTATTGATGATCAAATGGCAACTAGGGATGATTACAAAGAATGTTCAGTTCAATACAATCTCTTTATGGTTGCAAATATGGGGAGCTCCTTTTGATATGGCTTGCCCAAAAGTTGCGGAGGAAGTAGGTAGACGCATTGGAGAGGTTGAAGAAGTTGAGAAACGGTGAAGACAGGATTTGCAAAACTTGTTTATGAGAGTGAAGGTGGCCATCCCAATATCAAAACCGGTGCAGAGAGGAGGTTTCCTAGCAGGGTCTGATGGCAAAAAGACTTGGGTGTCTTTCAAGTATGAGAGATTACCAATGTTTTGCCATCACTGTGGGCTACTAGGGCATGATTTGAAGCACTATGCCAGTTATTTTGCAGCCATTAAAAATAAGAAGGAAGTACCATGTCAAAATGGGGAGTGGTTGAAGGCGAGTGGAGGAAGACAGATGGCCAGAGGAGGAAATGATTTCCAAGCCGATCAAGTGGTGGATGAAGGAGGCCAGAATTCGACTGGTCAAGGAGTGGCGACGGAGGAGCAAAACAAGAAAAACCCTAGGGATCACATAGAAGCTGAAAAAGGGGAGGGTGGAAATCTAGGGACAGTTACAGATTGTGTGATTAATGCCCTTGAAATCATGGAGGGGATTGATATGATTATAGAGGGGAAGGATTCGGATTGCATGGGCAACAACTCATAGAATTTAATCCATGTGAACATAGGAGTTAAGGGAGGTGCTAGGGTGCACGTGTAGAGTAACGTAACAAAGGAGGATGAGGTGCATGTGGAAGACAGGGAGTGTGATTGGCCAAAAAATTTAAAAAATAAGCCCACTTGGACTAGGCCGGCCTGTATGGTTGATAGGCAGGAAGTATTAACCCAACAAAGCTTTGTAAAGTTGGGTAAGAAAGGTTTGCCTCAATGGGATGAGCAATCTGTACTAGAGGAAGAGGGGCATACAAGAAAACGTGAGAAGTTTCATGGAGGAGAAATTGAAAAACGAGTGGCCGTGGTGCGAGACCATCCCCGCCGGGCATAATGAGAGTATTAAGTTGGAACTGCCAAGAGCTTGGGAACCCTTGGACAGTTTGAGGCCTTCGCAAACTTGTGAGGGAACAAACTCCCAAGGTGTGTTTCTTAATGGAGACTCGCCTAGACAAGGAAGGGTAAGAAAAGCATTGCAAAGAATTACCATTTCAAAATAAATTAATAGTTGAGAAACCAGATTCAGGAAGGGGTTTGGCGCTTCTTTGGAAATCAGGGGTGAAGCTGGAGGTGGTGAATTACACAAACAACCATATTTTGGCTAAAGTTGTGGAAGAGGATGGATTTGAGTGGTATTTAACAGGTTTTTACGGCTGGCTTAAAGCTAGCCAAAAACACAAATCTTGGGCTCTCTTGTCACGCCTAGCTATGTTGGTTGAGGGGCCATGGTATTGCATTGGAGATTTTAATGCTATTTTACTCTCCTCTGAAAAGCAAAGTAAGCACCTACCACCATACAAGCAGATGGAGGATTTTAGTTTGGCACTGGAATCGTGTAGGTTGGCTGATATGGGTTTTCGTGGCTATCCCTTTACCTGGAATAACAAGAGATTGGGGGATGCTAACACAAAGGAAAGGCTAGATCGAGCAGCAGTAAACTTGGAGTGGAGGGAGAGGTTTCCAGCTAGTACACTCACACACTTATTTTCTCATGCTTCGGATCATGCACCACTTGTATTGCAGACCATGACTAATAACGGGTTAAGATGCAGAGGGGCAAATGGCTTTAAATTTGAAGAGTCATGGTTATTATGGGATGATTGTGAAAGAATGGTGGCTGATTCGTGGACTGTTGGGCATGCAGGGGTAGTTTCGGCCATGTCAAGTATCAAAGATAAAATAGAGAGCTGTGGGGTTGACTTGCATGCGTGGGGTTCCTCCAAAAGAAAACTAGATGTGGATGAGATTAAAAGGTTACAAGATGTGCTGGAGAGAATGAATAAAAGGGAGCCTTCTGAAGAGACAAGGGCCAAATATTTGGAAGCTAGTAGATCTCATGATGCACTACTCCTTAAGCAAGAGATTTTCTGGTACCAACGCTCTCGGGTTTCTTGGCTTAAATATGGAGACAAAAACACAAAATATTTTCATTTAAAGGCTTCATAGAGGTAGAGAAGAAATTTTATTATAGGGATTAGAGATAAGCAAAATAATTGGGTGGAGGAGATGGATGATATTGTGGAAGTGGCAACTGATTACTTTGAGACCATTTTTACTTCAGGTAGTAGCAATAGAATGGAAGAGTGCATTGATTCAGTATCTCATAAAGTAACAAATGATATGAGGGAATTTTTGTCCAGTGAATATAGTGTAGATGAAATTAAAGCAATGTTGTTTCAGATGGGACCAACCAAGGCTCTTGGACTAGATGGTATGAATGCCCTCTTTTATCAGAAATTTTGGCATATTGTAGGTAATGATGTAATTGCTGTTGTGTTAGATTTTTTGAATTCTGGTTTTATGCCGCTTGAAATAAATTACACCCATATTTTGCTCATCCCTGAAATAAAAAATTTGGAGAAAATTACAGACTATAGAGCCATTAGTCTTTGCAATGTAATCTACAAAATTATTTCAAAGGTCTTAGCCAATAGACTTAAGATGATACTCCCACAGTTAATTTCTCCTTCACAGAGTGCCTTTGTCCCTGGCCACCTGATTACTAATAATGTGTTAGTTGCATATGAAACCTTGCATGCTATGAATAATAAGAGATCTGGTAAAAAAGGCTCTCTTGCTTTAAAATTGGACGTGAGTAAAGGGCATGATAGGGTTGAATGGGGTTTTCTGAAGAGCATTATGTTTAAAATGGGTTTGTCAGATATATGGATTGATAGAGTTATATGTTGTGTGACGTCTGCATCTTTCTCTATGCGTATTAATGGAAAAGCTTTTGGTAATATTCACCCTTCTAGAGGGATTCGACATGGAGACCCTTTATCACCCTATTTGCTCCTTCTTTGTGAAGAAGCTTTTACATCACTTTTGGCTAGAGCACAAAATGAAGGGCGTATCCATGAGGTGGCCGTGTGTAGACGTGCACCCTCTATATTTCACTTGTTATTTATAGATGATTCTTTATTGTTTTGTAGAGCCACTGAAGGGGAGGTGCAGGTTATTTCTGAATTATTGCAGACTTATGCAGATGCCTCAGGACAATGCATTAATTTTGATAAGTCCTCAGTCTACTTCAGTACAAATACAGCCACAGATTAAAGGGAGAGAATTAAGGGGGAGTTAGGTGTTCGTGAGGTGGATAGGTTTGAATCCTATTTGGGGTTCCCTTCATTGGTTGGCCGTGCTAAATATCAAACTTTCTCTTTTATCAAGGACAGAGTATGGAAGAAGATCTAGGGTTGGAAGGGGCAATTGTTATCAAAAGTAGGGAAGGAAATTCTTATTAAAGCAGCAGCACAGTCTATCCCTACATACACTATGGGAGTTTTTCTTCTACCGATAAGGTTGTGCAATGACTTGATTGTAATGTGTGCAAAGTTATGGTGGGGACAGATTGGTAATGAAAGAAAAATCCATTGAAAGAGCTGGATTGCACTAACACCATCTAAGAAGGAGGGGGGAATGGGGTTTCATGACCTACAGAGTTTTAACTTAGCAATGTTGGCCAAGCAAGGATAGAGACTATTACAGGATGAGGATTTGTTGGTGGATGTGCCTAATAGTTCTTTTATGTGGAAAATTTTATTGGTAGCCCAACCATTGCTAAAGAAGGGAAGCTGCTGGAGGGTAGGGAATGGTAACTCCATTCGGATTATGCATGAAAAGTGGATCTCAAATCACCTTAGCAACCAGGTATTACAGCAACCATGTGAAATGGATGGAGAAAAGAGAGTCAACGAGCTTATAGATGAGACAAGGCATGAGTGGGACCAAGTGTTGATTAGAGAGATGTTTTCCAGGAAGGAGGCAGAAGTAATAATTCACATTCCATTAAGCAAAAGAGATGTACCAAACTCTGTCGTGTGGCTTCCTAATAAGGATGGGGTTACTATTTAGTTAAATTGAGGTATGTTATTGTTAGGTTGCTCACCAAAGAAATTGATGGCATGGTAAGAAGTTCGACTGGGCAGAATAGGAGGTTGATTTGGCAATGGTTGTGGATGCTTCACCTACCAAATAAGATCAAAATATTTGGTTGGAGAGCTTGCCATGATATTTTGCCAACAAAAGAGAATTTGGTTCGGTGAAGAATCACAGAGGATAGCATGTGTAAGCTCTGTTAGCAAGGTCCAGAAACAGGGATCCATGTCTTGTGGGATTGTGGAGTAGCTAGAGGTATTTGGGCGGGCAGCAAGGGCAGATTGCAGAAAAGTATAGGTGGACAAGCAGATTTTATTCATTTGTTTGAGGAATTAATGGATAGGCTGTCAAGGGAGGAGCTTGAAGCTTTTCTGGTGCAATGTTGGCTCATTTGGAACCAAAGAAACTTTGTTTTACATGGAGGTTCTGTGCAGGATCCTACTTGTTTGGTTCAGCGAGCTGCGAATATACTGGATGAGTATAATGAGGTGCAAGAGCATTTGGTTATCTCATCTCAAGTTGAACAGGTGCAGTAATGGGAGCCACCAACGGGTTACTCTTACAAGATTAACATCGATGTGGCGGTTTTCGCTGAGATAAATGCTTCAGGTTTCAGAGTGGTGGTGTGCAATGAGAGGGTTGAAGTTATGGCATCCCTAGCAGCCAAAGGTCCACCGATATAGGATAGTGAAGAAGCGGAACTGCTTGCTTGTTGTAAAGCATTGGAGTTTGCTCTTGATGCTGGCTTCATGGACGTGGTGCTGGAGGGAGACAGCTTGAACATGATGCTGGCTATCTCAACTGGGAAAGCCAATAGATTACGTTTGGGTCATATCTATGAGGACATCTAGTGCCTTGCTACAAGTTTTCAAAGCTATTATGTTAGATCTGTCAAACGCAGTGCAAACAGTGTAGCACATACACTTGCTCATTTTGCTAAGAATGTAGAGGATGAATTAGTTTGGCTGGAGGAATCCCCACTAGCAGCACTTGAGGCATTGTATTTTGACTTTCATCGCTTTTAATCAATGAATGATATTTGATGTTGTTTTCAAAAAAAAAAAAAAAAAAAAAATCCGTATCTATATATATAATATCTAAAAGCATAGTATGTATTATTACTACGCTCTTATTGAGCTAAGTCAGGATAGAATTGCAATCCACTTCGATTAATTGTAGTCTACGTTCATTTAGGTTTTACATTTTTATTATTATGCTGTTAAGGTTTATATATATATATATATAAGTAATGAATTTACTTATATTTGCTTCCATTTTAGGTTATTCAAGATGTATAGAAAATGAACTGTTTGTAAGAAACACTAGAAACAAATTTCAACCACACATTATATTATTTACAAAATATCTCGCCTTATATAATAATTTTTTTTGAGGAAAAGGAAAGTAAATTTTATTAAAGTAAATCAAATTGGAATATATCATCCAAATAACTAGGCAGATCTGCTACCCATACATTAGTGTTTTTAGATATAACAGCTCTTCTAGCTAAATACCTCCCTTCTTACATGTTGAAACTGACAGTGCTAGAAAGTGCTCCCTAGACTTTGAGTTTCCTTAACAACATGGCCATACAAAGTGTTACATTAGCCTGAGTTATTCAAAGCCTGGATTACCTGTAGACAATCCCTCCTATTATCACTTGGAATAAGCTTAACTCCTTAGCAAATACCACTGCCCTTCTTGTTGCCAACACTTCCAACTCCATTGATTAGGCCATTGCAATTTTTTTGGCTTAATGCTGCAATGACATTCCCTTCATGATCTTAGTACACCACCCCAATACCAGCACAGCCCGAGTTCTCAAAAAAACGCTGCATCAAAATTAGCATTGTAACAATGCTTAGGAGGAGGGGACCAATGGTCTAGGGGACGACATACATTCACTCAGGGAGCTTGTTTATATACGTCGAAATACTCCATAACCAAATCCTTAGCTCTGGCACTAATCTTATGAAGTGCCTATGAAGGTTGCTGTTCTCTCTAATGATTTCGCCACTACCATAGACACCAAGCAATAGTAGAAAACAAAGCAACCCGAAAACCCGAGCTATTTTGGAACATGACTTCCACAAGATCCACAAAAGACCTGTACTATTTTTTATACAAAACATTGAAGCCAGGACTTGACTTCCACACTACCTAAGCATGATCACATAACCAAAGATAATGCACAAGAGTTTCCTGATGATCATCATAAAGAGGGCATGTTTCATCCACTAGAATATGTCGAGATTTCAAATTTTACTTTGTAGGAAGGGAGTCTTTTGCTGCGTGCCAAATAAAATAACGGATCTTATGAGGAGCCCAAATCTTCCAAATTTTCTTCCAAACACTCTGAGAACTATCCAAAGAAGAGGAGCTCATATTAGAGTTTGCCTCATCAGCGACCCACATACAATAAGCACTTCGAACACTATAGTAACCACTAGAAGTTAAATGCCAATTCAAAATGTCCTCGGCCCAAGCTTCACTCACATGAATCTTGCTCACCATCTCAGCCTCCCACAGGTAGAAATTACTCTTTAAACGACCTGGGTCCCATATTCTAGTGTTTGGGTAAAACAAATCACTCACCCGATTCACTATTGAACTAGCTCTAGGTGACATAATTTTGCTGTAGTTGGAATCAAAAAGCCACCTGTGGTTCCAAACATCTATCATATGCCCATTCTCTACTTGCCAAATAGCCCTTTTATTAATCACTTCACGAGCTTGCAAAATACTTCTCCATGCATAAGAGCATTTCGGATGAATTGGAGCATCTAGAGTACTACTATTAGGAAAATACTTTGCACTAAAAACTCTATATAGGAGTGTATCATTTTGGTGAATAAGTCTCCAAACCTGTTTGGCTAGAAAGACATTATTGAACTTTTGTATGTCTCGAAAGCCTGTACCCCTTATTGATTTTGAGGAATACAAAAAACTTCATTTAACCTAATGTATCTTCTTTGAATCACCATGACCCCACCAAAATTTTCGAATCATTGCTTCTATATCTTTGCACAATCCAACCAGTAATTTAAAAACACTCATTGAGTAAGCCGAAATAGACTAGACCATTGCCTTGATCATGAGTTCCTTACCAGCTTATGACAAAAGCTTCTCCTTCCACCCTTGCATCCTTACCCATATCCTTTCTTTGACCTGAGTAACACATGCTTCCTGCCAACAAAAGAAGGGAGCCCTAAGAATTTCTCATAATTTTGTATTGTCGGGGCATTAAGAGACACTTTAGTTGCTTCTTGGGTTCGTTCATCCATGTTCCCGCTAAAAAATAAGGTTGTCTTCTCCTTGTTTATCATTTGACCCGAGGCTACTTCATAATAAGCTAACAAATCTTGAATTTTTTTTGCATTCCTCCAAGGTAGATCTACAAAATAATAAATAATCATCTGCAAAAAAAGGATTAGTAAGTTTTGGGCCATTTCTGTAAATAGGAAAACCCTGAATTTCCCCTTCTGCTACCGCATTCCTGAATAAAGCATTCAACCCTTCCGCACAAAACAGGGATAAATAAGGAGAAACAGGGTCCCCTTGTCTTAAACCCCTTGATGATGTAATCATACCCTTCGATTCTCCATTCACAAGTATGGAATAAGACACTGTGGTAATACATTTCATAATCAAAGCCAACCACGAATCTTGAAAACCCAACTTTAGGAGAATTTTTTTCAATGAAAATCAACTCCACCTTGTCATAAGTTTTGCTCATATCTAGCTTGAGAGCCATAAAATAATTTCTTTCTTGAACAATTAGTCTTCATATGACGGAAGGATTCAAAAGCTATTAAGATATTATCAGTAATCAATCTATCAACAGTAAAGGCACTTTGAGTTTCTGAAATAATAGAATTAAGTAGTGGCTTGAGTCAGTTAGCAATCACCTCACTAACAATCTTATAAATCACATTACAGAGTCTAAGATGGTGTTTGGATTGCTAATAACCCATATCTCAAACTCATAACTCATATCTTTGATCACTATAACTCAAATCTCTCTACAATTTGTTTTTGGTTCCAAAACTGAGTTATATCTCTCACTCTTTAACTTTAATTTTTGGCAAAATGGTGGAGCCCACCTGCTGGTATTGCACAGTGATATGGAAGAATTATTATAGCAGGTGTCATGGGCTTAACCCATCAGCTCCTGCTTTGGCTGACGGGTCAGTCACGACGGACATTATGGGCTGACGAAGTCATGCTGACGGGAGCAAGATAAACTGGTGGGCTGAAGTCTCCAAGTCTAACCGATGGTAATTCGAAGCTCATTGGCTATTCGTATAGTAAGAAGCTGACGCCAACTTGGCTGAAGGGGAGAAAGCAAGCTGACGGTTTCAAGGCCGACGGTTCTGTGAAAGCTAAGACTTGGCCACCACGCATGGGAAGTTGCTTGTATTCCACGCCTAGTATCAGAGTCCTATAAGGAAAGGATCCCGCAATCTACGCTTATGAGGATTCCTATAAGGAAAAGACTTCTGCTCTAAGGAAAAAGGTCAATCCTCGACTACTATAAAAACCCCAATACCCTCACAAATCAAGGTATGCATAATTACACCCTTTCTAGCACTCTAGAGTTGAAAGAAGTTCTAACTTGACCTTCGGAGGGTATTTGGCCAGCACCACACCGGTGCTCTCTGTCAGGTCATCTCTTTTTTGTTGTGCAGGTGTTGTTTCGAGCGTACAAGCATCGTGCAACTCACTGGTGAGATTTTCGGCATCATCAGTTGGCGCCGTCTGTGGGAACACGAAGCAATTAAAGGGTTGCATGGTACTCACTCGCTCAATGGCAACTACTAATGACGTTCAAGGAGAGGAACCACCCACGACTGCCCTCGAGAGACAAGTTCGGACTCTTAGTGCCGTCGTGGAGCGTCTCACCAAACGGAACCTCGACTTGGAAGAACAGCTACGCCAGAAGGATGCAGCACAAAATGACCAACCAGAAGATCAGGAAGAAATTAGCGCTCCAAGGGGGAACCAGGAAAGACCTGAGGGCAGCTGCGCCTCAAGCAAGCCGGAAAGGCAGCACGTGAGCATGCCATCCCTCATGGATGCGACTCCACCACATATTGCTGCCGAGATGCAAGCAATGAGGGAACAGATGGAGGTCATGATGAACGCCCTCAAGGGGAGAGTCTCTAGTGATCTTGACGATCTAGTCAACCGTACCGACTCGCCCTTCACTGTGGCCGTGAACTCCTTCCCCTTACCCCACAAGTTTCGCATGCCAAATATAGATAGCTATGACGGGGTGAAGGATCCTCTGGACCACCTGGAAACTTTCAAAACCCTGATGCATCTTCAAGGGGTAGCAGATGAGATTATGTGCAGGGCCTTCCCCACAACGCTCAAAGGCCCCGTAAGGGTATAGTTCAGCCGGCTGACGCCCAAGTCTATCAGCACCTTCAAGGAGCTAAGCGCCCAATTCACTACACACTTTATTAGGGGACACAGGTATAAGAAGTCCACGGCGTGCCTGATGAGTATCAAGCAAAGAGAGGACGAGACGTTGCGATCCTACATAACGCGCTTTAATAAGGAAGCGCTATCGGTCGACGAGGCCGACAATAAAATACTTGTAGCAGCATTCACGAACGGGTTACGAAAAGGCAAATTTTTGTTCTCCCTATACAAAAACGACCCGAAGACCATGTCGGAAGTACTCTACAGGGCTACCAAGTATATGAATGCTGAGGATGCATTGCAGGCCCGAGAAGAGAAGCCAAGAAAAAGGGAGAGGCAGGAAGACGCCCGATCAGACCAAGGGAGAAAGAGACCCAGAACAGGGGATCGAAGAGATGAAAGACGATCTAAGCCTCCGGTAGGGAGATTCACGAGCTTCACCCCGCTGACCACCCCAATAGATCAAGTCCTAATGCAAATTAAGGACGAAGGGGCTCTGACCTTCCCTGGAAAACTGAAGGGGGATCCTAATAAGCGTTTTAGAGACAACTACTGCCGCTTTCACCGAGATCATGGTCATGACACAGCCGACTACTATGACTTGAAGCAATAAATCGAGGCTCTTATAAGGCAAGGGAAATTACAGAAATTTGTAAGCAAGGAAAGAGCAGACCCAGCACCTCAGGAGCACCCTCCCCGGCGAGACCATGATCGTCCCAGACCTCCCATTGGTGATATACGAATGATCGTAGGAAGGATGGCTACCAGACTGTCAAAAAGGGCTCGAAAGACATACCTCCGAATGGTCCAAAACGTCCAATTGACGGGTCCAGTGCGAAATGTAGCCCAAAGGGAAAGCCCCGTGATCGAGTTCTCGGAAGAAGACGCGCGACGTATCCACCATCCACATGACGACGCGCTTGTTATCAGCCTACAGGTTGGGGACTACAACTTGCATCGGGTATTGGTCGACAATGGTAGCTCAGCAGACATCTTATACTACCCGGCGTACCAGCAGATGAAAATTAGCAAGGAACAACTGGTCCCGACGAATGCCCCACTTGTCGGTTTTGGGGGTGCAAAGGTGTTTCCGTTAGGTGCGGTCACGTTGGCTGTGACAGCAGGCGACTACCCCCAGCAAATCACGAAGGATGTAACGCTCCTCGTGGTTGACCATTCGTCTGCCTATAATGCCATCCTAGGGCGACCCACCCTCAACGCATGGAAGGCGGCGACTTCAACTTATCATTTAATGATTAAGTTCCCAACAGAATACGGAGTCGGAGAGCTACGTGGAAACCAGATTGCCGCACGAGAGTGCTTTGTGGCCATGATGGAAATGGACAATCACCTCCAAACCATGAACATAGAAGAGCACCGGAGCGCAACGGAGCCAGCCGAGAGGCTTGAGGAAATACCTCTGGACGACTCCGTACCTGACCAGACAACAAGGATTAGGACCCTCGCGAGTCCCGCCACCCGGCGAACGCTTGCAGCATTCCTCAAAGAGAATCAGGACATATTCGCCTAGAGTCACGAGGATATGCCAGGAATAGATCCTTCCGTCATGGTGCATAGGCTGAATGTATCACCATCCTTTCCGCCCATCCGGCAGAAGAAGCGGGTCTTCGCCTCGGAACGGGATCAAGCCATAGCCGAAGAAGTTCGCAAGCTACGAGAGGCAAATTTCATTAGAGAAGTATACTACCCCGACTGGCTAGCAAACGTAGTAATGTTCAAGAAAGCTTCCGGGAAATGGAGGATGTGTGTAGACTTCACCGATCTAAACAAAGCGTGCCCTAAAGACAACTACCCCCTCCCGAGAGTCGACACTCTAGTAGACTCTACGGCTCAGCACCAGCTGTTAAGCTTCATGGACGCTTTCTCCGGCTACAACCAAATCAAGATGCACGATGATGATCAGGAAAAAATGTCCTTTGTAACCAGCCAAGGCCTATTCTGCTACAAGGTAATGCCGTTTGGTTTAAAAAACGCGGGTGCAACTTACCAAAGGCTTATGAACAAGATGTTCGCATAGCAAATCGGGAGAAACGTCCAGGTATATGTCGATGACATGTTGGTTAAAAGTCGAAGGGAAGAAGATCATTTAGAAGACCTCAGGGAAACATTCGACACCCTTCGCTTTTACAACATGAAGCTTAATCCGGGAAAATGCGCCTTTGGGGTGACGGCAGGAAAATTCTTAGGATTCATGGTGTCCTAGAGAGGCATCGAGGCCAATTCGGACAAGATCCGAGCTATAATGGAGATGACACTGCCAAAGAATGTGAAGGAAGTACAAAGCCTCAACGGCAAGATAGCAGCGCTAAACATGTTCGTCTCCAGAGCAACAGACAAGTGCTTACCCTTCTTCCGCACATTAAAAAGGTCTTTCGAGTGGATCGATGAATGCCAGCGAGCGTTTGAAGAATTGAAACCTTACCTCTCTTCCCCACCACTGCTGAGTCCCTCACAGGCAGGAGAAGAACTCTTTCTCTATCTCGCTGTCTCTTCGGCCGCCGTCAGTGCCGCCTTGATCAGAGAAGAAGGGAAAATACAGAAACCCATGTATTACACCAGCTGGGCGTTACGCGGAGCTGAAGAAAGATATCCACCCATGGAGAAACTTGCTTTCGCGCTAGTTACAGCGGCACGCAAACTGAAGCCGTACTTTCAAGCTCACACAATTATTATCTTAACCGATAAGCCTTTGCGACGGGCAATGAGCAACCCAGATGCTGCCGGGCGCTTGACACTTTGGGCCATAGAATTGAGCGAATATGACATCCAATATCGCCCGCGCACCGCTATTAAGGGATAGGTCATGGCAGATTTCATAGAAGAATTCACGAATGGCGAGGATGAGGGGGCAGAGAAATCCCCGCAGTGGAGCATACATGTGGATGGATCCTCCAACAGACAGGCCGGCGGAGTCGGCATCGTACTACAGTCACCCGAAGGAGATACGGTAGAGTGTATGGTCCACCTCACATTCCCCACTACCAACAACGAGGCAGAGTACGAAGCTCTGATAGCAGGGCTCGACCTCGTGAAAGCGGCGGGAGCCGAGAAAGTGATCGTTTACTGTGACTCCCAAATCATAGTTAACCAGATAAGCGGGGAGTATGAATGCAAAGGCGAAAGAATGAAGAAGTATCTGGAACAAGCAAGGAGGAGGATGAACGAGTTGAAGGTCAAAATTATGTAGATCCCTCGGGGGGAAAACGAGTAAGCCGACCGCTTGGCCAAAGCCGCCTCTGCCGAACACATGGTCGCTATTAGTAGTACACTCTCCTTCACGCAGCTCTCTCCACTCATCAGTGCGGTCAACGTACAGGAGCTCGATCCCCAGAACGATTAGACCACACCATTAACCTCCTTTTTGAAAAACGGCATATTACCAAATGATAAGGAGGCAGCGAGGAAACTGAAGGTTCAAGCAGCAAGATTCGTGCTGATCAGAGGTGTTTTATACAAAAGAGGTTTCTCCCGCCCCTACCTACGATGCTTAGGTCCTGAAAAAGCGGATTACGTCATGAGAGAAGTGCACGAAGGAATCTGTGGAAACCACTCAGGATCAAGGTCGCTAGTACACAAGTTAGTACGAACTGGGTACTTTTGGACAACAATGCAGAAGGATGTCGAGGCTTATGTGAAGGCTTGCGACAAATGCCAAAGGTTTAGCAACATCATCAGGCAACCACCCGAAGAACTAACCCCGATGACGGCACCATGGCCGTTCGCTCAGTGGGGGTTGGACATTTTGGGGCCGTTCCCTACGGCAATACGACAACTAAAGTTTCTAGTTGTCGATATTGACTACTTCACGAAGTGGGTAGAAGCTGAAGCATTGGCCACCATCATAGAAAAAAACGTACGGAGCTTCGTTTGGTGATGCATCATATGCAGGTTTAGCATTCCAAGAATCTTAGTCTCGGACAACGGGAAGTAATTCGACAACGACTCCTTCAGGGACTTCTACTCGCAGTTAGGGATACGGAACCACTACTCCTCCCCCGCCCACCCCCAAGCCAATGGGCAGGTCGAAGTTACAAACTGGTCCTTGCTCAAAATCATCAAGACCTGGCTCGAGAGGGCAAAGGGCATATGGGCTGAAGAGTTGCCAAGCATACTATGGGCCTACAGGACAACAGTAAGGACACCAACAGGAGAGACACCATTCCGATTAACGTACGGGAACGAAGCGGTCATCCCAGCTGAAGTCGGCCTCACAAGCTACAGTGTGCATAACCATGACGAAAAGAGGAATGACGGAGCCATACGTCTGCAGCTTGATCTGGTGGACGAAGTTAGAATGGCAGCAGAACAAAGGCTCGCGCAATACCAGGATCGCATGGCCAAGAATTACAACTCCCGGGTTAGACACAGAAACTTCCAGGAGGGAGACCTCGTTCTAAGAAAGGTTATGGGTGCAGCAAGAGACCCCACCCAAGGAAAGCTCAGCCCGAATTGGGAAGGACCCTACCGAGTTACGGCATGGCAAAGGAAGGGCAGCTACCATTTAGAGACATTAGACGGACGAAAGCTACCACATCCATGGAATGCGGAACACTTATGAAAGTACTACCAGTAGAAGCCGCACCACGAAAAGCAACATCTTTCTTTTTGGAATAAGGCTTTTCAATTACCTTTTTAAGTATTTGTTACAATAAGCCCAAAGGGCAGTTCTTTCCTACTTATGTTTTTGCTACAATAAGCCCAAAATGGGCAGATTTTGTTTCTAAACTACCTTTTATATTAATGCATGACGATGAGAGTTTACTCAGGATCACTAAAGTCTACTTACAAACATGAGGTCAAAAATAACCAAGTCCAAAATTGGACAAACCAAAAAGCTGACGGTCCAAAAATGGACGAGCAAAATAGCCAACGGTCTAAAAATGGCCAAGTCAAAAATGGACGAGAGGCTGACGATCTAAATGAACAAATCCACAAACTGGATTAAGCTAAAATAGCCGACGGTCTAAAAATGGCCAAGTCCAAAAATGGACGAGAGGCTGACGGTCTAAATGACCAAATCCGCAAACTGGATTAAGCTAAAATAGCCGACGGTCTAAAAATAACCAAGTCCAAAATTGGACAAGCCAAAAAGCTGACGGTCCAAAAATGGACGAGCAAAAAAGCTGGCGGGCTGAAAATGGCCAAGTCCAAAAATAGACGAGAGGCTGACGGTCTAAATGACCAAAAAATTAAACCAACTAAGCCGACGGTATAAAAATGGCCAGGTCCGCGAAATGGACAAGGCAACCGAAATTAACGGACTAAGTACTGACGGAATGCACAGACCAATAAATAGACTAACGGTCTAAAAAAGGCTAAATCCGTCAGTCCGCAAACAGACGACCATAAGGCAGATAACCTCGTCACGAGATGATGGGATTTTACCAAAACTTTCTACAATCATTAAAGCAAAATGATCAAAAAACTGACGGATTCATTAAAGCAAACTGACCGACGGTTTAGTGAAACTGACGGTACACTAAAATGAGAGGGCCCACAATCTTGGTTTCAAAACATACAAGTTAAATAAACCAAGCAAAATTAAGCTACATACAAGTAATAAAAAGCGACGGCGTTATAAACAAAACCAATCCCAAAGAAGGCATTTAAGAAGCTGTCAAAATATTACACAATGGTACCCAAAGGGCACTTAATAAGGCTGTTTTCTACATAGATAAAAAAAAAAAATGATAAACAAAAATAAAAAACGTCACTTCAAAAAATTCTATTTGGCGGCAGGGTCCTCTCCGTCAAGCAGCACCACAGGGGGAGTCGCGGCGGTCATCAGGTTCGCAGCAGGTTGGGCCAAGACAACCCCACTATCTCCAGGAGGGGGAGAATCAACCGAGTTGTCAACACCAGCAGTGACGGCATCAGTCACAGGCGTCATAGGCTGAGCGTCATCTAGGGTAATCCCAGATAGGTCCAACTTAGGAAAAGCTGACGCCACCTGTTTGAGACAGTCGTCGAATCCCGTGCCATAATAGCTGCCACAAGAATCGATAAAGGAATCTGACGCCTTGAATTTCTCAACGGCGTCAGCCCCTACCGTCTCCAACTGATCACAAAGAGCCATCAGCTTTCCTTCTAGTTCGACCCTCTGACGCTTCGCCTCTTCCAGCTCCTCCTTCACCTCTTTCAGCTCTTGGTTAAGTGTACGCACCGCCTGCTTGTACTGAGCCTGCTGGTCTCGCATGTTGGCGTTATGCTTGTTAACACGCGTGACGACCCCCTCCTTGGCCACGCACCGTTCCTGTAGCGCCTTCACACGGACCAAAGCCTAGAAAAAGATATAACCGTCAGCTATCAAAAAGAAAAAGGTTAGGTACGTCAGTCAAAAAGGAAAAGGTAAAACTGACGGCTTACCCGCGAGAGGTCGAACAGAGCCGACGACCCCAGCTCTTCCGTCCCTAGTTGAGCGCAAGGATCCATATCCGTCGGCCTTATGAGTGCTCCGATTGCCTCGATGGCAAAATCCTTGTGCATCAGCAAGCTTTGGGGTCCCTGCAAGACGGGACCAGAAGAGGTCATAACACCTTTCCCAGCTCCATGGCCCGATGTGGGGGGCGACTTCACGGGAGTGACGGTTGGTCTTTTCGACGGACAAATGACCACTCCGTCAGATTTCCTCTTCTGGGAGCCCTTGGCGATGGTTTGGGGGGCAGACGTAGACATCGCTTCTCCCTTCGCCTTCTTCTCCTCCTTCTGACGGGCAGCGGCGGCCCTGATCCGTTCCTTAGCAACATCTATTTCTGCAATAAAGAAAAACAAACAAACGTAAGGGAAGCCGACGACTAGAAGTACAAAGACTGACGGATAGGTCAAGACTCACGGTGACGGGCAAACTCTTCCAACCTACGAGCCTCAGGCGTTGGTTCGGGACCCCCACAGTACGTATAAAGAGTGTCAAGGGTAATCAAGTCCTGGCACGATCGCTCTTCTATGGGTATCCCCAAAACCCGACGGATGAAATCCTCTTGCTCGTCAGTTATTGATGGGCGAGCGAAAGCTGAAAAAATAACTTGGCTGCATTAGTATCTTTTCAAAGGTAAATTGAAATGTGGCAAACTGACGAGGATAAAAGGTGACGGCTAAAACCTGACTCCCTAACAAACCCCCAAATGTTGTCAAAACAACCAAAGGGGATCGTTTCCCACTCGTCCTGACGGCACACCCAGTCCGTCCCCTCAACAAAAAAGAACCTACTCTTCCAGGCTCTATTGGAATCTGGCATTTCAAACACCAGCCTCAACTCCTTCTCCCTAACGGCAAAGTGATACATCCCCTTTGAAGAAGAAAGGTGCCGAGGTCTGTAGCAGTAGAAAAATTCATCCAAGGAAAGCTGACGGTGACCTCCGCTCAGACGACCCCACAGTACCTCAGCACTAATAAAAATTCTCCACGAGTTTAGAGCAATCTGACTGATTGATATACCAAGGAAATCAGCCAGCTGACGGTGTAAAGCCGTCAGAGGCAGTCTCAACCCGGCAGCAAACATGGCATCATACATGCCAACGTCTGCAGTTCTTCCCGTATAAGACTTTTCACCCTCCATAGGTAGACGGATAGGAATATGGTCAGGGATTTGGAAACGGGTACGTAATTCGTTGAAAATTTTAAGCGTCATATTTGGAAGGAATTTATTCACAGCCCAGTCTTTGGGAAGGATGAAGAGACGACTACCTTCAGGACCTTCAGAATCCCCTTCACAAGACTCCTCGTCGCCTTCATCCCCGTCACTGTTCCCCTCTCCTAATTCAACTTCACTCTTCTCGCCTACTTCCTCCTCCTGGCCGTCGTTTCCCTGACTCCCTATTTCTTCGACGGGAACATGGGCTGACGTCTCCCTCTCTGACGACTAGGAGGAACTCTCAGACTCACTACTTGAGCCTGAACCAAACACCTCGTCGTAGCCCGCTCCTTCGCGGACCGATGACTGATCACTCGATGCGTCACTCGACATCTACCTACAAGTGACGGGTGTAAACTAAGCACCTAGGATGATGACCTCACTTTAAAAAAGAAAAAAAAATTGAAAGTATGCGAGAAAAGAAGGGAAACTTACAAGTTTTTCGAGAGTAACGGTTGAAAAAGTGACGACAGGAATGTTGGTAGAACTGACGGAATGTGGGCGACGGATGTGCTCTCCAGGAATCAAGTGAATGAAATAGTGAAAATGGGGAAAGGGGGGCCACACACACACACACACATATATATATATATATATAAGTAAAACGCACGGAAGACGAAGCGATGCCCGCATTCAGACACGGAGCCAATCCGAGCACGCCACCTGTCCTAGCATTTAATACTGAGGTGTCAGCAGTAATTATTTTCTCTCTCTTGGTCAAAGTGGCAGGTAGTGACGAATGAAAACTCCATAACCCGTCAGGTACAGCTGACGGAGATATGGAGTAGGGGGCAACTGATATGGAAGAATTATTATAGCAGGTGTCATGGGCTTAACCCGTCAGCTCCTGCTTTGGCTGACGGGTCAGTCACGACAGACATTATGGGCTGACGAAGTCATGCTGATGGGAGCAAGATAAACTGGTGGGCTAAAGGCTCCAGGTCTAACCGACGGTAATTCGAAGCTCCTTGGCTATTCGTATAGCAAGAAGCTGACGCCAACTTGGCTGAAGGGGAGAAAGCAAGCTAACGGTTTCAAGGCCGACGGTTCTGTGAAAGCTAAGACTTGGCCACCACGCATGGGAAGTTGCTTTATTCCACGCCCAGTATTAGAGTCCTATAAGGAAAGGATCCCGCAATCTACGCTTATGAGGATTCCTATAAGGAAAAGACTTCTGCTCCAAGGAAAAAGGTCAATCCTCGACCACTATAAAAACCCCAATACCCTTACAAATCAAGGTATGCATAATTACACCCTCTCTAGCACTCTAGAGTTGAAAGAAGTTCTAACTTGACCTTCGGAGGGTATTTGGCCGGCACCACACCGGTGCTCTCTGTCAGGTCATCTCTTTTTTGTTGTGCAGGTGTTGTTTCGAGCGTACAAGCATCGTGCAACTCACTGGTGAGATTTTAGGCATCATCACACAGAATGGTAACATGGCTACCCATCACAAAACCCATAAAGAGACCGAAAGCCACAAACAAAATGGTAACATCTCACTCTTTCAATTCATTTTTCTGCTTTGCCATGCTTATCACAAAACCCAAAAAGAGACCAAAATCCATAAGTCAAAAACCCCATCCCACGCTGCCAACAACACCATCATCGTCCAAACCTAGCAAGCAATTCACCAAAGATGGGTCAAAAAACCCTTTGTTAAGCAAACCCGACCCATTCAATGCAATAAAAAACCAGTCCTCAGCCATAGTTGTGGGTTTGTGTTTGTGTGTTTGATCGGTGAACATGGTGGAGTTATTCTGAAGAAGAAAGAAAGAAAAAAAAAAAAAAAGACAGAAGAAAAGAGAAAGAAAAAAAAAAAAAAAAAACTAGCAAGAAGAAAGAGAAAATAAAAACTGTTGGCGGTGGAGTGGGTCTACAGAAGAAAGAAAGAAGAAGAAAAAAAAGGGATGTTGGTGGTGGAGTTGTTTGAAGAAGAAAGAAAGAAGAAAGAAGAAAAAGAAAAAGAAAAAGCAAAGTGGTATGAATTGACTTGACAGTGACAAGTCAAAAAAATGGGTCCTACAAATTTGATTTTTTTACAACTTTGCCACTATAACTCATATTCCATAACTTAAAAACACAAAAAATTTGTTTTCAATTTTCATCACTCAAACTCAATTTTTTGAGTTTTGAGTTATGGAAACAACACTAAAAAATTTTCCCAAACAAACTTTTTTTTGTGGGTCCCACATTTTTTGGATTATGGGTGATGGAAACTAAGTTACATAACTCAGTTTCCACCCAATTCAAACAACCCCTAAAATAAGTCTAAACCACTCTTTCTAAATTATGAACTTTTGGAATCAAAGTGATGAAAGAGTGATTTATGGATTTTAGGAGGGAACCCGAATTTAAACTATACAAAATAGCGTGAGTAACATCCATACTTACATCAGTCTAGTAAGTTTGAAAACATAAGGGGGGCATCCCATCTAGACCTGGGGCTTTTAGCAAAGCTATCTCCTTGATTGCTACATCCACCTCTTCAACAATATAGGGCAGTGCAAGATCTGCCATCATCTCATTAGTTACCGCGGCTTGAATTGCATCCAAAATACGCTTTAAATCATGTGGATTTGAGGAAGTGAAAAGTTGTGTATAGAAATTAGTCAACAAACCCGAAAAAACCTTTTCATCCTCCTTCCACACTCCATTAACATCTCTCAGTCCCTTGATGAAATTATTCCTTTTCCTTTGAGTTGCTGACCTATGAAAAAAACTCTGTATTCTGATCATCACTTTAAGTACCCTTAGGAATACAATCTCATGCTTTAGTAATTATGTCTCTACACCCAGAATCTGATACCCACATTACCTCAAAATGAAAAGGCTTTCTTCTTCATTTTTGATGTTCCTGTCTACGTCAAGTGATAGGAGAATCGGATGGTGATCCAAAGTAAAACAGTTTAGATGACGTACACTCCCCATGGGGAACTTTGTCAACCACTCATAGTTTGCAACACCACAGTCTAACATTTCCCATATTGTGGGCATAATGTGTGGTTTTGGGGAGTATGCCTTGACCAAGTGCACTGGGACGGAGATACAAGGAGTCACCACTTAGTTTTATGGTTTAAGAAACCATGAATATAGCACACTTACGTGGAAGGACTGATCTTACTACCAAAGTATAAGTTCGGAGTTTAGGTATGATTTTAAGAAAGTATTAGGCGCCCAAAACCGCTTGACCCGTGCGTCGGCTTTCACTAATTGTGTCCTACGTCTTAATTCTATTAAAGGCACATTTAACATTGCATCTTAACATACACACACACTAGTATACATCTAAACATACAACATGACATTTCATCCCAAACCTAACATACATCTATCATGCTTATCACCACATCACAAACCCTAGCATACATCTATCATACATAGCATCCATTACATCCAAGGCAAAAGCATGTACATATCAAATCAAGTAGCAATGTAGACATAAAAAAAAAAAAAATCATATTATCATTCAAAACATGGCATATAGACTTGCACATATATGTTCATCAAAGGACGATAGGCTTTTATAACAAACAAATGCATGTTCATGTGAATGCATAACTTACCTTACTCACTTTGCTGCATTTCAGCACCCATGGCATTAATGCATGATCATGTTGTATGCATGTTTATGGTATTAAAACAAGAAAAGAAAAGAAACCCTAATCTATCATATTAAAAGCAAACAAGTAATTAAGCAGAGGAATAGAGACTTAAAAAGCATAAAAAGGAAAAAATAGAGGCACATTATGTGAGTTTAGTCCTTCCACATAAGGTCATTATATACATGGTTCCTAGGTTATAAAACTATGTGGCTACTCCATTTTCTTTTCTTCACCTAGGTTCACTCGGCCGAGGTGTACTCTCCTCTCTAAAAAGCATTGCGCCCACAATAGGCATTTTTTGAAAGTGTATTTTTGTGGAGGCATTTTAAATTAAAAAAAAAAAAAAAAATGATGTTTGTAGAAGCATTCACGCAAATCAAGTTCATGGGTATTTTGTTTTACATTAATGGGCCGTAACCATTTACATGTTGACCTAATTAGCCACATAGCCTAAGTGTGTGAATCAAATTAATTTCTAGAATTAACTAGGCCATTGGCATGGGCCAAGTTCATGGGTTGTAAGCCTTGAACAATCGGCTTTCTTTTATGATTAATAGGTTCTAGTGGCCCCTTCTAAAGCTTACTTTAAGTCTTAATTCATATGGATAATGGGCCTTGATTTGAACGGGGTTTTCGGCTATAAATTTGGTTCACAAAATAAGCAAAATTAGTATGCCTTTGTTAATTTTTTTCCCAGCCCTATTCAACCCAATTTTATTTGTTTATTTTCTAGGATATTGGACTGACGGGCTTTAAGCTTGCCAGTAAGTCGTCCAAGAAAACCTCTAACATCGTTATAATTGTAAAACTGCTTTCTAATCAAACCAATAAGAAAAATGCTAGGACCACAACTTTTATCATAATTTGTTCAAGTGGCAAGTCGTGAGTGGTGGGTTTATTTAGGTCCATGATTCCACTACTCGCAACTTGCCACATGAGCTAGTTGTGGCAAAAGTTATGGTCTTCGCATTACTCAACCAACAACCCACTCTAAAAATTCTAACCAATAATCTTTTAACACCTATACAAGTAAAATCACTTGATCCGCACCAGGGCACTTAAACTAATGCACTTGACTTGCCGCTTAAGTAATATGGCATGTAGTGAATGGACAACGACGTGCAATGGTGCAATAATGCAATCATCAATACAACATTTAACTCATCTTCTCTATACAATTTTGACGACTCGTGTTGTTTTACAAATTATATATATATATATATATATATATATATATATATATATATTACTTATGCCATCCCAAATTGTTAATCCTCTATTCTATTTTGGAATGTGCCAAAATGAAATCCTCTTCTAAAATTAATAAATAATATTTGTAGAAGGGTTTAAAGCCTGTGCTGTCTATTCAAGAGTTAAGCCATTTTAGATATACATCACTGTAAGTTTCTTTAAAAAATCTTCTCTTTTCTCCCCGTGTGTGTGTGTTAAAAATACTTAGTATTCTCAAAAAAAAAAAAAAATTGTGAGTTAATCCCACATTGGAAAATGAGTGAGTAAAAGAGGTTTAAAGCCTGTGTTGTGTATCCAAGAGTTAGGCCCTTTTGGATATACACTACTATAAGTTTCTTTAAAAAACCTTCTTCCGTCTTCTCGTGTGTGTATTAAAAATACTTAGTATTCTAAAAAAAAAATTGTATATTTTTAATTTTATTCGAAGAGTTAATACCATTTTTTAGTAGTGTAAATTAATGAGATTGGTTCTAGAAATTTGTATATTTTTAACTAACAAATAATGCATTAAATAATATTGCCTTAAAAGGTTCAATTTTCTAAACATGACCAACATTTTGAGATGGAAGGAGTGCCATTTACTTATACACAACATAATAATCACTTATTATGGATAACATTTAAAGACTTGACATTTAATACTATGTAATTTAAGAATCTAAATGGCGTGAAACTATTGTGGACATCACACTACTTATAAGGTACTTATTACGCCATTTATTAACCAAGCATATTTATTGATAGACATCAATTTTTTTGTAAGGAAAGATAGACATTTAATAACTAAATTAGAAATAATTTATTGTAAGATATATTAACTTTTTTTTGGGGGGAGAAACCAGTCTGTGAATAGACTGGGGCTTTTATTATAACAAGTGAAGGAAACTAATGAACATCAAACAATGCTAGGGGTAGGGGTGTACAAGGTTCGGCTCGGTCAGTTTTGGAAAGACTTTTCGCACCACACCTATAGGGTGCGGTTTCACACTATGCTTAACCGCACCTCACTTTTGGAAGATAAAACCCAGTCTACACAAGGTGTGGTTAATTTTAGCGGCTTTGTGCGGTTTGTTCGGTTATATGGGCTGAATTTTTAAAAATTACTATTCTAAGCTTTGGGCTTTTAGACGTTTAAAAAATAGCATTTTTAGCCCATTTTGACTACTTTTTAACTGACTTCTTTTTAACTAAGCTTTTATTTATCAAGTTTCAACCACAATTATAAAAGCAAAATCAGACACAAACATGAAAGTTCGACACAGCATGGTGAATTGAAAACAAAATAAAAAATAATCCTTAAAACAAAATCAAACAAAAAAGATAAAAAGATAAAAAATAGTGAACTTAAAACAAAGATAAATAGTACGAGAAAATGCCCAGGAACTATTTAAGCCTTTGAGATTTATTCCTTTACTAGCTGAAGCTAAATCTCTTAAATTGCCCCTGAAATTACAAGAAAATAAAAACTAGAATCAACAACAAACATTTAGTGACTATAAAATAAAACTAAAACAATGTAACTAATGAGAGGGAAAACATTAAGAGCCTGAGATTCTAAGATTGAGAGGGAAAAACTAATTTTTTTTCGGCAAGATTAGGGTTTGGAAGATAAACGAAGGTAACTGATGACTGAGTTCTGGCGAGAGAGTGAGACACTGAGAGTCTGAGATTTGAGAGGAGTAGAAGTCTAAAGAGTAAAAGCTAAAGAGGAGAAATGGGAGTAAAAAGGTGAAATGACTAATAAGAGAAGCTCAGTGGGAAACAACAAAAGGGAAAAGACATGTGTGGCTGAGATCAAAAGAGGAAAAAAAAAACTTGCACAATTGCACGGTACTGACTCAAATAGTGAGTTAGTGACAAGCATCGTTTTTTGTTATTATTATTACTTTTTTTTTTTTCAAAAAACGCAAGTGGCAAAAAATGACTAACCCATGCGGCATTTTTTTTTTTAGTTTTTTAGTTTTTTTTTTTTCAAAAAATGCAAGTGGCAAGTTTATGACATGACTATACAGTCTGTACCACACTAACCCAAATGGCTATACATCATTTTTTTTATATATATTTTTTCAAAGGATGCAAGTGGAAGACATTAGAGACTAGAGTTACTTATCAGTGTTCATGGATGAACGTTGCGTCTTCTTAGAATGTTATGACTCTTCTTCTTCTTCTTATACATATTATGTAATACACACACACACACACACACACATATATATATATATATAACATGCTAGGGTCGGTTCGGTTTTTGTCAGTGTGCACATCTCTGTGCCGATGCCGCACCGGTTCGACGTCGGCATTGAAAATCTACCACCGATCACTGTGCCAAAAACCTTTTGCGGAGCTCTGAGCGGGGCGGGGTGGTGCTGTCAAACCGGTTTTGTCAGTGTCGGTATCTCCTTGAACACCCCTAGCAAGGGGGATAATGTCCCCAGGTATGTCATCTACCCAAACCTTAAAATCTAACCCAACCCGAGCTTTCTAAGCGAAAGCATCCACCGCCTTATTACAATTTCTTAACACCCAACAGAATTTATGGAACCGCAATTGTGAAGCTAAGTGAAGGATGTCGTCCACAATGTGACCATACAATGTAGGGCTTGACAGTTTGCTGTTGATAGCTTGATTCACGATTGCCAAGTCACCTTCGAAGATAACCTTATGAAGACCAAGGTTGACAGCAAAGGATACAACATGACGACAAGCAAGGGCCTCCACCTTTGGTACAAATTGAGGGAGAGGGACATGAATTGACATGGCTCCCAAGATGTCACCTCGACTATCTCTGATAACCACTCCTAGACTAGCAATGTTACTCGACTTGAAAACGACACTGTCAAAATTAGCTTTGTAGTATTGGAGATCAGGCGGACACCATTGATTTGTGGAGGATGTCCCAATAGGCACAGGGACCAGGTCTTAAGCATTGATGAAGTCTTGAAGCACGCCACCAGCCAAGGAAGGTAGCGTCTGCAGTGGTTGAACCGGTTTGCTCAAGCCCAGAAAGTTTCTTTTGTTCCACAATAGCCACGCTATGAGAGCAAAAATTTCAGCTCTGTAATCAACATGTACTTGCAAAAACTTAGAGATAAGGTCAGTAAAATCCAGGTGATGCAGGCCGAGACCCGCTAGATAGGCTAAATCAAAGATTTAACCTAATGATAGGATGAATAGTTTAGGAATGCCACTAAACCAGAGGCAGCAAATGTTACTCAACGCTACTAATCACGAATGTCACTCAATGCAACCAAGTCACACACTTGATTGTTAGGAAGAATCACTCAACTCCAAAGTAAGGACGCTTGCAAATGATATTCTTAATATAAACTTTCTGCCTTCTTCTAATTTCTTATTGATAAATATATGTGAACACATTGCATGTGAAAATAATAAAGATGACAACTTCCAATACAGATGACAACTCCCTAGATTGACTTCACATCACCCTATGATCACATTTACTAGGTTGGAACAACTACCAACAAGACTCATGATTCACTTTAACTAAATAATAAAAATAAATAAAAGACAACTAGACTGATAAAAAAAAATGACACATGTTGCCTATGTGGCTACCACATAAGTTACCACTATGCTTCTACATCATTCTCCCCTTCTTGAAAAGAACTCGTCCTTGAGTTTGAATTTAGATCCTACCAATCTGATGGAACTATTATTGGTGGAAGTGCCCACCCCCTCTACTGTGGTTTCTAGGATCAGATCACATCTTCATTGTTGTATTGCGGAGGGCAACTTTCTATAAGATAGATAGACTTATGAGGCAGTTTCAATATGAGCAAGGAATGCTCGGAGGAAAAAGAATAAGACCTTTCACTCCTGTGGACACAAATCCTACTTCTATAAGGAACATGCTGTTGGGCTTGGAGATGGCTGACCGAGTGGACCAGTCTTTTGTCAAGGTTCACTTTCATAGGATGACTACAGAATACTCTAACTGGCTAGTGGACAAGATTGTTGACAAGGAAGCTGAGATGGTTGCTATGAGAAAACAGTTTCTCAAAGATAACTGAGAAAGACACGATGAAGACAACTATGAATTCAAAAGAAAGGAGGAAGGTGACAAAGTACATAGCACAAAAGAAATTAATGATCAACCAAAAGAGAAAAGACTGAAGACAAAGTGACCTTCTTATTTTTGGCTTTGAACATGTTTATTTTAAAGTTGATGTAAAAACTCTTATGTTTAGGAATTATTCAGGATTTGCAGGTTAAGGATTTTATTTAAGGTGTAGGCTTTTAGGATTTTTTTTTTTTTAATTTTTTAATTTTTATGGTTTGGTTTAGGGTTTGAGTTCTTGAGTTTGGTTTGATTGCAAGTTTGATTTAGGGTTTTATGTAATGACATGATTTAATGGAATGGTTGAGTTTTTTGAAAATTTTGGTTAATGGGTAGATGGTGGTTTTGGGAAATTGTGACCGGACCAATGCATGGTTACCTATGTACCCCCTTGATAGAAGGATTAGGTCATCACGTAGTTCATTGATTTTTTATTTGCCTTAATTTTTGCCTAGGCTGCCTTTTCGAGTTTTCAGACTACCAGACTCTCTCACTTTTTTTTTTTACTCTCCTTTTACGTAGATTGCCCTTTCAGGTTATCAACCTACCTTTTTTGTTTTTTTTTGTTGTTGTTGTTGTTGTTGTTTTTTTTTTTTTTTTTTTTTTTTTTTTTTTTTTTTTTGAACAAGCATAGGAAGGGAAATAACATAATTTACAACCACTTCAGACGCGGTGCTTTCAAACTACCACCTCAGACATGGTACTTATTCAATTGATCCATGTTGGTTGGTTCAATGAAAGGGTTTGCATCTAAATCCATCAACCTTATGGCTCCCCCAGAGTATATCTACTTGATAAACCTCAAACATGGTACTTCTTCAATTGATCCATGTTGGTTGGCTCAGTGAAAGGGTTTGCATCTAAATCCATTAACCTTATGGCTCCCCTCTAGTATATCTGCTTGATAATGTATGGGCCTACCCAATTTTGCTTGAACTTCCCGTTTGCATCCTGAACCGGGGCTCGGATTTTTTTCAACACTAAATCCCCCAACTTCAAATCTCTGGTTCTTACTTTCTTGTCAAAAGCTTTTCTCAGCCTCCTTTGGTAACCTTGAATATGATACAAGGCCTAAAGTCTCTTTTCATCCAGCATGTATAACTATTCATATCTGCTTTGCAACCAATCTACTTCAGGGATTTCACTTTCCAATATTGTCCTTAGTGAATGGACACCTATTTCAATGGGAAGGACTGCTTCCATCTCATACAACAATGAATAAGGAATGGCTCCTATGGAATATCGAATTGATGTTTTGTACCCCTAGAGTGCATAGGGCAATTGTAGGTGCTAGTCCTTGTAGTTCTTTGTGCTCTTCTTCAAGATGCACCCTATATTTTTATTAGCAACCTCAACTACTCCATTAGTTTGAGGACGATAAGGTGAAGACTTGTGATGTTGAACGTTGAACTATCATAGCAACTTCTCTATTTCTCCCTTGAAATCCTACCCATTATCTGAGATAATTTCATGTGGTACTCCATATCTATAGATGATATTGGTTTGAATGAATTAAACAACTTTCTTTGAATTCAGAACCTTGTATGAGGCAACTTCTACCCATTTAGTGAAGTAATCAATAGCTACAAGTATGAATTCATGGCCATTGGATGCCATTGGGTGAATTTTCCCAATAATGTCTATCCCCCATGTAGAGAATGGCTAAGGTGATGTCATGGTATGTAGTGGCATGGGTGGCGTGTGCTTCAGATCTCCATGGACTTGGCATTGATGGCATTTTTGAACATAAGCCTCATAGTCGGCTTCCATAGTAGTCTAGTAATAGCCTTGTCTCATTATCTTCCTTGATAGCATGTGTGCATTCATATGTGGCTCATAACTTAACTCATGAACCTCTTCAATTATTTGTTGTGCTTCCTTAGTGGTTACACAAAGGAGATCAATCTCATCATATGATCTTCTGTAAAGCCTTTCACCACAAATAATGTAATTAGTAGACAACCTCTAATTGGTCATTCTTGTTTGCAAACTTCAGGTATATGATGTCCTTTAGGTATTGTAGGATGCCTAAATACCATTCACCTTCTCCATTCTTTTCCTCATTCTTTTCTATTGTCATGCAATATGCTAGTTATTCTTTCTGTTCCACCACTATTAGTCTGGCTTTTTCTTCTTTTGGCCCATCCATCATGGATGCCATGGTTGCTAAAGCATCTGCAATATGTTTTGCATTCTTGGTACATATTGATATTGGATTTTGTTGAATTTTAAGGCCCACTTTTGAAAACATTCATGATAGGGCATCAGCCTTTCTTCTTTGATCTTCGATTTATTTTAAATCTGGGAGATTATCAAAACTGAGTCACCATACACGTCCAACTCTTTCACCCCTAGGCTTAGGGTTGCTCATAACCCCATAATGCAAGCTTTATATTTAGTAGCACTATTGGTGGTAGGAAAGTTAAGTTTGTCAGAAAATGGGATATGTGTCCCTTTTGGAGAAATTAAAAGAACTCCAATGCCACTTCCAATTTGATTTGTTGCTCCGTCAAAGTACATCTTCCATGACTTTACTTCAATCCCCATGATGTCTTTATTCGGAAAGTGCCCTTGAATTTTTTCGACTTCTTAAGGTGAATAGTGGGCTAAGTGATCAACAATTGCTCTCCCCTTCACAGATTTCTAAGTCACATATTTAATATCAAATTCTGACAAAAGCAAAACCCATTTAGTAGTCTTCCCATCTTGCACAGGCTTTTCCATTAAGTACTTCAAAGGATCCATTCTTGCAATCAACAAAACCTTGTAGGTAATCATATAATGTTTCAATTTGCAAGTTGCCCATACAAGTGCTACACAGGTCTTCTCAAGTGGCGAATACTTCTCTTCATAAGGCAACATCTTCTTACTGATGTAGTAGATTGCATTCTCCTTTCTAGTCTCTTCTAAGTATTGAGCAAGTAAAGCTCCCATTGTTGTATTTATAGTGGTGAGATACAACAACAATGGCTATTCGGGTACGCGCGGGACAAGTATTGGTGGTTTCTTGATCTTTTCAAATGCTTCTTAGCATTGTTCATTCCACACTGTAGGAACTTCCTTCTTAAGTAGTTGGAAGATTGGTTCACATGTCATGGTGAGTTGAGCTATGAACCTACTGATGTACTGTATCCTCCCCAAAAATCCTTATATCTCCTTCTCAGTTCTTGGAGGCTTCATCATTTAAATTGCCTTGATTTTGTTAGGATCAAGTTCCTCTCTGGCTTACCATAAACCCTAAGAGCTTTTCAGATGTAACTTCAAAAGTGCATTTCTTTGGATTCAACCGTAACTTGTAGAACCAGATTCTCTCAAAGAACTTCCTCAAAGCCGGTATATGCCCTTCACAGTCATTGGACTTCACTATCATATCATCAACATAAGCTTCTACTTCTTTGTGGATCAAATCATGTAGCAAAGTAACGGTTGCACATTGGTAAGTAGCACCAGCATTTTTAAGGCCAAATGGCATTACCTTGTACAATATGTCCCCTATGGTGTAATAAAGGAGGTTTTCTCCATATCTTCTAGAGCCATCTCAATCTAATTGTACCTTGAAAATCCGTCCATAAACGATTGCAAAGCATGACCTGCTATATTGTCAACTAGGACGTCAATGTGAGGCAAAGGAAAGTCGCCTTTTTGGTTGGTCTTATTCAGATCTCAAAAATCTACACACATTTTGACCTTCCCATCCTTCTTTGGCACTAGAACTACATTGCTAACCATTTTGGATAGTTAACTACCCTCAAGAATCCTACATTGTATTGTTTCTCAACTTCTTCCTTGATCTAAAGAGTCCATTTTGGCTTCATTCTTCTCAACTTTTGCTTGACTAGCTTCATGGTTCAGTTGGAATGCAATGTTGTACTATATTTGTTTCAATCCTAGGCATGTCTTCATATGAACATGCAAAGACCTCTTTGAATTATGTTAGGAGTGCCACTAATGCATCTTTCTCAGAAGTGGTTAAGGTATTGTCCACTTGTATCATTTTAGGTTCATCATCAATTCCCAGGTTAATGGATTGGATTTCTTCTTTTATGGGTTCTAGGTGTCCTTGTTTTAATTCCTTATTATTAAGAGTTTCTTTACCAATTTCAAAAATAAAAACATTCAAAGCCAACAAAATAAGCAGGATCAGAAATCGTATTACAAGAAAAAGAGTTCTCAACAGGCTCAATAGACTCAATAGACTTAACTAAATCAGAGTCAATTGGAAAACTATCACAAATAGACTTAACAAGAATAGAAATATTAGCAGAAATAGACTCAGTAGGGACAGAAACAATATTCTTTGTAGGGGTGAATGGCTTGACGATCTTGATCTTCTTCATGGAGTCCTCCATGGGGTGGGCAACTCCCTCCTATGCCCAGTTCTTCAACTCAGTTGTGGCTTCAACAATGGCAAGTGGCTCCCAGTATGTTCCTTCTTCCCTCAGTATTAGTATTGCGAGATCTTCATCCATATAATTTGTGGCTTCATCATCAATTTCCATATTTGTGGTCTTGTCGGTCACAAAAGCATCTAGGCGCTTTATGCTATCCATCCACTCATCAAACAAATCATGCTTCCCTTTGTTGCCCAAGTAGGTATGTTAAGGGAAATGTTCTGACTTGCCTCCTTCCATCCTTTCATTATCACCTCCAGCATTCTCAAGTGTCATGATTTTGAGATTGTGGACCATCAGTTTTTGGTCTAGAGCAGCCAACCTCGCATCTATATCATCCTCTTTTTCAGTATGTGGGGTCAATGAGCCAGGTTCGAAATCATAATACGACCCCAATTCTGGAATCTCTCTTCCATGCTTGTCATATTGAGGACTAGACCTTAAGCTAACATCAGTGATATAGCTCCAATCTAAGGGACGCTTGTAGGGGTAACCATCATACTCCACATCATTGGCTTGTCCATTATCCTCTCTTGCATTATCCAATACATTTATGAACCTGTATTGGTCACTATCAGTACTGTCACTCCACTTGTTAGCTTTGGCATCAACTTCAATATCTTCATTATAGTAGTCCACATCATCGTCATATTCTTCATAGAAAAGATGTATGTCTTCATCCTTTCTATCATTAGGGGGTTCACCCTAATCATTGCCACCATATTGGCTATCATAGTCTTCACTATTATTGCTCTCATTGTCGATGTTGTTGTCATCATCATCATGTCCATTGTCACTGTTGCTACTATCACTACTACTATCACTTTTGTCATCACTTCCATCCTCATCCTCACTAAGGGCTGCTCCCCCTTCCTCATCTTCATCATTGACTCTTAGTTCATACGGGCTCTTCAACACATGCTAACAAGTCTCCCAATCAGGGGCATAGTCAAGAATTTTCACATGGGGGGGCCAGATTATACATTCATATGGTAGCCATTATTTTATAAATATATTATATATATATATAATTATCAAATAATTTTTTTTTAATATTTCTTAACTCAAATGAATATATAAAAATTATTTATTTTTCTATAAAGATGTACAAAATATTTTAATGAAGAATTTAGCATCTCCCTTAAAGTTATGCTTGAAAATGATCTTTCATTGAATAAAATCATCCATTATCATGCATCTCCTTAATCTTTAATAAAATGGTTAAAAAATTTATCTAGAAAAAATCATATAATTTTATGTTAATTAATAATCCCTCTAATGTATGGCTTTCACTTCCTATATTTAACTATTCCTTTAAGCACAATAAAAAAAATAAAAAAATAAAAAATATCTTTAGTCTTAATCAACCTTAACAAACAATTGAAAATTTAAGCAGATAAAATATATATTTCTAATACTATGTATAGCATATGTATTTACTAAAATCATTATACATAATTTGAGAAGATTCTATTATGAAAGGGAAATTTTAGAAAAATATATATCTTCTCTCTGCAAAAAACCCAAATTATCTTCTCTGAACAAATCACTATTGGAACAACTTATTTGGCACCCAAATTCAACCCAAAAGAAAACAAATCAATTTTGCAAAAAAAAAAAAATATATGATGATGATGAGAGAAAATTATATCCAATTTTTTTTTTTTTTTTTTTTTTTTTTTTTTTTTTTTTTTTTTTTAATTATGATGATGATGAAGAGAAGTAAATGGTGAAGTTTAAAGATTAAAAAGAAGAAGAAGAACCCAAAAAAAAAAAAAAAAAAAAATCACTAAAGCCTAGTACACGTTTTCAGTGAGTTTCTTTTCTTTGCCCCTCATGCATGGGTTTTCAGTGGACTTTTAGTGTGTCACTGCATGGGCTATTAAGAAGAAAAACAAAAAAAGTTTGGTGTTGCATAGTGCACGTTTTCACACTCGCAAACATAGGTTAGACAAAAGTTAAAAGGTAAGAAACCCAAGTGACATTTAGGTGGGATTTAAACTATTTAAATGTAAAGTCCATACTTGGGGGGGGGGGGGGGTGGGACCACAATATATTTTGGAGGGGCCAACTATTAAGTTTTAAGACCCAACTAATGTTTTAGACCATATTATAGAAATATTTTGAACTTTTGGGGTGGGGAGGGGGGGGGGGGGGGCATGGCCCCTCCACCCAACAACATGCCTTTGCCTTTGCTCCCAATATTCCTTTTCTTCTATATTGCAAATAGCATCTCCAAGGAGTGTAGTCATGGCATCGGGGTCCATGTAATCAACCTAATCAGTAGAAACTCAAGTTGCATCTTCCTTCTTTAATTCTAGAACCTTGTTGTTGCAATTAAGAAGTATTTCAAACCCTGACACCATTTTCCTTGTCATAGGATCAAATCTCGGTTCAAGGAATCTCCAATAGCGTTGACTTTCCCCAGCTTTGACAAACTTCCTGTTCAACGTAGGAGTATAGGGCTTCAGAGGTTTTGAAGGACAAGGGAGTCCTTTTGCTTTGGCTTTGGCTCGAGCCATCTTTCTCACTTCCATCTCTAACAAATCATCATCAATGGGCTTATAATCTAGCCCAAAAGGTGGTGTGGCAGTAGGAATTATTGGGACCTAAACAGTAGGCTTCTTCACAGTTCTCCCCAAGTTCATCCTCGAAAGGTAATTCATTTTTCTCATCATTGATACCACATTTTTGTTGCTGTAGGGAAGTCCATCGGGATCTTCTCCACTTCTTCTTCTCTAGTTTCAAAACTAGGCCTCTCAATTTCAAAGCCATCCAAGGTTAATTGCTCTTTCTCAAAATCAATACCAAAAATAGGCTTAGGCACTGTCAAAGTATCACCATATATGGTCACAATAGCTCTTTCATGTGGAAATCGAACCTTTTGGTATAGAGAGGAAGGTACGGCCTTTGTGTCATGGATCCACGATCGCCTAAGGAGCATACTAAAGCATGAAACTATTTTAAGGACTTGAAACTCCACCTTCTTGACCATCGGTCCTATGGTGAGCTCTAATGTTATGGTTCCCAAGACCTTTCTTCTATTGTTGTTGTATGCCCTCACATGCTGATCTGTAGGCACAAAGTCTTCAATGTTTAGACCCAAGAAACTTGTAGTCTTTAAAGGACACACATTCTAAGCACTTCCATCATCTATCAAGACCGTCGGTGTTCTCTTCCCTTTGGCATCTACAGTGATGTGCAACTAGTCGTTGTGGTGCTTCCCCTTCTTGGTCAAATCCTTATCAGAATAGGAAATAGTGAGTTCCTTATTTATGGACCCAATCATAGCATTTGGATCTTGGGAAGTTGTGGTTGTAGGGACTTGGATTTGGTCGAAAAGGTCTATCAGGTTTTGACAGTGTTTATATGAGGCCATAAGTAAACCTCACAAGGATATGTTGGCTTGTGTCTTCGGTAGTTGCTTGAGGACCTTATCTTCTTCAGCAGATGTTTGTTAGGTGGATCTATTCAAGGCTTTTACCAGATTATCTATCTCTGAATGTGGGGGTTTGAAGTGTCTCCCCCCCCCCCCCCCCCCCGGGTGATGTGGGCAATTTTTGTTGATTCATTGGGATTGGCATCTTGGGGTTTGAAGTGTCTCCCCCCATTTATGGGTGTTTGGCTATTTGATTAGGGTTTGAGGTTTCTCCCTCCATTTGTAGGTATTAGGTTATTTGATTGGGGTTCAAAGTGTCTCCCCCCATTTATAGGTGCTTGGTAATTTGATTGGAGTTTAAAGTGTCTCCCCTCGTATGTTGGTGCTTGGTAATTTGATTGGGGTTTAAAGCCTCTCTCCCCATTTGTGGATGTTAGGTGATTTGATTGGGGTTTGAAGTGTCTTGTTGGTCGAAATGGGATTGTGATGTTGCAGCAACAGAGTATCTTTTATACTTACGGGCTTCAGTACCGTAATGGTAGTGATGGGCTTGGAACTGGAGCTACTGGCTTAAGTGTCGGCCTTAGGTTCTCTTTGCAGCCTTCCTTTAGGTCTTGACCAAATTCTCCTCTAATGACAAGCTTGGTCGGGTTAATCAAAGCTAGGTCCCCATCCACATCAATCAATCAACCAAACAAACACACACAACATGCAATGCAATTTTAAACGAGACCGGCCTAAGGGTAGGTTCCAAGTCATTATGTTGTAGGGTGGGTTTGTTGTTTCATTGTTTCCCATAGTTGGGACGTTATACCTTCCAACTTGTAATGTAATGAACATTGCATTGGTCTAAACGGCATGGTTTGTCCTTTGTAATCAACAGGAAATGATCTAGTGACTTTAGGCTATAAGTTGGCGAGTTCACCACTGGGTACCTGAATCTAATGAAGACTGGTGATTCATGGTTACTACCACAAATTGTTGAAAAGGGTGTATACATATTGTTTGGATGGCACACACTATGACAGTTAAGGAAAGCTTTTAACAAACAATACAAACAACAACATATCATACAACATCTCAACAAATATAAATAAACAAACAAACAACAATATCATGCAAAATTATACAAAAAACAAGGATATGTATTTGGTTACTAAAGTCTAACACAAAACTTAGCCCTCGACATCCCCAATGAAGTCACCACTGTGAGAGACCGGAAAAGTGCCTCTAAAAAAAGAGAGATTTTTTAGTGCTTTTAATGGCACCTCTCTTTTTAGGTAAGTGGTGTGAAATCACCACTTATTTTTTATACAAAAAAAATAAGAAAAACTAAATATAAAAAATACATGACTGAATTGTTTCCTTTCATTGATTAAAAAAATACATGTTTGAAAATTACATGGCTTTGGGTCCTAGTTACAAACTACCAAATAAGTACATGGCCTTTTGTTCTAGTTACAATCTCCCCAAAATAAAAGCAAAGATAAGTCTACCTATTCAAAGAAACTAAATTCGGAGGCTAGGTTACGGAATGGGAAGGTGTTAGGCACCTATTCTGCCGAGACAAAGTCTAGTCTTCTAAACTCTTGTGACCAATATACCCTTTTTTATGCATGAGATGAATGGTATGTTACACATGTGAAATAAACTAAATAACACAAATTTATTTATGAATGTATCCCTTTTGTTAAAAAAATTTAGAAAAAAAAATTGAATTTGGTTTATAAAAAAAATCAAATATGTTTTTGTTGTGTAAAAAGAAGGTGGTTTTTAGAGAAAAAATTCAGATATGTTTTTATTTAATAAAACAAAATCTTTTGATTTTAAAAAATATCAAATCTATTTTTAAGAACTTAGAAAAAGTGGTTTTAGTTTATAAAAGATCAGATTTGTTTTTATATGTTCAAAAAATATGAAAAAGATTGCTTGAGAAGAGGATTTCATTCACGAAGTAAATTTATGCTATATATATTGAATAAAACAAACACAACAAACACAACCATTCGTGATCTTTTTTCTTTATCTTAAAATCTGCTATGTTAAAAAAAAAAAAAAAAAAGATTTGTATCTAAGGAAGATACAAATCATTTTTTAACTTAAGAAAACTTTAGATCTGCATCTAAGGAAGATATAGATCCGTTTTTGTTTTAAGAAAAATTCAAATCTACATCTAAGGAAGATGTAGATCCATTTTTGTTTTAAGAAAAATTCAGATCTACATCTAAGGAAGATACAAAATCGTTTTTATTTTAAGAAAAATTCAGATATATATCTAAGGAAGATGCATGTCCGTTTTTATATTAAGAAAAATTAAGATCTACATCTAAGGAAGATGCAAATCTGTTTTTATTTTGAGAAAAAAAAATTGGTTATATGCAGATCTTTGAAATCAAGAAAGAGATCATAACCATAATAAAAAAAGTCAAGAACATGCTTTAACAATATAAATTAACAATTCATGTTGTGGATACTTGAAACAACTAAACTAAAATAAATATACAAACATGCATCTTTACTACAAGAAAAGCATAAAGAAAAGAAAAGGGTAATCGGAAACAACCTCTTGCGTGGAGCACTTCTTCTTCTTAAGAGGATGTTTTAGGGTTCAAAGAAATTTATGCAATTATCTTTGAAACCTAAAAACCCTAGTTTAAAAAAGAATACCAAAAAAGGGGTGAGAAATTTGAGAGTGTGAAAAGGTGTCTCTCCTAGAGCGTAAAAGTATGTGCTG
This sequence comes from Quercus variabilis, assembly GCA_030445155.1. NCBI lineage: Eukaryota > Viridiplantae > Streptophyta > Magnoliopsida > Fagales > Fagaceae > Quercus > Quercus variabilis. Next base: position 30,230,131 of record CP129450.1, on the reverse strand, counting down.
AATTTTGAGATCCAGTCTCTACTTATAGAGACTGGGATGCTTAAAAAATAAGCAATGACAAGTAGCATGTGAATTGAGATGCATCTTTCTACAAAAAAGTCGAAAAGGATATGCCTTATTGGCACTCGAAGAGAGTTGGGTCAAAGCCCAAAAGGGTGCCATTCGGCACTTTGGAAGTGCCATTCAACACTCCAAAAGTGCCGAATGGTACTTTTGGACACCAAACGCACTTTCGTACTTAGGTGCATTTTGGGCTCCTTTTTTAGGTTTTCTTGAGCCGGCCATTGCACTTAGACGTGTTTTCAATCCATATTCTAAGATTTTTACCTCTTTTTTGGATAATTCAGGTCTCTTTAGCAACAATTATCTTGTAAATAAATACTCTAAAATAAATCTTGATAAAGTTCAGATTATCCACAACTTTATTGTTATCCAATTATCCCCTTTATTCCTATGCAAGCAATCCTATTTTAAACACTAATTATCAACCAATCACAAAATAATTTTAATTTTTTAACCAATCAGAATTAATTTAAATTAATCATGCGTGGTCGGCTCTACCTAGATACAATGCATGCTGACCGTGCAAATTTGATCATGTGATATCTTTCAATTCGACAATCTGATTTGGAAACCGGACATACTGTTGCGACCATTAAAATCCCAAAATTATTTAATGCAATCATGATTTTTTGGGGTACTTGAATGGTCATTCTAGTCATCTTCCTTAATTAAATCATGGGTGCAAAATCGAGTGTCTACACACATTAAATGCTTCTCTTGGTGAATTCAAGAGATCACTTTGGATGTTAGTGGGTTTCAACAAAATATTTTCTTCATCTCCATGGTAGAGATACACATCACTCACATTAAAAGTAGGACTAACTGAAAAACCTTTTGGCAGCTCTAGACGGTATGCATTTTGTCCCAACTTCTTCAATACTCGGCATGGACCAAACTTCCTTTGCTTGAGTTTTCCATAAGTACCAACTGTAAATTTTTCTTTTCGCAAATAAACCATAACTAAGTCACCCACTTTGAACTCCAAACTTCTTTTATGAGTATCAGCTTTGGACTTGTAAACTTGAGAAGATAACTTTAATTGCTCTCAAACTTGTTCATGAATTACTTGTATGTGCTCAGCAAATTCTTTAGCTTCCATACTCACTCTTACTTGATTTGACATAGGCAAGAGATCTAGAACATGATTAGGATTTTTGCCATTGACAACTTCAAATGGAGGTTTCTTTTTTGAATGGCTGATTGAGCTATTGTAAGCAAACTCAGCTTGAGAAATGACAAATTCCCATTTCTTAGGATGCTCCCCCACTAAGCTTCTCAACAAATTTCCAAGAGATCTATTCGCTGTTGGAGTTTATGCCCTGAAATCCAATTTATTGGCATATCATAAATAATTAAACTATTTTATTATATAAGACTATTTATAAATGAACTAATTGGACATTATCTTAGTCACTGAGATGCATTGTATGTGATTTAAGTGATTTAGTCACAGAAGATATAAATCACAAGTTCCTTATAAACTCAAAATATAGTTTGTAGTCGATGATGAAATTGGGTGTTTCATTTGCGAGGATTATAACACATCAACTAAGATGGTTTGTCTTAATCATGGAAGTGGGACTTCTAGTTGATGTGTTGATGTGTCTTAAGTGTTAAGACATATTGAACTGGATCACTATGAGATTAATTATTTAATCAACAACTGTCACTTGAATGATTAATCTCACGACTTCTAATTTCATAGACTCTCAATCCTAAGAGTATAGTGACCCGATTATGAAATGTATGTTACTTTGATATATCAGGAGTAGGATCTAATATTCACGATCAAAACCTCACTATGTTGGGTAACCACACGTAATGTTGAGGGAACACATATTCTCAAGATGGAATCCATAATCTCTTTTTATAGAGACATGAAATATCCCCTTGAGATAAGTTTAATGAGAACTAGTTATTCAGGGCGCCCACTTTAGTAAAGAGTTGCTAAAGCTTATATCTATTGAAATTGAATTTTAATAAATGTGAATAACTAAAAGATTAAACCGGGTACTCAAGGATAAAATAGTTGTTTACAAAGTGACAGTTCATTATAACTTTGTTCACCATGGATATTTCATGGAGGGGTCAAATGATATCATTAGATTCTTGGGATATAATTTATTAATAAGGCCTAGAGTGCAATTATATTTATATAGTGGTCTTAAATATAATTAATGGTAACTTTGGACTTATCAAGAGTTGACATATAAGCCCAAGACTTGGAGCTAGAGTCTTATTTGTTCCATTTGGTTCCATCTCAAGCCATAAACTAAAGCTCAATTGGGCAGGCCCAAAAGGCTAGCCCAATTAGATAATCAGTTATGTATAAGGAAAGAAACATATAGAATTTTCAAAAGATATAGAATATAGATCAAGGAAATGGTGTGTATGTGAGTATAAGCCACTCTCTTATTCTCCCTTGAACACATACATGTAAATTGATTGAAAGACCACACTTTTTGGACATCATGTGGAATTGAGCTGAAGATTAGAGGTATTCTCAAGTCTTGGTTTTGAATTTCACTGCATCATGGTATGCTTTTTATTCTTTGTTCTAGAATTCAAGGTTACATGTTATCTCTCATGAATAAATTAGATCTATGATTGTTGCTTCCGCTGTGTGTTTTGTATGAGATGCAAAACTAGATTTTCCAACATTCACAACTTCTGTTTGTCCATTAGTTTGAGGGTGGTCACTAGATAACTACAACCTGGTACCCAAGAGTTTACAAAGAGTTCTCCAAAAATGACTAACAAACTTTACATCACGATCTAAAGTGATGGACTTAGGAACTCCATGCAAACAAACCACTTCTTTGAAAAACAAAGTTGCTATATGAGATGCATTAGTAGAATTCTTATATCATATAAAATGAGCCATCTTCGGGAATTGATCCACCACAATGAAAATGCAGTCCAAACCATGCTGTGTTCTAGGTACACCAAGAACAAAGTCCATAGACAAATCTTCCTAATGTGCATTAGGAACTGGTAAGGGCAACTATAAACCTGCATTTTGGGCTCCTCCTTTGGCCTTTTGACATACAAGGCATCTCTAAACAAAGCGAGCAACATCACGCTTCAAGGATGGCCAAAAGTATCTTTGTTTCACAAGGGCTTCTGTCTTGTCTTGCCTAAAATGTCCACCAAGTCCACCAGCATGTAGTTCTTCAATTACAAACAATCTTAAAGATCCTTCAGGTTGGCACAACTGATTTCTCTTAAAGAGATAACCATTCATCATCAAATAATCTTTACTTTTCCCATCATTTAGCATCTTAGAAAAGAAAGGATCCATCCCATAAGATTCTGGCAGAAGATCAAAACCAATAATTTCATAAGAAAGAGTAGTCAACAAACTATGTCTTCGACTCAATGCATTAGCCACATTATTGGATGAACCAGCCTTATGTTGTAGAACAAAAGAAAACTTCTCCAAGTATGATACCCAGCTTGCATGCCTTGAATTGAGCTTCTTTTGTGACTTTAGAAACCTTAGTGCCTCATGATCAGAATAGAGCACAAACTCCAAAACAATGAGATAATGCTCTTAATGTTGCAGAGCTTGGACTATAGCATATAGCTCCTTGTCATAAGTTAAGTACTTCAACTTCGCATCATTGTGCTTTTCACTAAAATAAGCTACTGGTCTTCCTCCTTGCAAAAGGATAGCACCAATACCCACATTAGAGGCATCACACTCCACTAGGAATGGTTTGGAGAAATCTAGTAGTGCTAATACAGGGGCTTCAACAAGTTTAGACTTCAACTTTTGAAAACTTCTTTCGGCTTCACTAGTCCATTGGAACTCTTTCTTCTTTAGAACATCCATCATTGGAGCAATGATGGAACTAAGACCTTTGATGAAGTGGCGGTAAAATGAGGCTAAGCCATGTAAACTCCTAACATCTGTCAAGCTTTTAGGATTAGGCCAATCAAGAATAGCCTTTACTTTCTCATCATCCATGTGTATGCCTTCAGCACTTACAACATAACCCAAGAACACAACTCGATTAGTCATGAAATAGCACTTCTTAAGATTGATATACAACTGGTTTTCTTGAAGCACTTTGAAAATACTATCCAAATGCTCTAAGTGCTGAATTCTATCCTTGCTGTAAATCAAGATATCGTCAAAGTATACCACCATATACTTCCCTATAAAGTTCTTTAGTACCTGAGTCATTAACCTTATAAAAGTACTAGAGGCATTAGACAACACAAATGGCATAACAAGCCACTCATAGAGGCCATTTTTGGTTTTGAATGCTGTCTTCCATTCATCACCTTCTCTAATTCTAATTTGGTGATAGCCATTGTGTAGGTTTATTTTGGAGATGACCTTAGCACCAACCAACACATCAAGCAAGTCATCGAGGCAGGGAATAGGGAATCGATATTTCACAGTAATCTTATTCACAACTCTACAATCAATACACATCCTTTAAGTTCCATCCTTTTTGGGAGTTAATAGGGCAGGAATGACACAAGGACTAAGAGACTCCTTAATTAACCCCTTTTTCAATAATTCTATAACTTGTCTTTGTAATTCAACATGTTCAATAAGTGGTATTCTATAATGAGGTAAATTAGGAAGAATAGCACCTGGAACAAAATCGATGTGGTATCGAAGTGGAGGTAAACTATCAGGAAGTTCTTCTGGAGCCAAGCCTTTGAACCTTTCTATCAAGCTTCAAAATTCAATTGGAACTTCAATTGCTGGTTCCTCATTCTTTCCCACAACAACCAAAGCATAAGCCACCCTATCCTTCTTGTAGGATTGTTCAAATTTCTTATAAGAAAGTAAGTTGATCTGGACACTTGACAGCACACTAGTGGGCACATCTCTCTTTGGGTTTAGCACATACTTCACCCCATTCTAAATAAGAGCAAAAGTATTCTTCTTCCCATCATGTTGTGCATGTCTATCAAATTGCCAAGGTTTGCCAAGTAGCAAATGGCAAGCATCCATGGGAAGAACATCAAAATAGGCTTCTTCTTCAAATTTTCCAATGGAAAACTTTACTTTGCACCTATGAGATACCATAACCTCACCTCCCTTCTTGAACCAAGAAACTTTGTAGGGTTTTGGGTGATGATCATAAGAGAGATTCAACTTGTCAACCATTACATTTGACACCATATTCTCAACACTTCCTGAATCAATCATTAAAACACACTTATTTCTAGAAGAAACACAATAAGTTCTAAAAATATTGTGTCTCAATCATTTTTCATCCTTTAGGATAGTCATCACACATTGGATTACAAGGCATTCTGCATCATAATCAGCATCACAATACTCTTCATTCAAATCCCCCTTTGGTTCATCATCATAAATTGGCTCTTTACCTTCATCCATTTGCTCTTCCTCTAACAAATGCAGTTCAACCTTCTTCTTAAGGCATTTGTAGGTTTGCCGGTGTAGTTGGTGGAGCTTCTAGTTGAGTGTTTAAGAATAGTCTAAGGGCAAAAACTTCTCATCTAGCTTCAACTTCATCTCAGCCCAAGTATTGACTCTTAGAATTCCCCTTCGATCTCTACTTCGTTGGTAATGTTGGCACCATATAAGAGCATGTCTCAGCTTGGTAGCCAAAAACTAAACCTTTCTTTCATTAGTAAGATATTTTCACTCAAGAAAAGCTTGTAGAGATGCTATCCAATCACAATACTCATCTGCATTGAGCTTCCCTTCAAAATCCTTGACATTAACTTGAATGCTTTGATCATAATTTTCTAATGCTCGAGCCAAACAATCCATAGACCATTGAGCCATAACAGCAGGTTTTGGAACAGAACTAGAAGTAGTTGAGTGATCATTATGGCCAAAGTCATCTTGGTGATAAGTAATGCAGTCACTCCCTTCACGAGTTGGAGAGGTTGGAAGGCAATGAAGGATTTCATTCATCATTTGATGGAGAGCTTGATTAGATTGCCTCAATTCAGCAAGCTTAGATTATACATCACCACTATTGGTGTTCCTTCGACGTCTTGGAGGCATTTTGGAATAACAACTAGAAATTTTCAATTTTTTGATAGATTAATGTTTGCTTAGTAAATCACGAAAATCTCACTGTAGGAAACTCGAAATCACAATTCGCTTTTTTTGCTAGAAAATAAAAGGATGGATCTTTTCGACCATATATGGCATGCAAAGAGAATCCTCACGAGTAAATATTGAATTGCCAAATAAGATGAACAAAATTTTCTGAAATAGAATGAGAACTTAGGTAGAACAACAGGAATACTAGCTCTGATACCAATTTGATGTAGGCCGAGACCCACTAGATAGGCTAAATCAAATATTTAACCTAATAATAGGATGAATAGTTTAGGGATGCCACTAAATTGGAGGTAGCGGATGTCACTCAACGCGACCAAGTCACACACTTGATTATTAGGAGGAATCACTCAACTCCAAAGTAAGGACACTTGCAAATGATTTTCTTAATAGAAGCTTTCTGCCTTCTTCTGATTTCTTATTGATAATTATAGGTGAATACATTGTATGCGAAAATAATAAAGATGACAACTTCCAATACAGGTGACAACTCCCTAGACTAACTTCACATCACCCTATGATCAGATTTATTAGGTTAGAACAACTACCAACAAGACTCATGATTAACTTTGACTGAATAATATAGATAAATAAAAGACAACTAGACCAATAATAAAAAAAATGACACATGTTACCTATGTGGCTACCACATAAGTTACCACTATGCTCCTGCATCATTAGGGGTGTTTATGTGATTAGCCTAGCTTAGCATCTGCCATGCCTCCTTAACTCCTTCATAGCCCCAAATTGCATGTATGGTGTCTTCAACATGGCTTCTGCAAATATTGCAAGTGGCAGAGAGGACCACCTTGCGACGAAGGAGGTTATCCATGGTTGGGAGAGCATTGTTGCTCACTCTCCAAAAAAAGTGCTTCACCTTACTAGGTACTCGTAGCTTCCATATGTCTTTCCAAAAAATTTTCTAGGGGTCAAGATTTGAACTACTAGCATTGCTGGCCGAAGCAATAGAGACTAGCAACTTTTATGCATTGCGGGTGCTGAAATGACCCAAAGAAGAGGGGGACAAGAACAGGTGGTCCAATGGGAGTTTGATGCTTAGGGGAATGCTCAAGATTAATCTAGCTTCATGGGGAAAGAAACTTTGATTAATCAGGTCAGCTTTCTAGTTTCCTGTGTTAGCATCAATAAGGGTACTAACTTTGGCATCAGGGGGTATTAGTGGAATGGGTGAGCTAACCTTCCTATAGGCTTTGTTTGGTAGCCACTTATCCTCTTTAATACAGACCAATTGACATTCACCAATGTGCCACACCGCCCCTTTTTTTATTACATATCTTGCGCTTAAAATGCTTTTACACGCATACAACCTAAGGGTAGAATCCTTAGCATTGAGAATTAAACCATTGGGGAAACATATGGCTTTAAAGACCCTATAACACAGAGAATCATGATTGTTCATCGTATGCCAAACCTACTTGGCCAACAAAGCATTATTAAACTTCTATTTCCTTAAAACCCATACCCCTAACCTCCTTTACTTCACAAAGACACTCCCACCTAAACCAATGAATTTTCCTATTGTGGTAGCCCCACCAAAACTTATGAATGAGAGTCTTAATTTCTTGGATCTACCCTTTTGGTAATTTTAAGCAGCTCATGGAATAGGTAGGAATGGCTTGGATCACGGATTTGATAAGCACTTCTCTACCAGCCTGTGATAGAAGCTTTTCCTTCCAACCCTGAAGCTTCTTCCAAATTCATTCCTTAATATATATGAAACTCTATTTTTTAGCTCTACCAACAAGAGCAGGAAGACCCAAGTATTTCTCATAATTCCTGATGGAGGGGACACCTAAGATCTATTGTATACAATTTTAGAGACCAAGATCAATATTTGAGCTAAAAAACAAGTTGGTTTTTTCTTTATTAATCTTCTGACCAGAGCCTCTTTCATAAATGGCCAATATATCAATGATTACCTGGCATTCAAATTCTTTAGCTTGACAAAAGAGCACACTATCATCAACAAAAAATAGATGGGAAACCCGAGGATCATTTCGACATATAGAAACACCTCTAATGCGACCTTCAGATTCAGCTGTGTGGAGCAAACCATGTAACCCAATAGCACAAAGTAAGAACAAATATAGAGACAAAAGGTCACCTTGTCGGAGGCCTCTGGTTGGTTTAATATTGCCAACATGTTCCTCATTAAGAAGCACAAAATAAGAAACGGACTTGATGCATGAAATGATGGTTGTTACCATTCTACCTCCAAACCCCAAATGCCACATGACTTTCTCTAAAAATCCATTCCACCCTGTCATATGCCTTACTCATATCTAGCTTGAGAGCCATGAACCCTAGCTTCCCTTGTGTTTTTCACTTAAGATAATAGAGAGTCTCAAAAGCCACTAGGATATTATCAGTGATAAGGCAACTTGAAAGGAAGGCACTTTGAGAATTAGAAACTACATAAGGCAAAACCAATTTCATACGGTTAAACAAAACTTTAGCTATAAGCTTATAAAACACATTGCACAGGCTAGTAGGCTTAAAATTTGAAACTTTCTTGGGGTTCTGAATTTTTGGGATAAGGGATATGAAAGTGGTATTGATAGAGTCAGGGATAATACCCAAGTTTAAAGCCACCAAAACAACAGTTGTGACGTCACCACCAACAATATGCCAAAATGATTTATAAAAAATAAGGAACATACTATTAGGGCTTGGTGTAGTAAGTGATGCCATTTGGTGAAGAGCTTGAACCACCTCAGCTGTATAGTCACGGTTTAGACTAGTGTTCATGTCATTCATGACAGTGGGAGAAATACCTTCTAAAATATCATCAAAACTCGAGGGATTTAATGTGGAAAAAAGTCTGGAAAAGTACTCCTCAACAAGCCCACCCATCCGGCCTTCATTCTCAATCCACACCCCATCATCATCCTCAAAACCCAAGATATAGTTGTGCTTGTTTCTTTAATTAGACCTACAATGGAAGTACCTACTATTTTGGTCTCCTTCTTTTAGCCAATCCGTGTGGGACCACTGCTTCCACATGGCTTCTTCGCTAATTTTTAGCATTTGAATTTCTTCACGAAGTTGGTAAATATGAGCTGGATTAGACCTGTACAAACTTGCCTCCTCTGCCTTTGTTAAATCCTTAAGTTTCTTGGCCAAAGTGTGCCTAACATGACCAAAAACCTCACAGTTCCACCTTTGCAAATTGTCCTAGCAGGTAGCTAATTTCATAGACACCATTCTCATTCAAGACAGCCCTGGACAACCAAACCATGACTCCTTAATCACCCCTTTGCAAGTTTTGTCCTTCAACCACATGGCTTCAAAGCAAAAGGTCGTCCCTTTCAATAAAACTGTTTTGCTTCAGAATCAGAGATTAAAAGAATGGGCTTCTGGTCTGAGTGAAATGCATCGAAGTGGTGAATTCTAGAGGTGGGGAACCTTAGAATCTAGTCAACGGTGGCTACTCCTCGATCAAGCCAAACCTTTTTTTGGTTGCCCGGTCTTCTAATGCACCAAGTGAAAGGAAAACCATTAAATCCTAATCTTTAAGACCACAAACATCCAAAGCATCCCAAAATCCCTGCATTTGTCTTTTCGGCCTATCCAACCACCTTGCTTTGCTTCCACCCTTATAATTTCGTTAAAATCACCCAAACAAATCCATGGCAACATTAGGCATTAGCTCAAAAGTTTTAGTAATGACCAGGAATCTTCCCGGTTGACGGTATCAGAATTTCTGTAAAAACCTGTGAACTACCAGGCGTCGTCCATCCCTTGGTCAATAACTACATCAATATGGTGCTCAGAAGAAAAGAGCACATCAACAATAATCGGCTCTTTCCAAAGGAGGGCCAAACCACCTTCCCTATTTTGGCACGACAAAACATGACAATTTGCAAACTGAATCTTCTTGCTAATTCTTTCTATAACATCTCTGTCAACTTTGGTTTCCATTAGGAAAACCATTTTGGGAGCTTTGTTACCAATTAAGGGAATGAGTTCATCTTCTTTCTGTGGGTTCCTAAGCCCATGACAGTTCCTGCTTAAGCAACTCATTGGTAACGGTGGTACTGGTACCTTGCAACCACCTGATCATTTTCTTTGTCCCCCTCATTCCCACACATTTTCTTTTAGAATTTTTCATATCTGCTGAATCCAAACTTGGTCGATGGTCCTCTACCTTAGTCATAACAACATCCTTACTATCACTTTTCCCACCCTTCTCTATCTTTTTCCACTTTCTTGCAGAAATCATGGCACTGTCTGTGTTCAACTTGTTTGAAATATCACATAATTGACCTTTAGTAGCATTAAAAGTAAAAACATCATTTGTGCTAGAATAAGGACTATTATGATTGGGGGTATTGGTAACATTCTGTGCCTTTATCTCAGGAGAGACCTGCATACCATTCCCAAGAATTCCAAGGAGTTATGAACCATATCTATATTCAAGCACAAGCCAGTATTTGAGGCAACAACATTACTATGCAATGGCGAGGACCCCAAGTCTTTGTTACCTGTTCCACACTCTCAACATTCACGATGATATACTCTAAATCAGAAACTAGAATTGAACCTGGGTTGGCATCTTTGTGGACCACAGGTACAGCTTGAGAACAAATTTTCTTTGGCATTGCAGGACCCTTTTTCCATGGTGTTTGCCCTCGAGAGCAGCCAACCACAGTCACTACTGATTTTCAAAAAGATCTTATTGTATCGGCTCGAAGCCATTCACCATACTATTGGCTTTCTTTGCCCCGAAACCAAAGCTCACATTCCCTCTCATTATGAATAACTCTACCGCACCAGTAGTAGAAGTTTGGTAAGTGCTTAAATTTCAGAAGCTCCTAGCCAATATGTTCACCTTTAGACCATAGCTTGTAGCACCGAGGGAGTGGTTTAGAGATATCAAGTGACACTCACACCCGTAGAAACTCACTTCCTGATCCATCATCCTCTGGGTCAGCCACTTGGACTGTAGACCCCAGCATACTACCCACTGCCCAAGGCTAGCCCTAGGCTTAGGCCAATTAGGCCATTGCCTAGGGCCCTAAATTTGGGGGCAAATTTTTATTTTTTTATATATAAATATTTTTGGGAAATATTAAAACATTTTAGTTTACATTTTTTTCACTATTAAGAAGGCTCAAAGAATTAAGTAATGCTAGAGATAGAGATAAGACAAATTTAAATAAATAGGTCTTACAAATAGACGTGTTACTAATCACAAGTTATTCAAATAGAAAAATGTTAAAAATACTATAAATTTTACTACATAAATTTCATTTATTTAATTATTTTTATACAAAAAAAAAAAAATTATACTCTAGTCTAATCTAAGTGTATATGTGTGCGAAACTCTCTTCTAAAGACTTAAATCTTGGCCATTGCCCCCTACACTTCACAAGAATTTATATTTGTGGAGTAATCATTGCACCAAGTGTGCATGGTGGTCTCCATAACTTATATAATTTGATATGACAATAAATATGATAAGTATATTTCAACAAATTGTTGAATGCATTTTTGAATGAATATTTGTGATTGGTGATATATCTTTGTAATTCTCATGTTGTAAATTTTATAATATTTTTAGTATTTTTGTAAGCCTCATGTCACTATCACATTCATTACAACACTAGTTTGTAGTAAAATTTGTTATAACTTTAGCATTTTCTAAAAAAAAAAAAATCATATTAAAGAGTAAAAAGAATGGATTTTTAAAAATTATTATATAAAATGCTAGTTAAATATTATTTAAGTGATAACATAAAAACTTCATTTGAAAATTTCACCATAGGCCTCGGAAACGCTTAGGCCGGCCCTGCCATTGCCTCTCCTGTTTCCTGAGTTAAACATCTTTCAGGTATGTTATGGAGTTGCACCCAAAACATTGCTTTTGTGAAGGCCAAAGAAGGCATTGATTCTGCATCCATTGCCTGTTCAAAAGCCACCAAGTGTTTATTGTAGGACCATGGTTCAAACTCTAACACCCTTTCTAAATCCAACACATCCTCAAATTCAAAGACTAAGATATTCCCTCCAACGTCCCTGATTTTGAGTTCACCAATAAGTTTTCAAAGGGGTTTAAATGTTTGTGCTACCGCTTTTGCATTCACAACCCGCTTAGTAAAGAATTTGCTTGCGAGACAATGAACGACATTGCCGCCCTGTCTTGGTACATTAGCCCCCAACTCCTCCTCTTCGGTCAAGGAAAAACGTGACCACAAATCTTCTATACCTGCCACTGAGAAACGATAAGAAAGACAAGGCCCAGCGTCTGGGAGAGAAGGATTACAAGGAATCCACACCACCGTCCTATCGGAGTTTGAAACCTAAAGGGAACCAAAACCTAAACAAGGGTTAGGGACGGGAATTCTACACGACACAAGGGAAACCTAGCAATAGTAAAACCCTAGCAAGATAAACCCTAGTGGCGAGAGAAACTTTGTGCCCATTGTAAGATATATTAACAAGTGCTAATACAAGTATATTTTGTTCTAGACAATTAACTACTCATATTTCTCTCCCAAAAAAAAACTACTCATGTTTATTAATGCAATAAAATTTAATTATAGCAAATCATTTTATTAAACAAACATGTATATTGCAAGACATTTAAAAACTAAACTATGACAAATTAATTATCATGTATATTTAAGGAAAAAACACAATTTACACCTGCTAACTTTTCCTAAAAACCATTTTGATTTATTATGTTTGAAGTTGGATATCTTAGTATGGTAATTTTTCAAAAATTGTTTTGGTACTTTAAATTTGAAGGTGATCATTTTAGTCGGGTAGCTTTACCCAAAATTACTCAAAATGATCAACTTAGATGACTAAAATAATTTTTGGGTAAGATTACTAGACTAAAATGATCAACTTCAAACTTAAAGGACTAAAATTAATTTTGAGAAAAGTTATTGGACTAAAATGACTAACTTCAAACTTAAATAACTAGAATTATTTTGGGCAAAATTAATAGGTGTAAATTGCATTTTTGCCTATATTTTAATGTGAGTTCATTTTATATGCAAGTATATTTAATGCTATAAAATTAAAAATACACATTTATTAATGTAAGACAAAGTAATTAGTGTAGATATTGAACAAGCTTATTTATTGCAATAATTTAGTTCATTGATTTATTGCAAGAAATTTAATATAAAAAATATAGAAAAATTAATTTAGAGTAAAGACATTTAATGAGCAAAGACATTTAATAACCATGTATATTTAATATATTAAATATTTCAAACACATTTATTGAGACTTTCATTAATGAATGCCAAAAATGGAAGGTGGGAAAATTGCACTGTCCACCCTTGAGGTTTACTAAAATTACGTTGTCCTTCCCTATTAATTGTACAAAGACCTCCTTTGTTTTTTTAAAACAAATGACAATCACATTTCTTGCAATTTAACATTGTTAATTCCACTAAAGAAGTGGGTTCCAGTTAGCTCAACTAGTAAAGTCTCTGATGGTTGTATAAGAGATCTGGGGTTCAATCCCTACCTACACCAAAAACTGATTGGTGTCTTGGTCTGATGATAAATAGCTATCATCAAAAGAGGACGTTGAAACTCTCTCAAAAAAAAAAATTCCACTAAAGAATATCATTTAAACCATATGTCACACTTTTTTCCCTATTTAAAGAATTTAAGTATGACATGGAACTATCCACAAAACTTCGAAAAGCATTCATATAATTTATCAAATTGAAATTTTTTTTCTCTAATTGTATGCTAACAAAAACTAATGAAAGGCAGAGGACAAAGGTAGTTCGGAGGAAATTTTCACCAAAAAAAAAGTATCCATTCATCATTGCAAATTATCAATAAAACGATGATGACTATCCCACCATTTTGTAAATTATTTTTCACATTTAGAAGAAAATAAAAAAAACTAAAAATAAAGAAGTGGAAAAAAAACTTTGCTCACTTTTGAGATCAATAGACCCATGTTGATGCATTGTGTAAACAAAGAACTCATTAACACAAAGCTTTTTCGGTTGTACAATGAGGATTCCACCTTCCATCATCTTTTCACTCTCAAATCAAAAATCAAGTAGCATTTAATTAGGGGTTACTAATTGCTCGAGTAAGTTTCAATTAGGATCTTTCATATTATGAAAATGGTTTAAGCGTTTAGGCAAAACATGTTACTGAAATCTTAGGTAAAATAGCAATAATGACTCCTTTTAAGAAGGAATTCTTTTCAATAATGGACTAGCCTAATACCCAGTGACCTCTTTTGTTTTCTCCTTCGTTTGGCTGGTCTTGTAACACCACTATAAAAAGGAAAGGAAGCCAGAAATGTTGTTGTTGGGGGGGGGGGGGGGGGGGGTGTGGGGGGGAGGTGGCAATTACAATTATCTCTTTAAAAAAAAGCATAACATACACACAATTACTTAAAACACTTGAAACCTCTTAATTCTCATTCAAGATTCATTTTATAGAACACATCAAAATATTGAATCAACAAAATTAATATTTTCTAGTACATTGCAAAATAGTTGTTTTACCATTTTGTGAAGTAAATGAGGGTTACAAAATGGGTTGTCTACAAAATGAAAAGTTTTTATTTTTTATTTAATGAAAAGAAGATAAAAACCAAGTCGATATTGAAGTCAATGAGACTACCATTTCAGCTAGATCGCAAAATCCATATAAATTTCCCCGCATAAAATCATCAATTTCATTTATTTTGATAAGTAAATGTTTCAACACCTTAATATTTATTTGCTCCAATCATGCATCTTCACATTTTGATTAAGAATCATATCATATAAGTAGAATCCATCCTCTTGTGCCGTCCAAATGCAATGGTTCCCACCACAATTGGTTTTAAACGAACCAGTTTCTACATACACATCAAAAGAAGCATGTAAGTTTTTATTAAAAAAATAGCAATAGAAATCTGTGGTCTCAAAAACAGAGGCACCAAAAGAGAATTCCCACTGTCCTTTGGGTTGGAGAGTTCTAAGGCCTAAATCATCATTTGCAGATTTACAATGAAAGGTAAGAGGTTTGTTGTTGAGATGGTTGACAATTCGTACATAGTGCTTAAATATGTTGTTTGTTGATTTAGAAGAAGTACTTTGGCCAAAGGCTAAAAGAAGGAGAAACACAAAACAATAAAGTTGGGCCATGATCATTTGATTCATTTTTCTAGTGCTCAAAAAAGATATTTAGTTATACTTGAAATGCATTTGCCTTCTTATTTATAACTAGAAATTGTCAGTTGTACATTTACAATTTACAAAGCATATTCAAATATTCGTATAAAAAAAAGCATATTCTAATATTAAATGATGTAGGCATAATTAATGCACCTTAATTTTATATTAGAAAGATTGCACACACCTTCCTAAGGTTTATTGAAATTATACTTGTAGGGGTGTTAGGCCCAGAAGCCCATACTTATGTATATACTGGGCCCCTGGCCGAATCCGAGGACGGTAGAACAATTTCATAAGGAACCGTGTTAGTAAATGAAGAGGTGAAATCTGGTTAAGGTCATCCAAAAGGGAGGTCTAACGAAGAATCCCTCCTCGGCTGAGTAAAGCCAAGGTCAGAGGATGTGGTCTACCATCAAGAGTAACATTCTGGATCATTCCATGAATAAGGATAAGTATCAGGAAGGAACAGGACAGAGAAAGGTCATGAAATATCTCAAGGGAAAGCTACTACCATCACATTAAATGTTCTACAGCTAACTCTCTAACCGCATTGGTGAGGAAATAATACCTGAACAATAACTTTCAGCCTCATAGCTACTACCTAAAGACTTTAGGAAGGGCTAATGGGATAAGTATCGACACCAACAATCTGATCTGCATGTGGAAGACAGAGCAAAAAGGGGAAGATAGTATAAAATGAAAGAGAGATTCTGAGAGTAGGGGATCAGGAAATTAAGAGAAAAACACTGTAGCAACCAAAAGCTAAATCTGTTATCCAACTTTAGAGAAATATATAAGAACTGATCTCCTCGAACTTTGCCAATGACGATTTTCTTTAGTTTAAATTAGTCTATTTTCCTTTTCTTGTCATCTAAATCCATTTTACTTGTCATCCAACTCATTAAAGCCTAGTTTTCCAACCCACTTTCTACAAATTCATTGTATTGGGTTTTTTGGGCTTAAGTTCGTCCATCACTTGGGCTAGGGACCCAAAATGCGTCCTTACAATATTGACCTTCCCATTATTGATACATTGAATCTTGATATTGATACATTTTCATATTTTGGTTTGTTATTGAATTTTGATTAAAAACATTTTCCTTAAAAAAATATAATAATTAAATGTAAAATGCATTATGTTTTCTTTAAAAAAAATACTTACAAAATTTAAAACATTTTAAGTAATAAATATAGATTACTTAATTTAGAAAATTTTTTATATTATATCAACTATACTTTGTTAGAAAATAATCACATCATTTTAAAAAGAGTTTTAGACTAACGCTTATAAGTCTCGTCTACTATTTTATTTTTTCACTTAGCAAAAAACAAATTGTCAAAATTTTTCAGATTTGCGACTAATATATATATATATATATATATATAAAACCGAAGCCTCTGGAGCTCTCACAATTTTTCATGTCAGCACAATATTTAAATAAAATTATCATTTTATTTAAATAAAATTATTTTTGTTTAGTCCAAGATTAAACAAGGAGTGAAACTCTATCTTTCTAACAAGTTCAACTTAAACTCAAACTCATCATTATCAATTTTTTTAAACAAATTTTACACATCAACATTACTTAAATAAATTTAATAATTAATTAATGAAAGAAAAAACCCCTAACCCAAGTTAGACTTCTAGCCAAATACAATAACACTCTCCCACCGTCTCTACTATCTCCTATTTAATAATTGTTATCCCTCTTTTCTTAGTCTCTTCAAACGTAGCACATCTTTGCTCCAGAACAATCCTGCCATCACACACACATACACACAACCTCTAAAACTTTCACAATTTTTCACGTTAGCACAAAATTTAAATAAAATTATTTTTGTTTAGTCTAAAATTAACAAGGAGTGAAACTCTGTCTTTCTAACAAGTCCAACTTAAACTCAAACTCAAATGTTGTTATTATTATTATTATTATTATTATTATCATCATCTTTCTACTTCACTAACGTGATATTTTATGATAGGGTGCAAACTTATAGCCATGGATTATTATTTT
Organism: Quercus variabilis; assembly: GCA_030445155.1. Lineage (NCBI taxonomy): Eukaryota > Viridiplantae > Streptophyta > Magnoliopsida > Fagales > Fagaceae > Quercus > Quercus variabilis. The sequence goes on along the minus strand of CP129450.1, from coordinate 30,212,816 downwards.
GAATGGAACCCAATCTTTTTTTTCTTCTATTTTTTAGTCATATATATTTTGTTTTGTTTCAATATATATATATATATATATATATATATATATATATCATGTACTATATAATAAAAGTTGGGCTTAGACTCTGTGATTGCGCCAAGTGGTTTCACCATATTGAAGAAAATTTTAAAAATTTTAAGAAAAAATAGATAAAATTTTCCTGCTCTCATAATTTCTAAGTTGATAGAAATCTTACTTTGATTACAATCCAAATTATATCTTAATTTGATTACAATCCAAATTCTTGATCTAATCATTTATTAAAATTCTTAATTAATTTAAAAAAAAAAAAAAAAAGCAACATACTACACGTTTATTATAAAACAGCAACATACTACACATGTAGAAATTTATTGATATAATTTTGTTATTATCAACTTTTCTTCTATGACTTTATCACTTTTTTGGATAAGGTTATGTTGAGTTTAACTTCTTCTTATTTAGATAACTTTAAACTTCTAAGCTAATTATAACTTTAAAAAATATATATATATATATATATATGTCTATCCTATTTCCTTATTGCCATTCACATTTACTTACTTTTTTTTTTTTTTTTACTTAAATTACATTCAATGACTATATGACATTTTTTTTTTTTTTTGGGATAAACATACATCTTAAGTTAATTCTTCTTCTCTTATAATTTCTAAAACGATTAGAAATCTTGTTCCTCTCAATTGAAAATTCTCTCTCTCTCTCTCTCTCTCTCTCTCTCTCTCTCTCTCTCTCTCTCTATATATATATATATATATAATGTTTTTCTAGTGTATTTTTATATATTCTTAGGCACAACTTCTTTTTCTTCTTCTTCTTTTCTCTCCCCATTATCAATAATTCTCATTCTCTTACAATTTCTATGTTGTTTAGAAATCTAACTCTCCTTTGTTTGTTTGTTTGTTTGTTTTTTTTTCCCTATTACTTAGGCAATTTGATGTTTGTGACATTCATAGTAAAAGTCTTTATCAAACCTACCATCCAAACTATTACAGGTATGTATTTCATTTCTTTGTTTTTGTTTTTTGTTTTGTTTTGTTTTTGTTTTTGTTTTTTTTTTTTTTTTTTTTTTTTTTTTTTTTTTTTTTTTTTTTTTAAGGTTTTACTTATGAGTCATAAATGCAATTTTAAGTCCATGAGATCTATTATATAAACTTCTATAAATATTATTTAAGAATTATCAAATTTTGTATTCTCTCCTACAACAAGGGTTCTATTTGTATTTGTGTTATGTTTATATGTGTGTTATTAGATTAAATTAATTTTCTTGAGAAGTAAAATTTTTATGTTGCTATTTCTCATTTTTATCTTTGTTGTTAATGATATTATATGTGTGCAAAAGAAATTGTCATACATTATGAGCATGTAACTTTTTTTATTATTTTAAATTTCATTGTAATTTATTTTTATTTTGGTTTTTGCAAATGTCAATATCCATACCTATATTTATCACCCACAACACATTTGAATAGTATTCACGAAATTCTTTTTTTAACATAGCATGTTATAAATATCAACAACATATTCCTTCACATTAGCAAGTAATAGTAAATCTACATCATGAAAAGGAATTCACATCTTAATATGATCATACAACTATTTACTTGAACTAATAGTTTTTTCTAACAATTTTCTTTATCCTTTTTATCCATTAAGACTCCTTTAGATAAAAGAGGCCATTAATGTATCAAAACATAACTCTAAATAAAGGTTTGAAAAACAAAATACCATGTAGTCTATACTCTTTAAGTGCATAACACATTTTAATTATTAAATTCAAGAATTTTTTCATATAAATATGTTGTGTGATTGTTTCAATCCAAAGAACAACACTTTATATACAATTTATATGATCTAGACTCAAGTGATTATTAATTTGTTATTTTTCGATAAAATTATTCCAAAAGTTATAATTAAAATCGTGCAACACACGGGAGTAATGCTAGTATATATAAAACCAAAACCTCTGAAACTTTCACAATTTTTTACGTCAGCACAACATTTAAATAAAATTATAATTTTATTTAAATAAAATTATTTTTGTTTAGTCCAAACTTAACAAGAAGTGAAACTCTATCTCTCTAACAAGTCCAACTTAAACTCAAACTCAAACTCAAACGTTGATATTATTATTATCTCTCTACTTCACTAATGTGAAATTTTATGATAGGGTGCAAACTTATAGCCATGGATTATTGTTTTGAATGTAACCCAATCTTTTTCTTATATTTTTCTATTTTTTAGTCATATATATTTGAACAACAAACTCATCATATATCTTTATATTGAGTGTGAATTTTGAAAATCTAACCGTTAGATTGCATGTTCTTATTACATTCTTAATGCTTACAAAATTTCAAAAAACTCAAAGATCAATTTTTATGTCATCAAATAAATGTTATAATTTCAAGTTTTTGTGATCTAAAGTTGTTTATAAAAAGTAAGTTAATTGATCAAATAGTAAATAACATCTAATTTGAACGAAATTTGATACATATGTTAAGAACATAAGAATTAGATTTTCAAAATTCACACTCATAAAAGAAATATATGAGAAGTTTGAAGAATTTTTCTCCAAACTAGTTTGGAGAGAAACTTTGTTCTATGTATTTCGTTTTGTTTCAATAATTTTTAAGCCGTGAATCATTTGATTCTTTAATATTTTTTGGTCTTTCAAAAGTTTTAATATATGAATTTTTAAGTTTTTTTTTTTTTTGCTGTATCTGAAATTGTTTGACAAATTTTTTATAAGCCATTGCATGTTTAAGCAATGACTTCTTCATCAAATTGTAACACAAATTGGAGTCATATAAGAGCAAATCATGTAATGATGTAGTTTTTTCATCAAATTGTAACACAAATTGAAGTTATACAAGAGCAAATCATGTAATGGTATAGTTTCTTAATCAATTTAAGATTTTATAAAATTATTTTAGTCTACCTCACAAATAGGTAAGTTCTTGTGAATAGTGAAAAGATTCAACCCAAGCTTTACAGATTACAACAATGGTGTTCACACAGTAAATCACTTAGAGAGAAGCTACAAACTCAGAGAGAAAGAGAGAAAGTTTGAGAGAGAGAGAGAGAGAGAGAGAGAGAGAAGAAGGAAATTCTGGAAGTATAATCTCTTAACTATTCATTACAGTGATGTACAATATATATATATATATACACACAAGGATCAACAACGGCCTCATCAGAGATCCTTGATTTCACAGGATTGATCCGTAAATTGTGGAGAGAAATTAGGAACTAAGCAACTATTAATAACTACCTAACAGACTGAGCTTACCTAACAGTAGCTATACAAAATGCAGCGTAGCACATGGATAATAAAAACACATAAAACGCAGCGTTTCATTAATTATATTCACAAGGCTTCGTGTAACCAGAACAACATCGTTCTAATGACGTACTGAAGTAGCCGTTGGAAATTAGCCGCTGGGCATACTCTGTTGACTTCTTCTAGAACTACTCTCAACATCCCCCCTCAAACTTGAGGTTGAGTTAGCTAAGAGTTTGCTACGCAGAACCAAAAAATGGAGACTAGGTAAGGGTTTGGTAAGAAATATCAGCGAAATTGTCATGGCCAGAAGAACACAACCCTTCACATAGTGATAGTCAACCTCAATGTGTTTGGTTCTAGAATGAAACACAGGATTAGAGGCTAGAGCAATAGCAGAATTGTTATCACACCAAAGTATGGGGTGTGAGGAAGAAATAGCTTAAGTTCTTTACAGAGTGTGTGAAGCCAAGCTAACTCAGCTGCTGTGGAAGCCAAGGCATGATGCTTTGCCTCTGTGGAAGAACACGAAACAGTGGATTGTTTCTTGGAAGACCAAGAAATTGGGCTTGAACCAAGGAAAATCAACATGCCAGTAGTAGACTTTTTGTCAGTGGGTTCACTAGCCCAATCCATGTCAGAGAAGGCTGAGAAAGTGAGAGGACTAGGAGCAAGATGTATGCCAAAATTTAAAGTACCCCTCACATAACGAAGAACACGCTTGGCTGCCTCCAGATGAGAAGTAGTGGGATGATGCATAAACTGGTAAAGCTGATGCACACTAAAGGCTAAATTTGGGCATGTGAATGTCAAGTATTGGAGAGCACCAACCATACTCCGATATTCAGAGGGATCAGGTAAAACAGAACCATCAAAAGGAGTAAGACGCACATTAGGACAGAAAGGAGGCTTTATGGGCTTGGAATTCTCCATTTTGAACTTGTGAAGCACATTTGAGGCAGATTTGGATTGGCATAAGGCAAGCCCAAATCTGGAAGGTATAATTTGAATGCCTAAGAAATAGGAAAGAGCACCCAAATCTTTAAGCTCAAACGTCTAACTAAGAGCATTGATAAGATGAGAGACTTGGGAAGATGAGTTGCCTGTGGTGATAATATCATCAACATACACAAGGACATAAATGATGATCGGATGAGAGAGATACACAAATAAAGAGGAATCTGCTATGGAAGCTTCAAAACCAAGATGCAACAACTGAGAGGCAAATCTGTCAAACCAGGCTCTAGAGGCTTGTTTCAAGCCATACAAAGATTCATGCAACCTGCAGACATGATGAGGAAAGTGATGATCTACATAGCCTGGTGGCTACTCCATGAACACTTCTTCCTTTAGAAAACCATGGAGGAAGGCATTGGAGACATCCAATTGCCTGAAAGTCCAACAAAGACGCACTGCTATTGAAAGAACAAGCCTCACTATAGCTAGCTTCACAACTGGACTAAATGTCTCAGTGTAGTCCACACCTACCTGTTGATGAAAGCCTTTTGCAACCAATCTAGCTTTATAGCGTGCAATGGTGCCATCACTGTTTAATTCCAGCTTATACACCCACTTACAACCCACCAAATTGATGCCAATAGATGCAGGAACAAGAGACCAAGTTTTCTGTCTTTGCAAGGTAGAAAATTCTGCATCCATAGCTTGAACCCATTGAGGAAACTTAGAAGCAACCTTGTAGGATGGAGGTTTAGTACGAGTGTAATCAAGCATAGCCTTAAAATAGAGTTTAGGCTTAGTGATACCATTCTTAGATCTGGTGGTCATAGGATGGGAATTGATAGGTGCATGAGTAGAAACAAGGGTAGAAGCTGAAGTATTTTGTGTAGGAGCAAGTGGCAAGGAAGGAGAAGGAGCTGAGGCAGTAGGTTGTAGAGTGGTAGTCAAGTGTATAGGCTGAGATGGGGAAGGAGAGTGAGATTGAGATGAGGAACTAGGAGCAGGAGCTAAACTAGGACTAGATATAAATGGGATAAAAGTAGAGATAGGTATGGGACCTAGGATAGAAGGCTGATTGGAAGAGTGAAGGTACAAGAGATTGGACAGCCATATGTCTGGAGTTGGTGGATGAGAAGGTGTGACAGAAGGAGTAAGAGGAAAAGGGAATTTATGCTCATTAAACAACATATGCCCACAGGTATACAACTTGTTAGTGAGTAAATCAAGGCACAAATATCCCTAGAAACATTGGAACAGCCTAAGAAAATGCATTCTGCTGTTCTGTGATTCAGTTTGTGTTGACTGTATGGTCTGAGGTAAGGGTAACAAGCACAGCCAAAAACTTTAAGAGAAAAGATATTTGGATTATGACCATAGAGTTTAAACCAAGGTGATATGAAGTCTAAGGTGGTTGTTGGAAGGAGATTGATGAGTGTTAGGGCAGACTAAACAACAAAGGACCAGTATGTGGAAGGGAGAAAGGCTTGTGAAAGTAAGGTGATTGTGGTTTCAATTAGGTGCCTATGTTTCCTTTCAACTAAACCATTTTGCTAAGGAGTGTAGGGACAAGAAATCTGATGTAGAATTCCATTGGAAGACAGAAAAGACTCAAAAGACTTGGAAGTAAACTCACCACCCCCTTCTGATTTGAGAACTTTAATGGTGGAAGAAAATTGTGTTTTAATCATAGCATGAAACATGACAAATTTAGAGTAAACCTCTGATTTGTTTGTGAGTAAGTACATCCATGTAAAACGAGTGTAATGTTCAACAAAGATGACATAATATTTGTAGCCATTTATTGAATCAAAAGGTGCAGGACCCCATAGATCTGTATGTGCAAGTTCAAAAGGAGAAGTAGCTATAAACCTAAAACTAGGAAATGGAAGTATGTGCATCTTGCCATGAAGACAATGAATACAAGAATTTGCAAGATTAACACTATTAGGAGAATATATTCCATTATTATGTAAAACATGTCTAAGAATTTGAGAATTAGGGTGACCAAGTCTACTATGCCACAAGTGCTAGGGAGAATGAGACAACTTGACTTAATTACACAATTTTTGGGGAAGAAGAAGCTTAATGGCCTTGTGAGGATAGATGGGGTAAACACCACCTTCACTCTTGCCTTTGTAAAGAATTTTCCCTTGGCCAAAGCCTGAATTAACAAAGTATTTACATCAAAGTAACAACTACAGTTATTATCATAGCAAATCTTGTGGATTGATGCAAGGTTAGAAGCAATAGAAGGAACCCTTAACACATTTTTAAGCTGAATAGCAGAATTAGAAGAGGGAATTAGTGAATTACCTATATGAGTGATAGGCAAATTCTGTCCATTCCTAACTATGAGTTGTTCTTGGCCAGTGTAAGGCTTAGGAAAACTTAGGTGGTTGAGGCTGGATGTGACATGATTAATGGCTGCATTGTCTGCTAGCCAAGGTTGCTCCTGAGTCAACAGATGGTTGGATGAAGTGACCATAGCTGCTAACTTGGTGGGTGGATGCTTGCCTTGATAGGCATAGTCCATCTTGTGGTAGCAATCAATGGCTATATGACCTGCTTTACCACATATTTGGCAAATTGGCCTCTCAACTCTAGCATTAGGACCTTAAGGCTGTGGTGAAAAATGATTGAACTGACTTGAAGATGGACCTGGACCTTTGGCTCGGCCTCTAGCATTGTTGCCTCTTCCTCTACCTTTGTTAGTATTATTTGACTGATTGTAGGTATGAAAATTGCCACCAGTGTTATTGAATCTTGGTGTGGAGTTTACCACCATTGCAAAAGTGGAGTCTTTGAACGCCATACCTTCATTCAAGGATTCTTCCTCTGCATTCAACAGAGTAGCTAGTTCATCAAAGCTTATTTTTGTGCTTCTGGTTCTAATTGCAGGCCTAAATGCACTAAACTCCTTTGGGAGACCTTTGATTACTACATGGAGTAGTTCTTCATCATCCAAAAGAACACCTACTGCCATTAATTTGTCTCTGATCACCTTAATCTTCTGTAGATATGTATCCACAGAATTAGATCCTTTCTTCACATTATGCAGTTCACCCTTGAGATTCATCACATGAGACCGTGAAGTTGAAGAAAACCTATGTTCAAGAACCTTCCATACTTCTTGATCAAATGAACAACCAACAGTGATAACCAAGACTAAAGGAGTTAGGGAGAACTGATGAAGGTCAATAATGCCTTTTCCTTTGACTTCTAGATGAGATAGTCTGGATTAAGCATAGAAGTAACAGCTCCAGAAAGATCCTTGAGAAATTTCTCTGGAATAAGAGGTACTTCATCAAGAAGTTCCAGCATTGAGTATGTTTCCAATACCGTGGAAATTTGGTATTTCCAAACAATATAGTTCGAAGAATCGAGTTTAACTATCAACATGTTTGACATGTTTGACAGCAACAGTAGAGGCTGATTAGTGAGATTAATGGATGAAGAGGTTGAAGGCATGGTGGTGGAGATTGAAGGCACGGTAGAGGAAGTTGATGTAGAATTAGTTTCTACCATTGTTGGACCTTGGGATCGTGGCTGCTCTAATACCATGAAAAGATTCAAACCAAGCTTTATAGATTACAACAATGGTGTTCACACAGTAAATCACTTAGAGAGAAGCTACAAACTCAGAGAGAAAGAGAGAAAGTTTGAGAAAGAGAGAGAAGAAGAAAATTGTAGAAGTATAATCTCTTAACTGTTCATTACAGTGATGTACAATATATATATACACAAGGATCAACAACGGCCTCATCAGAGATCCCTGATTTCACAGGATTGATCCATAAATTGTGGAGAGAAATTAGGAACTAAGCAACTGTTAATAAATAGCCTAACAAACTGAGCTTATCCAACAGTAGCTATACAAAAACGTAGCACATGGATAATAACAAACACATAAAACGCAGCGTCTCAGTAAGTATAAATGCAGCATTTCATTAATTATATTAACAAGGCCTCGTGTAACCAGAACGACATCGTTCCGATGAATTACTAAAGTAGCCGTTGGAAATTAGCCGTTGGGCATGCTCTATTGACTTCTTCTAGAACTACTCTCAACACATAGTACGGGTTAGCAACTAGTTAACAAAAATATGGAGACCAAAGGCAGGGTGTTGCATGCCAAGCTGACTAGTGAAGATCAAGAGCAAGTTTCTCATTAGTCATGCATTTGTTTTAGTCTGAGGAACTGACATAGGATTGACAACAAAAGACAGCAAGAGAGTAAGTGGCACTGACACAGTGACACACACTCTGTGTTCTTTCGCCTTCTTCATGAGTTTTGGTTATTTTCATTCTCTCTGGTGAGACTCTGACACTTAAGACTCCTATATAGGTAATATTCTTTCTTCATCTACAAGTTTCATTGATGTGGGTGTCTACTGAAACTAATCAAACTTCAAAGGGACTGTCTTTTTTCCGTTTCTTTTACTGGGTCGAATTTTTTGTGTTTGTATTTTTATTTTTTTTCTGGATTGAAATTGGTTGGAATCTTCAAGTAGTAAAGGGGTTGATGCATCTTTGCTTTTATAATATCATGATAACATGACGGACAATACATGTAGCAAACAATTTGACCAAGTTAAATATTTCTAAGCTTACAAAACTTGGGTTTATTTTGTAAAAAATGTAAGTTTTCCTGTAAGGTTTAATGTATGTTAAAAGCTAATTGAATTGGAATTGTTTATATTCATGTGTAAGTATGTATGGGGTTTAATTGAATTGGAATTATTTTTGGAACTTTGGTTTTGATTGAATCGGAAAAAATATGTTCCAATATTTGGGGTCTTTTGTATTTATTTTGTTGTTGTTAAAACTTAGTATTTGAAGGGTTAATTCACAGTTTCAATTGTTCATCTATTAATCATGAATAATAAATTAATAATATTTTTATTTGCAATCATTATGATATGGTATCAATGATGTGAGCATTCTGAATGCTTTCCTTTAGAGTGTAGATAAAGTCTATTTATGATTTTAAAAAATTACCATTAAAAGACTTTTTGAACTTAATTTTTTTATAAAAAATTATTGGAAACATTAACTTCTATTAAACTCCCACATTTATGACTTCATCAGAAGAAAACTCTTATAGATAGGTATTAGGATATTATTTGGAAGTGTCATAATAGACTACAAATAGGTGTGAAGGTATTATATATGGTATGTAGCTAAATGTAACATCAATTTAGTTAAAACTCTATTAGCTAAGTTTTAAAAAAACTAAAATTTTATTCCAACTAAAATTCTATTTCAAAAAATTTTACCACCACACACCCTTGGTGTGATGGTCACTCCACAAGTATAAGTGCTTGTGAGGTGTGGGGTGTGAGGGCCAAGGGTTGGGATTCAAGTCTCTAAGAGAGAGCTTTCACACACATATACACTCAGATTATTCTAGAGTAGAATTTCTATCTTGTATAGTAAAAAAAAAAAAAAAAAAAATTCTATTTCAAAAACTTTAGATTTTATTTTAATTTTTTTGATCATCTATCATAAAATTTTTATATGGTAATATAATAAAATTTATACATTACATATAATCATTACTCCAGTTACCTTCCAAGATGATGGAAGATATGAGAATGTAATTTGTAAATTTATTATCAATATAACATAGATAATTATATTGGTTGTGGATAGTAGATTTAGTTGCAATTAAGCATTATGTGAACTGTGAAGTCATCACCCTAGAATTGCTATGATGTTGTGAGCCACACCAATATGTGTTATATGGACCAATTATATGAAAGAAAAAGAACTTCCTAAACCTTTATTTCGAACAAAATTACTTATTTTCATTCTTTTTTAATCATTTTCAAGTCATACCTTTTTTTTTAAGCCAATCATATACCTTTAAACAAAATAAATATATTTAATTTTTGCTCAATTTTTTTTAACACTTTTATATAATTATTTGTGGATCACACAAATTAGCGACTAGTATGTGTGAAATTTCAAACCAAAGCTGAAGGAACCCTGATTTCTCAAATTATGCCTAGAATATCCAACCAGTCTTGTGGGCTAAACTAGATTCACATAGCCCTGCCTGAAATTGCAAATGCTTCATTAATAATATTATGTTTCTTCCCACAATTTTTCCCCTTGGCTCTTCCCCTTCTATTTTCTTAATTTAAAAAGATACTCTAATTGGGGGGGGGGGGGGGGGGGGGGGGCTGGGAAATTAAAATTTCTATAAAATAATATATGAAAGTTCTAGAAATTTGTATTTCTTTCTCTAAGTCAATTAACATTCATCCTATTATCCTATATGCCCTTGTTACATATAAAACATGAGTTTATGTATTAAATATAGTAAATATCATTAAATTAACACAAAATTTGACGTAAAAATATGAGTTTATTGATTTTATTTTTTAAACAAAGTTTCTCTCCAAACTAGTTTGGAGAGAAACTCTACAAACTCATCATATATCTTTATATTGAGTGTGAATTTTGAAAATCTAACCGTTAGATTGCATGTTCTTATTACATTCTTAATGCTTACAAAATTTCAAGAAAATCAAAGATTAATTGTTATGTCATCAAATAAATGTTATAATTTCAAGTTTTTGTGATCTAAAGTTATATATAAAAAATAAGTTAATTGATCAAATAGTAAATAACATTTAATTTGAACGAAATTTAATACGTATGTTAAAAATATAAGAAACATGAAATTCAACTGTTAAATTTTCAAAATTCACATCCAAAAAAGAAATATATGAGAAGTTTGAAGAGTTTCTCTCCAAACTGGTTTGAAGAGAAACTTTATTCTTTTTTTTTTTTTTTTTTTTGGGTGGAGAGAGGACTATATCTTAGTTTTACTTTTATTTATTTATCCAAAAAATAAAAAATAAAAAATAAACCCACGTTTGCTTTAATTACAAGTTTGCCATCCTTTGTAATAGTATAGAATCATTCTCTCTCTGTCTCACTTCTTCTTCTTCTTCTTCAGGAAATGGGTATGTCATTTGCTGAAATGGCTGATATGAGCCATGAGATTCGTGAAACAAGAGATGCCTTTAGATTTTCACAATGTTTTGAACTGCATAGCTGTATTTTCTTTAAAGAACTGAACAATAAAATAAAATAAAATAAAATACTGCATTCCCATCTCCTATAAGGGAAATTCATGGATGAGTATGTGGATGAAAAAATTTAAAAAAAGAAGAAGAAGAAGTTGTTTTTGTTGTAAGTGTTATTCCTTTAATTCTCTGTATAATTTGATACCTGCCTTTGTAACTCTTTGTTGGTGGAAAGTAAAGCTCTTTTGGCTTTCGAAGATTTTGTAAAATTGCAGCACTGTGTCGTTTTTGTTTGTCTTGACTGGTTTCAGATACATGCCTCCACATCTTTATATATGTTTAATATTTCAATTGCATAAAAAAAAAAAAAAAAAAAGTCATAAATTAACCTTTTTTTTGCAGCAGAAGATGCTATTACTTTACAATTTGATGCAGAAATTAGTAATGAAAACAATCACCACCACTCATTCTGTTTTTTACCCCCAAAAAAAAAAAAAAATGCTGCTTCTCAAGTTTTGATTATATCAGAATCATCTCTGTTATGAGTCAATTTCTGTTTCTTCTTTCTGAGTGTTGCTTCACAATTAGAAACACACTTTTGGGGTGTAGTGCTCAATCCTGGATTGTGCTTAATATCACTAAATTTATGTTACACTCAATCTGTTTCTTGAGAAAATTAAGAAATGAATTTTATTTATTTATTAATTTGATTAATTTATATATCTTTATCAAATTAAGCTCTAAATTTTGGCATCATTGAATTAGAGCCCCATTTTGCTAGAAGCTAGGAGAGGACATTAATTGTTTGATGTGCATATTAAGGAACATGAGATAGTATAATTCAAAGAGTAATTGATGGGGGATGCCAATAATATTGTACCTCAATTGTCACTTTCTAATATTTTCAACTGAGATGATCAAGGTTCAAAATCCCATTTCCCTCAACTACCAAATTATTCAAAAAAAAGGGGGTAGCATTAAGAATTTAATAATATTTTTAAAAAAACAGCTTGATCTTATAAAATTAGATACTATCTACTTGACTATAGTAAAAATTTTGAGCCCAATCAACGAATCAAGGAAAAAGAGAAAATAATCGCTCAATCTGTTAAAAAAAAATTAAAAAAAAAAAAAAAAAATCACTCAACAACGAGTGGTCGGTGTTCCTGATATCTGATTCTTCATTTCTTTGCCAGGAGGAGACTCTGCAAGTTTGCAACCCAAACTTCTCCACTCTTCACATGCCCCAGTCGCTTCGCTGCCTCATTTTTCTACTATTCTTGCCAATGGGTAGACGCCTTCTGTGCATGTTCCACCCCAACTTCAGTCCCATCAAATTCCATGAGGCTGAAGTAGTACTAGTAGTAGAAGAAGGAGAAGAAGAAGACAACACAGTCACAATGGGTGTGAGCTAATTTGTGCAGAGGAGTCATGGCATGTGAGTGACTTAGGCTTCTGTTTTGGTTATTTTTGTTAATGGGTTTTCATTTTAATATGTTGCTTTGAGGTCTGCGTTAAGAAATTGAATGAGGATTAGTACAAGGATGTTTAGAAAGTATCAAGTTGAGCACTGATAAAGGATGTTTAAATAACTTAAGTTTTGGGTTGTGAAGTTGAACAAGTAACAACCTTGTTTGTATGTCAAGTCAAGCTATATAGTATGTACAATATAGTGTTCACTAAGGTGTAAGTTTCATTGAGTAAGTAACTAAAATAACAAAGATTAATGGGTGTTGTTTGGATTTGTTTTGCAATGTCCTAAACTATGATATTTAAGAATGTCAGATTTTATGTTGCTTATAGTTCATTCAAAATATAACAGAGTGGCAAGAATTTGGTTCTCATATGGGAAATGTGATGATGCTGGTCCTAAAGATTTGTAATACCTGTTAATGAAGTAATTATTGAGTACTCTAGGTGCAGTCTTCCATCTACTCACATAAAGAAGGGTCCCATTAATTAAATTCATAATAGGACTATTCAGTTCATAGGTTTTTTGACTTTTTTACTTTATACTATTGATTTATATTTTGTCTCTGATGTATACTCTCTGTATTCTCAGGTGACACTTTTCTTCTTTTTATAATATATTTTTATTACTTATATATAATATAAAAAAAATAAAAAATAAAAAAAGATCCCTTATTCATGTAAGAAGAGTGAGCATTAGTTATGGAGTGAGTAAATTATTAATTTAAAAGGAAAAAAAAAAAGGCATAATTATGGGGTATATCAAACTAGGGGTGTTTTTTAGACACTTAGAAATAAACACGAGAGCAAAACTTGGATGTGAAAAATTTCCTGCCAATATGGAGGAAAACAAGGGTGTTATACTGTAATATATGAATCACAGACACTTCGTTTGAGGTGTCATACCCGTGTTAGACACGAGACATGCCTAAGACACTTTTACATGCGTGTCCTAGCCATGTCCTTTTTTAAATATATAAAAAAAATTTGTGGGACACGAGAATAAAAGGAATCAAATACCCTTTCACAAAACAAATAGAGCATTCATGCTCTAATAGTAACAGTACATTCGAAAATTAAATAATATTCTTATTTTTGGTTTGTATTCTAATTTTTAAACATCCTTTAATAGCCTTGAATTCACTTTATTATCCATCATTGCTCTTAAATTGATATACATTTAACATTATATGAAAAATAAATGCTTAATGATATATAGAAAATAAAAAAATATATATATTTAATAATTATTTAATAGACGTGTCCTGTCGTATCCATGTGCTATTTTTTTTATTAAAAAAATTACCTTGTCGCCATGTCGCACTCAGACCCTTATCTGCTCTTTCTTCCTAGATTGTTATGTGCTAATACATAGATTTGAAGGCCAGTGATTTATTTATTTTAGTCTGTAGAGGCATCGAGTTTACAAGGGTAGAAATTGGATTTGGGAAAGGTGGAAAAAATAATTACATAACTTGACTAAATCATTAATGCTTATTGAGCTTGAATGCTCCTTAGTTGCACAACATTGTATGGTAATCTAGGATATGCTCCTTAGTTGCTCGCATACCCGTATTTGATACTTATTGTAATAGATACCTCTAAGATATGTACCAAGTCATTTTGTTTTTTTGTTTTGTTTTTAAGTGCCAATACATCTATGATACTTATACACCCATGATACGGCTTGAATGTTGTTGTAACCCAACCCTCGATTGTGAGAGATAATCCAAACTTGTAAGAATTTTAATCTTTATATATTGGTTTCAATGTTGAAAATTCATCTAGATATCTTTTATATACTCTTTTGGATCTTGGTTTGTATTCAAAACATCATTTATTGGTCATAGATTCACTATATTATCTATTATTGCTCTTAAATTGATATATGTTTCACAATAAATGAAAAATAAATGCTTAACAATATATTAAAAAATATAATTAAAATATATTTTAATAAGTAATAATACACATATCCCCGGCATATCGTACCTAAGGTTTTTCGGGAAATGCCTTCTCCCCTTAGCTGTACTGCGCATCTTAGATGGTCATACACAGATATACATCTTAGATGGTCATCCGCAAATATAAAATCTCCAAATTTAAGATTTTGTATGTGAAAAGGATGTGGGATGGGATTAGGATGTCATAATAGATTATGGCCTTGTTTGGAGTTATTGTTTTGGTGATACAACTTATAATTACAATGAAAGTTTATTGAGTTTTACACACCATCCTGACATTAATTTCTATCAACACATTTATCGTTGACGACCAACTCATATGGTTCACATTAATTGCATTTCTTTATATGCAGATCATGATGAAGCTAATTTGGGGAGGCGCAGAATTAGTTATGCTAGAGTGTGTGTTGAGGTGGATGCCCCAAAGATGTTGATTATTAATTTTGTTAAAGTTACCTATATTTCCTATGTGCTAGTTGAGATCAATTACATAGAACTCAGTCTATTCTGGGAGAAATTGTTAAAGAAACTATACATGTGAGGCATCGGCCTGTGTCTATTCTACCACACCAATCCTGTTGTGCAAGAGTGGAAAAAACAAAAAACAAAACTCTTCTTTTCACCCTCTCTACTGGCCTCAACCCATCGACCACAAGAATACGCAAGCACCTAACCACCGATGCCACAAAGGGGGCTAGTATTAAGTCTCTCCTTGATTGTGTAAACTAAATCTTCTAGCAAAGTAATTTGAGATCTTTTGCTCTACTTGATGGCATCTAAATGTAAGTTATCTAACATCCTCTGATTATAACATGTTTTCTTGATTTGTTTCTTGGGGAACTAAAGCCTCTTGTATCTCTTGGCTGCAGCTCAGTTTTGTTTATGGCCTACCATTACATTTCTCTTCTTTATACTGTTTTCTCCAACTTCAAGCCTTAATGCTGTCAGTGGTCCAACTAAACGTAGACATGAAGTAATTGTGGCACATCATGGTGCTGTTGCCACTGATAATCAACGATGTTCCAGAATAGGGATGAAAGTTCTTCAGGGAGGAGGTCATGCTGTTGATGCATCAGTGGCTTCTGCTCTTTGCTTGGGGGTTGTAAGCCCAGCATCAAGTGGCCTTGGTGGGGGAGCCTTTATGCTTCTCAGGCTATCCAGTGGGAAGGCACAAGCCTTTAATATGAGAGAAACTGCCCCCTTGAAAGCTTCTGAGGTATTCCAAATCACTTTACTCAAATCTTCTTTGGAATGGTTTTGAACTTGGGAGCAAACAGTTCCAATTAAGCACAATATTCTAAGTTGTAACAAATGAATCTTTTGGGGCTTGTTTCTTTTTATACTTCCTTACAAGGGTTACATTACAATTAACACTTTTTAGTAAATTTCTTACATGTCAAAAAAGAAAATTTGATATATTACTCGAGCCAAACAATCCATAGACCATTGAGCCATAACAGAAAGTTTTGGAACAGAACTAGAAGTAGTTGAGTGATCATTATGGCCAAAGTCATCTTGATGATAAGTAATGTAGTCACTCCCTTCACGAGTTGGAGAGGTTGGAAGGCGATGAAGGATTTCATTCATCATTTGATGGAGAGCTTGATTAGATTGCCTCAATTCAGCAAGCTTAGATTATACATCACCACTATTGGTGTTCCTTCGACGTCTTGGAGGCATTTTGGAATAACAACTAGAAATTTTCAATTTTTTGATAGATTGATGTTTGCTCAGTAAGTCACGAATATCTCACTGTAGGAAACTCGAAATCACAATTCGCTTTTTTTGCTAGAAAATAGAAGGATGGATCTTTTTGACCATATATGGCATGCAAAGAGAATCCTCACGAGTAAATATTGAATTGCCAAATAAGATGAACAAAATTTTCTGAAATAGAATGAGAACTTAGGTAGAACAACAGGAATACTAGCTCTGATTCCAATTTGATGTAGGCCGAGACCCACTAGATAGGCTAAATCAAATATTTAACCTAATAATAGGATGAATAGTTTAGGGATGCCACTAAATCGGAGGTAGCGGATGTCACTCAACGCGACCAAGTCACACACTTGATTATTAGGAGGAATCACTCAACTCCAAAGCAAGGACACTTGCAAATGATTTTCTTAATAGAAACTTTCTGCCTTCTTCTGATTTCTTATTGATAATTATAGGTGAATACATTGCATGCGAAAATAATAAAGATGACAACTTCCAATACAGGTGACAACTCCCTAGACTGACTTCACATCACCCTATGATCAGATTTATTAGGTTGGAACAACTACCAACAAGACTCATGATTAACTTTGACTGAATAATAAAGATAAATAAAAGACAACTAGACTAATAATAAAAAAAATGACACATGTTACCTATGTGGCTACCACATAAGTTACCACTATGCTCCTGCATCATTGGGGGTGTTTATGTGATTGGCCCAGCTTAGCATCTGCCATGCCTCCTTAACTCCTTCATAGCCCCAAACTGCATGCATGGTGTCTTCAACATGGCTTCTGCAAATATTGCAAGTGGCAGAGAGGACCACCTTGCGACGAAGGAGGTTATCCATGGTTGGGAGAGCATTGTTGCTCACTCTCCAAAAAAAGTGCTTCACCTTACTAGGTACTCGTAGCTTCCATATGTCTTTCCAATAAATTTTCTAGGGGTCAAGATTTGAACTACTAGCATTGCTGGCCGAAGCAATAGAGACTAGCAACTTGTATGCATTGTGGGTGCTGAAATGACCCAAAGAAGGGGGGACAAGATCAGGTGGTCTAGTGGGAGTTTGATGCTTAGGGGAATGCTCAAGATTAATCTAGCTTCATGGGGAAAGAAACTTTGATTAATCAGGTTAGCTTTCTAGTTTCGTATGTTAGCATCAATAAGGGTACTAACTTTGGCATCAGGGGGTATTAGTGGAATGGGTGAGCTAACCTTCCTATAGGCTTTGTTTGGTAGCCACTTATCCTCTTTAATACAGACCAATTGACCATCACCAATGTGCCACACCGCCCCTTTTTTTATTACATATCTTGCGCTTAAAACGCTTTTACACGCATACAACCCAAGGGTAGAATCCTTAGCATTGAGAATTAAACCATTGGGGAAAAATATGGCTTTAAAGACCCTATAACATAGAGAATCATGATTGTTCACCATATGCCAAACCTACTTGCCCAACAAAGCATTATTAAACTTCTATTTCCTTAAAACCCATACCCCTAACCTCATTTACTTCACACAGACACTCCCACCTAACCCAATGAATTTTCCTATTGTGGTAGCCCCACCAAAACTTACGAATCAGAGTCTTAATTTCTTGGATCTACCCTTTTGGTAATTTTTAGCAGCTCATGGAATAGGTAGGAATGGCTTGGATCACGGATTTGATGAACACTTCTCTACCAGCCTGTGATAGAAGCTTTTCCTTCTAACCCTGAAGCTTCTTCCAAATTCATTCCTTAATATATATGAAACTCTGTTTTTTAGCTCTACCAACAAGAGCAGGAAGACCCAAGTATTTCTCATAATTCTTGATGGAAGGCACACCCAAGATCTATTGTATACGATTTTAGAGACCAAGATCAATATTTGAGCTAAAAAACAAGTTGGTTTTTTCTTTATTAATCTTCTAACTAGAGCCTCTTTCATAAATGGCCAATATATCAAGGATTACCTAGCATTCAAATTCTTTAGCTTGACAAAAGAGCACACTATCATCAACAAAAAATAGATGGGAAACCCGAGGATCATCTCAACATATAGAAACACCTCTAATGTGACCTTCAGATTCAGCTATGTGGAGCAAACCATGTAACCCAATAGCACAAAGCAAGAACAAATATAAAGACAAAGGGTCACCTTGTCGGAGGCCTCTGGTTGGTTTAATATTGCCAATAGGTTCCTCATTGAGAAGCACAGAATAAGAAACTGACTTGATGCATGAAATGATGGTTGTTACCATTCTACCTCCAAACCCCAAATGCCGCATGACTTTCTCTAAAAAATCCATTCCACCCTGTCATATGCCTTACTCATATCTAGTTTGAGAGCCATGAACCCTAGCTTCCCTTGTGTTTTTCACTTAAGATAATAGAGAGTCTCAAAAGCCACTAGGATATTATCAGTGATAAGGCAACTTGAAAGGAAGGCACTTTGAGAATTAGAAACTACATAAGGCAAAACCAATTTCATACGATTAAACAAAACTTTAGCTATAAGCTTATAAAACACATTGCACAGGCTAGTAGGCTTAAAATTTGAAACTTTCTTGGGGTTTTGAATTTTTCAGATAAGGGATATGAAAGTGGTATTGATAGAGTCAGGGATAATACCCAAGTTTAAAGCCACCAAAACAACAGTTGTGACGTCACCACCAACAATATGCCAAAATGATTTATAAAAAATAAGGAACATACTATCAGGGCTTGGTGTAGTAAGTGATGCCATTTGGTGAAGAGCTTGAACCACCTCAGCTGTATAGTCACGGTTTAGACTAGTGTTCATGTCATTCGTGACAGTGGGAGAAATACCTTCTAAAATATCATCAAAACTCGAGGGATTTGATGTGGAAAAAATTTTGGAAAAGTACTCCTCAACAAGCCCACCCATCCAGCCTTCATTCTCAATCCACACCCCATTGTCATCCTCAAAACCCAAGATATAGTTGTGCTTGTTTCTTTAATTAGACCTACAATGGAAGTACCTACTGTTTTGGTCTCCTTCTTTTAGCCAATCCGTGTGGGACCATTGCTTCCACATGGCTTCTTCGCTAATTTTTAGCACTTGAATTTCTTCACGAAGTTGGTAAATATGAGCTGGATTAGACCTATACAAACTTGCCTCCTCTACCTTTGTTAAATCCTTAAGTTTCTTTGCCAAAGTGAGCCTAACATGACCAAAAACCTCACAGTTCCACCTTTGCAAATTGTCCTAGCAGGTAGCTAATTTCATAGACACCATTCTCATTCGAGACAACCCTGGACAGCCAAACCATGACTCCTTAATCACCCCTTTGCAAGTTTTGTCCTTCAACCACAAGGCTTCAAAGCGAAAGGGTCGTCCCTTTCAATAGAACTGTTTTGCTTCAGAATCAGAGATTAAAAGAATGGGCTTCTGGTCTGAGTGAAATGCATCCAAGTGGTGAATTCTAGAGGTGGGGAACCTTAGAATCTTGTCAATGGTGGCTACTCCTCGATCAAGCCAAACCCAAGTCTTTTGGTTGCCCGGTCTTCTAATGCACCAAGTGAAAGGAAAACCATTAATCCTAAATCTTTAAGACCACAAACATCCAAAGCATCCCAAAATCCCTGCATTTGTCTTTCCAGCCTATCCAACCACCTTGCTTTGCTTCCACCCTTATAATTTCGTTAAAATCACCCAAACAAATCCATGGCAACGTTAGGCATTAGCTCAAAAGTTTTATTAATGACCAGGAATCTTCCCAGCTGACGGTATCAGGATTTTTGTAAAAACCTGTAAACTACCAGGCGTCGTCCATCCCTTGGTCAATAACTACATCAATATGGTGCTCAGAAGAAAAGAGCACATCAAAAATAATCGGCTCTTTCCAAAGGAGGGCCAAACCACCTTCCCTATTTTGGCATGACAAAACATGACAATTTGCAAACTGAATCTTTGTGCTAATTCTTTCTATAACATCTCTATCAACTTTGGTTTCCATTAGGAAAACCATTTTGGGAGCTTTGTTACCAATTAAGGGAATGAGTTCATCTTCTTTCTGTGAGTTCCTAATCCCACGACAGTTCCTGCTTAAGCAACTCATTGGTAACGGTGGTACTAGTACCTAGCAACCACCTGATCATTTTCTTTGTCCCCCTCATTCCCACACATTTTCTTTTAGAATTTTTCATATCTGCTAAATCCAAACTTGATCGACGATCCTCTACCTTAGTCATAACAACATCCTTACTATCACTGTTCCCACCCTTCTCTATCTTTTTCCACTTCCTTGCAGAAATCATGGCACTGTCTGTGTTCAACTTGTTTGAAATATCACATAATTGACCTTTAGTAGCATTAAAAGTAAAAACATCATTCGTGCTAGAATAAGGACTATTATGATTGGGGGTATTGGTAACATTCTGTGCCCTTATCTCAGGAGAGACCTGCATACCATTCCCAAGAATTCCAAGGAGTTATGAACCATATCTATAGTCAAGCACAAGCCAGTATTTGAGGTAGTAACATTACTATGCAATGGCGAAGACCCCAAGTCTTTGTTACCTGTTCCACACTCTCAACATTCACGATGATATACTCTAAATCAGAAACTAGAATTGAACCTGGGTTGGCATCCTTGTGGACCATAGGTACAGCTTGAGAACAAATTTTCTTTGGCATTGCAGGACCCTTTTTCCATGGTGTTTGCCCTCGAGAGTAGCCAACCACAGTCACTACTGATTTTAGAAAAGATCTTACTGTATCGGCTCGAAGCCATTCACCATACTATTGGTTTCCTTTGCCTCGAAGCCAAAGCTCACATTCCCTCTCATTATGAATAACTCTACTGCACCAGTAGTAGAAGTTTGGTAAGTGCTCAAATTTCAGAAGCTCCTAGCCAATATGTTCACCTTCAGACCATAGCTTGTAGCACCGAGGGAGTGATTTAGAGATATCAAGAGACACTCACACCCGTAGAAACTCACTTCCTGATCCATCATCCTCTGGGTCAGCCACTTGGATTGTAGACCCCAGCATACTACCCATTGCCCAAGGCTGGCCCTAGGCTTAGGCCAATTAGGCCATTGCCTAGGGCCCTAAATTTAGGGGCAAATTTTTATTTTATTTTTATATAAATATTTTTGGGAAATATTAAAACATTTTAGTTTACATTTTTTTCACTATTAAGAAGGCTCAAAGAATTAAGTAATGCTAGAGATAGAGATAAGACAAATTTAAATAAATAGGTCTTACAAATAGACGTGTTACTAATCACAAGTTATTCAAATAGAAAAATGTTAAAAATACTATAAATTTTACTACATAACTTTCATTTATTTAATTATTTTTATACAAAAAAAAATTATATTCTAGTCTAATCTAAGTATATATGTGTGCGAAACTCTCTTCTAAAGACTTAAATCTCGGCCATTGCCCCCTACACTTCACAAGAATTTATATTTGTGGAGTAATCATTGCACCAAGTGTGCATGGTGGTCTCCATAACTTATATAATTTGATATGACAATAAATATGATAAGTAGATTTCAACAAATTATTGAATGCATTTTTGAATGAATATTTGTGATTGGTGATATATCTTTGTAATTCTCATGTTGTAAATTTTATAATATTTTTAGTATTTTTGTAAGCCTCATGTCACTGATCACATTCATTACAACACTAGTTTGTAGTAAAATTTGTTATAACTTTAGCATTTTCTAAAAAAAAAATCATATTAAAGAGTAAAAAGAATGGATTTTTAAAAAATTATTATATAAAATGCTAGTTAAATATTATTTAAGTGATAACATAAAAACTCCATTTGAAAATTTCACCTTAGGCCTTGGAAACGCTTAGGCCGGCCCTGCCATTGCCTCTCCTGTTTCCTAAGTTAAACATCTTTCAGGGATGTTATGGAGTTGCACCCAAAACATTGCTTTTGTGAAGGCCAAAGAAGGCACTGATTTTGCATCCATTGCCTGTTCAAAAGCCACCAACTGTTTATCGTAGGACCATGGTTCAAACTCTAACACCCTTTCTAAATCCAACACATCCTCAAATTCAAAGAGTAAGATATTCCCTCCAACGTCCCTGATTTTGAGTTCACCAATAAGTTTTCACAGGGGTTTGAATGTTCGTGCTACCGTTTTTGCATTCACAACCCGCTTAGTAAAGAATTTGCTTGCGAGACAATGAACGACATTGCGGCCCAGTCTTGGTACATCAGCCCCCAACTCCTCCTCTTCGGTCAAGGAAAAACGTGACCACAAATCTTCTATACCTGCCATTGAGAAACGATAAGAAAGACAAGGCCTAGCGTCTAGGAGAGAAGGATTACAAGGAATCCACACCACAGTCCTATCAGAGTTTGAAACCTGAAGGGAACCAAAACCTAAACAAGGGTTAGGGACAGGAATTCTACACGGCACAAGGGAAACCTAGCGACAGTAAAACCCTAGCAAGATAAACCCTAGTGGCGAGAGAAACTTTGTGCCCATTGTAAGATATATTAACAAGTGCTAATACAAGTATATTTTGTGCTAGACAATTAACTACTCATATTTCTCTCCCAAAAAAAAAAAAAATACTCATGTTTATTAATGCAATAAAATTTAATCATAGCAAATCATTTTATTAAACAAACATGTATATTGCAAGACATTTAAAAACTAAACTATGACAAATTAATTATCATGTATATTTAAGGAAAAAACACAATTTACACCCGCTAACTTTTCCTAAAAACCATTTTGATTTATTATGTTTGAAGTTGGATGTCTCAGTATGGTAATTTTTCAAAAATTGTTTTGGTACTTTAAATTTGAAGGTGATCATTTTAGTCGGGTAGCTTTACCCAAAATTACTCAAAATGATCAACTTAGATGACTAAAATAATTTTTGGGTAAGATTACTAGACTAAAATGATCAACTTCAAACTTAAAGGACTAAAATTAATTTTGAGAAAGGTTATTGGACTAAAATGACTAACTTCAAACTTAAATGACTAGAATTATTTTGGGCAGAATTAATAGGTGTAAATTGCATTTTTGCCTATATTTTAATGTGAGTTCATTTTATATGCAAGTAGATTTAATGCTATAAAATTAAAAATACACATTTATTAATGTAAGACAAAGTAATTAGTGTAGATATTGAACAAGCTTATTTATTGCAATAATTTAGTTCATTGATTTATTGCAAGAAATTTAATATCAAAAATATAGAAAAATTAATTTAGAGTAAAGACATTTAATGAGCAAAGACATTTAATAACCATGTATATTTAATATATTAAATATTTCAAACACATTTATTGAGACTTTCATTAATGAATGCCAAAAATGGAAGGTGGGAAAATTGCACCGTCCACCTTTGAGGTTTACTAAAATTACGTTGTCCTTCCCTATTAATTGTACAAAGACCTCCTTTGTTTTTTAAAACAAATGACAATCACATTTCTTGCAATTTAACATTGTTAATTCCACTAAAGACCATTTTGATTTATTATGTTTGAAGTTGGATATCTTAGTTGTTGATTTACATTGTTGATTTACACCCGCTAACTTTTCCTAAAAACCATTTTGATTTATTATGTTTGAAGTTGGATATCTTAGTATGGTAATTTTTCAAAAATTGTTTTGGTACTTTAAATTTGAAGGTGATCATTTTAGTCGGGTAGCTTTACCCAAAATTACTCAAAATGATCAACTTAGATGACTAAAATAATTTTTGGGTAAGATTACTAGACTAAAATGATCAACTTCAAACTTAAAGGACTAAAATTAATTTTGAGAAAGGTTATTGGACTAAAATGACTAACTTCAAACTTAAATGACTAGAATTATTTTGGGCAAAATTAATAGGTGTAAATTGCATTTTTGCCTATATTTTAATGTGAGTTCATTTTATATGCAAGTATATTTAATGCCATAAAATTAAAAATACACATTTATTAATGTAAGACAAAGTAATTAGTGTAGATATTGAACAAACTTATTTATTGCAATAATTTAGTTCATTGATTTATTGCAAGAAATTTAATATCAAAAACATAGAAAAATTAATTTAGAGTAAAGACATTTAATGAGCAAAGACATTTAATAACCATGTATATTTAATATATTAAATATTTCAAACACATTTATTGAGACTTTCATTAATGAATGCCAAAAATGGAAGGTGGGAAAATTGCACCGTCCACCTTTGAGGTTTACTAAAATTACGTTGTCCTTCCCTATTAATTGTACAAAGACCTCCTTTGTTTTTTAAAACAAATGACAATCATATTTCTTGCAATTTAACATTGTTAATTCCACTAAAGACCATTTTGATTTATTATGTTTGAAGTTGGATATCTTAGTTGTTGATTTACATTGTTGATTTACACCCGCTAACTTTCCCTAAAAACCATTTTGATTTATTATGTTTGAAGTTGGATATCTTAGTATGGTAATTTTTCAAAAATTGTTTTGGTACTTCAAATTTGAAGGTGATCATTTTAGTCGGGTAGCTTTACCCAAAATTACTCAAAATGATCAACTTAGATGACTAAAATAATTTTTGGGTAAGATTACTAGACTAAAATGATCAACTTCAAACTTAAAGGACTAAAATTAATTTTGAGAAAGGTTATTGGACTAAAATGACTAACTTCAAACTTAAATGACTAGAATTATTTTGGGCAGAATTAATAGGTGTAAATTGCATTTTTGCCTATATTTTAATGTGAGTTCATTTTATATGCAAGTATATTTAATGCTATAAAATTAAAAATACACATTTATTAATGTAAGACAAAGTAATTAGTGTAGATATTGAATAAGCTTATTTATTGCAATAATTTAGTTCATTGATTTATTGCAAGAAATTTAATATCAAAAATATAGAAAAATTAATTTAGAGTAAAGACATTTAATGAGCAAAGACATTTAATAACCATGTATATTTAATATATTAAATATTTCAAACACATTTATTGAGACTTTCATTAATGAATGCCAAAAATGGAAGGTGGGAAAATTGCACCGTCCACCTTTGAGGTTTACTAAAATTACGTTGTCCCTCCCTATTAATTTTACAAAGACCTCCTTTGTTTTTTAAAACAAATGACAATCACATTTCTTGCAATTTAACATTGTTAATTCCACTAAAGAAGTGGGTTCCAGTTAGCTCAACTAGTAAAGTCTCTGATGGTTGTATAAGAGATCTAGGGTTCAATCCCTACTTACACCAAAAACTGATTGGTGTCTTGGTCTGATGATAAATAGCTATCATCAGAAGCGGACGTTGAAACTCTCTCAAAAAAAAATTCCACTAAAGAATATCATTTAAACCATATGTCACACTTTTTTCCCTATTTAAACCATATGACATGGAACTATCCACAAAACTTCAAAAAGCGTTCACATAATTTATCAAA
Organism: Quercus variabilis; assembly: GCA_030445155.1. NCBI lineage: Eukaryota > Viridiplantae > Streptophyta > Magnoliopsida > Fagales > Fagaceae > Quercus > Quercus variabilis. Next base: position 30,186,956 of record CP129450.1, on the reverse strand, counting down.
TTGAAAATTTTTTTTCTCTAATTGTATGCTAACAAAAACTAATGAAAGGCAGAGGACAAAGGTAGTTCGGAGGAAATTTTCACCAAAAAAAAAGTATCCATTCATCATTGCAAATTATCAATAAAACGATGATGACTATCCCACCATTTTGTAAATTATTTTTGACATTTAGAAGAAAATAAAAAAACTAAAAATAAAGAAGTGGAAAAAAAACTTTGCCCTCTTTTGAGATCAATAGACCCATGTTGATGCACTGTGTAAACAAAGAACTCATTAACACAAAGCTTTTTCGGTTGTATAATGAGGATTCCACCTTCCATCATCTTTTCACTCTCAAATCAAAAATCAAGTAGCATTTAATTAGGGGTTACTAATTGCTCGAGTAAGTTTCAATTAGGATCTTTCATATTATGAAAATGGCTCAAGCATTTGGGCAAAACATGCTACTGAAATCTTAGGTAAAATAGCAATAATGACTCCCTTTAAGAAGGAATTCTTTTCAATAATGGACTAGCCTAATACCCAGTGACCTCTTTTGTTTTCTCCTTCGTTTGGCTGGTCTTGTAACACCACTATAAAAAGGAAAGGAAGCCAGAAATGTTGTTGGGGGGGGGGGGGGGGGGGGGGGGGGGGGGGATGGCAATTACAATTATCTCTTTAAAAAAAAAGCATAACATCCACACAATTACTTAAAACACTTGAAACCTCTTAATTCTCATTCAAGATTCATTTTATAGAACACATCAAAAGATTGAATCGACAAAATTAATATTTTCTAGTACATTGCAAAATAGTTGTTTTACCATTTTGTGAAGTAAATGAGGGTTACAAAATGGGTTGTCTACAAAATGAAAAGTTTTTATTTTTTATTTAATGAAAAGAAGATAAAAACCAAGTCGATATTGAAGTCAATGAGACTACCATTTTAGCTAGATCGCAAAATCCATATAAATTTCCCCGCATAAAATCATCAATTTCATTTATTTTGATAAGTAAATGTTTCAACACCTTAATATTTATTTGCTCCAATCATGCATCTTCACATTTTGATTAAAAATCGTATCATATAAGTAGAATCCATCCTCTTGTGCTGTCCAAATGCAATGGTTCCCACCACAATTGGCTCTAAACGAACCAGTTTCTACATACACATCAAAAGAAGCATGTAAGTTTTTATTAAAAAAATAGCAATAGAAATCTGTGGTCTCAAAAGCAGAGGCACCAAAAGAGAATTCCCACTGTCCTTTGGGTTGGAGAGTTCTAAGGCCTAAATCATCATTTGCAGATTTACAATGAAAGGTAAGAGGTTTGTTGTTGAGATGGTTGACAATTCGTACATATTGCTTAAATATGCTGTTTGTTGATTTAGAAGAAGTACTTTGGCCAAAGGCTAAAAGAAGGAGAAACACAAAACAATATAGTTGGGCTATGTTCATTTGATTCATTTTTCTAGTGCTCAAAAAAGATATTTAGTTATACTTGAAATGCATTTGCCTTCTTATTTATAACTAGAAACTGTCAGTTGTACATTTACAATTTACAAAGCATATTCAAATATTCGTATAAAAAAAAAAGCATATTCTAATATTAAATGATGTAGGCATAATTAATGCACCTTAATTTTATATTAGAAAGATTGCACACACCTTCCTAAGGTTTATTGAAATTATACTTGTAAGGGTGTTAGGCCCAGAAGCCCATACTTATGTATATACTAGGCCCATGGCCGAATCCGAGGATGGTAGAACAATTTCATAAGGAACCGTGTTAGTAAATGAAGAGTTGAAATCTGGTTAAGGTCATCCAAAAGGGAGGTCTAAGGAAGAATCTCTCCTCGGCTGAGTTAAGCCAAGGTCAGAGGATGTGGTCTACCATCAAGAGAAACATTCTGGATCATTCCATGAATAAGGATAAGTATCAGGAAGGAACAAGACAGAGAAAGGTCATGAAATATCTCAAGGGAAAGCTGCTACCATCACATTAAATGCTCTACAGCTAACTCTCTGACCGCATTGATAAGGAAATGATACTTGAACAATAACTTTCAGCCTCACAACTACTACCTAAAGACTTTAGGAAGGGCTAATGGGATAAGTATCGACACCAACAATCTGATCTGCATGTGGAAGGTAGAGCAAAAAGGGGAAGATTGTATAAAATGAAAGAGAGATTCTGAGAGTAGGGGATCAGGAAATTAAGAGAAAAACACTGTTGCAACCAAGAGCTAAATCTGTTATCCAACTTTAGAGAAATATATAAGAACTAATCTCCTTGAACTTTGCCAATGACAATTTTCTTTAGTTTAAATCAGTCTATTTTCCTTTTCTTGTCATCTAAATCCATTTTACTTGTCATCCAACTCATTAAAGCCTAGTTTTCCAACTCACTTTCTACAAATTCATTGTATTGGGCTTTTTGGGCTTAAGTTCGTCCATCACTTGGGCTAGGGACCCAAAATGCGTCCTTACAATACTGACCTTCCCATTATTGATACATTGAATCTTGATATTGATACATTTTCATATTTTGGTTTGTTATTGAATTTTGATTAAAAACATTTTCCTTAAAAAAATATAATAATTAAATGTAAAATGCATTATGTTTTCTTTAAAAAAAAAACTTACAAAATTTAAAACATTTTAAGTAATAAATATAGATTACTTAATTTAGAATTTTTTTTTATATTATATCAACTATACTTTGTTAGAAATAATCACATCATTTTAAAAAGAGTTTGAGACTAACACTTATAAGTCTCGTCTACTATTTTATTTTTTCACTTAGCAAAAAACAAATTGTCAAAATTTTTCAGATTTGCGACTAATATATATATATATATATATATAACCGAAGCCTCTGGAGCTCTCACAAATTTTCACGTCAACACAATATTTAAATAAAATTATCATTTTATTTAAATAAAATTATTTTTTTTTAGTCCAAGATTAAACAAGGAGTGAAACTCTATCTTTCTAACAAGTTCAACTTAAACTCAAACTCATCATTATCAATTTTTTTAAACAAATTTTACACATCAACATTACTTAAATAAATTTAATAATTAATTAATGAAAGAGAAAACCCCTAACCCAAGTTAGACTTCTAGCCAAATACAATAACACTCTCCCACCGTCTCTACTATCTCCTATTTAATAACTGTTATCCCTCTTTTCTTAGTCTCTTCAAACGTAGCACATCTTTGCTCTAGAACAATCCTACCATCATCTACACACACGCGCACACACACACACACACACACACACACACACACACACACACACACACACACATAACCAAAACCTCTAAAACTTTCACAATTTTTCACGTTAGCACAAAATTTAAATAAAATTATTTTTGTTTAGTCCAAATTTAACAAGAAGTGAAACTCTGTCTTTCTAACAAGTCCAACTTAAACTCAAACTCAAATGTTGTTGTTATTATTATTATTATTATTATTATTATCATCATCATCATCATCATCTTTCTACTTCACTAACGTGATATTTTATGATAGGGTGCAAACTTATAGCCATGGATTATTATTTTGAATGTAACCCAATCTTTTTTTTCTTCTATTTTTTAGTCATATATATATTTTTTTGTTTCTATATATATATATATATATATATCATATACTATATAATAAAAGTTGGGCTTAGACTCCGTGATTGCGCCAAGTGATTTCACCATATTGAAGAAAATTTTAAGAAAAAATAGATAAAATTTTCCTGCTCTCATAATTTCTAAGTTGATAGAAATCTTACTTTGATTACAATCCAAATTATATCTTAATTTGATAACAATCCAAATTCTTCATCTAATCATTTATTAAAATTCTTAATTAATTTTAAAAAAAAAAAAAAAAAAAAAGCAACATACTACGCGTTTATTATAAAACAGCAACATACTACACATGTAGAAATTTATTGATATAATTTTGTTATTATCAACTTTTCTTCTATGACTTTATCACTTTTTTGGATAAGGTTATGTTGAGTTTAACTTCTTCTTATTTAGATAACTTTAAACTTCTAAGCTAATTATAACTTAAAAAAAAAAAATGTCTATCCTATTTCCTTATTGCCATTCACGTTTACTTACTTTTTTTTTTTTTTTTTTTACTTAAATTACATTCAATGACTATATGACATTTTTTTTTTTTTGGATAAACATACATCTTAAGTTAATTCTTCTTCTCTTAAAATTTCTAAAACGATTAGAAATCTTGTTCCTCACAATTGTAAATTCTCTCTCTCTCTCTCTCTCTCTCTCTCTCTCTCTCTCTCTCTATATATATATATATATATATATATATATATAATGTTTTTCGAGTGTATTTTTATATATTCTTAGGCACAACTTCTTTTTCTTCTTCTTCTTTTCTCTTCCCATTATCAATAATTCTCATTCTCTTACATTTTCTATGTTGTTTAGAGATCTAACTCTCCTTTGTTTGTTTGTTTGTTTTTTTTTTTTTTTTATTTTAATTTTTTTTTAATTTTTTTCCCTATTACTTAGGCAATTTGATTTTTGTGACATTCATAGTAAAAGTCTTTATCAAACCTACCATCCAAACTATTACAGGTATGTATTTCATTTCTTTGTTTTTTTTTTTTTTTTTTTTTTTTTTTTTTAAGGTTTTACTTATGAGTCATAAATGCAATTTTAAGTCCATGAAATCTATTATATAACCTTCTATAAATATTATTTAAGAATTATCAAATTTTGTATTCTCTCCTAGAACAAGGGTTCTATTTGTATTTGTGTTATGTTTATATGTGTGTTATTAGATTAAATTAATTTTCTTGAGAAGTAAAATTTTTATGTTGCTATTTCTCATTTTTATCTTTGTTGTTAATGATATTATATGTGTGCAAAAGAAATTGTCATACATTATGAGCATGTAACTTTTTTTTTTTTTTTTTAAATTTCATTGTAATTAATTTTTATTTTGGTTTTTACAAATGTCAATATCCATACCTATATTTATCACCCACAACACATTTGAATAGTATTCACGAAATTCTTTTTTTAACATAGCATGTTATAAATATCAACAACATATTCCTTCACATTAGCAAGTAATAGTAAATCTACATCATGAAAAGGAATTCACATCTTAATATGATCATACAACTATTTACTTGAACTAATAGTTTTTTCTAACAATTTTCTTTATCATTTTTATCCATTAAGACTCCTTTAGATAAAAGAGGCCATTAATGTATCATAACATAAATTTAAATAAAGGTTTGAAAAACAAAATACCATGTAGTCTATACTCTTTAAGTGCATAACACATTTTAATTATTAAATTCAAGAATTTTTTCATATAAATATGTTGTGTGATTGTTTCAATCCAAAGAACAACACTTTATTTACAATTTATATGATCTAGACTCAAGTGGTTATTAATTTGTTATTTTTCAATAAAATTATTCCAAAAGTTATAATTAAAATTGTGCAACACACGGGAGTAATGCTAGTATATATAAAACCGAAACCTCTGAAACTTTCACAATTTTTTACGTCAGCACAACATTTAAATAAAATTATAATTTTATTTAAATAAAATTATTTTTGTTTAGTCCAAACTTAACAAGAAGTGAAACTCTATCTCTCTAACAAGTCCAACTTAAACTCAAACTCAAACTCAAACGTTTATATTATTATTATTATTATTATTATTATTATTATCTCTCTTCTTCACTAATGTGAAATTTTATGATAGGGTGCAAACTTATAGCCATGGATTATTGTTTTGAATGTAACCCAATCTTTTTCTTATATTTTTCTATTTTTTAGTCATATATATTTGAACAACAAACTCATCATATATCTTTATATTGAGTGTGAATTTTGAAAATCTAACCGTTAGATTGCATGTTCTTATTACATTCTTAATGCTTACAAAATTTCAAAAAAATCAAAGATCAATTATTATGTCATCAAATAAATGTTATAATTTTAAGTTTTTGTGATCTAAAGTTGTTTATAAAAAGTAAGTTAATTGATCAAATAGTAAATAACATCTAATTTGAACGAAATTTGATACATATGTTAAGAACATAAGAATTAGATTTTCAAAATTCACACTCATAAAAGAAATATATGAGAAGTTTGAAGAATTTCTCTCCAAACTAGTTTGGAGAGAAACTTTGTTCTATGTATTTCGTTTTGTTTCAATAATTTTTAAGCCGTGAATCATTTGATTCTTTAATATTTTTTGGTCTTTCAGAAGTTTTAATATATGAATTTTTAAGTTTTTTTTTTTTTTTTTGCAATATCTGAAATTGTTTGACAATTTTTTTATAAGCCATTGAATGTTTAAGCAATGACTTCTTCATCAAATTGTAACACAAATTGGAGTCATATAAGAGCAAATCATGTAATGGTGTAGTTTTTTCATCAAATTGTAACACAAATTAAAGTTATACAAGAGCAAATCATGTAATGGTATAGTTTCTTAATCAATTTAAGATTTTATAAAATTATTTTAGTCTACCTTACAAATAGGTAAGTTCTTGTGAATAGTGAAATGATTCAACCCAAGCTTTACAGATTACAACAATGGTGTTCACACAGTAAATCACTTAGAGAGAAGCTACAAACTCAGAGAGAGAGAGAAAGTTTGAGAGAGAGAGAGAGAGAGAAGAAGGAAATTCTGGAAGTATAATCTCTTAACTGTTCATTACAGTGATGTACAATATATATATATATATACACACACACAAGGATCAACAATGGCCTCATCTCATCAGAGATCCTTGATTTCACGGGATTGATCCGTAAATTGTGGAGAGAAATTAGGAACTAAGCAACTATTAATAACTACCTAACAGACTGAGCTTACCTAACAGTAGCTATACAAAACGCAGCGTAGCACATGGATAATAAAAACACATAAAACGTAGTGTTTCAGTAAGTATAAACGCAGCGTTTCATTAATTATATTCACAAGGCTTCGTGTAACCAGAACAACATCGTTCTAATGACGTACTGAAGTAGCCGTTGGAAATTAGCCGCTAGGCATGCTCTGTTGACTTCTTCTGGAACTACTCTCAACATCCCCCCTCAAACTTGAGGCTGAGTTAGCCAAGAGTTTGCTACGTAGAACCAAAAAATGGAGACTAGGTAAGGGTTTGGTAAGAAATATCAGTGAAATTGTCATGGCTAGAAGAACACAACCCCTCACATAGTGATAGTCAAACTCAATGTGTTTGGTTCTAGAATGAAACACAGGATTAGAGGCTAAAGCAATAGCAGAATTGTTATCACACCAAAGTATGGGGATGTGAGGAAGAAATAGCTTAAGTTCTTTACAGAGTGTGTGAAGCCAAGCTAACTCAACTGTTGTGGAAGCCAAGGCACGATACTTTGCCTCTGTGGAAGAACACGAAACAGTGGATTGTTTCTTGGAAGACCAAGAAATTGGGCTTAAACTAAGGAAAATCAACATGCCAGTAGTAGACTTTCTGTCAGTGGGTTCACTAGCCCAATCCATGTCAGAGAAGGCTGAGAAAGTGAGAGGACTAGGAGCAAGATGTATGCCAAAATTCAAAGTACCCTCACATAACGAAGAACATGCTTGGCTGCCTCTAGATGAGAAGTAGTGGGATGATGCATAAATTGGTAAAGCTGATGCACAATAAAGGCTAAATCTGGGCATGTGAATGTCAAGTATTGGAGAGCACCAACCATACTCCGATATTCAGAGGGATCAGGTAAAACAGAACCATCAAAAGGAGTAAGACGCACATTAGGACAGCAAGGAGTCTTTATGGGCTTGGAATTCTCCTTTTTGAATTTATGAAGCACATTTGAGGCAGATTTGGATTGGCATAAGGCAAGCCCAAATCTAGAAGGCATAATTTGAATGCCTAAGAAATAGGAAAGAGCACCCAAATCTTTAAGCTGAAAAGCCTAACTAAGAGCATTGATAAGATGAGAGACTTGGGAAGATGAGTTGCCTGTGATGATAATATCATCAACATACACAAGGACATAAATGATGGTCGGATGAGAGTGATACACAAATAAAGAGGAATCTGCCATGGAAGCTTCAAAACCAAGATGCAACAACTGAGAGGCAAATCTGTCAAACCAGGCTTTAGGGGCTTGTTTCAAGCCATACAAAGATTCATGCAACCTGCAGACATGATGAGGAAAGTGATGATCTACATAGCCTGGTGGCTGCTCCATGAACACTTCTTCCTTTAGAAAACCATGGAGGAAGGCATTGGAGACATCCAATTGCCTGAAAGTCCAACAAAGACGCACTGATATTGAAAGAACAAGCCTCACTATAGCTAGCTTCACAACTGGACTAAATGTCTCAGTGTAGTCCACACCTACTTGTTGATGAAAGCCTTTTGCAGCCAATCTAGCTTTATAGCGAGCAATGGTGCCATCACTGTTTAATTCCAGCTTATACACCCACTTACAACCCACCAAATTGATGCCAATAGGTGCAGGAACAAGAGACCAAGTTTTTTGTCTTTGCAAGGCAGAAAATTCTACATCCATAGCTTGAACCCATTAAGGAAACTTAGAAGCAACCTTGTAGGATGGAGGTTCAGTACGAGTGTAATCAAGCATAGCCTTAAAACAGAGTTTAGGCTTAGTGATACCATTCTTAGATCTAGTGGTCATAGGATGGGAATTGATAGGTGCATGAGTAGAAATAAAGGTAGAAGCTGAAGTATTTTGTGTAGGAGCAAGTGGCAAGGAAGTAGAAGGAGCTAAGGCAGTAGGTTGTAGAGTGGTAGTCAAGTGTATAGGCTGAGATGGGGAAGGAGAGTGAGACTGAGATGAGGAACTAGGAGCAGGAGCTAAACTAGGACTAGATATAAATGGGATAAAAGTAGAGACAGGTATGGGACCTAGGATAGAAGGCTGATTGGAAGAGTGAAGGTACAAGAGATTGGACAGCCATATGTCTGGAGTTGGTGGATGAGAAGGTGTGACAGAAGGAGTAAGAGGAAAAGGGAATTTATGCTCATTAAACAACATATGCCCACAGGTATACAACTTGTTAGTGAGTAAATCAAGGCACAAGTATCCCTTAGAAACATTGGAACAGCCTAAGAAAATGCATTCTGCTGTTCTGTGATTCAGTTTGTGTTGACTGTATAGTCTGAGTTAAGGGTAACAAGCACAGCCAAATACTTTAAGAGAAAAGATATTTGGATTATGACCATAGAGTTTAAACCAAGGTGATATGAAGTCTAAGGTGGTTGTTGGAAGGAGATTAACGAGTGTTAGGGCAGACTAAACAACAAAGGACCAGTATGTGGAAGGGAGAAAGGCTTGTGAAAGTAAGGTGATTGTGGTTTCAATTAGGTGCCTATGTTTCCTTTCAACTAAACCATTTTGCTAAGGAGTGTAGGGACAAGAAATCTGATGTAGAATTCCATTGGAAGACAGAAAAGACTTAAAAGACTTGGAAGTAAACTCACCACCCCCTTCTGATTTGAGAACTTTAATGGTGGAAGAAAATTGTGTTTTAATCATAGCATGAAACATGACAAATTTAGAGTAAACCTCTGATTTATTTGTGAGTAAGTACATCCATGTAAAATGAGTGTAATGGTCAACAAAGATGACATAATTTGCATCTTGCCATGAAGACAATGAATACAAGAATTTGCAAGATTAACACTATTACGAGAATATATTCCATTATTATGTAAAACATGTCTAAGAATTTGAAAATTAGGGTGACCAAGTCTACTATGCCACAAGTGCTAGTGAGAATGAGACAACTTGACTGAATTACACAATTTTTGGGGAAGAAGAAGCTTAATGGCCTTGTGAGGATAGATGGGGTAAACACCACCTTCACTCTTGCCTTTGTAAAGAATTTTCCCCGTGGCCAAGGCCTGAATTAACAAAGTATTTGCATCAAAGTAACAACTACAGTTATTATCATAGCAAATCTTGTGGATTGATGCAAGGTTAGAAGCAATAGAAGGAACCCTTAACACATTTCTAAGCTGAATAGCAGAATTAGAAGAGGGAATTAGTGAATTACCTATATGAGTGATAGGCAAATTCTATCCATTCCTAACTGTGAGTTGTTCTTGGCCAGTGTAAGGCTTAGGAAAACTTAGGTGGTTGAGGCTGGATGTGACATGATCAGTGGCTGCATTGTCTACTAGCCAAGGTTGCTCCTGAGTCAACAGATGGTTGGATGAAGTGACCATAGCTACTAACTTGGTGGGTGGATGCTTGCCTTGATAGGCATAGTCCATCTTGTGGTAGCAATCAATGGCTATATGACCTGCTTTACCACATATTTGGCAAATTGGCCTCTCAACTCTAGCATTAGGACCTTAAGGCTGTGGTGAAAAATGATTGAACTGACTTGAAGATGGACCTGGACCTTTGGCTCAGCCTCTAGCATTGTTGCCTCTTCCTCTACCTCTGTTAGTATTATTTGACTGATTGTAGGTATGAAAATTACCACCAGTGTTATTGAATCTTGGTGTGGAGTTTACCGCCATTGCAAAAGTGGAGTCTTTGAACTCCATACCTTCATTCAAGGATTCTTCCTCTACATTCAACAGAGTAGCTAGTTCATCAAAGCTTATTTTTGTGCTTTTGGTTCTAATTGCAGACCTAAATGCACTAAACTCCTTTGGGAGACCTTTGATTGCTACATGGAGTAGTTCTTCATCATCCAAAAGAACACCTACTGCCATTAATTTGTCTCTGATCACCTTAATCTTCTGTAGATATGTATCCACAGAATCAGATCCTTTCTTCACATTATGCAGTTCACCCTTGAGATTCATCACATGAGACCGTGAAGTTGAAGAAAACCTATGTTCAAGAACTTTCCATACTTCTTGATCAAATGAAAAACCAACAGTGATAACCAAGACTAAAGGAGTTAGGGTAGAACTGATGAAGGTCAATAATGCCTTTTCCTTTGACTTCTAGATGAGATAGTCTGGATTAAGCACAGAAGTAATAGCTTCGGAAAAATCCTTGAGAAATTTCTCTGGAATAAGAGGTACTTCATCAAGAAGTTCTAGCATTGAGTATGTTTCCAATACCATGGAAATTTGGTATTTCCAAACAATATAGTTCGAAGAATCGAATTTAACTATCAACATGTTTGACATGTTTGACAGCAATAGTAGAGGTTGATTAGTGAGATTAATGGATGAAGAGGTTGAAGGCATGGTGGTGGAGATTGAAGGCACGGTAGAGGAAGTTGATTTAGAATTAGTTTCTGCCATTGTTGGACCTTGGGATCGTGGCTGCTCTAATACCATGAAAAGATTCAAACCAAGCTTTACAGATTACAACAATGGTGTTCACACAAATCACTTAGAAAGAAGCTACAAACTTAGAGAGAAAGATTGAAAGTTTGAGAAAGAGAGAGAAGAAGAAAATTCTAGAAGTATAATCTCTTAACTGTTCATTACAGTGATGTACAATGTATATATACACAAGGATCAACAATGGCCTCATCAGAGATCCTTGATTTCACAGGATTGATCCATAAATTGTGGAGAGAAATTAGGAACTAAGCAACTGTTAATAACTACCTAATAGACAGCCTAACAAATTGAGCTTATCCAACAGTAGCTATACAAAAACGTAGCACATGGATAATAACAAACACATAAAATGCAACGTCTTAGTAAGTATAAACGCAGCATTTCATTAATTATATTCACTAGGCTTCGTGTAACCAGAACGACATTGTTCTAATGAATTACTGAAGTAGCCGTTGGAAATTTGCCGTTGGGCATGCTCTATTGACTTCTTTTAGAACTACTCTCAACACATAGTACGGGTTAGTGACTAGTTAACAAAAATATGGAGACCAAAGGCAGGGTGTTGCATGCCAAGCTGACTAGTGAAGATCAAGAGCAAGTTTCTCATTAGTCATGCATTTGTTTTAGTCTGAGGAACTGACTTAGGATTGACAACAAAAGACAGCGAGAGAGTAAGTGACACTAACACAATGACACACACTCTGTGTTCTTTCACCTTCTTCATGAGCTTTGGTTATTTTCATTCTCTCTGATGAGACTCTGAAGACTCCTATATAGGTAATATTCTTTCTTCATCTGCAAGTTTCATTGATGTGGGTGTCTACTAAAACTAATCAAACTTCAAAGAGACTGTCTTTTTTCCATTTCTTTTACTGGGTCGAATTTTTTGTGTTTGTATTTTTATTTTTTTTCTGGGTTGAAATTGGTTGGAATCTTCAAGTAGTAAAGGGGTTGATGCATCTTTGCTTTTATAATATCATGATAACGTGACAGACAATACATGTAGCAAACAATTTGACCAAGTTAAATATTTCTAAGCTTACAAAACTTGGGTTTATTTTGTAAAAAATGTAAGTTTTCCTGTAAGGTTTAATGTATGTTAAAAGCTAATTGAATTGGAATTGTTTATATTCATGTGTATGTATGTATGGGGTTTAATTGAATTGAAATTATTTTTGGAACTTTGGTTTTGATTGAATCGGAAAAAATATGTTCCAATATTTGGAGTCTTTTGTATTTATTTTGTTGTTGTTAAAACTTAGTATTTGAAGGGTTAATTCACAGTTTCAATTGTTCATCTATTAATCATGAATAATAAATTAATAATATTGTTATTTGCAATCATTATGATATGGTATCAATGATGTGAGCATTCCGAATGTTTTCCTTTAGAGTGTAGATAAAGTCTATTTATGATTTTAAAAAATTACCATTAAAAGACTTTTTGAACTTAATTTTTTTATAAAAAATTATTGGAAACATTGACTTCTATTAAACTCCCACATTTATGACTTCATCAAAAGAAAACCCTTATAGATAGGTATTAGGATATTATTTGGAAGTGTCATAATAGACTACAAATAGGTGTGAAGGTATTACATATGGTATGTAGCTAAATGTAACATCAATTTAGTTAAAACTCTATTAGCTAAGTTTTAAAAAAACTAAAATTCTATTCCAACTAAAATTCTATTTCAAAAAATTTCACCACCGCACACCCTTGGTGTGATGGTCACTTCACAAGTATAAGTGCTTGTGGGGTATGGGGTGTGGGGGTCAAGGGCCGGGATTCAAGTCTCTAAAAGGGAGCTTTCACACACATATACACTCAGATTATTCTAGAGTAGAATTTATATCTTGTATAGTAAAAAAAAAAAAATTCTATTTCAAAAAATTTCAAAAACTTTAGATTTTATTTTAATTTTTTTGATCATCTATCATAAAATTTTTATATGGTAATATAATAAAATTTATACATTACATATAATCATTACTCCAGTTACCTTCCAGATGATGGAAGATATGAGAATGTAATTTGTAAATTTATTATCAATATAACATAGATAATTATATTGGTTGTGGATAGTAGATTTAGTTGCAATTAATCATTATGTGAACTGCGAAGTCATCACCCTAGAATTGCTATGATGTTGTGAGCCACACCAATATGTGTTATATGGACCAATTATATGAAAGAAAAAGAACTTCCTAAACCTTTATTTCGAACAAAATTACTTATTTTCATTCTTTTTTAATCATTTTCAAGTCATACCTTTTTTTTAAGCCAATCATATACCTTTAAACAAAATAAATATATTTAATTTTTGCTCAATTTTTTTTTAACACTTTTATGTAATTATCTGTGGATCACACAAATTAGCGACTAGTATGTGTGAAATTTCAAACCAAAGCTACCCTGATTTCTCAAATTATGCCTAGAATATCCAACCAGTCTTGTGGGCTAAACTAGATTCACATAGCCCTGCCTAAAATTGCAAATGCTTCATTAATAATATTATGTTTCTTCCCACAATTTTTCCCCTTGGCTCTTCCCCTTCTATTTTCTTAATTTAAAAAGATACTCTAATTAGGGGGGACTTTGAAATTAAAATTTCTATAAAATAATATATGAAAGTTCTAGAAATTTGTATTTCTTTCTCTAAGTCAATTAACATTCATCCTATTATCCTATATGCCCTTGTTACATATAAAACATGAGTTTATGTATTAAATATAGTAAATATCATTAAATTAACACAAAATTTGACGTAAAAATATGAGTTTATTGATTTTATTTTTTAAACAAAGTTTCTCTCCAAACTAGTTTGGAGAGAAATTCTACAAACTCATCATATATCTTTATATTGAGTGTGAATTTTGAAAATCTAACCGTTAGATTGCATGTTCTTATTACATTCTTATTGCTTACAAAATTTCAAGAAAATCAAAGATTAATTGCTATGTCATCAAATAAATGTTATAATTTCAAGTTTTTGTGATTTAAAGTTATATATAAAAAATAAGTTAATTGATCAAATAGTAAATAGCATTTAATTTGAACGAAATTTAATACGTATATTAAGAATATAAGAAACATGAAATTCAACTGTTAGATTTTCAAAATTCACATCCAAAAAAGAAATATATGAGAAGTTTGAAAAGTTTCTCTCCAAACTGGTTTGAAGAGAAACTTTGTTTTTTTTTTTTTTTTTTTTGGTCCAGAAAGGACTATATCTTAGTTTTACTTTTATTTATTTATCTAAAAAATAAAAAATAAACCCATGTTTGCTTTAATTACAAGTTTGCCATCCTTTGTAATAGTATAGAATCATTCTCTCTCTGTCTCACTTCTTCTTCTTCTTCTTCAGGAAATGGGTATGTCATTTGCTGAAATGGCTGATATGAGCCATGAGATTCGTGAAACAAGAGATGCCTTTAGATTTTCACAATGTTTTGAACTGCATAGCTGTATTTTCTTTAAAGAACTGAACAATAAAATAAAATACTGCATTCCCATCTCCTATAAGGGAAATTCATGGATGAGTATGTGGATGAAAAAATTTAAAAAAAGGAGAAGAAGAAGTTGTTTTTGTTGTAAGTGTTATTCCTTGAATTCTCTGTATAATTTGATACCTGCCTTTGTAACTCTTTGTTGGTGGAAAGTAAAGCTCTTTTGGCTTTCGAAGATTTTGTAAAATTGCAGCACTGTGTCGTTTTTGTTTGTCTTGACTGGTTTCAGATACATGCCTCCACATCTTTATATATGTTTAATATTTCAATTGCATAAAAAAAAAAAGACATAAATTAACCTTTTTTTTGCAGCAGAAGATGCTATTACTTTACAATTTGATGGAGAAATTAGTAATGAAAACAATCACCACCACTCATTCTGTTTTTTACCCCCAAAAAAAAAAATGCTGCTTCTCAAGTTTTGATTATATCAGAATCATCTCTGTTATGAGTCAATTTCTGTTTCTTCTTTCTGAGTGTTGCTTCACAATTAGAAACACACTTTTGGGGTGTAGTGCTCAATCCTGGACTGTGCTTAATATCACTAAATTTATATTACACTCAATCTGTTTCTTGAGAAAATTAAGAAATGAATTTTATTTATTTATTAATTTGATTAATTTATATATCTTTATCAAATTAAGCTCTAAATTTTGGCATCATTGAATTAGAGCCCCATTTTGCTATAAGCTAGGAGAGGACATTAATTGTTTGATGTGCATATTAAGGAACATGAGATAGTATAATTCAAAGAGTAATTGATGGGGGATGCCAATAATATTGTACCTCAATTGTCACTTTCTAATATTTTCAACTGAGATGATCAAGGTTCAAAATCCCATTTCCCTCAACTACCAAATTATTCAAAAAAAAGGGGGTAGCATTAAGAATTTAATAATATTTTTAAAAAAACAGCTTGATCTTATAAAATTAGATACTATCTACTTGACTATAGTAAAAATTTTGAGCCCAATCAACGAATCAAGGAAAAAGAGAAAATAATCGCTCAATCTGTTAAAAAAAAATTAAAAAAAAAAAAAATCACTCAACAACGAGTGGTCGGAGTTCCTGATATCTGATTCTTCATTTCTTTGCCAGGAGGAGACTCTGCAAGTTTGCAACCCAAACTTCTCCACTCTTCACATGCCCCAGCCGCTACGCTGCCTCATTTTTCTACGGCAAAATTTGCCAAATAGTATATATTTCCAAAAAAATTAGGTGCGTGGCATGTGTTCAAAGTTATTTAGTTAGTTAGACTGTTTTTGAAAATCGAGTTTGGCAAAATCGACTTTCAGCTGGAAAACAAACTCTATAGTGGCGTTTTTTTAGTGTCTATAGCAGCGTTTATGGAAAACGCCACTATAGGCTACCTATAGTGGCGTTTTTACAAACGCCACTAAAAAAAACGTCACTATAGCGTCTGTTTTCCATTCCAAAGTCAATTTTGCCAAAATCGATTTTCAAAAACAGTCTAACTAACTAAATAACTTTAAACACATGCCACGCCCCTAATTTTTTTGGAAAAATATACCATTTGACAAATTTTGCCTTTTTCTACTATTCTTGCCAATGGGTAGACGCCTTCTGTGCATGTTCCACCCCAACTTCAGTCCCATCAAATTCCATGAGGCTGAAGTAGTACTAGTAGTAGAAGAAGGAGAAGAAGAAGACAACACAGTCACAATGGGTGTGAGCTAATTTGTGCAGAGGAGTCATGGCATGTGAGTGACTTAGGCTTCTGTTTTGGTTATTTTTGTTAATGGGTTTTCATTTTAATATGTTGCTTTGAGGTCTGCGTTAAGAAATTGAATGAGGATTAGTACAAGGATGTTTAGAAAGTATCAAGTTGAGCACTGATAAAGGATGTTTAAATAACTTAAGTTTTGGGTTGTGAAGTTGAACAAGTAACAACCTTGTTTGTATGTCAAGTCAAGCTATATAGTATGTACAATATAGTGTTCACTAAGGTGTAAGTTTCATTGAGTAAGTAACTAAAATAACAAAGGTTAATGGGTGTTGTTTGGATTTGTTTTGCAATGTCCTAAACTATGATATTTAAGAATGTCAAATTTTATGTTGTTTATAATTCATTCAAAATATAACAGAGTGGCAAGAATTTGGTTCTCATATGGGAAATGTGATGATGCTGGTCCTAAAGATTTGTAATACCTGTTAATGAAGTAATTATTGAGTACTCTAGGTGCAGTGTTCCATCTACTCACATAAAGATGGGTCCCATTAATTAAATTCATAATAGGACTATTCAGTTCATAGGTTTTTTGACTTTTTTACTTTATACTATTGATTTATATTTTGTCTCTGATGTATACTCTCTGTATTCTCAGGTGACACTTTTCTTCTTTTTATAATATATTTTTATTACTTATATATAATATAAAAAAAATAAAAAATAAAAAAAGATCCCTTATTCATGTAAGAAGAGTGAGCATTAGTTATGGAGTGAGTAAATTATTAATTTAAAAGGAAAAAAAAAAAAAGGCATAATTATGGGGTATATCAAACTAGGGGTGTTTTTTAGACACTTAGAAATAAACACGAGAGCAAAACTTGGATGTGAAAAATTTCCTGCCAATATGGAGGAAAACAAGGGTGTTATACTGTAATCTATGAATCACAGACACTTCGTTTGAGGTGTCATACCCGTGTTAGACACAAGACATGCCTAAGACACTTTTACATGCGTGTTCTAGCCATGTCCTTTTTTAAATATATAAAAAAAATTTGTGGGACACGAGAATAAAAGGAATCAAATACCCTTTCACAAAACAAATAGAGCATTCATGCTCTAATAGTAACAGTACATTCGAAAATTAAATAATATTCTTATTTTTGGTTTGTATTCTAATTTTTAAACATCCTTTAATAGCCTTGAATTCACTTTATTATCCATCATTGCTCTTAAATTGATATACATTTAACATTATATGAAAAATAAATGCTTAATGATATATAGAAAATAAAAAAAATATATATATATATATATTTAATAATTATTTAATAGCTGTGTCCTGTCGTATCCATGTGCTATTTTTTTTATTAAAAAAAATACCTTGTCGCCATGTCGCACTCAGACCCTTATCTGTTCTTTCTTCCTAGATTGTTATGTGCTAATACATAGATTTGAAGGCCAGTGATTTATTTATTTTAGTCTGTAGAGGCATCGAGTTTACAAGGGTAGAAATTGGATTTGGAAAAGGTGGAAAAAATAATTACATAACTTGACTTAATCATTAATGCTTATTGAGCTTGAATGCTCCTTAGTTGCACAACATTGTATGGTAATCTAGGATATGCTCCTTAGTTGCTCACATACCCGTATTTGATACTTATTGTAATAGATACCTCTAAGATATGTACCAAGTCATTTTGTTTTTTGTTTTGTTTTTAAGTGCCAATACATCTATGATACTTATACACCCATGATACGGCTTGAATGTTGTTGTAACCCAACCCTCGATTGTGAGAGATAATCCAAACTTGTAAGAATTTTAATCTTTATATATTGGTTTCAATGTTGAAAATTCATCTAGTTATCTTTTATTTACTCTTTTGGATCTTGGTTTGTATTCAAAACATCATTTATTGGTCATAGATTCACTATATTATCTATTATTGCTCTTAAATTGATATATGTTTCACAATAAATGAAAAATAAATGCTTAACAATATATTAAAAAATATAATTAAAATATATTTTAATAAGTAATAATACACATATCCCCGGCATATCGTACCTAAGGTTTTTCGGGAAATGCCTTCTCCCCTTAGCTGTACTGCGCATCTTAGATGGTCATGCACAGATATACATCTTAGATGGTCATCCGCAAATATAAAATCTCCAAATTTAAGATTTTGTATGTGAAAAGGATGTGGGATGGGATTAGGATGTCATAATAGATTATGGCCTTGTTTGGAGTTATTGTTTTGGTGATACAACTTATAATTACAATGAAAGTTTATTGAGTTTTACACACCATCCTGACATTAATTTCTATCAACACATTTATCGACCAACTCATATGGTTCACATTAATTGCATTTCTTTATATGCAGATCATGATGAAGCTAATTTGGGGAGGCGCAGAATTAGTTATGCTAGAGTGTGTGTTGAGGTGGATGCCCCAAAAGATGTTGATTATTAATTTTGTTAAAGTTACCTATATTTCCTATGTGCTAGTTGAGATCAATTACATAGAACTCAGTCTATTCTGGGAGAAATTGTTAAAGAAACTATACATGTGAGGCATCGGCCTGTGTCTATTTTACCACACCAATCCTGTTGTGCAAGAGTGGAAAAAACAAAAAACAAAACTCTTCTTTTCACCCTCTCTACTGGCCTCAACCCTTCGACCACAAGAATACGCAAGCACCTAACCACCGATGCCACAAAGGGGGCTAGTATTAAGTCTCTCCCTGATTGTGTAAACTAAATCTTCTAGCAAAGTAATTTGAGATCTTTTGCTCTACTTGATGGCATCTAAATGTAAGTTATCTAACATCCTCTGATTATAACATGTTTTCTTGATTTGTTTCTTGGGGAACTAAAGCCTCTTGTATCTCTTGGCTGCAGCTCAGTTTTGTTTATGGCCTACCATTACATTTCTCTTCTTTATACTGTTTTCTCCAACTTCAAGCCTTAATGCTGTCAGTGGTCCAACTAAACGTGGACATGAAGTAATTGTGGCACATCATGGTGCTGTTGCCACTGATAATCGACGATGTTCCAGAATAGGGATGAAAGTTCTTCAGGGAGGAGGTCATGCTGTTGATGCATCAGTGGCTTCTGCTCTTTGCTCGGGGGTTGTAAGCCCAGCATCAAGTGGCCTTGGTGGGGGAGCCTTTATGCTTCTCAGGCTATCCAGTGGGAAGGCACAAGCCTTTAATATGAGAGAAACTGCCCCCTTGAAAGCTTCTGAGGTATTCCAAATCACTTTACTCAAATCTTCTTTGGATTGGTTTTGAACTTGAGTGCAAACAGTTCCAATTAAGCACAATATTCTAAGTTGTAACAAATGAATCTTTTGGGGCTTGTTTCTTTTTATACTTCCTTGCAAGGGTTACATTACAATTAACACTTTTTAGTAAATTTCTTCCTTGTCAAAAAATAAAATTTGATATATTATTAATTTTTCTATCTCATCCATTTATACTGTTGAGGAGCAATTGAGTTGTGTGCTTTGGTTGAAGAGCTCTTATTAGTCAGTACTCAACTTATATTACAGTAATGGACCAGGTTTACATGGTCAGAATTCCACCAGTGTTTGGCTAGATAAAAAGTCTACACCTGGAAGACCCAAGACAGTCAAACCATTCCCTTGCTGAGTGGATCTTAACCATCTAATCATTTGTGTAATTTCCCGTGTTTATCCATCCCATCTACAAAACTCAATTTCTTATCCGATGAGTGGTCTTTGATTTAGCCCTGCTCAAAAAACGAAAGAGTTTTGCACATGCATATCCAAAGATTATGACCCAATAATCCTTATTTAGAAAAAAAAATTTCCTTGCAATTAATATGCATCTGCATAGTTTATATTTCTAACATGAAGACAATTGGAAAATTTACCATTTTAAGATACAGATGAAATTGACAAATATTGGAATCGTAATTATGAACTCATATTACTTGTTGAACTTTATGTTCCATGTAAATGATTCTTGAAATCATTCTCTTACATAGTTATTCATTTTCAGAACAGTATGCTGGCAATGCTACTCTGAAAGGTGAAGGCGCCCTCTCCATAGCTGTTCCAGGGGAACTTGCAGGCCTTTACAAAGCTTGGAAACGACATGAAAGGCTTCCTTGGAAGAGGCTTGTGAGGCCAGCTGAGCATCTTGCTCATTTGGGATTTAAGATATCACCATTTCTCCACACCCAGATGGTCAAAAAATCATCTGGGATCTTGGCAGATGAGGGACTCTGAGATATTTTTACTTCAAATGGAAGTCTTTTGCAGGCAGGCGATATCTGCCACAATGAGAAACTAGCACATACACTAAACAAAATTTCAAAATTTGGTCCAGTTGCCTTGTATAGTGGCTCAATTAGATTCAAGTTGGTTAGAGATGTTCAGAAGGTTGGAGGCATATTGACAATGAAGGATTTGCAAAGTTATAAAGTTAAATTGAAAGAACCAATTTCTGCTAACATTTTAGGGCGTAAATTGCTTGTCATGCCCCCTCCTTCAGGGGGTCCTCCAATGATACTTGTGAGTATATTTCTGATCTACTTTGGTGTCATATAATATTCTTTCTTTTCTTCTTTTAATATTTTTTGGAAATTTTTTTTGACCCAGCTAAAGAAAACTGAGAAATCAAAGAGCAATGATGCAAGAGTAGTGAGAAGAGGCTTAAGCACAGAGAGAGAGAGATAAAGAGAGAATTGAAGAACTTCTTGCATTAAATGATAATTAGCAACATACAATCAATCTAAAAAAAAAAAAAATTAGCAACATACAAAGCTTATATAGGTTCAGCCTAACACTCTGTAGGGACCATAACAAACTCCAAATTATGCGGAGCTAACTAACTGATTAGCAACGCTCTAACTAATCTTTGATTACAAAATATCTAACTGATCTTTGATTCCAAAATATCTAACTGGCTACAGAAACGGCATCGCTTGGCTTTAGTCCCTCAATTCTTTGCTTGATGAAACGCTGTCGTCTAAATGAGTAACTGCTCGTGTCATGGCTTGCTTCTTATCTCTCCCACGTGCGTCATTAGCTTGATAAGAAACGACAGCGTTTCTATTATTGTCAACACCAGCTTTATCTGTCTGCTGCCACAGATGTTAAACATTCTAGCCCAATATGCAATCCCTTCGGCTGTTTCTGGCCCCCTTGGGCTCCATAGGGAAATTGAAGCTTTGAAACATGTGTTTGCTGTGAGGATGAATCTTGGTGATCCTGACTTTGTTCTTGTGTCAAAGGTTCTATCTGATATGCTCTCTCCTAAGTTTGCTAAAGAATTAAAGAAACAAATATTTGACAATATGACATTTGATCCCAGTCATTATGGTGGCTGGTAAGCTCCTTCATTGGTATAGAAAATAAGATTTTAAAGATAAATAACTTATATTGATTTTTTTTGAGGAACTTAGCTTTGTGCTGTCTCAAATTCTTGCATGTAATTTAACAGAATTCAAGTTCACGTTGTGTCATGTTAGTGCCAAAGTTCAGGTCTTTTCCGGATTGAAGTTCCTAATATGGAAAAGCAATAGTTATATGTCAAATATTGAAGTTTATCTGGTTTATTTTTCTGGTGATGCTCCTCAGAATTTGAATTAATCATCAATTTGTGGTCTACCTTCGTTGCATCACAATTTAGTTGGTAATGAAAGTGTACCTGTGAGCTTGCATACATTAGCGTGGAGATGTAATAGATCTAGAGGACGAGTATCAAGATGATTTATAAAGCATTATAATCTTAACACTGTGCATGAAATTTATTTTAATTAGACATTCTGTGTTTCTTACATAGAAATGTTTTTTGCCTCAAGATTCAAATTGGTATACTTTTTTTTTTTTGAAAAGGTCACTTCTCACATATTTGGGTGGTTGAAATTGAATGAGAATGTCTATAACAAAGGCTGCAATTTAGATATAATGGGCAGAAGTTAATGCTTAACAAAAACTGTGACTTGGCTTTACCTCTTCATGTCTATTATTTTTGGTTGTAGATGACCTACATATTCACAATTTATAACCCAAATGTTTATACTAAATGCTGTTTTCTAACAGATGGAATCAAATCCACGAGCATGGCACCAGTCATCTGTCTATCGTAGATCGTGAGCAAAATGCTGTAGCCATGACTACTACTGTGAATTCATATTTTGGTTCACTAATTCTGTCACCAAGTACAGGAATAGTCCTAAACAATGAAATGGATGATTTCTCGATCCCTACAAATGTTTCTGCAGATATTCCCCCGCCGGCACCAGCTAATTTAATCCGCCCAGGAAGAAGGCCATTATCTGCCATGTAAAGGTATGCTTTAAGAGTGTTCTCCACTCAAGTTAGGACTGGTGTCATTTTCAAACTACCAGATTAATTGTCTAATAACTTTCCTATTGCTTGTTGGGACCTTCAGAATGAACGGCAGAACAGTAGAGTTACATACGGTACAATATTGAGCAGAAATTTTATCTCAGGGAATGTTTTAAAATAATGTTTGTCATATCTACTTATCATATATGTTCCTTCATGATATACTGATATCTGGTTTTTTTTTTTTTTTTTTTTTTTTTTTAAGCTTTTCATATTATGGAATATATTCATGTGCGATAAGTCATGTGACCTTTTTTCAATGCTTTCTACAGGATGAACAACTGCAAGCTGTGGTAGGGGCTAGTGGGGGAGGCAAGATCATTGCCGCAACTGCAGAGGTTCTCTTGAATCATTTTGCCCGGGGAATGGATCCATTCTCTTCTGTCATGGCACCAAGATTCTATCACCAGGTCGTTATCCAACTCTCTTTCTCTGAGTATACCTTATGATTCACATTTGCGATAAATAAGCTCTATGCTGTTGATAGGAGCGGTTAGCGACAATGCTTGCATTTAGATCAAGAAAAGGTTGCTGCTTAGGTCTAAATATATCTGATTAGATTGGTCAAGCCTTTGCTAAGTTTTAGATTAGGGTAAAGTTTCTTAGTATGAGAACAGAGCTAAGTTTCACAGGAAAGACATTTTTTCTTTAACTTTTGTGGGTGGATTTGGTTCACCTGCATTAAAATTTCCTGTAAGGATAAATTTTGCATGTTCAGAAAAAACGGAATAAAAGATGAATGTCATTGAGTCACCTAACTAGCTAATTATTGATGAGGTTTCACTTAAAATATTTCATCTAATACTATAGGACTGCATCAGTGCTTATGGATAAGTGTCTTGAAGAGCAGGCTGTTTTATTAGGTTGGAGGACTTACTGTTTTTGACTAATTGTAGGATTCTGGTCACCATATTAGTCACATACAGGTACTTCAGTTTCTTGCTTCTCTCAACCAACCCATTTCACTATAAGCTCGTCACCAAACGCATTAATTCTCCCATTTTTGAGCTGTTAGCCTTTTTTTCCCCCCTTATTTTGAATGTAGAGGATTAGTTTTTACTCTTTATTGTACCATAAGTAGCCACTAGAAATTCTAATATGACAATTTTGTTTAACCAGCTGATACCCAATGTTTTATCCTATGAGAACTGGACAGCTGTGAGTGGTGATCACTTTGAAGTGCCTGCTGATATCAGGGCAGCTCTTCGAAAGAAGGGGCATGTCCTACAGAGCCTCTCAGGAGGGACTGCTTGCCAGTTTATAGTTCAAGATGTAGGTACTTTGAAGAAAAATGGAGGCATTGGAAAGCTTGTGGCTGTGAGTGATCCAAGAAAAGGTGGGGTTCCTGCTGGTTATTGAAATGCTGGAGTAGTATTAGGCAATTCATTCAGGTTTGTGTCTTTTGTTTACGCTGCTGGCAGATGGTTTTCCTTCCAATCTGGTGGAACTAGCCAATGTTCAGCTTCTTCTTCTTTTTTTTTTTTAATTGATTTTATTTCTCTATTTTCCTTTTTTTTCCTACTAAAATTTTTCGTTACTTATATAAAAAAAAAAATGTTTTAAGTTCATTTTAAAATATTTGATAATAAATTATTTATAGGACCAATTTATAATATTCATTAAATATTTTACTATTTGAGAAATAAATTTCAATTATTTTGAGAAAATGTAAAATTTTAATATTAATATAATTTAGAATCTGAACCTATTGTAATTGTAAGGACCAAATTTGAACTCGTAACCCACTACGTGGATGGACTTAAGCCCAAAACAATAAATTTATAGAGAATGAGTTGGAAAATTGGGATTTAGTTGATCAAACAAATATTAGAATAGATTCAGATGATAAGAGAATGAAAAGAAATAGGGTTGTATTGAAGAAAAATAGTCATCGGCAAGGTCCGAGATGCATTGCTCTTGTATATTATTCTCAAGTTGAGTTACAAGTTTGGTTCCTGAATGCTCTAGTCTTTCTTCTTGCAATCCCTTTCTTCCTGTTGCTTCCCTTTCCTTTTATATCATCCTCCTTTCTCATTCCCACTTCACACGTGTATATCGATGGATTTGGTGTTGATACTTGTCCCATCAGCCCATCTTCTAAGTCACGATGCAATAGCCATAAGGCTGGAACACACTTTTCAAGTATCACCTTCACATTAATGCAGCTAGAGAGTTAGCTGCAGTGAATTTAATGTGGAGGTAGCAGCTTTCCTTAGAGATCCCCCATGATCACGTTTTGTCCTATTCACCTATAGTACTTATCTCCTCATATGAAATGGTATGAAAGGTTGCCTTTGTCGGTAAAACACTTCTTCATACCTCGGCCTTGGTTAATCAAGGAAAAGTTCGTCCTCAACGTAGTTTCTTGGACTGTTACGATCACCACTGTCTTCTTCGCCTACAACTGTGAGCCTCTCTGACACCACGTGTTTGTCCTTGGACATGTACCCGTCCTTGGTTTGGGCCTCGGGCCCAATATATATGTGGATGAGTATCTTTGGACCCTCTAGCCCCACAGTAATATTGATAATCATTCTTTTTATATTCTTGATTGTGTGTTAAATTTTTTTTGTTGGATTTTGTTTATATTTTATTTTATTCTCAAAGAATGTGTCATGTGATATAAACTTAGGCTAAAGGTCCTAAACAGACTAAATGCTAAACTTTGATAAAGTAGAAACCTTTGTTTTTTGAGAAGATAATAAAGTGGAAATTTAAATCAAATGAAAATAATTTCATTGAATGCGCCACATAAGAGAATCTCAAGCTACTATTGTCAAGGTCTTCCTCTCACATAAATGCTAAACTTTGATAAGGTGGAAAGGTTTTTTTTTTTTTTTTTTGGGTGAGAAGATGATAAAGTAGAAACCTAAATGAAATGAAAATAATGTGATTGAATGCGCCACATACATAGCAGAATTGAAAATTTGGCCCGTCATCACGAGTTGTTCAGTATAACATGGTTTTTTAGTTCACCTGTGTATTTGCTAGCACATATGACATTTCCATTCTAGAAAGTATATGAGAGCATCCGTTGGTGCAAAAAATTCCTATCTTTTTTAGCATAGAAATCCTTTTTTTTTTTTTTTTCTATTTTACATACTTTACAAAACACCTTGTAGATTATCTAATTTACAATTTTACATTACATTTCATTAAAATATCAATTTTTTTTAATTATTTCTCTTTCTTCAATCACATAACACAACAACCACCATCTACACTCTCTTCCTTTGTCCTCAAGATATGTTAAAAAAGAATAAAAAGCTTAAAGCAAGATGAATATTATTAATATAAATTTACACGGTTATACCCAGTGGCGATGCCACATTGGTCTCAGGGTGTTCCTAGGAACACCCTGAACTGGAAAAAAAAAAAAATTTATATATAATAATTAAATTTTTTTTTATTTGTTTATCCTTAAAAAAAATTTAGAAACACCCTCAAATTAAAATTAGGAACACCCTAAAACTAACCTCCAGCAAGATCTTGATTTTGGTTGGACGGGAGCTTGACTCTCGTAGTCTCATTCGTTGTGAAAAAGAAAGATTGAGAGAGATAGAGTCGTTCGTTGTGAAGGTGGAGGAAAGAAAAATCTGAGTCTGTGACATGGAGCAAGTGAAGTGCGTTTTGATATTTATTTTGTGGAAGAACACCTAAGTGTTGGGAACTGGGAAGTGGGGTATTAGATTTAAAAATAATATATATATATATATATATTAAATAAGCTTTTCCTCTTGGGATGAGTTATTGGGCTCCGTTAACCAAAAAAAAAAAGAGTTATTGGGCTCCTGTTATTTAAATTTTAAACTACATTGCATTGCATATTTTATATATTATATTATTATTATTATTATTATATTTTGGTTAAGAAAAGGTTCCTCGCCTCGCCATTGTGCTTGACAGCGCCACCCATCAGCCTCAAGCCTCCCTGATCCCTCAACCTCAAAATATTTCATCTCTGTCTTAGTCTTTTTCTATTCATCTCAGTCTCTCTTTATGAGTAATATTTATTTTGTTTTTGGCTTTATGCCTTTATCCGGAGTTGGTTTTTTTTTTTTTTTTTTTTTTTTAGATTATCCAGTGTTGGTGTAGGTGTAACTCAGTACTCAGTAACTGTGTAAGGTGTTGGTTTTGGTGAGATTATTAATTGTCTTTTAGTGTTGGTGTTGGTGTCTTTTGGTGAGATACAATAAATTAGCTTTATCTGATTGGTTTTAGTCTTGTGATTGGGGGCCATAGGGCATTGGGCTCTGTCTGTTGAATTGGAGAGTAGATGGGGGCATGGGGCCTAGTGGTGCAATTGTGTTGTGTGCTAGTGCTAGTGTGCAACTAATAATTAATAAATATGGTTGTGGCCTATGCGCTGTGTGCTAGTTGATTAGTTCAACTAATGGTCATAAATATGTAATAAATCACTCTTTTTTTAGACTTGGACTTAAGCTATACGGCCTATATATTTTTGTGCTGCAAAATTTATTGATTTTGTTCTTTGTTAAGTAATAGTGTGATATTCCAAGTAGGGAAGTATCAAACAACCATAGTAATTAGTTGAACTAATTAATTTTGTTTGTTTGGGATATTAAATTAACCAATAATTAATTGGGGAAAGCAACTAATAAACAATAAACAATAATTAATAATTTAATTAATCAATACATTATATAAGACAAACAAATTAAATTATGTTAGGTTAAACAACAATTAATAATTTTATAATTAATAAAACAACAATATAACAAATTATAGTTTATAAAAAGACAAACAAATTAATGAAACAACTAAACAACAATACATTTGGAAAAAATTCCTGGAGCTGCCATTGGAAAAATTTATGCTTCTTAAGGAACACCCTAGAAAAAATTCCTTGAGTCGCCACTGGTTATACCATATATTTTTACACAGCTTTGCATGAGCTACTATGGGTAAATTTTGGGCTTAAAGCACTCACATCAATGCTTGTATAATATAAAAAGAACCAAATTTTAGGCAACCAAGCCCAAGATTCACGCACGTTAAGATATTAAAAATTGTGCAAAAATACATGATTGCTATAGTAACCTTGTAAATTTACATTAACATTATTCATTTTGCATTTGGTTTTTTTTTTTTTTTCTTTACTTGTTTTGAGGATGAATAAAGGGAATGGATGGTGGTGGTTGTTATTGTATGAAGAAAGAGAAACAATTAACAAAATCAAGAAAAATTAATATTTTAATGAAATGAAGTGTAGAATAAATAATCTGATGTTGGGTGTTTTGAAAAATGATTATGTAAGCTAGAAAAAAGTAGGGTCTTATGCTAAAATAGATAGAAATTTTTGTACAAGTTGATGCAAGATTTGATATTTTTTTCATTATACAAACATTAACAATTATACACCTGCAATGTTGACCTTACTACTATCTTGGAATTGCATTGAAATACAACAATTTCAAGATTGCAATAACAATTATCTTTTTCAAGTTGATACCTTTGATCTGATTCAACCATATTGTTCAACTAATTAAAAAACTCACAACAATAAAAACTCCATATGGAAATCATTCGAGCACTATGCCTATATGCATGCACACGAGTCTGTGTGTTTACGCCAGTGCTGTAGCGGTGTTTTAAGCAACTCTTAAATTCAAGCTGCTTATGAATGATTGTTTGGATGAACAGCTGCCAGAGCTTTCTAACTTCTTGATATCGGTTTCAAGTTGGGATTAATGACAGGTGCTTCTTGTGAATGCACTAGAACTAGGAAAAAATTCAGGTCCAAATTCAGCAATATATATATATATATATATATATATAATGATTTTTGGAAGCTGATAAATAGAAAAAAAATCATAAAAAAAAAAAAAGCTCGGAATGTCAAACCGATTGCTGGAAACCCTCTCTAAAATCTTGGAATGAATTTAGGAACATAATTTGGGAAAAAGGCACAAATCAGTTTGGCCGACAAGCAAGGTGAGGTGATGCGGCGTGCACACAAGCATGCCCATGAGTACACTAGCATACCCAAATAACCTCCTTCAAGCATGCCATGGCCTAGGCAGCATGCTTACGAGGAGTTGCCATGTCCTTGGCTATGTTTCATGGACACAAACACAGGGATACAGCAATTTTTTGAAAAATAAGGACACAACACGGTGGGGGCACGGCAGTTACCAGCTGTTAAATAATTAATTAAATTTTATATTTAGGCATATTTTTTAATATTTTTAGATATAAAATACGTTTATGTCTAGAATTTAAATTATATAAAAACTACAAATAAGTAAACAACACCCAAAGTAGTACAATAATACATATAATGTTTAGAGTACAAACCATAAAAGGATAACAAGTTCAACATCAAACTAAAAACACAAAATGATAACAAGTTCAACGTCAAACTAAATACATAAAAGGATAACAAGTTTTAAACTTTCAAGATTATCACAGAACAACAAAATCATCATCATCAACATAATTATCATCCTCAGCAATACTTGTCTCCATCTTTGGCTCATCTAGTGTGAGATAAGCAATCTCAAGCAACCCAGGTCCTCCAAATGGTTCATCCCAATTATCTCCACCAATGTCCCACTTCTTAGATTCTCCTATAGTGTACTCGGGCCTCCTCCTTGAAAGAAGTCGAAGATTAGAATGAACAAACACTAAATCTTCAGCACGTTTAGGAGTAATTCTATTCCTCCTCATACAATGGAGGAATCCATATGTACTCCAATCCCTCTCAGCACATGATGATGAGCAAGGTTGTCCAAGTAGCTTTAGAGCTAAAGTTTGAAGCACAGGTAAATTGGACCCATAAGTTGACCACTAAAGCAATGGATTGTTGGTCCATCTATCCTCCATGTTATCATCATCATAAGCCTTAACTCCTGAAAACAAACCAAACTCCACATTAACATTCTTCCTATCATCAAGATCAGGAAAGAACCTTTTGAGGCACTTGTTTCTCTTCGCAGAAATTTTAGCATCCTTATGTGGCGCAACACGGCCTCTGACTTCCTCAATCCATTGATTAGTATAATACCTAGTTAAAAGCAAATAAATAAATAAAACTAATGAGTTTAGTTTATTTGTTTGGAAATTCCTAAAGAATATAAACGAAAAGATTAAAGAGATAGAAAAATTACTTGGGATTCAAGGAGTGGGCTAGGCAATGAAGTGATGTGCAATTTTTAGTCCACCGTTCAATGAGTATATTGTGTACCATATCATAGAATGGAGACTCCTCATAGTCTTCCTTGCCTTCATGCCGGTATATTTCTTTCTTCACATTTTCTATCATGGAATCCCACATTTCATACACCTTATGGAGAATAGGTGCATCCGTGTCAGCCACTCGAAGCATCTCATAAATAGGTCCTGTGAATCTCAAAATATATGCAACCTTGTCCCACCACAAATCATTCAAAACATAATCCCTCACAGTTTGAGCTTTTCCCACATCATCTTCTCTATATGACATCCATTCCTCACTAATGACCATATTTTGAAGATTTTGTTTTACTTGATACAATATTTTAAGCATAATGATTATTGAAGCAAATCGTGTTTCAGCAATAGCAAGTAACTTCAAAGGGGAATATGAATTAAAAATTGCTAATCTCATAGAATGATTTGTGATGAAAATACGAATGAAAGTTGCCTCATCTAAAACTTGTGCAATCCAGTTACATTCATTATATGCAACCTCATTCTGCAAAGAGTTCTTAGGTGCACATATATTCCTTACGGCCAAATTGAGGGTATGCACAACACAAGGTGACCAAAAAATATGAGGATATTCAGCTTCAACAATAGATTCTGCAGCCTTCATAACAAATGCATTATCAGTAATAATTTGGACAACATGTTCATGCCCAACCTCTTCAATGACCTTTAGAAACAAATCAGCAATGAAATGCTTGTCTTTGTACTCTTTGGTACCATCAATGGATTTGATAAAAAGTGGCCCTTTCTCTGATGTAGCCATAAAATTGATAAGTGGCCTTTTTTGTACATCTGTCCACCTATCACTTACAATGCTTAAACCCTTTTCTTTCCAAGTGTCTTTAATTGACCTCAACAACTTCTCAATATGTGCCCTCTCTTTTTGCAACAGAGTTGTTCTTAATTTATTGTAACCCGGAGGAACATAGCCCACTAAATTATTATTAGCTGCAAATTTAATCATCTCAATCCAATATGGGTTCTTAGCAAAGTGAAAGGGTAAACCAGCAGAATAAAATGTCCTAGCAATAAGAGAATCTAATTGCTCTCGACATTGATTGTTAAAAGCCCTCTCCAAAGGAGAATTCCCAATCCTTTTTTTTTTTTTTTTGGAAAAAATGGATGACTTGTAGCGGTACTACTCTCCTTACTGCCCAAATTAGGACTAGTAGGAGAATCAGTTGGTAAAGACACTAGCCTAGGCTTCTTCAATCTACGCGAAGATTCCTCATACGCATCTTCTAATTTCTGCATTTCATTCTGATACTCATCTCCAACCTTGGCACATGGTTGTATTCCAAACTTAGACAATTTTAACAAGTGTGCCTTCACCCTTGAATAAGACCCCTTGAAAGTTTTTTCACAATAGTTACATTTGAAAGAAACATTCCCACCACCTACACTTGCTTTTTCTAACTTAGTAACATATTTCCATAGAGGAGCACCAGCTACCTCAGCTGATAATTTTTCACTTTCAGTTTCGGTACTCATTTGAGTAAAATCACCTACAATATTTAACTTTAATAAATAAATAAAACTACACACAAAAAAACAAATTTATAACTTATAAGTTATAACTTATATGAAAAAAAAAAAAAAAAAAGACAGGGCACCCACGGGCCATGGCCACAGCAGTAGTGAAAAAAAAAACACACAAATGACAAAACACAAAACGCATTATAAGTTTATAACTTATATAAATAATGGACCAACAGAACACCCACCCATTCACCAGAAAGTGGAAAAAAAAAAACAGAGAGAGAGAGATTGGACCAGTTGTCCACGCCGAGAGAGAGAGAGAGAGAGAGAGAGAGAGATCGGAAGGGACAGAGGACAGACGACATGGCATCGATGTCGGAGCTCGCCGATTGGGCCAATCTAACTCCAGCGAAGTACAGAGGTCAGCGGTAGGGTTATCAGTCAAAGTGAGTCTAAACTTCTAAACTTGAGAAGAACTTTGAGATGTGTTTCAAATTTCAGTCAAAGTGAGTCTAAATTGGCTTTATTGGGTTAGGGTTATCACAAGATCAACGGTGTTGGTAAGTCCACCCGTCAAAATCTGTGTGGGTTTTTTTTTTTTTTTTTTCACTGCTGGCGTGTCAGATGCGTCAGAGCCGTTAGGGGTGTCCAGGACCCGCTCGACCCGCCGGAACCGCCCGACCTGCCGCCACCCGAACCGAAAGCCGACCGACCCGAGCACCACCGCGGTCGGTGACGGTTTTGTCCAACGAAACCCGACCCTCGTCTGTTCGAGTTTCGGTTTCACTCCTCTCAACCCGCCGGAACCGACCCGACCGAAGAATAGGTGGGTTTGGCGAGATTTTCCTCCTTTTCTCTCTCAGATCAGCCTAGTTTTAGTGGAGATCTGCCTTTCTATGCCCAGATCCGGTGGAGATCTTGAGTTCTTCGCCCAAATCCGGTGTAGGTCTTGCGATTACCGCCCAGATCGAGTGGAGATCTCGAGCTCTCCGTCCAGATGCGGTGGTGATCTCGTGATCTCGGCGATTTCCGGTGCAAATGGAGTGAGTTATTGCAGATTCCGGCGAAATTTTTGCAGATTCCGGTGAAGTTTTTCAAGATCCCGGCGACATTTGGAAAATTCGGCGATTCTCTCCACCGACCGAACCGACCCGATCATCACCGAACCCGTAACCGACTCGACCGATGGATGCCGGTGGTCGGTTTCGGGTCCCTCCGCCTCCCACCCGACTCCGGCGGGTCGGGTCCGGGTTGGGTCCAAAACCGACCCGGCCCGACCCGTGGACACCCCTAAGAGCCGTGTCAGAGGAGAGAAAAAAAAAAAAAAAAAAAAAAAAAAAAAAAAAGGGACACCGCCAGACACTGGAATCTAGCGCATCGTGGCCGTTTCGGTGTCCTACACATGTCGGACACAGACACGACGCCAAAAATGGCGTGTCCGTGCAACCTAGGTCCTTGGCAACGTGCACATAGGGCTGTCATTTTCTACAGTACTTTCAACAAATAAAAAATTAGTCTCTCAAACACACTCAAAAGCATTTTATTGTAAGCAACCAAGCAAGTTTTGGACTCATGTAACAGAACATAGCCAAGATCTACTTCTATGATATTAGAACACATTCTTCTTTGAATTTTCATAATAGGGTTTAGAGAATCAAAAGTACTTGGGTGTGGCAAATAATCTCTTAGCAATAACTCTTTAAGTTAAAAATGATTAGCTTTGAGCAGCTCAAAAAGCTGCTTGAGTGGTCTTTTGCTGATGTAAATCAAAGAACTTTGACCTAAAGGGGAGCACTTAAACAAGACTAAAATGCTTAAAAAATGATGTTGACAAGTGACATGGTAATAGAAGCAAACTTCACAAAATTCAAGTAGGCATATAAAACCCCGAGTTTCTAACTTATTCATCCAAAAAAAAACCCGAGTTTGAATACAATTGGAGTGGTGCTGCCTCAATCTTGATATAATTTTATCCAATTTAAACACCAACAACCAACTCTAATTTCAAATTAACTCCCTTGCAATCAAAATAGCAAAGGCAAACTGGAGTGAGCAATTTACTTCTAAAACATACAAGTAAATTATCTATATATATATATATATATAACTGAAACTTTTGAAACTCTCACAATTTTCCACATCATCACTATTTTCTTTTTCTTTTTGTTTTAGATTCTTTTTATTTTAGGTTTTATATCTTATATAGAATCCACTAGAAAAAAAAATAGA
Source organism: Quercus variabilis (assembly GCA_030445155.1). NCBI lineage: Eukaryota > Viridiplantae > Streptophyta > Magnoliopsida > Fagales > Fagaceae > Quercus > Quercus variabilis. The sequence goes on along the minus strand of CP129450.1, from coordinate 30,153,166 downwards.
CAAAAGTTTGAATTTTTATTAATATTAATAATATTGAAAAACGTATACAAACTTGGAGGCCTATTTAAGGGCTCCATAAAACTTGATGGACAAGAAAATATATTCTAAAATAAGCCCTAATTAATACCTAATCATAATAGGAACCAAATTTGACCTAAAAAACATTAAAAGAACCAAAAAACAAGGAAATAAATCACCTAAACCTAAAATAACGTTTTTTGCATAAAAATACCAAAATTAAATAGTTACAAAAATTAAATTGTAAATTCTATACTACATCAACTTATCACAAAAATCATCATCCATATTTATTATTATTATTATTATGTATTATCTATATATATATATATATATATAACCAAAGCCTTTAAAGCTCCCACAAAAACTCACATAACATGTTAGAATTTTAAATAAATAAATAAATAAAATTTAGGATTAAGAAAAAAAGAGAAAGACTCCTGGTAGGACTTTCTCTTCTCTCCTTAAAACCCTAGCAATTACCATATCAAAATCCTAAACTTAACTTCACTTTAAGTTTAAAAAAATAAGAAGAAGAAAGACTCACGTAAAAAAAAAAATTAAAATTAAAATTAAAAAAAAAAAAACGTCGGTTTTTTCTTTTTTATTTGCTTTCATATGTGCCTGAAATTTTCATTCTATCTTATTCTTTTGTTATGTTTAGAATTGATTTTCTTTTAAGTATTTGGATTAATCTCTATATTTTGATAGTGTTTTTGTGGGTTTGGTTTTTGGGTTGAAATTTCTAATAATTATTTTATATTGTATATGGCAGATGAAGCATCTCTATTTTTTGGAGAAAAATCAAAGCTACAACCTATGTCTTCCAATCCAAGGAGTGGTAAATTTTTATTTGGTATATTATATATGAATTTTTTGAATTTGAAGGGTTTTTTTTGGTTTTGAAATAGAATTTGGGGATTCTATAAAATTTGGAAGCTTCAAGTTTTGGGGTTTTTGGTATTTGCATCTTAGTAAGTTGATCTTAATTCTTTACCTAATATGTTTTTGCTTTATTGAGAATTTTTATTTGGGTTCATGTGATTTTTTGTTTTCTTAATTATAGCTTTGATTTTTGGTTGATTAATTATTTGTTTGGATTAATTTCAATTAATTATTTGTTTGGATTCAACGTAAAAGATAATGGAATTAGGTGTTATAAATTTGATAATGTTTCATGTTTTGAATTGTTTATATGGTATTAACATTTTATAAAAATCTTTCTTACAATCCAATAACATTCTACGTTAGACAACACTTCTAAACTATAGAAAAGCATAGAAGTTAAATATTTCTTCTCGTTATATTTTATTTAATTATGACAGATCTATTTTTTTTTAAATGCTAACTAGCAAAATGTCTATAAAATGCATATTATTAACCCAATTTTCTATTTCTAAATTTCTTAGATTTTATTATATCAATCTTTTTTTCTTTTAAATTCTTGGTGGGCAAATTAGTCTCTCGTTAATTCTTTTATCTTAACGTAATGTTGGTTAATTGTCCTTTTATTTAACTATCTCGTGCATCGCACGGATTAGCGACTAATTTCATTGTATAGAGGAAGAATGTTGTGGAATTGGGCCTAATTCAACAGACAAATCCATAATATTTTGTTAGTCCAAAACCAAATTCGGTATTGTCTGGCTGAATTTATTTTATTTATAGAATAAATTATGTAACATAAATAAACCTATTTGGTCCTCAAATAGGTTTCTATAAGGAGGAAAAATAGATACTTTCAAGTTTCGATTTGATTATAAAAAATAAAAAAAAAAATTAAAAAAAAAAAAGATACGTTCTATTTCAAATTGATCCAGTTATGATTTAAATTAAATTTAAAATAATATGATACCATATACTCTATTAAATACCTAAAATAAAAATGTTAAGTATCTAATAAAGTTTGAAATATAGCCTGTTAAGTTTTACACACACACACACCAAAAAAAAAAAAATATATATATATATATATATATAGAGAGAGAGAGAGAGAGAGAGAGAGAGAGAGAGAGAGAGAGAGAGAGAGAATTTTTTTTTTTTTAAATTAAAATAAAATTTTAATTGTAAAATTAGAGAATTTTAGCCCTTGACACTTTTAAAGATAAAAATTAATATAAGTCGACTAGTTCTCTTGTCATTGAATAAGAGACTTAAGTTTGAATCTTGCCTACATAAATTGGTGTCGGATACCTACCAAAAACTAAAAAAAATAAGCCAGTTAATTTGTTATATACATTCTTCTCAAAAAAAAAAAAAAAAGATTTGTTATATGGAGTACAATTTTTTTTCAAAATTTTTTATTTTATTTTTAGATACTATGGCCAACAAGGCAAAATGGTCATATATCACTGTTTGAGAAAATATGTATAAATTTACCACTATTTACGAAATATTTAGCAATCAACCACTTTTTTAAAACTCAGTTTTGTAGAAATCAAATTTTTCATGGTACTCGAGTTTCATCGTCAAGTCTTGTTAGCAAATGATAACTGAATGTATTAGGCTTTGAGAACACAAGATTTATTAAAGTAGAACACAAGATTTATTGAAGTAGAATCTAGTATTATGCATTTATAGTACCCCTAGATTTAAATCCTTGTCTCCCTCTTTATTAATTATAAAAACAAAAACATTTTAAAACAAAAAAAAAAAAAAAATTTAAAACAAAATAAACTACACATGTAGGCCAACCCTGTAGTAGTTTTGCTGTTCCCAATTTCCCACTCCTTTTTATTCCACTAGCCACTGTTTACTTCTCATTTCTCAATTTAATTGACCGTTGCTAAAATGTCCTGGTTCTAACGGCTTTTTAAGTTGATTCCTATCTCAATTTCCCGCCAATTTATTAGTAATTCGAAATTCCAAAACCTAAAGACTATTGGGTTTAAAGCTCAACTTTATAGTAAGTCTATAATGGAGGCCCCAAAACCACCCTCTCCTACTTCTTCTTCAGATTTCTATGCTTATCTCCTCCAAACAAGCCTTAAATCCAAAGACCCATTAGCAGGAAAATTGATTCATGCTCGAATAATCAAAGCCGGGCTTCACCTCGGCGTGTTTCTGATGAATAATCTCATGACTTTCTATGCAAAAAGTGGGTTTGTTTCTGATGCTCATCGCGTGTTTGATGAAATGAATGTGAGGACTATATTCTCTTGGAATACAATACTATCAGCATATGCGAAACAGGGTAGGTTCGATAAGGCACACCGCGTGTTTGAGGAAATTCCTGACCGCGACTCCGTTTCATGGACTACGATGATAGTGGGGTATAATCAGATGGGTCGTTTTGACAATGCGATTCAGATGTTTTTAGAGATGGTTGGAAGTAGAGTTGCACTAACACAGTACACAATTACTAACGTTCTTGCTTCATGTGCTGCCGTTGAAGCTTTGGATATTGGTCGGGAGGTTCACTCATTTGTAGTTAAACTTGGGCTCAGCAGTTGTATCCCTGTGGTGAATTCCTTGTTAAACATGTATGTGAAGTGTGGCGATCCAGTAATGGCAAAAGTTGTTTTCGATATGATGAGAATGAAGAACACGTCAAGTTGGAATGTCATGATTTCATTACATATGAAGTCTGGCCGGGTTGACCTTGCTCTTGCCCAATTCGAACAAATGGAAGTACGAGATATAGTTTCGTGGAATTCAATGATTGCAGGTTGTAATCAGCATGGTTTTGATCTTGAAGCGCTGGAAATTTTCTCAAACTTGTTGAAGAATTCTTCATTAAGGCCCGATAAGTTCACATTGGCAAGTGCTTTGTCAGCTTGTGCCAATCTTGAGAAGTTAGATCCTGGGGAACAAATCCATGGCTATATCATTAGAACTGAGTTTGGTACGTCTGGGGCAGTGGGGAATGCTCTGATTTCAATGTACGCCAAGTCTGGTGGGGTCGAAATTGCACGGAAGATTGTAGAGCAAAGTGGGTCTTCAGATCTTGATATTATAGCTTTTACATCATTATTGGATGGCTACGTCAAGCTTGGGAATATGAACCCAGCTAGAAAGATATTTGACTCACTAAGAGACCGTGATGTGGTTGCATGGACGGCCATGATTGTAGGTTATGTGCAAAATGGCTTGAATAATGATGCTTTGAAGCTCTTCAGATCAATGATTACAAAAGGCCCCAAGCCAAATAGCCACACACTAGCAGCCATGTTAAGTGTCAGTTCAAGTTTGGCATCTTTGTATCATGGCAAACAAATTCATGCAAGTGCCATAAGAACATGGGAAGTATTATCAGTTTCTGTGAGCAATGCTCTAATCACCATGTATGCCAAATCTGGAAGCCTTAACAATGCAAAGCAGGTATTCAATTTAGTACAGCAGAACAGAGATACTGTCTCTTGGACTTCCATGATTATAGCTTTGGCTCAACATGGCCATGGAGAAGAAGCCATTGAGCTTTTTGAGCAGATGCTGGCATATGGTATGAAGCCTGACCATATAACTTATGTTGGTGTGCTATCTGCCTGTACACATGTGGGATTGGTGGAACAGGGTCGGAGATATTATAATTTGATGCAAGATATACACAAAATTGAACCCACCTTAAGCCATTATGCGTGCATGATTGACCTTTTTGGGCGTGCTGGATTGCTACAAGAAGCACATGATTTTATTAGAAGTATGCCTATTGAACCAGATGTCATATCTTGGGGTTCACTTTTATCTTCTTGTAAGGTTCATAAAAATTTGGAATTGGCAAAAATTGCAGCAGAAAGATTGCTTCTTATTGAGCCTGATAACAGTGGGGCTTATTCAGCCCTTGCTAATTTATATTCAGCTTGTCGTAGATGGGAAGATGCAGCTAAAATTAGAAAGTCAATGAAGGATAGAGGAGTGAAGAAAGATCAAGGATTCAGTTGGCTTCAGATACAAAACAAAGTCCATGTCTTTGGGGTCGAAGATGGTCTTCACCCACAGAAAGATGCCATATACAATATGATGGAAAAGATCTGGAAGGAGATTAAAAAAAGGGGTTTCATTCCAGATACAGAATCAGTATTGCATGACCTTGAACCAGAGGTGAAAGAGCAGATCCTTAGACATCACAGTGAAAAACTTGCTATAGCATTTGGGCTAATAAGTACCCCAGAGAACACTACATTGAGAATCATGAAGAACCTTAGACTTTGTAATGACTGCCACTCTGCCATAAAATTTATCTCCAAGCTTGTGGGCAGAGAAATTATTGTGAGAGACTCCACTCGTTTTCACCATTTCAAGGATGGTTCCTGCTCATGTCAGGATTATTGGTAGGAACAGGAGTGGGATTTTATGAAAAATTTCCTGTTATCATGGTGCTGTTGCCACTGATGATTGTCAATGTTCCAGAATAGGGATGAAGTTCTTCGTGAAGCAGATCATTCTATTGATGCATCAGTGGCTGCTGCTCTTTGTTTGGGGTCGTAAGCCCAGCATCAAGTGGCATCGGTGGAAAAACCTTTATGCTTCTGAGGTTAGCAATTGGGAAGGCACAAGCCTTTGATATGAGAAAAACTGCCCCCTTGAAAGCTTCTGAGGTAGTCCAAATCACTTTACTCAAATCCTCTTTGGATTGGTTTTTGAACTTGAGTGCAAACAGTTCCTATTTAAGCACAATATTGTAAGTTGTACCAAAAGAATCTTTTGGGGTTTCTTACTTTTTATACTTCCTTACAAGGGTTACATTACAATTGGCACTTTTGATTAAAATTCTAACTTATCAAAAAAGAAAAATCAATATATTTTTATTTTTTCTACCTCATTTATGTATAATGTTGTGGAGCGATTGAGTTGTATGATTTGGTTCCAAAGCTCTTATTTGCCAAATAATTGGCAATGTTTACTTGGTCAGAAACTTCTACAAGCATTTGGCTAGATAAAATTCTTCACCTGGAAGACCCAAGTTTGAATACTTTTTGTAATTATGAACCTCATATTGCTTGTTGAACTGTATGTTCCATGTAAACTATTCTTGAAATCATTCTCTTGCATGGTTATTCATTATCAGAATATGCAATGCTACTCTGAAAGCAGAAGGTGCAAATTGCAGGCCTTTTCAAAGCTTGGAAACAACATGGAAGGCTTCCTTGGAAGAGGATTGATGGCCAGCTGAGTGTCTCGCTCGGTTGGGGTTTAAGATATCACCATATCTCCACATGCAGATGGTCAAAACAGAATCAGGGATCGTAGCAGATAAGGGCCTCCGAGATATATTTACTTTAAATGGAAGTCTTTTGCAGCCAGGCAAAACCTGCTGCAGTGCGAAACCAGCACATACACTAGGGAAAGTTTCAAAATTTGGTCCAGTCACCTTGTATAATGGCTCAATTGGATTATATTTAATTAGATATCTTCATAAGGTTGGAGGGTTACTGACAATGAAGGATTTGCAAAGATATAAAGTTAAATTAACAGAACCAATATCTGCTAACATTTTAGGGCTTAAATTGGTTGCTGTGCCTCCTCCTTCAGGGCCCCCCCAATAATACTTGAGAGTATATCTCTGATCTGCTTTGGTGGTAATTTCTTCTTTTTAATATTTTTTTGGAATTTTTTTTTTTTTTGTATTGACCCAGCTTTCTTTGTCCACTGCCACAGATGCTAAACATTCTTTCTTATGATACAATTCTTTTAGGTGTTTCTGGCTCTTGTGGGTTCCATCGAGCAATTGAAGCTTTGAATCATGTGTTTGCTGTGAGGATGAGTCTTGGTGATCCTGACTTTGTTGATGTGTTAAAAGTTCTATCTGATATGCTCTCTCCTATGTTAGCTAAAGAATTTAGAAAAAAATATGATATTTGATTTCAGTCATTACGGCGGTAGATAAGCTGCTTCATTGATAGAGACTTGGTACGTCTATAAGATTTTAAAGAGAAATAATTCATAGCCAACCATAAGATTTTAAAGATAAATAATATCCAAAATTTTTTATATTAAGTTATATTATATTGATTATTTGAGAAACTTACCTTTATGTTGTCTCAAAATCTTGCACGTAATTTAACGGAGTCCAATCATGTTGTGTCATGTTAGTGCCAAAGCTGACGTCTTAACTAGTTCCCTTTTTGGTTCTTGAATGAAAAAAATTTAAGTGTCTAATCTGTAAAAGCAACAGTTATGTGTCAAATATTGAAGTTTCTCTGGTTTATTTTATTTCCCCGTTGATGGTCCTCAGACATTGAATTAATCATCAAAATTTGTGGTGTGCTTTATTTGTTTCACAATTCAACTGGTGATGAAAGTGTACATCTAAGCATGCATACATTAGTGTGGTGATGTGGTAAATTTAGAGGACGGGTATCAAGATGATTTATAAAGCATAAGAATCTTTACACTGTGCATGCAATTTATTCTAATCAGACATTCAGTGTTTCTTAATTAGAAATGTTTTTGCCTCAAGATTCAAATAGGTAGAGTTTGTTTTTTCAAATGGTCACTTCTCATTCAGTTGAGTAATTGAAAATTGCATGAAAATTCTATAAAAAAAAAAAAAAAAAAAAAAAGAGACTGCAATATGGGCAGAAGTTGATGCTTAACTAGAACTGTTACTTGCCCTTACCTCTTCGTGTCTATCATTTTTGGTTGTAGATGACCGATCGTATATATTCACGATTTATAACCCAATTAATTATACTAGATGCTGTTTTCTAACAGATGAAACACGGCACCGGTCATCTGTGTATTATAGATCGTGAGTGAATTGCTGTAGCCTGGAATGCTACTGTAAATGGCATATTTTGGTTCACTAATACTTTCACCAAGTAGGGGAATACTCTTAAATAATAAAATGGATGATTTCTCAATCCCGTCATAGTCTTAAAGGTATGCTTTAGAAGTATTCTCAAATCAAGTTAGGACTGGTACCATTTTCAAACGACCAGATTAATTGCCTAATGGCCAAGACTTTCCTATTGCTTGTTGAGACCTTCAGAACAAACAATAGAATATTAGAGCAGAATACACCCATACAGTACAATATTAGGCAGATAATTTAATTTTAGGGAATGTTTTTTAGTGTTCATTTGGGAATTATTTGCATAATATGAGACAAAAAAAAAATTAAAAGCTAGCTTATTTTAAGATTATTTGAAATAAAGTTGAGACAAAAAACATGCTTAACTTGTCTGCAGGATGAGCAAGTGGAAGTTGTTATTCTTTATATTATGCATAAGTGCATAACTTATGGAATATATTCGTGAGCAACAAATGATGTGACCTTTCTTCTATTCTTTCTACAGGATGAGCAAGTGCAATGCAATCTGTGGTACTGGTAGGTGCTTGTGGGGAAGGCATGTTCATTGCTGGAACTGGAACTGCAGAGTTTCTCTCAAATCTTAATTTTTTTTTTATTGAAATTGAACATTTTTTTTTATATAGTCGCACAACATTAAGTTAAAGAATTATTTATTTGCTTTTACTATTTTTTCAATACGGTGGTATCTGGTGAATTTGGTTTGCAATTTTTTTTTTTGATAACCAGCCCGGTCAACTTTCATTAAATAGAAATAGATCTACATTGGGCTACATCTATTTGGACTTGTTCTGCTATTCTAGGTGGAGTATCCTCTACCCAGATATTACACTCATTTAGATATTTGGCTTGCCTAGCCATAAGATGAGCAGCAATATTGCCACTTCTTCGGGTATGATGAACAACCCAATTGTTGAGCCTTCCCAAACCTACAAGTATTCCTTCGACTACTTTCCTTATCGCACTTGGTATCTCACCTTGTTTCTCCAGGGAGTTTGTCACCAACAGAGCATCACTTTCAATTATAATGTCTTTTAATCCAAGATCCCAAGCCAGCTCCACACCTTCCTCAATAGCCTTTGCCTCAGCCTCCAAACCACCCAACGGCAAAACAAGCTTCTTACTCATGGCCCCCATTATTTCTCCCTTATCATTTCTAACAACCACCCCGATTCCGCAGCACTTAAGGTCAGTAAATGTAGCGCCATCAGTGTTCACTTTGTACCAGCCCGGTTTTGGAGGCTTCCATCTTGCTGGATCAGGTACAGCAGGAGTAGTGGTGTTCTTTGCGACTTTGTTTGCTGTTTGGTACTCCTTTAAATATTCCGAGGCTTCCTTCACAATTTGATCATGGCTTTTGCATTGTCCCCCATATCTCACATGGTTTCTGTTGTTCCAAAGTCCCCATACAGTGGTAGCAAGCAACTCCCAGTTGACCCCGGCACACCTCTCTTTGATTGCCCATACAATATCTATGAACTCACTAGGGGGGTCTTGGAAAAAAGGGAGTTTTAACCTTGTAGCACACCAAACAGCTTCGGCTATTCTGCAGCTCCACAAAACATGTCCTGTCGATTCCCCCCTCCCACACATATCGCAATCCCCATCCAAGCCGATTCCACGTGCTTTCAACCGAAGTTTGGTAGGCAGAATATTTTTACATGCTCTCCAGAACAGATGCTTGATTTTGTTTGGACAGTTTAAACGCCATGCGATTCTCCAAATATCCCTCATCCCCGAGCTATCTGAGCTTCCTCCATCCTCCCTACTGCACCCTTCTCCTTTCAGCACTTTTTGAGCTACCATGTATGCGCTTTTAACTGTGAATCTTCCATTCGAGGACCAGGCCCATATGCGGGAATCAGCTGGAAGTCTAGCACTAATAGGAATACTTAGAATCAAATCTGCCTCCCAGGGGAGGAACATGTTCCTTACTTTCTCTGCATCCCAACTCCTCCTATCCACATCCAACAAGCTTGACACCATCTCCAATCCCGTGTGGATCCCAACTGGGCTTGTTACTTTGAAGGATTCTAGAGACGGAAGCCACCTATCCTTCCAATTTGGTTTGCAATTGAATCACCTATTATCGTATTCCTAATTTTAAAACCTTCCTACTTTTGATGGCACTACTAATAACGTTATCAAAATTCTAAGGTCTCAAAAAAATAAAAAAGGCACAATTAATGCCACAAGATTACACCTATTCACACGCTGGTTAATAATTCATTTTAGGAAAATTTTGATATCACTTTTATGAAAAATAAAAAAAAATTATCAAAATATTAATTACTTTTTTTTTCATTTCCCATAAAAACTTTCTTTAAATGAATTAATAACTATATATGAAAAGTGCTAACGAATACTCTTAAAACACTGATTAATAATTCTTTTTAAGAAAGTTTTAATACTATTTTTATGAAAAATGAAAAAAAGTTATCAAAATATTAATTATTTTTTTATTTTTTATAAAAAAAATTTTTAAATAAATTATTAATCAGCACTTTAAAGATATTTGTTAGCATTTTCTTTTATTAAAATTACCCTATCAGTATTGCTTATTAGTATACCTAGTAGTAGCAGGTACCTAGGGGCCACAAAATATTCTCCTAAGTCCTAACCCTTTTGTCTTCGTACGGTGAATGACAGCTAGAAATGTAAAAGCATCCATTAATTTTATTGGAGAAGATTGTGTTTGGTGTTCAGTGTCACCGGATGCGTGGATAAAATGCGATATAGACGCATGTTCATTTTTGTTATTGTAAGCATCTTAACATGTTCAATAGCAACTAGTTACTAGACACAAACCAAATTCAATTTTATTAATATATAAACATTGGTTTAAAAATTGTTATATGAAATTTTTTATTAAATAATAAAATTAATTTTTTTGACAACATCTTATATTTATTATAAAAATGGTATTTTAAAAAAATCAATTAGCAAATACTTTGATAACACCCATTTTATAAAATTAATCAATTAACAAAAGCTCTAAACTACAATCACCTATCAATAAAATCCATTTATTTATGACAAATTTTGTGTAAAAGAATGGGAGGGCGAGAGCTATTTTAAGAATAAAGTTAGGGACACATCAAATTTTACAAATTTTGCTCTAACTTGCAACATGATGACATGTGTGGTTGAAGTATAAACTCATCATTTGACCTCTATTGTTCACAATCTTTCATGACAACTCACAACGCTATAAATTATAACAAAAATTAGTGGGTTTGGTCTGGTTTGTATTCAGTGGAAGTTTTCACTAAACATGTTAAATTTTAGACACATATCTATTCTTAAACACACATCACGCGCCATATCCAGTAACTGTACACAAGCCTTACATGACTTTAGGTCTCCCTAGCATTTTTCTTATTTTAATATTTATAGTCTGACTGACAGGCATTGAAAACTAGAAAGTAGCGTCATCATGTCAATCTTTTCCTTTTCTTTTATGCAAAGCTGAGTCAGCTAATAAGCTTACTCACCTCACTCTCTCCTTGTTGTTCCATGCTTTCTTTCTAAATTTCCAATCCCAAACCAAACCAAACAAACAAACTCTGTATAGTATAACATTAAACGCTAAATCCACCACACATCTCTATACTCTATCCTCATAATCAAAGCTCTATATATATATATATATATATTAATGTACTAATAATCTCTTACTAAACCCTCCGCTTCCATTTCCACAACCAAAAAGAATCAATCTCTGTGAATTACAAATCAGCGTAGCGATGGCCTTACAGAGGCAAATACTGAAGAAATCACTTGGAGAAGCCAAAGCAAAAGCAAAAGCAAAGTTAGGTAATTACCAGAATACCCTTCCTCTCTTCTTCTCTACAGCTCCTTCTTCTTCTTCAGCCGATGCCGATGATCGTTTGCCTCAATTGCCTCCATTCGATCACGCGCCGAGGCCGTACAATGGCCCACGCGCCGACGAAGTCTTCCAGAAGAGAAAGAAATTTCTCGGTCCTTCCCTCTTCCACTACTATCAGAAACCTGTAAGTATTTCTTTTTCATTTTTTTTTTTTTTAAAAGCCTTAAAATAACATGACTGTTGGATCGGATTCTTTTTGTTTAATTTTCTTTGATTCTCTTCTACCTTATCTTAAATCTTGTTATATACAGATGCCAATATTTGGAAAGTTTAATACGGCTTCTATAGTTTTTTTTTTTTTGGAGATAGTAGCGTCGCTCATGCTTTTTATCAATTAAGAGGCTTTATCAATTAGCTAACTGAAAACCACGCTGCTTCTATAGTTAATAGAAAAGCTGTTAAAAAAATTGTTATTTTTTTCATTTTTCATAAAAAATTTCTGAAAATAGTTTATATATATATATATATGTATATTTTATAGTTATTTTGGTTCATAAACTTCTGAGATGCTCTTTTATTTTTTAATAATTTATATCTATTATAATTTAGAAAAAAAAAAATTTTCAAACAAATAAAAATGACAAACTATAAGTGATATCTGTAGGGGGAAAAAAATCTTAAATTTTAAGACTTCTTTTTTTTTTTTAATTTAAAATAAAATTTATTATTTGATATTTATGACACTATTTTTAATTGAAGTTATTTTTCGTTAGTGAGGTATGTTGAAAAATGAAAATGAGATGAGGCTGTTTTTTATTTTTTATTTTTGGTTTAGTAAGAAATGTTCTAATTTTTAGGATATTTTTATACGTGAGAGTTGATAAAAGTTTAAAAATCTAAAACTTAGGAACTTGAAAAAAAATAATAAATTACTCTTTTGACTGGTTTGTATTTTTAAATTTAAAATTATTTAACTAAAAGATTAAAATATTTTAGAGAGTTAAGAATTTGTATGAAGGAATTTTAGTGTGCAAAATGTTGAAAAATGTTTATCCTTTAATTAAAAAAAAAAAAAAAAAAATCCTCTAAAATGGTTTGGCAACTCATGAGTCATGCCGGTGGATAATAAAATCATGCACGGCACGTGTCACAGGAATTATTAAATATAAGTCATTTTAACAAAAGTATATGCGGATGCGGATGGTTTATAGATTGTTAGAATGTAGTCAAAACTCAAAATAACTTAAAAACTAGTTTATCATCAACACGCTAAAAATACCCCCAACATCAAAGTTGCCATACTTCTAAATTTTTAACTCTTAGCTAAAGTAAGCTGTCAAAGATGTCACGGACATTGCTATCGTTCTTTTTTCTGTTTTTAGTTTTTTGTAGTGTTTATTATGTAAGATATATTATTTTAATGTGTTGTATGTTAAAATAGAATCTTTAATGTTTGGTGTATTGTAAAGTGAGTTGTTTAAAATAGATAAAGTAGCTTTTTAAGTTGTTAAAAACTATATTTTTTAAATGTTTTGCTGTGAATGCTCTTTTGTAGTCAAAATCAGTTTATAAATAAATTTAAAAATAAAAATAAAATAAAGAAGAAGAAGATGAAGAAGAAGAAGGAAAAAAAAAAAAAGATGATGCTATGAATACTACAAAATTCACTAAATAAGGTTTAGAAATTGATGAGTTATCAATCATAGAAAATGATTTACACATTTATTTATTATGTTGACGTTGATGAGGTTCCACCAATTACATAACAAAAAAGTGTCAACCAATATTTGCCTTTTGTATTAAAAACATGGATCCTATTTATTAGAAAAATGGGTAAAATACTATTTTGATCCTTAAACATTACCAAAAAAGAAATTTTGTCTCTAAACTTTAAAAAATTCCTTTTTCATCCTTAAACTTGGTGAAGAGTTTTTTTAATAGTTTATAGAAAAAATAGAGATGAAAAAAGAACTTTTTCAATAATTTAGAGGTGAAAAAATATATTTTTTACGAAATATGAACTTTTCAATAATTTATTGAAAAAAACAAAATTTTAGTAAAGTTTAGGGACCAAAATAGTATTTTTATCCTTGAAAAGTCACACTCTAATCTTTCTTCTTTAAGGTATCTATTTTTTGAAGTGCATGCAAATTATAATATTTTGTAATACAATTGGTTGGAGACCATGCCTCATGAACTAGAGATCACTAGTTCAATTCTTTGAGTAACTTCAATTCTTGGTCCTAAACTAGGAAAAGCAATATGTCCAAACATGATTCAATCTCTCGCATATCTTTGATCACTTCTCCTTATGCAGTAAATCATGGTTTGCAGAAGCAATTAAGTCCATGTTCCTGTACAATTTATTGCCTGTGGTAGCATCATACTATTTTTACCATCGCCCTCTCCTGATTGTCATTTAGCGTCCACTATTATACCTAGCTAATATATGGATGCAAAATTAGCACTGTCAAGTTATTGAAGAATACCTCCTAAACCTGATAAAATTGGTGTATTTGATGGTTAACATCCAAATCTTGCAAGACTTAATTATTAATTGATATACGTTTCTAACTTTAAATTTTGTGAACAGCTTAATATTGTTGAAGGGAAGATGCAATATTTGTTTGATGAAAATGGGAGGCGTTATCTTGATGCTTTTGCTGGGATAGTTACTGTATCTTGTGGGCATTGCCATCCTGAAATTTTAAATGCTATCACGGAGCAGAGCAAGCTTCTGCAGCATGCTACAACCATATACCTACACCATGCAATAGCTGATTTTGCTGAGGCATTAGCTTCAAAAATGCCTGGAAACCTTAAGGTTCTTTTATAATTGATGTTTTATTTGTTTCTCTCTTACGTGGTTATGCCTACCTTTTATTGTGTCATTCAGTCTCTCATTTCCTTTTCCATTGTAATTGAACATTTAGATCCCTTTTTCTTTTTTTCTTTTTTTCTTTTTTTGCTGAAGAACATTTAGATACTTTGATATTCTAACCTTGTGATTGGTATGTTTATTTTATGGACTGTAGTGTCTTCTGGATTAGATTGTGTGGAATGTAAGTTGAAAATTCTCAAAATGCAGGTTGTATATTTTGTAAATTCGGGGTCAGAAGCAAATGAATTAGCAATGATGATGGCTCGTCTATACACGGGTAATCTTGGTATGATTTCATTGAGGAATGCATATCATGGGGGAAGCTCTGGTACCCTTGGACTGACTGCTCTGAACACGTGGAAGTACCCAATACCACAGGTTTGTTTAAGTAACATAGCTTCACAGAATGCAGGCAGGATCATATCATTTTAATTGCCTGAGGGTAGGCTGCTTATTAGTTGCATGTAAATCTCAGGTAATGTACCTCTGTTTGACTCATGGCTGCAGCAAATCTTTCTTTTTGACCTAAAGAATTGGTATAATTTCTCTATGAATTTCAATAAGATTAGGTTGAATTGAACAATGGACAATTAGCTATGAGTGTTCTATTCCATATCTTTATTTTAAATATGTTCTGGTATTGATGAAACACTCACAAACTCACAACAAGTTTATTGTAGGAAATACAAAGTCGGTAATCTATTGTTATCAAACACTTGCTGAGAGTAATAATGGCAATGTATTTTCCCAATTCTTTTGCACATTAACCACAAACATGTAGAAAAACTTACTGAAGCTCTGTTGTTTTCGAGTCTATAGTTATAACTATTGTAATTGTCACTGTCACAGTGAAACTTAGTATGTGAAATTCATCATGTACACGTGTCTAAAAGACATTTGTCAAAATATGCCAATTATTCTGATCTATCTGCTCAAAATTACTGCAACATTTTGCAGGGTGAAATTCATCATGTTGTAAATCCAGATCCATACCGTGGAGTTTTTGGTTCCGATGCCAATCGTTATGCCAAAGATTTGCAAGATCACATTGATTTTGGTACTTCAGGAAAAGTTGCAGGATTTATAGCTGAAACAATTCAGGTTATCTTCTTTTCTTTTCTTTTCTTTTTTCTTCATTTTTTTCTTTTTTGGCATCTCCAATAAGGTCTGAAATTGTTGGTGTTACAACCACCTTGTTAAGGACACTGAAAATTTTCTAACTGGTTGTACTTTTCACTTACTGTAGGGAGCTGGAGGAGCAGTTGAATTGGCGCCTGGATACTTGAAACTGGTTTATGACATTGTACGCAAGGCTGGTGGTCTCTGCATTGCAGATGAAGTGCAAACTGGCTTTGGTCGAACAGGAAGCAATTACTGGGGCTTTGAGACACAGGGCGTCGTTCCTGATATAGTTACCATGGCAAAGGTCATTACCCATAATCTATTTTAGTAAGACATGTAAATCATGTTAGTGTTGCAAGTGTCAATAGCTTTTTTCTTTAAATAACTTACAATTTCAGTTAATCAGTTTTTGTTTTATAATCTTATGCAACCATTTTCATTAAATCTCACAATTAATATCTATCAGGGTATTGGCAATGGTTTACCATTGGGAGCAGTTGTGACAACCCCAGAGATTGCAAGTGTATTGACCCAGAAAATTCAATTTAATACTTTTGGAGGAAATCCTGTATGTTCGGCTGGGGGGCTAGCAGTGCTAAGAGTTATTGACCAGGAGAAGCGTCAAGCTCATTGTGCTGATGTTGGTTCTCATTTGCTCAAGCGTTTGAGAGCTCTTCAGCAAACACATGAAAGTAATTACTCTTGAATTTAACATTTGTAGAAAAATCATCACACTTTTGTCTGTATACGGGTATCTATTGTAATTTAATAGATAATACTGGCCTTGCCCTTTTAGAGCACTTCTTCTAAGTCTCCAAATTACATTGAAATGTGAATCCTGTGAACCAATTGTTAGGTTTCTATGCACTAGTGGACTTCCTTTCCTTAGTAATAAAAACCCATAGACGTAATATAGTATTCCCAATTAATCAATGAATGCACTGTTAATTTAATATTTGTCTTCATGCATCATGCTAATGAAAATTGCATGAGGATTTTGTCTTCAGGCAGGAGCTTGCATTTAAACTTAAACAGAGTTTTATCAAGTTTTACTTGATGTCATGGGCCTCAGTCTGTACTTCCCTGTATCTGTTGGAATCAGTTTTTAGCAGTAGCCGATGTGTTATCTATATGGGTTTCCTTTCCAATTCAATATCGTTAAACTGGTTTTTTATGTAAAGGGTTCTCATCTTCCATTTTTATATTTTGTTTCAGTCATTGGAGATGTGAGGGGCAGAGGCTTAATGGTTGGTATAGAACTCGTGACTGACAGGAACGAGAAGACACCTGCCAAGGCTGAAACTGCGGTTCTATTTGAGAAACTTAGAGGTATCAGGACACACCTCCCTATCCAAAAATTAATTGAAAAAATCTTATACTTACATTTTACTTCTTTTTTCATTTAAATTCCATTTGGTAAGCTAATCATGTAATGATTCCTGATCACAGAGCTTGGTATTCTTGTTGGGAAAGGGGGACTGCATGGAAATGTTTTTAGAATAAAACCACCAATGTGTTTTAACAGGGACGATGCAGGTACTTTTTTTTTTTTTTTTTTTTTTTTGTCTCATACAGTTGTGACGATTTATGTCTATTGACTTGAATAATCATCCCCCGTTGATCAGAATGAGCGTTCATCTTATAAGAATAAGAAAAAAGATTCTGCACTGAGAAAGAAAGTCCAATTTACAACAATTTGGCTGTCTTAACCAAATGTTTTTTTTCCCCAAGAACAATATGTGGTAACACTAATACATGTTTGTGCATGTGCAGATTTTCTGGTTGATGCCTTGGACTATGCAATTACAAAGTTGTGAGGATACATCCATGACATGAGATGCTTATGTACTCTTATTTTCAATAAAATCAAGTGAATTTTTAGATATTTGAGCCCATGCTTAGGAAAAAGTAGCTTGTTTTATGTTGGATCTATATGTTGTCTTACAAAGTCTGCACCTTCAACCCTCTATGCCTTGACCCCTTAGAATTGCCGTATTACCCTGGGGAACTTGAATTGCTAGAAAACATGCATATGGAGTATAGGTAAAGGGAGGCTGGGCTTACCATTGAAGGAACAATGGTGCTGCTGGAGAATGGTGTCTAGAGAGAGCAACCATTTAGAAGGAACTTCTCCATGAAAATTATGCAGGATGCCACACTTTCTAGCGTGTGTAAGCCATTCTTGTGGCAGGTCATTATTTTATTACAAAAAAATAAAGAAAGAAAGATGCAGAATGGATTTACTGGGCAACCCTCTCTTCCTATTTAATTGTTATTCTGGCTGCCATTATCAGGTTCTTGTAATTCATCAAAAGGAGAGAATCCTAATCTCTGGTTTTTGAAATCGTTAAATGTAAATCATTTAATGATTTACATTTAACGATTTTAAATGTAAATCGTTTGAACCTATAGAGTACATATTCTAAATGTACTCTATAGGTTCAAACGATCCAATTAATATTCTAAAGACAAAATCTGAGCACAAATAATTAGTGGAAGAGGCTTAGGATGGCCATGCATTTGGATAATGGACCAACAGTGGACGGAAAATTTATTGAGAATGGTGATTCTATCATTCAATAATATTTCTAATAGATAAATTTTTTGGGCTGGCCCATTGTTATATTATATTAGATTATCTTGTCTCCTTATATCATTCATGAATAACGCATTATATATGCAAAATGCCAAGAGGATTAGAATCAATAACTATCTAATCTAGAAATAGGTTTAAATGTGTAGTTTTTTTCTATTTTAAAATTATACACAAAATAAGAATTAATGAATTAGATAGTAAATAACATTCGATTAATATGAAACAAGAATTACTGATTTTTTTTTTTTTTTTTTGAGAATCTAGAATTAATGAATTAGATGCTAAATAACATTCAATTAATACAAAATTTGGTATGTTAATAACAAAAATAACATATAATTTAATGGTAAGATTTTCAGATATTATATATAATACATAGCGGTACACAACATTGAAATTGCAAAAAATTTGGATTTAAGAAAATGGTGTGGCAATCAAATGTTCGGTCTAGAGTAGCTTTCTTTTCTTGGACTGCCACTTTAGGTAAGATTTCAACTACATATAATCTTCAAAATAGGCATATCATAGTGTTAAATTGGTGCTATATGTGCAAAATGTGTGGGGAATTGGTGGATCATCTTCTTCTTCATTGTTCTATAGTATATGAGTTGTGGTCTATGGTATGTTGTCGAATGTCATTGTTTTGAAGGTTTGTGTAGCATTGTTTGTTTTGGTGTTTATGACAAGAATGGAAAGCTAAATGATTCGAGGATTGTGAATAGTCTATCCTCGATTTAAAGTCATTTTTCTTCCATACACTCCTTGAATGGAGCTTGGTCTTGCCATCATGTCCTTGTTTGTCCTTCCCTATTCTAGTTGATCATTGTAATCTGAGTTCTTAATTTTTGCTCGTATGTGTCCAATGTACTTAGGTTGGTTAATCTATATATATCTAAAAGCTAAAGCGTAGTATTTGTTGTTGCTATGCTTTAGTTAAGCCACATCAGTAGTCATGTCATTATCATTTTTTCCCCAATTTTTTATATGATTTTTTGTCATTTAAAGTGAATTAAAAACTCTATTATATTACAATCAAAATAGCATATTTATCTTATTTTTAACTATTCTTATTTATTATTAAACAGTGGTGACGCCATGTGCAACTCAGGGTGTTCCTCTAGGAACACCATGACCTAAAAAATAAAATTTCAAAATTTTTTATATTTGCTCTATATTAGGAACACCCTCAATTGCAAAATTAGAAACACCCTCAAATTATAAAATAAAATAAAATAAAAAATTCTATTTGTTCTACTTTCAAGCAAAAAAAAAAAAAAAGAAGAAGAAGAAGAAGAAGAAGAAAGCCCCAAAAAAAAAAAAAATTTGAACAAAAATCTGGGAAAAAAAAACAAAACAAAACAAAATTGTAACAGAGCCAAGCCCACGGCAAGCCCATAGCAACTCAACAAGCCCAACAAATTATAGAGGTAGCAAACCCACGGATTCTCAACAACAACAAACACAAAAAAAAAAAAAAAAAAAAAAAAAAAAAAAAAACCAATACAGAGCTGCAGAGCAAATCAAATCAAAAATCACTTCTAAATCAGAAATCCCTAAAGGCCTAAAGCAAAGAGCAAGCAACGCCTCAGTCCCTCAGAGCAACGCCTCAAGCTCAAGCCAACTGCCAACAGATGGAGTCATGGAGATCGGATCGGTCATGTCGCTCGCAGCTCGCTTGTCGTCGGAGATTGGTCCAGTCTAGATCATCATCGTCACTTGGCTCGCTCGCCCCTCTTCGTCGTTGCTCATTGCTCGCCACTGCCCTCATGGGAGATCGCTCATCACTGCCCCAGCCTTCAGGCCTCCCTGCTCGGCTGCTCCAGTGCTCCCTCCCTCAAGGTATTTCATTTTATTAAACTAACTTCTCTCTCTTTTTCTCTTTGACTCTCTCTCACTCTCTCTCTCTCTCTCTGAATTACTGAAATGAAAATTATGAGTCTCTCTCTCTCTTTATTCTTTCAGTCTAATTTTAATACTTTGTCTTTATCTAATTCTATGATTAGGCCGCTGAACTGCTAAAGCTTTGACTTTATCTTTATTAATATTTGGCTATTTTTTGACTTTTTGAATTTGGCTTTATCTTAATATCTTATCCGTTGGTGTTGGTGGGCGTTGTTGTTGGTGTTGGTGTGTGTGTGTTTGAGTTGGTGAGATATTAAATTATTAATTGTCTTTTTTTTTTTTAATAGAATTATTAATTGTCTTTAAGTGTAATGTGTATTGTGATTTGTGATTGTGAAATTTTCTGATTGGCAGCTAGCTCTTGTGATTGGGAAAATTTTCTTAAGGCTTGATTGGCTTGTCTGTTGAGTTGGGTGGGGGGTGGATGAACACATAGGGCCAGGTAAACAATAATTAAAACAGTGTAATGTGCACATCAGCCCATGGGATGTGTAATGTGCACATTGTTGGCTTTTTTAGTGTAATGTGCACATAGATGTGTGCTAGTGCAACTAATAAACAATAATTTAATTAACCAATAATTAATTAAGGAAAACAACTAATAAACAATAATCAATCATTTAATTAACCAATACATTATAAAAGACAAACAAATTAAATTATGTTAGGCTAAACAACAATTAATAATTTAATAATTAATGAAACAACAATACAACAAATTATAGTTTATAAAAGACAAACAAATTAATGAAACAACTAAACAACAGTAATTAATAATTTTATTAATATTTCAAATAAACTTATAGTTTATTGTATAGGTACCTTTGTTCATTTCTTTTTTTTTTTTCATTTTTTTTCCTTTTGAGGTTTTTCGGTGTACATAATGCAAATTTATTTTGGTTTTAAGAACCTTTTTTTTTTAAGCACAAACTTCATGCCGGCCAAATCTTGAATTTCAGCCGGTATTTCCCGAAACATCCAAAATGACCCGAAATTTTTTCAAAGTAGAATAGGAACACCCTAGACAAAATCCTGGAGTCACCACTGTTATTAAATTTTCAATTCCACTTTAACTTTTCATATCCCCACTACTCTCTACCTTAACTTTCTTCAACCTTTCTCATTCCATTTTAACTTTTCATATCCCCACTACTCTCTAACTTAATATCATTATTTTTCTATCCCTTTATCTTCCTTTATTTTTTTACTCTTTTTATTTTTATCCTCATACTATTAATTTGTCATTCTCTCTCTCATTCCATGCATAATTTTCTATTTTTTCACACATGAAAGGTTCTCTCTCTCTCTCTCTCTCTCTCTCTCTCTATATATATATATATATTCAATTTTTTTTTTCTTGCATCTCTACTTTAGGTTGATGAACTATTGTATTCTTTGATTTGACACAATTTAGTTTTGTGAACAAAATGTTATCCTATTGCATTATAAAATAATGTTATTTTATTACATAGCATAACTAAAATAATTTGGTGTTTATCACTATATTTAAGGACACGTTTTTTAGGCCAAACCCAAAATATGAAGGGATCTTGGCCCAATGAGCCCAGAACAATAAATTTGTAGAGAGTGGATTAGAATACTAGGCCCTAATGAGTTGGACAACGGTTAGAATGGATTTAAAAGATAATCAAGCAAAGATGGACAGAAATTCTCTATGTAAATTTATTCTCGGACCAATCCAAGGAGGTCTGTTCCATTCTATATTGATTGAAAAGGTTACAAATGTAATTCCAACTGTTAAAGTGTTTTTTCTTATGAATTTTCTCGATCTCCCATTCATGAAGGGTCTCTCATGTTATATAGTCTTCTTTTTATGATCTTGGTCTTACACTTGTTGGTCATCTAAGCCACTACTTGAGTGCTTATCCCATCGGACACCCTCTCAGGTTCTCTATAAGTTGGGATAGCCAAGGCAGCACTGTTCAGGGGTCTTCTCCACATTAATGCAGCCAGAAAGTTATCTGCAGAACATTTAATGCGATGGTAGCAACTTTCCCTTAGATATTTCTGAGTTCATAGCCTTTTAGTACACTCAAGACACACGCCCCTATCACTGGAGCTTTCTGGAAGGTTACCTTGAACCTCAGGATATACATTTGAGCCGTGTTTAACCTATCCAATGAGACATTCCTCCTCGGACCACCATCCCCTTCATATCTCACTCATTAGATTCTAAGCTTGACCCATCCAACACCATTTATTTTTTCTTAGATTACTGTGTTCTTGGCCAAGGCCCAAGGCCCAATATACAATCTGGGCCCTTAACCCGACAATAGCCCCTCAAAACTCTAGTTTTTTTCTCTCTCATCCGAGGAGAAAAGTGGGGTTTTGATTTCGCACGCGTTAATATTATTTTGCCCTTTGATTTGCATATGTGGGAGTGCCGTTTTACACACCCCATAATTACTACTGACACTTCGAAGCCCGCAAGGCGTCATTAATTACTCTGGCGGCGTTATGTTCCTCACATCCAACGGTGAGACATTAATCTAATGGCTGATATTTTTCCTTGGGTTTTGAGCAGGATAACTCCCACTCAATCTCGTCCTTTATATAAAGCACCCAGAGAAATCATTTCCCTCATTTCACAAGTTCTCAAGCTTTCCAGAGATCCCAAGCATTCAAACTCACATAGCTCTCTAAGTTACTAAACTTCCCAGACCTTTTCTTTAAGAAATCCTCGAAAATATTTCTAAGGGTTTCAGGGACTAACACACATCTTAGTTCTTGTAAGTTTCTATTTCTTTAAACATTTCTTTTTCTCCTCGGTTGATCTCCTCGACCTTCCAGTTCTCATTTCTTCATTTACCAATTTCAGTAGTCTCCCTTTAACTTGTCCAGATGGGTAGATTTAAGAACCTAGTAGACTCCCCTGCCAAAATAAAGGCCTTTAAGGAAAAGTACCACATACCACAGGAAGTCGCCTTGCGATACTGTTCTCTAGAACAAATAGTGACACATAGAGAAGACCCCATGATAGCTTTCATAGAAGGGGGAATGATTCTCCCTATGGGTAGGATAACACGGGACTATCTCATTAACCATAAGATACACCCCCACCAGTGCACGCCCAACCTATTTAGGGTCTTAGGTAGCGTTAATGCTCTCAATAAGCATCTGGGTTTGGGGCTCACCTGGCATGATGTGGTCCACAAGTATGAGTGCCATTCCTTTAAAAATGAGGGATTTTATCTCAAGTCCCGCTCTGACGTTGTCAGACTAATATCATGTCTGCCTAAATCTAACAAGGGTATGAAAGACGACTATCTAATAGCTTTGGGAGTGTGGCATGATGGCCTTCACTGCCCCGTCTGAGAGGGAGAGCCAGGTGGGATACCTTAGAGTTAGGTTCCTTAGCAAGAGATTTAGATTCTTTAACCCTGACCATGTCATCTTTTCCCTTTCGTTTTGCTTTCTTTTGATGAGGGATGTTAACTTTCTAATCATGTTTTGCTTCTCGGCTATTTTTGCAGACAATGGGGTACGTAGCGCCCAGGCTCAGTCTGACCAACGTTGAAGCTCTCAACTACTTGCTGAGGTACGAAATCTTCATAAGTGAGGATAGGCAGTTGAGAGTAATCCATTTAATTTTAGACTTCAAGCCTATCTCAGAGATATATTAAGAAGTAGGCCATGCCATAAGAGCAGGTGACAAGCGGCTGGCTTGGATTGACGTGTCACACTAGAGTTTCCTTGCCTAAGAAGACCTTCCTCCAATCATACTGCCCCTTCAATGGGCTCTGCCTAAAGCAGTTGCAGTACCAAAGTAGGAAACTGCCTCTTCATGTTTATCACTCGAAGAGGAGATAGACAAATTTCATTTTAAGGAAGAGGAGACTCAAGGGGCTCAAATAGTTCATATCTTGGACGCTGAGGAGGAGACTGATAGGCACCCAGGTGTTCACGCCCCAATTCTGTCGACTGCTCGCCTAAACAACTCCTTCGAGGAAGAGGAAGACGAGATGGTGTTGAACCGGGGGAATAAAATCCTAAGAGACCTCATGGCCACAAGGGGCAAGGTGTCAACTTCGAAAGAAGACACCAAGTCTCAAGTTCCGCCCACACTTCCTCCTCCCCCTCCACCTCCACCTCCCACTGACCTGAGACTAAAGGCCATTCCAGATCTAAAGAAGAAAATGTCAATTCAGGAGCTCGAAGAAGGGGAGGTGGGCCCTCAGAAGGGGTTTAAGCAACAGAAGGTGCCTAAAGACCCTCAGGACAAGAGGTTCACTTCTGTGGATAGCTGGGAGGAGCAAAACAAGGCCAATGTGCACCTTTTGCAACGCACTTGGTCTTCTTGGCTGGAGATGGATGGGGCTACCATCCCTTGGAACGCCTCAATTAGGAATTTCCAAAAGAGGCATGCAGGCTACGTTGCTAAAGCCCTAAAGCAGCCTCTTCTCCTCCCTAGAGACATGGGGGGTTACAGGTACTTCAAGCCGAACGACCTTTTCCTGTCCCTGAAGAGGGACCTCACTATGGTAAGTAATCTATCATATCCTTGAATTTAAATTCTAAGCCGTACTTTTGTTCTTTCCCTACTTTTTTATTCATGTAATTCTTCTGTTGTTTTTGTGCAGGTTACTCAACAAGTTTTTGTGGCCGAGGAATGGGTCCGCAACGCTGGTAATAAGGCCAAAGCTAAGGCCCTCTCCCATGCTGATGTTGAGAAGTCCCTAGGGGCCCTCAAACAAGAACAAGAAAAGCTATCCGAGAAGCTAAAAGAAGCAAACAAGGCTCGCCTGAGTGCCAAGGCGGGTCTAAAGACCGCAGAGAGGCAAGCCAAGGATCAGTGTCAAAAACTACACTTGACCGAGATAGATCTGGCCACCCAAAGGTAGCTGGTCCTAGATCTCAAGGCTGAGCTATAGAAGGCCAAGAAGGCAGCTCAACTGGCCAAAGAGGCAGTCGAGGTTGAGAAGCAAGCGTCCTATCCGCTCGGCATGGAGGAAACGCAAATTAGTTTTGCTAAGAAGCTTTCTGATTTACATAGGGATTACTGCAATGTAACATAGGATAGGGCCCTTAGTGTTGCAGGAGTACCTGCAGACTCTATTTGGAGGCAACCTGGGAGTATATATTATCACCTAGAGATCTGTGAAGTCCCAAGTGTCATCTCCTCTCCCTCAACCCTTGCTCCAGAGACCTCTGAGCAGCCCCTAACTATCCAAACTGCTCTCCCTCTCTCTGAGGCTTCGAAGGGATCCAGCCAAGCTAGTGATCAAGGCCAGGGGGCTAAGGGGGCCAAAGACATAGGTAAGGGCAAGGAGAAAAAGCCCTTCTTAGAAGCTAAAGATGCTACCAAGGACAAGGAAGTTGTGGCTAAGACAAAGGACACAGAGGCTAGAACTACAGAGGCTGATCTTAAGGCTAAGGATGCGTCTACCTCTCAGCTAAGCGAGAAAGAAGATCCTCCTGGTCCCAAGGCCAAGGCTTGGCACTTAGGATTTTTTTCTTGGCAGTGGCACTCTGTCATTGAATATAATGTACTCCTCTTATTTAATGAAAATGATCTTCTTCTTATCTCTTGCACCTTTACTTTATATGCTTTGAAGCTTATTACTATTGCAAATAGCATTGAACCACTGCTACTCTGTCTTCAATAAAATCTAATAGTAATACACTGCTAACAATTTAAGTAATTTGATCAAGTACTAGCAATAAAGAGGTCTATCACATATTTGTATTGAGAATTGAAACTTCTGTAATGAAGGTTGAGTCCAATAAGGATGACTATATACTTTGTAAAAAATAAAAGGGAGAGACTATCTTCATCCTGTTTATCACTTAGATAAATAAATAAGGACTTCAACTTACTCAAAATCATTGATCTGGGGAATTGGGTATGACCCTTGATTTGTATTGACACTTAGTAAAAGACCAATAGGTATCGCAGTGTTAATTTTCCCTTAGTATGTGATTCGGAGGATCAGTTATGACTAGGGTTCTGTTTAACACTCAGAAAGATACAGTAGATTGTTTAATTTCCCCAAAGCACGTGGTCCGAGGAGCCAGGCATGTCTAAGGTTCTATTTAATCACTTAGAAAGATGTCATGGAGTGTTAATTTCCCCAAAGCATATGGTCTGAGGATCTAGGCATGTCTAAGGTTCTGTTTAATCACTTAGAAAGATGTCATGGAGTGTTAATTTTCCTAAAGCATGTGGTCCGAGGAGCCAAGCATGTCTAAGGTTCTGTTTAGTCACTTAGAAAAATATCATGGAGTGTTAATTTCCCGAAAGCATGTGGTCCGAGGAGCCAGGCATGTCTAAGGTTCTGTTTAATCACTTAGAAAGATGTCATGGAGTGTTAATTTCTCCAAAGCATATGGTCTGAAGAGCCAAGCATGTCTAAGGTTCTGTTTAATCACTTAGAAAGATGTCATGGAGTGTTAATTTCCCCAAAGCATGTGGTCCAAGGAGCCATGCATGTCTAAGGTTCTGTTTAATCACTTAGAAAGATGTCATGGAGTGTTAATTTCCCTAAAGCATGTGATCCGAGGAGCCAGGCATGTCTAAAGTTCTGTTTAATCACTTAGAAAGATGTCATAAAGTGTTAATTTCTCTAAAGCATATGGTCCAAGGAGCCAGGCACGTCTAAAGCCCTATTTAATCACTTAGAAAGATGTCATGGAGTGTTAATTTCTCCAAAGCATATGGTCCGAGGATCCAGGCATGTCTAAGGTTCTGTTTAATAACTTAGAAAGATGTCATTAATGGGAAGTGCAACGTATTTATACAATAAATGAGCATATAACAAAGGAAACTTTCATTAATAATAATACATTTTCAGGTTATTTACATTCCATAGGCGTGGTATTACGTGGTCATCCAAGTCTTCAAGAAAGTATGCTCCTATACCAACCACTGAGGTGATGCGATATAACCCTTCCCAATTGGGTCCTAGTTTTCCCCATGTTGGGTTCTTTGCAATACCCAAAACTTTTCTCAACACCAAATCACCAGGTACTAATGGTCCTAGCTTCACATTGGCATCATAACCTTGCTTGAGTTTGTGTTGGTAGTATGCCAGTTGAATCATTGTATTTTCTCTTTTTTCTTCAATAAAGTCTAAGCTCCTTTCTAGCAATTCATTGTTATTGCTCTGATTGAAAGAGCTAGTCCTCAGCGTTGGGAAGCCAATTTCTAAAGGAATCACAACCTCGGCTCCATAAGTCATTGAAAAGGGGGTCTCCCTCGTTAATCTCCGAGGCATGGTTCGGTATGTCCAAAGGACATATGACAATTCTTCCACCTATTTTCCCTTCACATCATCCAACCTCCTCTTGAGTCCACTTACTATGACTTTGTTAACAGCCTTGGCTTGTCCATTCCCTTGGGGATAAGCTGAGGTAGAATATCTATTTGTAATTCCCAAGTCACAGCAGTCTCTCCTGAAAGATTTGCTGTCAAACTGAAGACCATTATCCGAGATGAAAGTACAAAGGACCCTGAATGGTGTCACAATATTTTTCCAAACGAATTTCTTGGCACCCATGTCCCTGATATTTACTAAAGACTCAGCTTCAATCCACTTAATGAAGTAGTTCGTGCCAACTAGCAGATATCTCTTGTTCCCTACTGCCTTAGGAAAAGGGCCCATAATGTTTAAACCCCATTGAGCAAATGGCCAAAGGCTTGACAGGGTGTTAAGGACTCCTCCCGGTTAGTGTATGTTTGGTGCAAACCTTTGGCATTGATCACACTTCTTCACATACTCTTGTGCCTCTTTATGTGTGTTTCGCCACCAATAGCCTTGTGTGATGGCCTTGTGAGATAAGGATCTGCCTCCCGTATGGCTTCCATAAATCCCTTCACGTAACTCTTCCAGGAATAATTCTAATGCCTTAGGGTGTATGCAGAGTAGATATGGTTTAGAAAAAAACCACTTGTACAACTTCTGGTCCTCGGATAACCAAAACCGAGGAGCCCTTCTCCGTATCTTGTCAACTTCTGTTTTCTCTTCAGGCAGGATATCCTCCTTCAAAAATAGTACTATAAGGTTCATCCAGCTAGGCCCCACTCTAACTTGGTGAACATGAACCACCTCTCCGTTCACCTCTGTGAGCTTGTATAAATCTTCTACAAGGGTGACCCAAGGTAAGCTTTGCACCGAGGAGGTTGCAAGTGTGGCCAGGGAATCGGCATGTGTGTTTCCACTTCTAGGGACATACAATAGGTTGAAAGATTCAAAGTCTGACTGCAAATGTCTAACCTGACTCAAGTACTCCCGCATTATTTCATCTTGGGCTTCAAACTCTCCTTTCACTTGGCCAACGACCAATCTTGAGTCTGAGAACATTTTTACCGCCTTTTCGCTCATTTTTTGAACCATGGTTATTCCCACCAGCAGAGCCTCATATTCAACTTCATTATTTGTAATCGAGAATCCCAATTTTAATGATTTCTCAATGGTGATTTTCTCGGGTGAGACCAAGACTAGCCCCACTCCAGACCCCTTCTAATTACTGCACCATCAACATATATCTTCCAGATTAAAGGTTCTTGTAGGGTGATCGTACCAACCGATTTTCCATCCATGTGTTGTGTTTCTGCCTCTTTCTCGAAAGGGGATTCGGTGAACTCTGCTACCAATTTGCGAGAACCTGGCCCTTAACGGAAGTATGAAGCATGTATTTGATGTCAAAAACTCCTAGGATTGTGCCCCATTTAGCAATCCTACCCGTGTAATCAACGCTTTGGAATAGGGCTTTGAGTAGAAGCTAGGTTAGGATAACAACAGTGTGTGTTTGAAAGTAATGAGGGAGCTTACGTGTAGCATGCACTACCGCTAAAATGGCCTTCTCCAAGGGTAGATAACGAATCTCGGCCTCGTGCAATTATTTGCTTACGTAATAAACTGGCCTTTGGACGCCACCATCAACTTGTATCAATACCAAGCTTATAGCATGAAGGGCCACAGCGATATAGGTAAACAGGATCTCGTCCATCTCAGGACTGGACATGATAGGTGGCTGAGAGAGATATTCCTTAAACTGCTTGAAGGCTAGGGCACATTCCTCCGTCCACTCAAATCCC
This sequence comes from Quercus variabilis, assembly GCA_030445155.1. Taxonomy (NCBI): domain Eukaryota; kingdom Viridiplantae; phylum Streptophyta; class Magnoliopsida; order Fagales; family Fagaceae; genus Quercus; species Quercus variabilis. Next base: position 30,124,010 of record CP129450.1, on the reverse strand, counting down.
TTCCACTTATTCATCAACAAGAAAAAAGATCTACATCTATCCGCTGACTAAGAGATAAACCAATTCAAGGTAGCAGTCATTCTAGTCAATTTCTGGACTTCCTTAGGATTCCAAGGTGGTTGTAAACTATTAATTGCTTTAATTTGGTCGGGGTTAACCTCAATTCCCCAATGAGTTACCATGTAGCCCAGAAATTTGTCTAATCCCATGCCAAAAGAGCATTTGGAAGTGTTAAGGCGCAACTTGTGTTTCCTCAAAATTTCAAAAATGTTCCGGAGATCTCCCACATGTTCAGACACTACCTTACTCTTCACCACCATGTCATATACCTTACTCTTCACCACCATGCCCAATTGTGGTTTAAATATTCTAGTTATCATCCTTTGATAGGTAGACCCTGCATTCTTCAAACCATTGTTATTGATTCCATTCTGGCCGGAACGGCCGAAATTTTTTGTACCAATACACAAACCGGTACTGGAATAGCCTACATTCCACCTCGGGTCAAATTTCGAGCCATTCTAGGTCATTCCAGCCATTCTGGTAAATTCCGGCCAATTCCGGCCGAGATGTGAATTTCGGCCAGTACAGGATTTGGCCTGTTAATAATAATAATTAAAAAAAAAAAAAAAGCAGTCCAAAGACTCCAAAACGACGCCATTTTGGACAGTACTAAAAAACCTAATCCTATATTCCTCTTCAACTCTTCTATTCTTATTCTTTCACTCTCAATCTCTCTCTCACTCACCGCCATCGTGCTCTCTGTGGAGTCTCTGTGATGTGCTCTCTGCTCCTAAGCTTCAATCTCTCACTCTCTCGTGTTGTGCTCTCTGCTCCTAAGCTTCTATATCTGACTCTCTCACTCTCTCGGATTGAAACTTCGGCCAAAATAGGTATTCTTTCTCTACTCTCACTCTCTCGGATTTTTTAAGATTTTTTTTCTTATGATTTGTTAAGAATCATAAGATTAAGTGTTAAGAACTTAAGATATGTGTGATTAAGTGTTAAGAACTTAAGCTTCAGTCTTTTGTTGGTTCATTTCTCTCGGATTGTCATAAATTTTTTTTTTCTTATGATTTGTTTTATGGTTAAGAACTTAGGAGTTAGGAGTTAAGATTAAGACATAAGAGTTAAGAATTTAAGATATGTGATTTGTTTGTTCATCCACTTCATGCAAATTAAATTAAATTTTAGCTACTGTATTTGATTGAATTTCATTTCATTTCATTGAACAGTAAACTATGGTTGATCATTGTTTTCATCATAGTTCAGCTGGTACTTCTTCTGCTTCTGTGGCCTTTGCCCTTGCAAGATCAAAGGATCCCGCATGGGCTCATGCCCGTGCAGTGCCTAATGCGAAAAATAACACCATCTGTTTGCATTGTCATAAGTTGATTAAAAGGGGTGGTATTACTAGACTTAAGTATCATCTTGCTGGGATTAGGGGTCAAGTTGAATCATGTAAAGTTGTTTCATCTGATATTAGGTTTCAAATGAAACAAATGATTGAAGACTTGAAAAAATCTAAACAAACTAAAAAAAGGATTCAATCAGAAATTGGGAACCCATATGGTGATCCATTTGATGTTGATGATAAGGAGGAGGAGGAGGAGGTTAGGGTTGTTGAAAAGACTCAAAAGAGTCCGCCTCAAACATTAGGTAAAAGAAAATCTAGGGGAAAGGATGTTGACACTGATATGGGTCAAATAAGAGGAAAGAAGAAAATTAAGAGTTATTTTGCTCCTAGAACAACCCCTGGTGCTCAACTCTCTATAAGAAGTGCTTTGGCTACAAAAGCAATGATTGATAATGCAAAAATGAATGTGGCAAGATGGTGGTATCATTCTAATGTACCCTTTTATGCATGTTAGTCACCCTATTATCAACCTATGATAGATTCCATTGCTACTATTAGGCCGGGATTTAAGGGGCCTTCTTTTTATGAGTTGAGGGGACCCCTTTTGAAAAATGTTGTGCATGAAGTTAATGATTTTTTGTTAGATATAAAAAATTATTGGAAAGTATATGGTTGTTCAGTGATGTCTGATGGGTGGACAAATCAAAAACAACAACCAAATAATGAATTTTTTGGTGTATTGTCCAAGGGGTGCCATGTTCTTGAAATCTATTGACACTTCAGGCCTTACAAAGAATGTTGAAACGTTGTTTAACATATTTGATTCTGTTTTTCAAGAAATTGGTGTGGAATATATTGTGCAATTGATTACACATAATGCTTGTGCCTATAAAAAAGCTGGAAAAAAATTACAGCAGAAGTATGGTACTTTATTTTGGTCTCCTTGTGCAGCTCATTGCATAGACTTGATGTTGAAGAATATTTCTAATCCTAGGTGGTTCTCTTTTGTTGATGAAGCAATTAAGAAGGCCAAAAAGATAACAAAGTTCATTTACAACCATGGAGTTGTTTTAGACTTGATGAGGCAAGATTTTACAAATGGAAGGGAGTTATGTCGTCCTGCAATTACAAGGTTTGCCACTAACTTCTTAAGTCTACAAAGCATGCTAAGGTTCAAAAAAGAGCTTAGACAAATGTTCACTTGTGATAAATGGCTTTCATACCCCTATGCTAAGACTGCCGTTGGGAAGGAGATAAGTAAAATTTTTTTGGAAGATTATTTGTTTTGGTCTCAATGCAAGAACATAATGAAAATTGGTGAGCCTTTAGTTAGAGTGCTTCGTCTTGTTGATGGGGATGAGAAACCTGCTATGGGGTACTTGTATGAAGCAATGGACAAAGCAAAAGAGGAAATAAAAAAAAAAGGTTGAAGAACAAAGTTTCTTTGTATGGAAATTATATTAGAGTTATTGATGCTAGATGGGACAAACAACTCCACAGTCCTTTGCATGCAGCAGGTTGCTTTCTTAACCCTACTTTAGGCCTTCATTTAAAAGGCAAAATGAAGTTCAAAGAGGGTTGCTAAGCACTCTAATGAGATTGATTCCCGATCCTGACATTCAAGACAAAATAAGTTCACAACTTGATGAGTACAAAAAGTCAATTGGTGACTTTGGCACATCACTAGCAATCCGCCAACGAGAGAGACTAATCCACTTAAACATTAATAATTTAATAGTATTTCCTTTCAATACGTCTATTTATCCTTTATAGTTGTTATTGTAAGATTACATGGGCAATTCTTATTTTACATTCTTATTTTTTATTGTAGTTTCATGGTGGGAGCAATTTCGACTTAGAGCTCCAGATTTACAATCATTTGCTATTCGTGTGCTAAGTCAATGTTGTAGTGCAATTGGTTGTGAGAGAAATTGGAGCACATTTGAATATGTTCACTCAAACAAGAGAAATAGATTAGAACATAAACGAGTAAATGATTTGGTCTTTGTCCATTATAATTTGAGGCTTCGAGAAAGGTAAATTTATCATTGTTACTCATATGTAAATGAAATGTACTTTCAAACAATTATAATTTATAAAATTTTACTAATGTTTAATATTCTCATTGGTAGGAACATTCAAAGGAATAAGTATGCGTTGGATCCTATAAACTTGGATAACATTGACTTGATGGGAGATTGGGTGGCTGAAGAACCTGCACTTCTTAATCCAGATGACATAAATTGGGATTGTCTTAATGAACCAGCAGGCATAGTGAATGTGGAAGAGGATGCTGAACTTATGATGACAACAATAATGAGCATGGCTTGACAAATCTTGCAATGGGTGCTGGTAGTTGTTGTGGGAGTTATTTTGATGATGAATTTGATCCTTCTCTCATGGATGATGATGAGGAGGAGAAAAGCTTGTATTATTTGATATTTAGTTATTGTCTTGTTAATCTTCTTATTGTGTGATGTTAAATTGATGTTATATTGATGTTTAAGACTTAAGAGTTAAGACTAAATGATTTGTATTATTTGATATTTAGTTATTTATTTATTAGAATTGACAATTTTATGTTCTACAAGAATATATATAAATTATTTTTTAGGAACCCGAAACACCCTGAAACGGTACGCCAAAATCGGCCGATACCGAAATATTCGATTCCACTGGACAAACCGAAACGGGCTCCGAAATGGTATTAATAACATTGCTTCAAACCAAAGAGCATCACTTTGTAGTGGTAGTTTCCAATGGGAGTGATGAAAGCTGTTTTTTCCTGATCATTTGAGGCTAGTGGTATCTGGTGGTACCTTTGAAAGGCATCTAAGAAACTTATCCGAGGATGGCCTACAGTTGCATCCACTAGCTGGTCTATCCTAGACATAAGGAAAGGGTCTTTCAGGCAAGCCTTATTTAGATCCGTAAGTCTACACACACTCGTCATTTCCCACTCTTCTTTTTCACCACCATAGTATTGGCCAGCCATTCAGGGTAGAACACCTCTTTGATAGCCCTCGCCTGCTTAAGTTTCATCACCTTATCTCTGATAGTATTGGAATGATCCTTGGACAAGCGCCGAGGTGGTTGTTTTTTAGGGGTGACATAGGGATTAACGTCCAGCTGATGACAGATGAAGCTCGGATCCACCCCTGGGGCCTCATAAGCACTCCACACGAACACATCAATATTTCTTCTAAGAACTTCTCCGAATCATCACCTGAGCCCCAATCTGAAAGAACTTTTCCGAATCATCACCAATAACGACCATTTCCAAATCCTCACATTTCGCCTCCTTGGTTGATCAGGTGACAGGTAACACTGGAGTTTTTAATTGCTATAAGCCCCCTTCAGCAGGGGCCAAGGATTCGGATTCGAGCTAATGCAGTATGGCAGCCACTAAACATTGTCTAGCCATGGATTGGCTCCCAACAATCTTTTTGATCTGGCCCCCTGATGGATATTTCACCTTCTGGTGCAGAGTAGAAAAGAGAGCTTCTAGGGAATGAAGCTAGGGCCTAACCACAATGGTCGTGTAAGGGGAATAAAAGTCCACCACGATGAAGTCCACCTCCACCACTTCTGAGCCAACCTGCATAGGCAGCCTAATCTAACCCCTCGAAATGACAACCTTCCCATCAAAACTCACTAAAGGAGAATCGTAGGTTGTTAAGTCCTCGAGTCTTAGGTTCAGCCCTTGGTATAAATCGGGATACATGATCTTAACGCCATTACCTTGGTCTGCCATTACTCTCTTCATATTATATTCCCCAATCCTGAGCGTGACCATCGAAGCATCGTCGTGGGGTTGTATGGTTCCAACCTTATCTTCATCTGAAAAGCTCAACGCCGGTTGGATACTCACTTCAGCCCTTTTTGGCTCAAAATTTGATTCATCAGCGTTCAGCCGAGCGACAGACATTACCCTTGAGGGGCAGGACCCAGTCCTCCCTAGAGCGGTGAAGATGGCATTTATCGTGCCTAAAGAAGGTCTCGAAGAAGCATCTCTCCGAGGTTCTTTGCCAGTCTAATTTCCTTGGCCACTAGAATGATGCAAGAGTTGCTTCAACTTTCCTTCTCGGACCAACTAGTCCAAATGGTCTCACAAATTTCTACAGTCTTCTGTGGTGTGTCCTTGGTCTTGGTGATATTAGTAGTAAAGGTTCTGATTGTGCCTTATAGGGTTTCTCGCCATCTTATTTGGCCATTTGAAGAATTGCTCATTTTTAATCTTCTCCAAAACTTGATGCACCGATTTTCGTAACACGATGTTAACCGCTTGATTATTGGCAGACCCTGATTGTTAAGCAAAGTCCCTCCAAGGCCAGTTGTTGTTTTATTGGTCTGACCTGAAATCCCTTATCTCTTGAGGGATAACCTTAGCCTTTCCTTTCCCCTGCTGCTGGACTTCCTCAACTCTCTTATACTTGTCAATCCTATCCATGAGCTGGCATACACTGGTGACAGGCTTCCCCATCAAATACTTCCTTAAACCGTGCTCGGCTGGGAGGCCGACCTTGAAAGTATTGATGGCTACATCATCAAAGTCACTGTCTATTTCGCTGTACATCTCCTAGTATCTATTCGAGTATGTCTTCAAAGTCTCCCCTTCTCGCATGGATAAGGACAGTAAGGAATCCAAAGGCCTAGGGACCCTGCTACACATGATAAAACGAGAGCCAAACACCTGGGTGAGCCCCTTGAAAGAGTCTATGGAATTTTCCCTTATGCTATCAAACCATCTCATCGCCACGGTTCCCAGGCTGGATGGGAACACCTTGCACATCAAGGCTTCATCCTTGGAATGGACAACTATTCTCTGATTGAAATGGCTCACATGCTCTACAAGGTCTGTTCGACCATTGTAGATGGTGAACATTAGCTGGTGGAACCGCCAAGGAAGTATCACCGCTTCAATCTTGCGTGTGAAAGGCGATTTGGAAATCTAGTTCAATGCTTTTCTCATGGCGTCATTTCCTAAGCCTCTGTGAGGCGGGCTCTTGTATCTGCATTTGTGATAAAGTTCTTCATCATAGGAAAAAGACTCACTGGGTGGAGTTCTTGACCTTGGCCTGTAACTAGCATCCTCTTCACCCTCAAAGGAAACGTCAGAGTTTGAGGGGGTTTGTTCTCGCCGTGCATGGCGCAACTTCCTCTTTAACTGGTCAATCTCCAATTGCATGGCTCTGTTATGTTGCTTTTGAGAGACGTGACTTCCAACTCAAGAATGGCTTTTGCTTGTATACGTAGTATGCACGCTGCCCTCTCGATCTTCCTACGCTTAAGGTTAGCGAAAGGATTTTCACGTTGGGATGCTATGGATTCTTCTTGGTATGGACCTAAACCTACCATAGTTGGCCATTGCACTCACTATCACACAAGTTCTTCCCACAGACAGGGCCAACTGTAAGGACACGTTTTTAAGCCCAAGCCCAAAATATGAAGGGATCTTGGCCCAATGAGCTCAAAACAATAAATTTGTAGAGAGTATGTCAAAAAACTATGCCCCAATAGAAAACTAGGCCCTAATGAGTTGGACAACGGTTAGAATGGATTTAAAAGATAATCAAGCAAAGATGGACAGAAATTCTCTAACTAAATTTATTCTCGGACCAATTCGAGGAGGTCTGTTCCATTCTATATTGATTGAAAAATGTTACAGATATAATTCCAACTGTTATAGTGTTTTTTCTGATGAATTTCCTCGGTCCCCCATTCATGGAGGGTCTCTCATGTTATATAGTCTTCTTTTTACGATCTTGGTCCTACACTTATTGGTCATCTAAGTCACTACTTGAGTGCTTGTCCCATCGAACACCCCCTCAGGTTCTCTGTGAGTTGGGATAGCTAAGGCAGCACTGTTCAGGGGTCTTCTCCACATTAATGCAACTAGAAAGTTAGCTGCAGAGCATTTAATGCGATTGTAGCAGTTTTCCCTTAGATATTTTTGAGCTCACAGCCTTCTAGTACACTCGAGACACATACCCTATCACTAGAGCTTCCTAGAAGGTTACCTTGAACCTCAAGATACACATTTGAGTCGTACTTAACCCATCCAAGGAGACATTCCTCCTCAAACCACCATCCCCTTCATATCTCACTCATTAGATTCTAAGCTTGACCCATCCAACACTATTTATTTGTTCTCGAATTACTATGCTCTCAGCCAAGGCCTAAGGCCCAATATACAATCTGGGCCCTTAACCCTACACTATACATTTCATTTTTACTATTTTTTTCTTCTCATCCTATTTTATTTAACATTTAAATTCAACAACATCGTCCATATCATTAAATTATTTATATTTTGTCTCATTTAAAAAAAATTAAACATATAATATTTTATTTAAATTCAATAAATAAAAATTGTTCTTATTTGTGTTGAATCCAATACATTGAAACATTGGACCTAAATCCAAACCCAACTTAACAAATAAAAAATGGAACAAATAAGCCCATTCAAACCGACGTTAGATATGCATCTTTGGTTCAATATGTCAAAGAAAATGATAAGATGAGGCACTGACACCCAGTGATCCAATCCAAAACCCCAAATTAGTGTTTATTATTACACCAAATTGTTGGATAATATATAGTTCTACAAAGGCACTAAAAGAAAGTTTACAACAAATCAACAATTCTAGCTACCATGAACTCTATAGTTTAAGATCTGATAAACCACGGGGACTATGGTGAGTACCACGATATTTAAAGGTTGCAATAAAAGTGTCGAATTCATGAATTATTATAAATTTATAATTTATATATATATATATATATATATATATATTTATATATATATATCTATCTATCTAAAAGCTAAAACGTATTATTTATTGTTGTTACACTCTAGTTAAGTCATATCAGTAGCCATGTCATTATCATTTTTTCCCAATTTTTTATATGACTTTTTTATCATTTAAAGTGAATTAAAAACTCTATTATATTAAAATCAAAATATCATAGTTATCTTATTTTTAACAATTCTTATTTATTATTAAATTTTCAATTCCATTTTAACTTTTCATATCCCCACTACTCTCTAACTTAATATTATTATTTTTCTATCCTTTATCTTCCTTTATTTTTTACTCTTCTTATTCTTATCCCGATACTATAAATTTCTCATTCTCTCTCTCATTACATGCATAATTTTCTATTTTTTCACACACAAAAGGTTCTCTCTCTCTCTCTCTCTCTCTCTCTCTCTCTCTCTCTCTCTCTCTCTCTCTCTATATATATATATATATTTTTTTTTTTTTTTACAGTTTTTTTTTTTTTTTTTTTTTTTTTGCATCTCTGCTTTAGGTTGATGCACTATTGTATTCTTTGAGTTGATACAATTTAGTTTTGTGTATAAAATGTTATCCTATTACATTATAAAAATAGTATATAAAATAATGTTATTTTATTACATAGTATAGCTAAATAATTTGGTGTTTATCGCTATATATTTCATTTTTAATATTTTTTTTCTTCTCATCCTATTTTATTTAACATTTAAATTCAGCAACAACGTCATATCATTAAATTATTTATATTTTGTCTCATTTTTTTTTTTAAATAAACATATAATATTTTATTTAAATTCAATAAATAAAAATTGTTCTTATTTGTGTTGAATCCAATACATTAAAACATTGGACCTAAATCCAAACCCAATTTAACAAATAAAAAATGCAACAAATAAGCCTATTCAAACCAACGTTAGATATGCATCTTTGGTTCAATACCCAATGATCCAATCCAAAACCCCAAATCAGTATTTATTTTTACAACAAATCATTGGATAATATATAGTTCTACAAAGGCACTAAAAGAAAGTTTATAACAAATCAACAATTCTAGCCACCATGAACTCTGTAGCTTAAGATCTGATAAACCACAGGGACCAGGGTGAGTACCACGATATTCATAGGTTGCAAATAAAAGTGTCAAATTCATTAATTATCATAAATATATAATTTGTTATTTTGTTTGTCTATCATTTATTGGAGGGCTATTCCAGCCTTCAGGCCCATGCAAGGTATCACTGCAATGTAATGGGCTAATGGTGAAATTTGACGGCCCAAAAGTCATTGTAAAAAAAAATGTTATTCTAACTACTAATTTTATTAACCAAATAAAAGTAATTTAATGTGACAGTAAATATAATTTGTGTTACATCAACAACAGGAACAAGGTGGACCAAATTAGAACGAATGGATTGCATAGGACCAAAGTGGACAAAATGAACCAAACATGACCAAATTGGACCGCATAGGACCAAGGTGGACATACTAGACCGAAAGGACCAAATAGGAGTAATGTGGACTGAATAGGACCGAAGTGGAGAAAATGGAGCAAATAAAACCAAAGTGGACAAAAAGGACCGAATCAGACCAAAGTGGATCAAAGTGGACGGAATAGGACCAATGTGGACTGAATAGAGCCAATGTGGACTGAATTAGACCGAAGTGGACAAAACAGGACTAATGTTGACCGCATAGGGCCAATGTAGAATAAATAGATCGAATTAGACCGAAGTAGACTGAATAAGACTGAATGGGCCAAATTGGACCAAATAGAACTTTAGTGGACAGAATGGTCTAAATAGGACCGAATGGACAGAATAAGACCAAGTAGACAGAATGGACCGAACGAGACCAATTTGGACTAAGTAGGACCGACGTGGACATAATGGACCGAAGTGGACTGAATAAAAGTAATGTGGACTGAATAAGACCAAAGTGGACAAAATGGACCGAATAGAACCAAAGTGAACAAAATGAACCGAATCAAACCAAAGTGGACTGAATGGCCCGAATAGGACTGACGTGGATCAAAGTGAATAGAATGGACCAAATAGGACCAATGTGGACCAAATTAGGCCGAAGTGGATAAAAAAAGGACTAACGTCGACCAAATAGAGCCAATGTGGACAGAATGGACTGAACTAGACCGAAGTGGATTGAATAAGACTGAATGGGCCGAATTGGACCAAATAGAACTTTAGTGGACAAAATGGACTAAATACGACTGAATGGACCAAATAGTACCAAAGTAGACAGAATGGACCGAATAGGACTAACTTAGACCTAATAGGAGCGAGGTGGACGTATTGGACTAAAGTGGACCGAATAAGAGGAATGTGGACTGAATAGGACGGAAGTGGACAGAATGGACCGAATTAAACTTTTGAATATTTATCATTTTTATTGCATTTTTAGGTTCATATTTCTAATGTCTATTTTGGTTTTTTTTTTTTAACTCAAAACTAAAGATTTTAGCCCAAATATAATAAATTTCATACTTTTCAACACAAAAATGAAGGTTTTTTTTTTTTTTTGGGAGCTAAACTTGAAAAGAAACCTACAAAAAGAATCAAGCTAAGATCCAATTAGTCTAAAATGTACTGAAGGGGGGGCAGAAATTGACCGAGTGGACCAAAAGTAAACCTAATAGGACTGAATAGAAATTTTTTTATTTTTAAGATGAACAAATTATCTTCAAAAAAAATTTAGAGAAAAAATTATACATTATATTACAATGTAAAATAATTTAATAAAATTTCTTACGTTATTTTAAAAATTAAAAAAAAAAAAAAAAAAAAAAAAATCATTGAGAGTCCAAATTGTGCTGAATGCTTTAAAATGAATTTGTTTTACAACGGATTGTTGGGAGGTTCTTAAGCCAATGTATATATGTTAAGAAAAGAGTGAAAAACATAGCTTGTGAATAGGTAAGGGTGTCCTTGTTATGGCTCTTTCGAACTCGAAAATCATTTTCCTTCATGTTACATATAAGAACATACTGACAAATGACAAATCACCCAAATTATCATGTTGTTAGAACAGTGCTTTCAAGATTCAATGTTACTATATATCATGAAGCCTATCCAACTGATAGAAGCTTACTATCAAATTACCCAGATTATCGCATTATTAGAACAGCGTTTTCGAGGTTACCAACTTACCATATTTCATTTAGGATTCGTGTCCCAGACTTCACAACTGCAGATTTTAACATATTCTCTCATATCCTTAACCAATACAACAACTACAAAACCTTAGTCCCAAAAATATAAGTTATGTCATTTATTAATGCAGAATGAAAATATATATATATATATATATATATGTGTGTGTGTGTGTATGTATATATATATTCTTGTCAGAAAAGTCTTGCCAGCCTAAATCTATAGAAGTTTGGACCTTTTTACATAACAAGCAAACGCATGAGGAGCTTGGCTCCGATTTAACTATACTGCGACCACTGCTTACCCTCTTGTCCACATGAAAATAGATACAATGTTAAAACACTTTTCTGCTTTCAAATTTACAGCATTTGATACATATTACAATCACAGTTGAGTTCAATTAACCCATATCAGTTCTTTTCTAAGCATGTACACTTCAAAGCACAAAGAAGGCTTAATACATAATACACTGACAATTTTTTAGACACATTTGAAAAGCACCCAATAAATATTTACATGACAAAGCTCAATTCTAAACTTAAAATTTAAATCCTATTTATCAACTTTAAACAGAAGATAATGATGTACAAGCACTAAAAATTACCTTGATTACAAATTTCCTCTCAATAAAATGGCTATTAATATATACAACTTCTCAATGGTGGGAAGCCGATTGAAAATTTTCAGCAACTTGGATCATTTCTACATATCTTTATAACAACATTACTGAAAGGCACCTCTAGTGGCTGAGGCATGACCCTGGTTGTGATATCCTCACTGAGATTCTGAGCTTGAAGCCTCTTCCACTGTAAGACTAAGCAGGCTCACGAGGACGGGTAGCCCAAAGCGAGCTCAAAGCTCGAAGGCGTTGGAAGTACTCTCCCAAGGCAAGAAGACCTCGAGCTGCCTGCCGCACAGTGAGGATGCGATACATCTGCTGCAAGGCTTCCTGCCGAAGATGGTCAGCCTGTTCCAACAAAAATCTCATTTAGCCAGTGAAATAGGTACAACTTCCTATTATGCATATAATCTGAAATTACAGTCTGAAATAAACAAAAATGTTTCTACAAAGATTTGCTTCTTCGTGATGAATCCTATGGCCGCATGATATAGTGCAGAGATGTTTCAAAATGCAGTAAAAACTTTAACGTTAACCACTGTATTGCTAGGGCTTAGTATCAGTCATCTGGCCCATTAAATTAAGAAGAAAATAATACAATAAAAGGCCCCAAAAAAAAAAAAAAAAAAAAAAAAAAAAAAAGCAAAACCCAAAAGGAGTCTTTCCCAACATAATTGCCTCAGAATCTATTTACAAAAAATCCAAAGTGCCTGTTCTTTTACATGGCCAAATGAAAAGTGCAGTCAGTAGACAGTTTGAACCAAGACCTGCCCAACACACACCCTTTGGACTCGTGGTGGCCAGAGAAAACTTTGGATAATGCAGTCTTGGTTTATATCTGCTGACAAGGAACAACTTCATGGGACTTTAATATATTTCAGGGAGGGCAAGAGCAAGATGCAGAAAGAAAGTAATACAAATATCAGTTGCACGCATTGAGGGTCAGAATTTGGAGTAAAACCATTTAGTGTCCTTGAGAAACTGCAATGCGTACCTGGTTTACAAAGCCCACTAATGATTCCAACTTCTCCATCGCAGAAGCCACATGCCCAACCAGTAGTCCAGCTGCTACAGTGTCAGCCAGAGTTTGCTGGAGTTTCTCCATACCCTGCGTAAGAGCATCCTCTGCTTGCTGACATGATTGTTGAAGATTATAAACCTCCATTAGCTGTTGTTCTGTCATGGGGTCAAGTTGAGGTAGAAGCACCTGTAATCAACATGGATTAGTAGCACATTATTTTTATCTTTCGGAATTTACAGCATAATTGCATTAAAAAGAATACAAAAATAAATGAAAAGCCCAAATTTGAGCACAATAGCTACCAACCCCCCCCCCCCCCCCAAAAAGAGAGAGAGTGTGTGCATATGTGTGAGTGTGATACCCCAAATTGTGCGGATTTGATTAGATTGGATTGTTTGTATGTTGTGTGAGCGTGTGCTGAGTCTCACATTGGGTGTACTACGGGGACATTGGGTTTGTAAGTGATTACTAGGAACCTCAATTGCAACTTGACTAGTTCTTTTAAGTGTAAGTCCAGATATGGCTAGCGCTTTCCTTAAGTCATTACTAATGTTATTAGAGAAAACCCTAGTAACACCATGTGACTTGGGGTTGTTACAGAGAGAAAGTAGATCTCTAGATGACGACCCCACTACAAAATTCTGTCTCATATGGATGAGAAGCCAAATTTGAGCAAAAAAGGAGGTTCCTTTTACCAAGTTTGAGTGCTTGAGCACCAAACACTGATTTGTTGGCACTATTATGCCTAGGCAAACCTAAATTGGATTAATCACATAGTATAAATTTCTTTATGTCTGCAGATAGGTGGCAATGATCCTCTGTCCTTTCAACCCCAAGTACAGGACCCTAAGTACAGGATGAAGGCAGGACTATAATCATGTTGCTCTTACAATGTCAAGAGACTTAAGTGTTAGAGAGAGAGAGAGAGACCCTAATAGGACTAATCGCACAGTATACAAATATATGCCTTTTGCTGTTCATAAAGATGTCAAGCATTTTCTTTACTTCATTGATTTATCTATGATTGGAAACTATGCAGGAGAGACTTTTAATTATTAGAATTCATCCAACCTTAACTAAAAACCCAAATTATAGAGTTAACATGTATGATTCCCACATATTAATTCAAAATGAACTACACATCACCTTAAGAAGGTCTGACGGGCGAAACCCTCCAATCCACGAGAAAAAGCGCTCAGCTGATGTCTTCCACATGCCAGACATCACATAGAAGACGTCAGCGCTTGCTGCAGATCCTTTCATACGGAAAAATTTAGTGTAATGTTCCAAGCCATTGTCTACTAGTATTCGCAGCTCTACATCACTTATATGAGCATTCAAAGCAGTTCTCAAGTCCCCAATCTGTTTATTTTGTTCTTCCACCCAGTGTCCATACTCCATCTCAAATGCTGTAATCCCTGTAGAATCCTTAGTGTGGGCTAATTTTAGAATACAATATCATAAGAGAACAAAGAAGGAGGCCAAGGACATGATACAAGAAGAAAAATGTACCTAAGGGAAATAAAAACCACAAGTTATACTCAGCATGTCTGACAATTATACATGAGGCTAAATAGCTCATAAAAAATTCAATTGTGGTGTTACAACACTTCAACCTTCTGAAAGTTTTGTTTATGCTTAGGGTGAAGACATTTCTTTTTGATGGTGCATTAAGATGCATTGAGCATACCTATAGGCATTTTTAGTAACAACTTATATTTCTAATCACTAATTTAATCTTCTTGAGCTGTTGAAATACGGTTGCAGAGAGAACGTTCTAAGAACATAAACTTTCAATTTTAGAATTTAGTTATTGGGAATAACTAATATAGTTGTCCTTGTACCAAAGAAGCTTATGAAGTATTCAAGGGATTAAGATTCAAATAGAAAACTGCAAGTATATCCATGAAACAACCAGTAAAATGACAGAGATGTAGGTATAGTTGCTGCCTGAAACTTTAATACTGTATACACTATTTTGCTTTTGTGCCCACAAAAGTGAAATGCAGCACTATTATCTTTGCAAGTTTCCAAAAGGAATAAAGGATAATTGGAAATACATGAAACAACTATTTTGACATGGCACTATATCAAAGTCTTTGGATATTTTTTCCATGTTCACATAATTTTTTGGACATTTTGTTTTAGACCATGTTTATAGTGTGAACTCCTTGTTTGGAGGTACCAAGGGAGTTGGAATGGAAAAGAAAAGAGCATGGCCAGGGAGAGCAAAGGGATTTTGTGTGTGTTGGGCATAGTCAAGAAAGGAGGGGAAAAAGGGAGAGGAGTGCGTTTCTACCTTTTTTGGTTGGTCGAAAGATAAGAAGGGAAAGGATATTCTATATCTATCTTTTGCTTATGTGCCCTTAAATAAGACATATGGTGGAATGTAGGACCTTCTTCCTTTCCCTCATTTTCTGAAAAATTTGGGCTGGATACAAAAATGTGGGCCTAAACAGAAATTGCATCCCCCCAAAGCATCTCTGTTTCTTTCCCTATTTTTCTTTTTTGATAAGTTACACCAAACGAAACTGTAAATGAAATAGCCATTCCTTATTCTTAAGATTCCTCTATTCCCTAGCTAGAATCAATAGACCTGATATAGGAGGAAAAATAAGAGCAAGTCCTACTTATTTTGGAGAAATAAAGAACATCAATATATTTTAATAACAACTCATGGAAGACAGCACATGTTGTTTTACTGCTCAGGTACATTTTAACATCATGATTGCCTAGTTGGTGTAAATTCTCTTCCTGCTTTGAACTATTCATCTGCCCCCAAACCAGTTCTTTTCTTCATAAGATCATTTCTTATTTACATACTCTAGAGAGAGAGAGAGAGAGAGAGAGAGGGGGGGGGGGGGGGGGGGCCACTAAAAATCAAGTTTAACTAGGATAATGTGCTTTTGACAACCATCACAAGACTGCCACATCTTAATGCTTCAAACAAGTTATAAATGGGAAAAAAACCTACTCCTTCTATCACTGCCCTTGAACTTTACTTGATAGCTTATTGCATGAAGCACATAATATTAATATTTGAAGTTGAAACTTTTATCTGGTCTCTTTCACTGGGAACTTAAGATCATAAAGCACTTCAGCATTTGATAGTATGTAAGCTAAATGAGTCAGCTACCAGCCACCCACTGTGTCTTAGAGCAATGCAATATTAACAAGACTCAGTAACATTTGAGAAAAAGGATATTAGATTCAAAGATAATTTCTGACAGCATATTGACAAACAAACCTGAGTTTACAGTTCCAGAGAACCCCAGATGACTAGCATCTAACCCACCAGCCATATACAAGCCCTGCAAAAAAATATCAACTGCTTCAGTTATCAAAGGGGAGGAAAAAGTTGTACTGATCGATCAAAATATATTAATGCCTCAAAGATGCCACATAAAAGCTAATGTTTTTTCATACCTGATGCCGGGCACACTCAAGCTCTTGCTCTAATTGAATCAGCTTCAAACGACTAGTTTCCAACTGCTGAACATAGGCCTGTAAAGCAAAACCCAAATCTAGTATGTCTAACCACTTCTTGCATGTGTATGGCTTCTGTTTCAATGTGTATGCCTACAAACCTTTTTCCGCAAACGGCTTTTACGAGCAGCCTCCCGGTTTTGTGCAAGCCGCCGTAGCACCTGCAGATTTATGAGTAAAGTTGTAAACCGAGGTAAAGATTGTTGGTGCTGTATTAGAGTTCATCCTCAAAATTAAAATATTAAAACTAATATGACAAGTTTATGGATAAAATTGCTCGATCATGAGCATGTACATATTTTTTTAGATTGTCTATGTCATATGATGTGCTATCTGCAAAGAATAAAATACTGATGAACAATGAATGAACCTGTCATTATTCTCAATGAAGAATACACACCACCGTATATTCATGCACAAAAAAATCATTTCCAAATAAACAAAGTACAGGAAGATAAGAAAACTAACAGGACAAAATTTCCAGCATGTGTTGGTCTCTAAATGAACAAGAATCATTACATTCCAATAACCATATGTAAGAGAGCAGAAATAAGAACGTGGTGACGGGGTAACTAGAACTAATAGTAGCAAACCTTGGTCTAGTTTCAGGAGACTTGACTGGGGGAAAAAAAAAAAAAGCTTGGCCATCCAATGCAGAAAATGGGGACAAGAATATATAATCATATTGTAAATTTCAAATCATACTCATTGATACAATCACTCTCACCTTATCAGTAGATTTAGATGCTTCTTGGTCATATTGATTAGAAGGTGCCATTGTTCCATGTGAAGCATCCTCAGACTAGAAAAATCATATAATAAAAATGAATTAGCTTAGCAATCAGAAGAATGCACCAAGATGCCTAAACTTTGAAGATTTTCACCTGATTATCAAGTTTTGTATCCTCCAGAATCAAGGATGAAGATGAATTTAGATTACCATTGCTTTTGAAATTTTCTCCCCATGTGCTAATCTGGTGGATAGGCTCATATACACCTATCCTTCTTGTGGTAACAAACTGGGCTGAAGTAGAGTTCATCGTTTGGACTGATCATAAAGGTAACTTAATGAGTGTTTGTCCTAAATACACATCGTTAAGAAAGACAGAGAAATGCCGAAATTAAATAAAGAAAAGAACCATGTCAGGTCTTCTAAGATTGATATAAACACCATGAATATAAACATGGATCTGAAAACTTTATGAGTTACTCTGTTTTCACAATGTTTGTAGCACATTATTAAAGGAAATCCCTACTATTGTCTGATAAAAATCTTAGAATGAGTTGAAATTATTTGATTGACATCTACATAGAGAATCAAAACACAATGAAACCAACCAGAAGTCCAAAACAGAACAAAGCATATTGCTCCTTAAAATTAACAATCCAGTAACAAAGGTTAAAAAGATCCAGGTTCACAACATAACATCCAATTAAACTAAAGGAGATGGAAATTTGAAATACAGAAGCAAGAAGATGTTCCTTGTCAATTCAACATAAAGTATGTCCCTAAATTTCTAAACTGGATTTAAAGTTCCATAACGATAAATTTTCAACATCCAGATGAAAGCAACAGATTGTCAATGTTGGAACAGTTATAATATCACCATTCTCAGAACTCCATAGTAACTGAAATGCAGAGTACTAAGTAATCACACAACACACTCCTTTACAACAGTGAGGGCTATCCTTTTTTGTCGGATTAGACAGAATTGAGGTAGGCATAAAAGAAATCGATCAGAAGAAGTTGAAGTCAAAAGCTTCCCCTCAAAGCCTTGTCTATCAACCCACAGAAGTATACACAATGACTTTGAATCAGACACATATTCAAATTGTTTTCCTCAATTTTCCCATCCCAGAACAAATTCAACACCCAAATGCCAAAAATAAAATCCATATCAAACCGTTTCATACCCTTGCTATTGATTTCAAATAATTAATAAATGATCAAGTCTATTACTACACCATGGTTGGAAACACAAAGAAACAGCAAAAAATTTCCTTGGAAGGAGAATCAAATAGAATTATATATTAAGTTATGAACTTTCACTTCAACATACTGTTGATTTTGAAGTTTAAACGAGAACCAAATAAGATACATGAAGTTATGAACAGCAAAAACACTGAAAATTACCAATTAACCGTCTCTACCAAACGAAACCCCCCAATCTTAATACATGGTTTAGTCAGTTTCTACACCATCAAACCCAAATAGACACACAAAACAATCACAAATTCAAAAACTCCATAACCCATTTCATCACTAAAAAAATAGAGAGATTCCTTTAACAAAGAAAGCAATCAAAGTAATAATCAAAAACTCAAACATATATACCTTATATATTTGCCGAACGATTCAATTCTCAAAAATTAACCAAAAACACTCAAATTATAGCCAAGAAAAAAACTTTTCGTTTTACCAAAAACAAAAGTGTTTTTTTTTAACTTCAAATCGTTTGCTGAGCTTTCCCGGCAACCAAACAGAATCAAAAGATGGAAATTTTGAAAACAAACAAAGCCGAACCTTAGGGAAATTAACACAAAGGCCAAAATATATATTGTATATAAATCTTTTTTTGTTGTAGTAGTTATTTTTTCCCGCTCAAATCCGAGTTCTGCGAGTAGCACAAAAACGAAGGTGAAAGAAGCTTGTGGTAGTGGTGGTTGGTCCCAATCGAAACCCTAATTCTCTCTCTCCCAAAACCCTAATAAGTCCCATCATCCCGAAGAAGAAGAAGAAGTAGAAGAAGAATCGAATGAGAACACGACAGCTTATTTAAAAGAACCATTTTTATTAAATATACTACTACTACCACCTACACTGTTCCATTTTCAAATTTTATCCCTTTATTATTATAAATATATTTCCTTTTTTTATTCATATATATATAAAAAGATATTTTATATATGTGATTACGTGTCAGTGAGAGTGATCGCAAGGTACAACAGTCGAACACAATTAGTAATGATTATCACGCTGCACACTTGTATATGCTCCAATTAAAAAGTGTTTTTGAAAAATATGATTTCGCTTAAAACGTGAAATCGCAATAATTTTAATTGAAATCATGTATAATTGAAAACACGATTTCAAAACTAGTTTGTATAAAATGTGCAATAACAAAATTTTGAGATAAATATAAAATAATATAATGTAAATGCAGTAGCAGAGCAGAGCTGTAGTAGTAGCAGTGTTCGAGAGTGTCAAAGTTCCACTACAGCTAATGTGCGCACTAGTTAGACAAGTTGATTCACTGACTCGACTGATATGGGCCTCTCTTATCCTACGCACGCCGCTCTTGATTAAACTGCGCACTCCTCTGGGGTCTGTAATTGATGACGTTATGATTGTTTGTTTTTTTTGGCGGGGTAGGATGTGAGGTACACGTGCTACGTGAGCGAGTGGGGTGAGTAATGTGACTGTTGGTGTTGGTCGCGGGAATAGTAGTGGTGGCGGGGGACTCTTGACTATTGGGGCCTGGGGAGGGAGTGAAAACACGCGTAATGTTGCGCGTGGCATGAGTTGGATTCTATAATTTTATTTTTTTTATTTTTTTGCATGGGCGAGTGCAAACGTGGAAATAGCCAAATAGTAACTGTTGAAAGCACAGTTTGACTTCTTGAAAATTGTGAATTTTTTTTTTATAGACAATTTTTTGTCCATTGTTGATTAATTTTATTATTAAATTAAAATATTAATTGATTTTTAATGTAAGCAAAAATTGAATTTCAAATCTCTTATTTAATTATAAAAAATTTTACTAGTTGAGCTAACTACTTGAAAATTGAGATGTTTTTTAAGTGTTTATAAATTATAAATGTGTCAAGTTAATTGTTGATAAATAAAAAATGGTGTTAGCAAAATAAGGGAAGAAAAAAAAAGTGATTGAAATGTTATTTCGATAAACTTTTTCAATGGAGGTTGTACAAGATATTGAAGCAAACTTTGTAACCCCCTTAATGATAGAAAGCATAAATTTGCTTGAATATTTAGGATAATTGAAGCAATTAAAAAATTGAGAATGAAAAGGGGAAAAGGTCAAGCGACCTAATGAAATTCTCATTAAAGTTTGGAAGTGATTGGAGGACATGGGTGTGGCATGATTGACAAAAATAAATAAAAAATAATAAAAGAGATATTCAAGACTATGTAAATTACTATGAAATTAAGTGTATGAGTCACACTTTGAAACTTTAAGAGAATATGATTAAATGTAGGTTAAAATACAAGAGCATTGTGTGACCAAAATATATATTAAGTTAAAGAAAAAAATTTATGAGATTGTTGTAAGACCATATGCTCTATAGTACTAATGTTGAGTGTAAGGTAGGAATTTGTTCCCCCCACATCTGATTGTACACGCGACGCGGTGCCTGGCGCAGTGCGTCTTTGCCTTCGTCCCCGAGTGCAGGCACGAGCAAGCAAGCGCTTAGCTTGGACTTGTACTCGTCGAGTCCCACATCGGTTAGAAAGAGTGCCCCACTACCCTTTATAATGCTTCAGGAGCTTGAGTAGTGTACTACATGTGAGTAGTGGTACACTACCCAAGCTCTTGACATGTGAGTAGTGGTACACTACCCAAGCTCCTGAAGCATTATAAAGGGTAGTGGGGCGCTCTTTCTAACCGATGTGGGACTCGACGAGTACAAGTCCAAGCTAAGCGCTTGCTTGCTCGTGCCTGCACTCGGGGACGAAGGCAAAGACGCACCGCGCCAGGCACCGCGTCGCGTGTACAATCAGATGTGGGGGGAACAAATTCCTACCTTACATTGAGCTATTAAGAAGCAACACATTCATGAAATGAGTCTAGTTGAAATGAAGATGTTAAGATAAATAAGTAGAAGTACATCAACCTTCCTTAAGGTTTATCGAAATTACACTCTTTCAAACATTTGTATAAATGATACTTCTCCCTTAAATTTCTATAAATGTAACTAATTAGTCAATTATCTCTAACACGTTAACACTATTACAAAATGTGCTAAAGGATGCATCAAATAATTCTCTTAGTTCCTTATTCAGCAAGTAAATAAACAAAAATTCTCTCAGTTCCTCAACATAAAATATACTTTATAAGCACAAGCATAAATACTTTGTTTTGGTAAGCACTACCATAAATTGCCAAAGCATGTTAAATCACACATGCATGAGAAGTGAAACTCAACTTGATACACATATATATGTTTCAAAGCAAAAAGAGATTAACTTCAAATTGCATGTAAGTCAGTTCAATTCGTTTTTAAAATAAATAAATAAAGTTGCATTAATTGGCAATTTGTAGTGAAATTTCACCAAATAGCTTGGAATAAGAATCTCAAGTTATCCCTATTCGCACCCACCCAAAATAATATGTCAAGCCATTTATATTTGTCTTTGAATTTTATGTCTTTGGTATTGTCCTATATATGAAGACCTTGATTTTCGCATCTTATATTGAACCCTACACCAACATGCATGACACTGTAATATTAGATTCTTACGTCAAGTTAACATGCAATGCTATAAAAAAGAAAACAAAACAAGATGCTTCGTAAGTTTCACGGAAATATGGTATCAATTAAAACCTTTTTATATATGCGTATGCATGCATCTTTAATCTTGAGGTGAAAGGGATAAGAATTTACCGGATGTGAAATATTACTTTGTTCGGCAAGTACTAGATGCTGTCAGAGTCAAAAGGTAGCTAACAAAGTGATTAGGAAGACTACAAAAGTGTATACTGTATACCCCATTTTCTGTGGTACATAAGACTAGGAATGTAAAATAAAAATAATGATACAAATAATTACTAAAGTTTTATTAAATAAATTGAGTTACATAGGAAGAGACACTAACCAGTGGACAAGTGATACAATTAATTACACCAAAAAAGGAAGCATGAGTTTAAAATAAAAGTTTCTGTTCAGTTCATCAACCAAAAAAAAAAAGTTATATAATTTTCTATCAATCAGTTCTTTGATTTGAATATCAAACTCATCCTAGTCATCCACATCTTTTTTTAATACATCATGGGCTTGACTCTAATAGAGATTAATGACATTTGAATCTTTTAAAATGACTTTGAAAATCACTACACTTTGTTGGCGTGAAGATTGAATTCCTCTAATCATAACTTTAAGGGTCGATGAACTCGATAAACCTTTTATTGATCTAGGGTGATAATTTTAGAACATATAAGTATAAAACTTTAATTGGCAAAATTAAAAACTTAGAAGCTAATATTAAATATGACATAAACTTTGATTTTCCTAGGAAATAAGTATATATTCCTTTATCAGTGAAAACATAGTGCTTGGTGGAAACAAAGGGTTGTGTCAATGGTCATTAGTCAATGCAAATTGAAAAATCGGTTCTCTCTTCAAATTGAAATTTATTCAAAAGTCGTAAGATACCGATCATTCTAATTCTAAATCTATGATGACTACAAGGCATATGCTATACACCAATGCGCAATTTGGGACCCCTTTTTCTACCTTTTTTTTTTTCTGGTACCTGATCAAAAGCCAGCAAGCCAATCACTGCTGAAGTTGTTTTTGTCATTTCCACTTTAAGAAATTCTCTCCTATGTTTTTTCTTTAGTTAATTGGAAGTTTGGTGAGCCCACCCAATTACATTCCTAAGCTTATATTGGCCTTTCAAATCCTATAGGGCCAGAAGTGACCTCAACACCTCAAAGTTTCTGCGTAGGTATTACAATAGTGGTTCCCCCCCTTTTTGGCCAGACAACAGACAATTATTTTGAAAGATTCCTCAGTGTGTGTATATATATATATATATAATAAAGATATACATCTTTCATATTTTTTTCTTTAGTCACGCGTAACTAGATTTTTTTTTTTAAATAATTCAATAATTACAAGAGAGATATAATTTGAACTTTAAATATCTCCATTAAAAATATCAAAATGTGATAGTTAAGTTATGGAGCTCTTGACAAATTAACAGTCTCTTTCCATCACTAAAATAGAATGTCAATTTCACCTATATCTTCACTATATTTTAACGTCCAATATCCTTCTTTTAAATTAGTCAAGTTGTTAAAGCAATGTTTTAGACAAATTTCTTTCCCTGTCTTAAATGACTCATTTTTCACTTCCCTCACCAATAACAAACTCTTTTTTCCCGTGTTCTATTTAAATAATATTTATTTATTTTGTTCACGAACAAATCGAACTGCCAATATTAATCACTCTTCTATTCGAAAGATTGACCACCCCACGGTCAAGATCGTCTCATAGCCAAATCGGCCACTTTATGACCAACTTGGCCACTGTATACCCTATCTCAACCACCTAGCAACGATGATTATTGGCATCCTTGGAGAGAGAAAGAGAGAGAGAGAGGACTCATTACTAATGTTTTTAGGAATTTTATCATTGCTTATATCCATTTCAAGGAACATTTATTTTTTAGGAGAAAATTAATACTTTTAACCACTTTATTAACATAGATATTTACATTTTACAAGGACGAGAAAAAAAAAAATCAAAACACCAAAAGCAATGTTTTTTTCTCTCACATAAATGGTGGGTGGTATCATAAATTGAATTAATGAGAATCACTATTACGTAAGAGGAAGGAACATTACTCATGCAGTATTGAATAATTATTCAAAAAAATGTATCAAGAATATTTTAATAAGACTGTAACATCATTAATTTATTCTAAGTTTGTAAGCTAAATTTACCCTATTAGCTTCCATGAGATGGTAAGCTACCTACAAGTGCTAATTCTGTGGTTAGTAGGACGTTATAGGTAGGAGAGAGAGAGAGAGAGAGAGAGAGAGAGTACTTGCAAGTTGCATCTTTGTCTAACCTATTTTTACAACTGCACTCATTTATCAAATGTTCAATTATTCAATGTAGATAGAGAGCATGATAGGAGAACTACATTGAACAAGTTTGGAAATTTTGCGGAAAAAATCGAAAACATTTAAATTTGAGGGATTAAAATGACGACAATCCCAAATTTAAAATATATAAAGTGTAGTTTTAGTTTTAGCCTTAATATATATATATATATATATACCATAATATGAAGCAACAACAATCCATTCACAAACATTATTTACCATTAATTTTGAAAATTAAAAAAAAAAATTGATAAATATGATGTGACAACAAAGATATTATAGGTTTTTACTTCACTTGTGAAAATAATCAAACCAGAGAATTAATAGAAGTTCTATTTGTATATTCTCTTCTGTGTTGCAATTCAAACTTTTTTATTGAACTAACTAACACCCATCTCATTTAAAAAAGAATGAAAAAAAATGACGTTTCCAGCTTCTGGTCTTTGACATAAAGAAATAACTTGATCATTTTCTGGAATCATATAACTCATCCCCGATCTAGAATTCCCCGTAACTGCTCGCTCTTTGATCGGTGATTCACTGGCCACTAGATCAATGAAGAATCTCTCCAAAATCTGCTCTTTGATCAGCTATTCACCAAAATAATGGTATCACTAAGAACATTATAATGCTCTTACGTTTTTAATTCAATACATAAACTTGGACTATCAAAGAAAAATAATAATAATAATAAACATAAGCTTGGCTCCTGAAGGCTGAACGCAATTTCCATTTTATAAACATATAAATTTTCAATTATATACTTAGTTTTGATAGTTCAATAGTTACAAAAAGTTAAAAATTTAAATACTAAATGTTCCTGTTAAAAATATCATGAAGCATCAAACAATGATTGTCCAAGATATTTTATTTTATAACTAGAGGGATCATAAAAAAGTTTCATGTCTCATTAGCATTACTATGTTCGGATGAGGCTGTGCATCCTCATCCAAGAGTCTGCTTTGTGAAATTAAAATTTAATGACAGAAGGCTCATTGAATTTAGCAATTTATAGAAAGCACTATTCCACATATAGGAAAGAATTAGATAACTTAAATTAGTGTCCTAGATGAGATTTATCAAATATAGAAAAATAGTCACACTTTGTTTGAAAAGAAAGTAGAACTTGAATTGGACAAGTTATATATTGAAGTTTGAAGATGAATATTTTAATTTTTATTAGGGTTAGATGGACCACATTTGGATAACTAATCCATTTTAATAGACTTTCTTGTAATCAATAATTGGTGTTAGTTGCTTTGCGTATTACTTTATGACAGATCTATTTCTCTACTAACTACTAAGAATAGAAATATCATTGCAACCCACTTTTTCTTTTATCCATATCCTGCCAAGACAGGAGAGACTGAGTAGGCCCTAAATCTCACACAATGGCAGTGGATAGTACCCCATGGGTCTTCTTGACTTCAGGAACAGAATTAATGTAACATTCCTTTTGGGGACTTTTTTTATTTTGTTGTTGGAGACAAAAATACTACAATTTCATGCACAGTTCAATGCAAAGTGCAAACAGTGCCATCACCCAACTTGCATAGCAGTATAGATGGTTACAGGCTTGCAGCATTAGGAGAAACTTGTCGCATTACGTACCATGCAATTGCATGTACAGGAAATTTCAACCCCAAAAAAAAAAAAAAAAAAAAACATTTATATATGATACATATTTAATTAGTAAAAACTAATAAGTAATAAAGAAAATTAAATTAGGGAATTTTTAGAAAGGCATACCTAGCTAATTAGTTAGAATTTATTTAGAGGAAATCAAATCTAATTTAATCATAATTTGTTTGGTTTTGAGTTGCTTTATCCAAACAATAAACTTTAATTATTTTTAAACTATCATAGTTTAGAATTTTATTTTATAAAAGATCAACTCTATTTTGATCAAAATTTGTTTAGTATAATTAGGTTGTTTTCTCAAAAAAGAAAGCAATTATTTTAAACTATTAATACAGTTTAGCGCTATATATAACTTTAAAATTTAATATTATATATATATATATATATATATATATATATCTGAAAGATAAAGTAAAAACTTTTGAATTTTTGAAATTTTATATGAGAAAAAAATCGATAAAAAATATTTAAAAATATTCATTTTATATTATTATATAGATATCTTGCAGTGGTGGCTCCAAGAATTTTATCCAAAGTGTCTCTTAAGAAGTATAAATTACACAATCTTATTTCCTTTTAGCCTTTAGGTAATTAAATTTGATTCAATGTTATTAATTTTGTTCCATTCCAACCAGAACAGCCAAAAAATACCGTGCCAATAAACAAACCGGAACAGCAACCCATCCTATTTCACTTTGAAAAAATTTCGAGTCATTCCGGTCTATTTCGTGACGTTTTAGTAAATATCGACCGAAATTCTAGATTTGGCCGGCATGAAATTTGTGCTTAAAATATATATATATATATATATATATATATATATATATATATATATATATATATATATTGTTCTTAAAACCAAAACAAATTCGCATTCTATACACTGAAAAACCTCAAAAGGGAAAAAAAAAAATGAAAAGAAAAGAAATGAACAAAGGTACCTGTACAACTAACAAAAAATCGTATTAAGAAATTTGAAACTCAAAACTTGAGAAGATACACTGCCGCACTGGTACCGGTAAAAAACACAGAAGTTACGAACAATGAGGAAGGCAAAACGTAAATGTAAAAGTGTAGACCAAGATGTAATAAAATTTAAAACGTAGATGTAAAAGCGTTTAGGAACCGCTTATTTTGCTAAAACTGAAAATTTTTTACTGAAAATACTATAGATAAAAGTAAACGTTAACTGAAATAGTACAATGGAGTCCATAAATAGTACTAAAAAGTGCAGTAGGGCCATGAATAGTAGCAAAAATAAACTGAATAATAAAATAAGTTAGCTAAAAATAATTTATCCAAACATACACGAAGTGTAGAAATCGAGGAAACAGAAGATGTGTGTGGTTAAAAATAAACAAGAAAAAAAATTAAAAATGAGAAGTAATATATGTCTAGTAAGGAAAAGTAATAATAATAAATAATAAAAGGTTGAAAATTGTGTTGTATTGAGCAATGTGTTTAGTCAAGGAATCAAGCCCAGTCTTTAGTAGTTTTATTATATTTTTTTTTTTCAAATTTTAGTTCTTTTTTTTTTTTTTTAGTTTTTCCTTTTTGCTTAAAAAACCCCAATATATTGTTAAGTTACTCAAATTATATACCAAAATTTAATTTTATTAGCATAAAAAAAATTCAAGATGGTCCCAAAATTTTTTTTAAAAGTAAATAAATATAAAATTTTAAATTCTTGGGTGGGATCAACACTGATATCTTGGGTGGGATCAATTCTTTTTTCTTTTTTCTTTTTTTAGTCAATAGAAAGGAGGAATTGATCTAGTTTAAGTCACCAATTAGTGTGTGTTGAACTCGCTAGTTGCTACCATAACCGTATGTTCTTGAACTTTAATGCATATACTAAATTTCGTTTTAGATGGTTCAGTGGCATCATCTATTCCAATTACCAAGTCACAATTAACAATAATGATATGGTATGGACTATCTACTCAGAGACAAGCTTTAAAAATTTGAAGATAGGATAAGTTTAAATATTTATATAATAAGGTCATGGTGCTAATGATGTGTATAAAGTTACGATGATGGGGGTGGGTGCCCTTCAATGGTTGGCTGATTTTTTAGTGATTTTCCCTTTCATATTCTCTGTGTATTTGTTTGAATAAAGAAAAAGAAACGTCATACAAACACTTTGCTTTTTCCTATTTGTGGTGTTATTCTCAAGTGCATTCCAAAGTGGGTTGCCACTAAGAATGGCTATTTGTATCTGATCAGTTGTGCTTCTGTCTGAACCATTTTGCTCACTACCTAAAGGGAAAGTTCTTTACATGCGAGTAAACGCACTTCGTGCTTGCATTAATTTGGTTGATTCAAGGTTTTTTTTTTTTTAAATAAAAATAAAAACAAACAAATCTTTGGCATTATTTGGGGTAGGTTTTGAAGACCCTTTGAAGGAAAAGCGACTCTGATGGCTCATTCATATGCTAATAAGATCTACCTTATTTTATCTTGATTCTGTAGATATTTTAATTACCGATCACATCATGCGGCATTTCTTTGAGATTATTGGATCTTTCCAATGAAACACTAGGATTCTTTTAACCAAAATGTTATGCTTCAAATAGTAGTGCACGAATTACATATTTTTCAAATGAAGAATCAACATCTAGTGCTTGGATCTGTGATATTTAGGATCTTGTAGAGGTTGGGTAAAAAGGTGGACCTTAAGTGAATCTTATATGGTTTTAACTGGCACAGAATCAGCTCAAGAGTCATTATGGTTACCAAGAAATTCAAATTCAATCACCTCCCACGGGTTGGGAATTCCCTAGGACAGTTAAAAAGAAATCCTCATTCCATAGGTTTGTCTCTATTTGATAAAAAGTGACATGTTTATCACCACTTAGTTGTAGAGACTAGAGAACATAAGTGAATGAAAAAGAGGTACCGAACCTATATGATGGGGAATATTTGTCATGGGTCAGATTCATTGTGATAATCAAGACTGTTAAAATCTATAAGAGATCCAGCAATCCAAATGTGGGAACAATGAAATTTGGATTGTAAGTGATTGGATATGGATAAAGGGGCATCCAATACATTTGGTGAGCTATAACAATGGCTAGAACCGCACTCAGAGGTAGGGGCATTCTAAATTTCTATAGGAACTTATAATAGAAACATTTGTATTTCCAATTATAGCCTCTTTGAGAAGTAGAATGTATCTTTTCTCCATCAATTCAAAACAATTGAGGAATGTGAATCATCAATTTTTTAAAATTTAAATGATTTACTATAATAAATGACAACAAACTAATGTGACTTGTTAGGTACAACAATTATTAGAAATATGAATCATTAATTTTAAAATAATAATAATAATAATAATTTATTATAATAAATGACGACAAACTAATGTTACTTGTGAAGTACAAAAATTATTAGAAAATAATCGAGTTCTGGATTTTGTAGTGCAACATATGACCTAATAAGAGGAATGAGAGTGATAGACACAAGAGTGTAATTTGTGAAAACATCTAAGTAGGAAGCTCATCCTAAGAGAGAAATTATTTACTCTTATCGGAGGAATAATAGAAGTTTTGATAATTAATGTACAAATATTGTAAAATCAAAAGTGGTTTTAATATAAAAAATTAAAAATTAAATAAAAAAAAATCGTTGCAATTTAGTTAAATTGTGCCTTAAGTAGGCCTGTCCACGGGTCGGTCCGGGTCGGGTTTGTGCCCAACCCGGAACCGACCCGACTATGTCGGGTCTTCAACATCCAGACCCGCCGCCGACCGTTAGATGAGTCGGTTCCGGCGACTCGGATATCGAGTACGGATCGGTCGGTGATCGGTCGGACTCGGGGAAGACGAAACCAGGCGAAATCAGGCCGAAACTGGCCGAAATCTGCTAGATCTGGCCGAAACATGGCCGGATCGAGCAAGATTTCAAAACGCACTCACCAAATCTTGAAGAGATCTCGCCGGATCTCAAGGATCTGTTGAGATCCCGACGAGATCTCGCCGGATCTCAACGGATCTGTTGAGAAATGATCGAAAATCCTCATACCTGAGAAAATCGGTGGGTGTTTCCGATATATAGGCGGTCGGATCGGTTGGAATCGAATTTTGAAGAGCAGACCCGTCAACCGACCCGCTGGTCTCAGTTTCTAGAAGTTGAAACCCGCTGCCGACCGTCACCGATGTCGGGTCAGCCGGTTTCGGATACGGATCGGACGGTTCGCCTCGGTTTGGTCAGGTACGGGTTCTGGTGGACAGCCCTAGCCTTAAGACCTCTCCTATGAAAAAAATATCCTTCATGTATGCCAATGCAAAACAATATTTTAATTATATAAAAAAATAAATTAATGAAATCATGTTCTTTTTCAGTTGGAAGTTCCTCCATGTACGCGTACTCCTTCTTGGTGGCAGCCTCCTCCTACTCCCGGTTATAAGTTGAATTTTGACACTGATATTCATGGACCCTTTTACGACAGGTTATGGCATTATTATCAAGAATGATAAGGGCGAAGTTATGGCTACTTCTTTTGCTAGAGGTGACTCAGCTTCTGGTTCTGAAGAGGCAGAGGGTTTGGCTTGTCATCATGCGGTTGAGTTTGCCCTTGGCTTGGGGTTCAAAGAGTTAGTCATTGAAGGAGATAAGTAACGCCACTATTATAGTATTATGCATAACATTACTGATTTTGCGACTTCCTCGTCTCACTCAGGCCATGTTTTCCTTGACATTCATTCCTCCCTAGTTGGCCTCTCTTGGTTTTCTGTCTCTTTTATTTATAGGGAGGGTAATCTTGTAGCTGACTCATTAGCTTGGTTTGCTAAGCATATCTCTAATGATGTTATTTGGATTGAAGACCCTCCTCCTCCAGCTTTGTAATCTTTGTACTTTGATTTAGCGCATATTGCTTCTTAAAAAAAATATTAGTTTGTTTTCAAAAATAAAAATAAGTCTGTTACAGGCATTACCCTCTGCATCAAGAGATAATAGTCTCCAGTCTACCACAAACAGTAGGCTATCAAAAACCATTAAGTTACAAGATAAAGAGGAACTGAGTTTGGCAAGAACATCAACACATTTCTTGCCTTCAAGGTAGGTGTGCATGACTCTCTTGTTTTGGAACTCAGTCAATAAAGTCTTACAATTTAGGGGTGACAAAAAAGTAAACCCAAACTCATTTGCCCACCTAAACTCACCCACTCTAACTGAACTTAAACTCACCCAATTATTAGTTGGGTTAAACGGGCATTAACTTAATTAGACCCAATGATTATTGGGTTTTAACTAAAAACCCATTGAGCCCCATTTAACCCAAAAACAATATACCCAAATTCAACCCAGCCCTTCCTTAAAAAAAAAAAAAAAAGAGAGGCCCTAAGATGTTTAATTGTTTCAAGGTTTTCATTTTCCTTCATTTTCTCGGCCTCCAAACAATTCTCTCTCTCTCTCTCTCTCTCTCTCTCTCTCTCTCTCTCTCTCTCTCATAGAGAACAATGAGGCACAACAAACACAACACAGAGACTAATGGATTTCTCGATGTGGCAGTGTAGGGGTTTCGGCATTTGTGTTTGTGTTTTAGAGTGGAGTTCGAGCTGGGTTTTGGGTTGTGTTTCTATTTCGGTATGGGTTTCGGCGTTTGTGTTTGTGTTTCGGCGTGATTTTGGACTGGGTTTCGGGTTTTGTTTGAGTTTCAGGTTTGTGTTTCGAGCGTGGGTTTCAGCCTCTCTCTGCGTTTCGGGCTGGTTGTTCTCGATCTGGTTGTTTCGATCTAGGTTGCTCATATTTCTACTCTTTTTCTAGTTTTTCTGATCTAGTTTTCTACTCGTTTTTGCTCATATTTCCAATCTATTTGTTTTTTTGGTTTTTCTGATCTAGTTTTGATCTGCATTTTTTTTTTTTTTTGGTCTCACTAAGTCTCACATCTTAGGAACCATATCCGCTTCTTACAATACTTTTTTGTTTGTTTGTTTATTTGGTTGCTAAGAAAGTGCAAGAAAAGGAAGCTAAATGTTTAATAAATTAGGCCCTTTTTTGTGTTTTTTTTTTTTTAATAAATAAATTTTGTTGTTTAGATAGTGCTCTTTGCATGCCGAGAAAGTGTGGGAAAATAAAAGGAGAAGGATGATCCAATTTGAAGCGATTTTCTTTTCAAGCTTGTATCTTTTGTTTAATTTGATTTTTTGGGAAAGTAGAGTGGAGACTAGAGAGAGTGAAAAAGTGAATCCAAGAAAATTTTGGAGTTTTCACTTTAATGATATTTTGGTAATTTTGATAATTTGGTAATTTGGTGAGTTGAGATTTACCCATAATAATTGAGTTTAGTTGGATTTAGGTTAGAAACAATTAGTTAAATGAGTTTTAATTGGTAAATGAGTTTTATATATCTAATCCAATTATGTCCACCACAAACCTACCCAAACCCACCCATTTGACACCCCTACCACAATCAAAGAGCAAAGGTTCCAGGGCTTTATTTTCAGCAGAGTTATGAAGAAAGTGAACGAAGGCTAAAATATCCAATTCCAAAATTAGATTAGGAATTAAGATCTCTTGCTATGGTTCAAGGCAGTTTCTAAGAGCCCGAAACTTAGCCATAGGACTGGTAAGCCACCCACAATTTCAAGCAAAACCCTTCACCCAGGCTTCATTACAGTCCCTAATAAGAGTATAAGACCCCCTCCACCTGACTTCCCTGGATTGCCATGAGAACATCCATCAGCGTTGAGCTCGAACCATTCGCTTGGTGGCTTGCAAAATAATTTCATTTTTTTTTTTTTTTTTTTGCTTTTTTCCTTATATGATTAAATTTACTTTTAATGACAACGTAACAACTGCAATTTAGATTAAGAGATTTTTTGGACTTTTAGATAAATCTCAAATGCTACCTTACGTGATTTTCTGTTACTTTTTGTTAAGAGCCTCATGAAAGAATCCAATTGTAAAGATTTTGAGAATATAAACATTAACACAAAAAAAACTTTATTATTTAATTGGAAATTAAAATCAAACTTTAGAGATAATATACTCTTAGATATGTTATGAAAGAAAAGTTTGGCAAAGTAATTATTTTATAATCAGATCACTTATCAACTTGTTCCTCCAAAAAAAAAAAAATGATCACTTATCAACTTCGGTGTGAAGTGGCCACGCTTTTGTAAACTTTATATACGTGATTGAAATGGATTTCCAATCCTTCACTAAACAATGTAAAACGGTTTTTGAGGCCCTTTTTAATCTTTCTTAAAACATTTTTTAAGCAGTTGCTATCATTGTTTGCTGGCAAGTACACAAGAAGGCCACATAAGATTTGTTTAGGAAAAAAAGGTCACATAAGATTTATTGGGTGTGCAACTTTGAAAGCGACCTCTGTTTGTCGGAGAGCAAAACACGCATGGCTCACGCAATATAAATAAAACTAATTATTGCTATGTTGACAATATTTTTTACAACAAATCTTAAACTTTAAGTTATTATAAGTTATAATCTGAACCCACTGCTGACATCATTTTTTTACTTATCAACAATTGTTTATTAACATAAAATTTATTGTGAAAATATTATAAAAATGTTATAAATTATAGCATTTCTTAAATAAAATCAAGGAAAGAAGGCAATTTTTAAAGTATGGTGTGTCGGATCCAGCTGTGTAATGCAACAATTTATCTATTTATAATAATAGATATAGGGAAAAACTTATTGCACACTGCTCATTGATATATTTTCAAGTATTTTTGGGAGCATTACTTATAGAATTGGTTTGAATACTGGGCAAGTTGTTGGACCAGGGCTTGGTTACCCTACAATCTTTAAACCAAGTGGGCTTAATCCGATGTGGAGTTTTGGCTCATCCAGAAAGCTCCAACCCACCACCGAAAAAGAAAAATGGCAAATGTCAAATTACACCAATCTCTTTTGATGTTACAAAAAAATGAAATTGAAACTATCCGTTTGAGATTTGTGTAAATGTAATGGATAAGACCTTATTCTTTTACAATGTGACCTTCCTAACAAAATATTCCATTATTAAAATGATTTATGCATAAACTATTATAGAATCACACTCCCATTTGAGGCTTGTTGACAAATGATACTCCTATGAAATTGAATATATATTAGGGAAGTAATAGTGTGAGACGGACATAGACTTATCTTGTATATTTATAAAGGACAAAATTTTGTTACAAACCTAGTTGTAGCCAACAACTCGATCCCCACAAAAAAAATAAATAAATAAATAACATGGCTAGATATTTTGAAAATCTAACTATTGGATTATATGTTCTTTATATTCTTAACACACATGTCAAATTTCATGCAAATCAAATGTTATTTATTATTCAATCTATAACTTATTTTTTATACATAATTTAAACTATAAAATTTTGATTAATAACATAGTTATTGATATTTGATCTTTTGAAAAATTTGCAAACATGAAAGATATAAGAAAAAAATGTAATCTAATGGTGGATTTATTGAAATTCACATCTAATAAAAAGATATTGAATGAAGTTGTAATTTTAGGTTACAACCAAGTTTGTTGCCAAACTTTGTCCATTTATAAATGTCTTAAAAGAGAGAGTGTCATTTCTTAAAACCATATATGAGTTTATAATTGAAAAAAGTTATATTCACAACATTTTCATTACACTTTTACAACAAATAATAAGTAGCAAATTGTTATGAGTTATTAATAAGAAAAAAAAGGTAATTTTAATGATACGTTATCCGATGAAAACCAAGAAAGTTTGAATTTTTGAAACAAGAAATTCTTTAGAAACCTATTCAATTTCAAACATCTCTGTAGCATTAAAAGTTTTAAAGTATGCAACTCGGGCTGGGTACTGTTAGTGGGCTGGCTTGTTCAGATTCAATTCATGCCAATAGTTGACTTTAATTGCAAAAATTAGGCTTCATTACCCTTTATCAAATTTTTGAAATGTCAAATTAGTTCAGCTTTAATGTAGGCCCAGTGGCATGGACCTCTTTTCTCGTAGAATAGATCCAATCTGAGGACTGAATCCCTTATTTACACTTAACACCAAAATGAAAGACATATTACCTAATATCAGTGGGGGGAATATATATATATATATATACCCAGTAACGAAAAGAATTTTTTTTCTTAATCTCAGTAACAAAAAGACATATTACCTTAGCACTGGACTGAAAAGAAAATATTCTTTTATGAGAAATGCTAACAGATATCCTTAGGATAATGGTTAATAATCTATTTAAAGAAAGTTTTTATGGGAAAAAATGAGATTTTGACAGATTTTTTCATTTTCTATAAAAGTTATATCAAAACTTTCTTAAAATTGATTATTAAATATTTTTCTATGGGTATCAGTTAGCATGACTCTTCTTTTATTTTATATATAATGTTGCATACTTGCATGTAATTTTTTTTTTTTTTTTGGCATTTCTATGGGATCTTTATAACTGTAAAGTGTGTAATATTAGAATTTATGCTTCCTTTAAAGGAAAAATTTAATGTGTAGCACAAGCGGATCCTCACATGGTTATTATTATTATTATTATTATTATTATTATTATTATTATTAATCCAAGTATTAAAGGTTCATTATAAGGCATATACTTTTTCATTTGTTTAAACATAACTAGCAAAAGACTTTAAGCCAACTGGGCCTTCCCATCACTTTCGAAACAGTGTCAAGCTTCAAAGTTTCAAAAGAATCAAATGCACCTAACTGCCACCAATCCTTTTTCAAAAACTAATAAAAATTGTTAACTAGTGTGCTAATTATAAGTTCAAATACATTTAATGTATTACGTATTAATTATTTTAATTTCCTTATGTCTTAAAAAAAAAATTAAATGCTATACAAATATGTAAATTACCATGTACAAATACTTCCATGCACGATGAATGAATTATTTAATTTGTGTTTTTTATTTTTAAAATGTGTATTGTTGCTGATAACATTTTTTTTTATAGTAATAGGAGCAATATACTGTAATCACAGCTATTCATTCACTCAATTGTCTTGCACTATCTTTTGTCTGCCGATTAGCACTAAAACGCCTAGCAATTTTTCCTTTAAAGAAAAAAAGAAAAGAAAAAAAAAAATCCCAAGCTGACTATGTGAGCCAATAACTAATGCTTTGCTTTACTTGACACCTTGAGCCAAACATAGCCATTGGGTTATAGCCTTATAACTAGGGGTGTCAAATAGATAAATTTGGGTTGAGCATAAATGAGTTGGGTATATAAAATTTTAATCCATTTAACCATTTATTCATTATTACCCATTTAACCAGTTAATTATAACTCAAACCCAACCCAACTTAATTATTATTAGTAAAACCCAACCCACCCAATTACCCAATAATTAATGAATATATATATATATATATATATATATAAAACAAAAATACCACTAAAACTTCTAAAATTTTCACAGTACCCTTAAATCTAGAAAATTACCAAAATGCTCTTAAACTTTCAAAATGCTCAAAATATCCTCCAAAACCCACTAAAATTACTGAAATGTCCTTAAAACCTAAAAAATGAACAAAATACCCTCAGAACCTGAAAATGACCGAAATGCCCCTAAAACCAAAAGAAAATTACCAAAATACCCTGTAACCTAAAAATGACCAAAATGCCTCTAAAACGTTAAAAAAAAAAAAAAAAAAAAAAGCATGGTATTCTTTTGGATTCCTCCTTCTTGTTCGTGTAAATAATGCTTAAGTCAGAAATGATAAATCATTCTTGACCGTAATCTGAACGAATCATGCGAGCAAACCATTCCATGCATGGATCCAATCACTATTAGGTTGTTAGGATATATGTGTTTCATTTGTTAAGAACATATGTCAATCTTTTATATAATTGGCTAACCCTTTGACAAAATGCATTTTACTTATAATTGGGTAGATCTAGAATGTGTTTAATACTTCAATAAACATGTTGTTCAAGTCTAGTATTAAAGCCATGAAAATTGGACCAAGAAACAAGTGAAGAAAAGTTGTTTATTAAAGCTGGATAGATAGCTCGACACTTGCGAACAGATAGCTCGACAGCTTCTCGACACCTCTCGACAACTAGGCTATCTCTCGAGCTCTTCAGTTGATTGTTATCGCAATCTCGACACCTTCTCGACAGCTGGTGGATCAATCGAGAAAGTTTATGTCCCTTCGACACCTCTTCGATAGCTGTATTTGTCGAAGTTTAAAGCTCGATGCCTGCTTTCTATCGAGGTTACGGAAATCAGAATTTTCAGATTTAATTTTTGGGCCAGGCTTTTGTATTTGTGTAGGTTACTTTTCTCACAATCCTAGACCTATATAAGGCTTATTTTAGAGGTTGTCACATAAGAGAATACAAGGAGAACAAATGCAAAAGGTGACTGATGTCTTATTCTCTCTGAAAGAAGCTACTGCATCTTTGCGTCTTAGGGTTTTGTAACCAAGTGCTTCTTAATCTTCATTATTGATAAAGTGAAGAACTTTGCAACCAAAAATTTTCTTCTAGTTAGTGATTAAGTTGCATACTGGGATCTGCGCAATTGGTTAGTCACGTACTAGGATTCGTGCATCATTAAAGGGTGGCGTTCATATATTGAAGAGTTCAAAGGTTTCGAAGCGGTAAAAGGTTTCTGTTGTAAGTTCATCTACGGGAATTGTAGAGTCTAGAGACAAAGGTTTTGTACTAGATCTAAAATTTCTCTTTACTATAGTGGATTATTTTTCAAGAAGATTTCCTCCCAGGTTTTTTACTGTGAAACTAGTTTGTTTCATTGGTTTTTCTAGGTCATTATTTATTGTCTTATTTATTTTTCCGTTGCATGATTTTGACATGATATTAATGTTTGTTTGTTTTAACAAGTTTTATTCATAATAAAACTAATTAACAACTTAGGTTTAAAACTTGTTAACTCTATCAACCAGGGTCTAAATTTCCAAACATAGGTAAACTAGCATTTTTAATGCTCCCAGTTGAGACGTCAAGAGCTTGAATCTCACTTTATCTCTTAAAATGTATAGTAAAAATAAAAGATTAAATTGTAAATTTTACCCTTAAAGTTCGAAGTAATTTTTATTTTGTCATCTAAAAATAAAAATCTATTATACAGTCCCCTTTGGTTATGTATCTTTGAATTAATAAATAAATAAAAAGAGAACATCCATCAATATTCATTAATAAAATGGCCGTTAAGTGCCACCTCATTATAAAACGACATAATTTTAATGCTTTTAAAAAATGACATCCTTTTTGTCTACAGGAAAAAAAAATAACAATTTAAAAAAAAATTATGTTATTTTTTTTTTTCTAATTTTTCTTCTCTCTAATTTTTTTTTTTTTATATTTAAAAACAAACACCCAAAAGCTCAAATAAAATTATCTAATAATCTTTTCACAATTTTACAATATCCATACGAAAATCCAACAATATTACAAACTCTTTTTTAAATGAATGAAGCTTGCTCAGCTTGCAAACGACATGTAAAAATCCATAAACTAAAATAAAAAATGATAAAATTTAGTTACAAAATTGGTTGTAGTATAAGACTATAAACTTACTTTATATCTTTTTATTGGAAGTGAATTTTGATAAATCACTATTAGATTACACATTCTTTTTATATCCTCCATGCTTGCAAAATTTTTAGAAATTTAAATTTCAATAGTTATGTCATCAATAAATTTTTTAAATTGCAAGTTTTTGTAATTTAAAATTATGCATAAAATATAAGTTTATATATCATATAGTAAATAATATCCAATTAATACAAAATTTGATATGTGTATTAAGAGCATAAAGAACGTGCAATTTAACTGTTAGATTTTTAAAATATGTAGTAATATTTATTTTATTGAGTAAGATTATAATCTAAAATTACAACCAATTTTGTAGCTAAATTTTGTCCCATAAAAAATAAAAGAAAATAAAAGAAAGTATCACATTTTGTTTTATTTTGTGGATTCTAATTGGGGTTATGGATCCATGGGTCACGTGTTTTGCATAAGTTAACTTTTTTGTTAAAAAATTAACACCAATTTGGACGGAAGGGTGGACTATGGCAGTCTCTCGTATTAAGGGTATGTTTGGTTGGGGTGAAAATAGGAAGGATGGAAAATAGAGAAAAAAAAAATAGGATGAAAAATGTTATTTTCTACTATTTGGTTGATGAGAGAAAACAATAGAGACATAAAACATGGGAGAAAATTTTCTCTCGAAACCCATCTTTTTTTATCCTTCCAATTTAGGAGGAAAATGAGAAGGAAAAGTACTGAAAGATGCACTTTATACAAATAACCTCAATTTAAGTTGTATTTTTTTTTCTTTCTTCTCTCTTCCCTAGGAAGAAACGTTGCCCCTCTTTTTGCCTTTTTTTCTTTTTTTCTTTTTCTGGGAAATCATGTTGTTAGTTGTCACTTTTTTTTTTCATGAGCATTAACATTGCCTCTCTTTTTTTTTCTTTTGATTTTTTAGGACTTGAGCGTGATAGTTTTATTTTTATTTTTATTGGATGTGATTTTTTTTTTAAACATCTTTTTTTTTTATTTTTATAAAAAATTTTGGATGATTGCTCTTTTTCGTGTAGTTATTTGTCTTCTTTTTTTTTTTTTTTTTAATTTGGCATCATTCTTTAATAAGGATAAATAAGTAAATTTATTCAAACTCATTTTTTTTATCCTTTCACTTTTTCACTCTCAATTAAATAAAAATGAGAGAAAATAAAATCTTTTTTATCCTCCAACTTTTCCATCGTCTCACAATTTTTTATCTTCTCACTTTTCCACCCCTCCAACAAATAGACCCTAAGGTTTAATTTAACAAATCAAAATTTAGGTCACCTGCAATTCAGGATTAAAAAAAGTCAAAAAAAGTGTAATTTGCTTTGTTTTATTTTAACAAACGTAATAGTTGAGAATTGACTTTATTTTGAATTTTTTATTATATATATAATAATCTCTTAATATTATTACTTTTTGTATATTTTTACTTTTATACCATTATTTTTACCTTTATTTGTTTGTGAGTAAGTAATGTTTCAATTATGAATTTTGAAATTGGCTTCTAGAGACATAAAAGGTATTTCAGTAAATTTGTTTAAAACCAGCCCACTATATTTTATCATTCTTTCCTTATCCGGCCAATTTGGGTAGACACAAAGGAGCGGGCCCAGCAAAAATACAATCCATCATTGTAACTAAACAACGGAAATTCGAGTATTTTCTATCTAATCCCTTCTCTTCTCCCCTCTTTTCCTGTATCCAAACAAAGTGTTATTTTCGCTAAAAATTAAACGGAGAAGAGATTCAAAATATGAAATTGGCTTAATTTTAAAACTTAAGAAATTAAATAATTGTGGAGAGATCCAAATGAACACAATTTATAGTTTGAAAAATCAAATTAACTTTACCCACTTCAATGATTGGATGAACAAATTATTAACATTTTATTTTTTTAAATCACAAAAGGAAACGAGGAGATTGGAATATGTGGGCTTCACTTTATATAACGTGGTCCTATACCAATTAAGCAATCCCTCAAAGTAGCAACAAATAAAATAAAACAGCAAGATTAAAGCTAAGTTATATGACAAAGCAGCACTCATAAAAATATCTGGAAGCCGCAGATGCTAGAGAACGCTAGAAGCAGATTCGATCACTATCTTTTTATCTAGATTCTAGAAGAAGGTTGCATCACAGATAAGGTAATAGAACAAGATATATAGGAATTTTTTTTTGTCTTGACCAAGCTCCTAATTTCATTGCAAATAAAAACAATTACCCTACAGCCATGTACTGAGTTTAGAAGTTAGAACCTCTCGAAAAGCTAGACATCTTGCTGTTAAACCTATTTATGGCGTTGAAACTGAAATATTCTGCAAGAATCTTTCTTTCACCTACAAAAGTTTAACCACCCCCATTTACTCTATAAGAATTAAGCTAGACTCAATAAATTGTTACAACAGCTAAGAGGTGTCAGTCTCTTATAGGTTAAATGAAAATTAAATAAAATAATAAAATATTTAGACCGTGACTCACCGCAATTTAAAACGAGTGTTGTAAAAATGTAGAGACATTTTGTTGTACTTTTAGACTTTTTCTTACTTTGATAATATGCATAGACGAGGTATTACATGAGTAAATAGTTCATTTTAGACTTGAAATTGCATTTATTGAATCTAACAGTGTCAATTAAAAAGTAATAAGTAACGTGGTTGGGCTAAATGGGATATGTAGGGTCAGGATTTTCGGATTAAGCTCAAAAATGAGTGAGATCTTGGTCCAGTGGACCCAGCACAATGAATTTATAGAGAGTGGGTCATAGAGCTAGGTTTTAGTGCATGGATAACGGTTAAAACAGGTTTTTATATTGATAAAACAGAAATGAGTTAAGTTTATCGAAGAAAGCTTATCCTCAGCCCAGTCCGAGGAGCTCTACTTTTGTGTATATTGGATGGCAATAGTTGCGAGAGTTCTTGAGATCGCCTTCCTTTTTCCTTTCTATGGTGGGTTGCCCCTATTATATAGTCCTCTTTAAACGATCTTGACTTTCCACTTGTTGATCATCCAAACCTATACTTGAGTGTCTGTCCCATCAGACGCTCTCTCTGGCGTTTTGTGAGTTGCAGTAACCGAAGTAGCACTGTTCAGGGGTCATTTCCTCATTAATGCGGTCAGAATGTTAGTTATGGGCATTTAATGCGAAGATGACAGTTTTTCCTTAGATTGCTCCTCCACCATGCTCCCATGGCTGGTCCATTTACTCGTCCTTTTTTTTAGAATGCTCTAGGAGGCTGCCTTTGATGGTGTGCCGCTCTTCCCTTCTATGATCTTAGTTGACTGAGAACAAGATCATTCTCGGCGATGTTTCTCGGCAATTTTGGCTTTCTTTGTTTGTCCTCAGCCATTCCTTCCTCCTCGGCGTAGGCCTTGGGCTCATTATGAAATGGGCCGGAGTTGCCAAATTCTTTGGCCCCATAATAGCCCCTCAAAATCTTGCTATCCGACTCCTTAGTCGAAGAGGAAGATTTTGATGTTCTCAGGTCTTTGTCACGACTTGTCAAGTCTTGTCTTTCATCAGCACCTGAGTCTCTTCACCTACCCAAAGCACGTTCCTGGCGCTTTGGTATATGGAGCGTGCCCTCATTAAATTCTGGTGGCTTTGTGTTCCCCATACTCAACGATGTGATGGTGATCTAATGGTTGAGGATTTCTTCGGAAATTGGGCATGAGTTATTTTGCTTGTAACTCCTTCTTTGGATTCTACGCGAATTAATTTCCACTAGATTTCACCTCCTATATAAGACGCTCCAGAGGAATCATTCTTTCATATTTACAAATTTTCGAGTTCAACAGGAACTTCAAATTCTCAACTCTCCGAGCATTATCAAGAACCTTGCCAGGATCGTGATCAAGGTCCAGTGAATGAGATGGCCCTTGATAAGGGCAAGGGCAAGGAAACCAAGCCCCCTTTAGGAACCAAGAATGCCGCCCCGATCCTGGACGACGCAGTTGAGGCAAAGGAAGCAGAGGCCAAGGATGTTCCCACCTTCGAACCGAGCAAGGAAGAAGACCCTCCTCCTTCAGCCAAGAACCGAAGCAGGCATAGATCGCACCA
The DNA here is from genome assembly GCA_030445155.1 of Quercus variabilis. Classification (NCBI taxonomy): domain Eukaryota; kingdom Viridiplantae; phylum Streptophyta; class Magnoliopsida; order Fagales; family Fagaceae; genus Quercus; species Quercus variabilis. The sequence continues at coordinate 30,081,495 of CP129450.1, read as the reverse complement.
GACTTTCGACGCGACAAAGTTTGGGTCTCACCTTGATGGCAGGACATTGACGGAGGTTTGTAAGATTGTCAAACAGTTGATGCCCGAGTGTTGCCGTCTCCAATGCTTAATTATCATGAAACTACGAGAGAATCAAGGGAACATCTTAGGATGGGGCCATCAGGCGCTTTCGCTTCTTCTTCTTTCTCATCGCCAATACCACTTATACTGGCTTGGTTGTCGCTGGGACAAGGTGGTGGATCTACCATTCCTACGGGCTTTCTCTTCTTAGAGTTAGTCTCAAAACAAGCCTGCCTCAGCCTCTCCTATTATAGTCAGCTTTAAAACCAGCTCAGCTAAGCCATTTGGTGTATAATGTATCTTTCCTTTATTTAATAAAAAGGACTGCACTTTTTATTTTATGAATTTTAGTTTCTCATTTCTCTGTAGCAATAATTTAGTGTATGTATGTTGTTATTTTTCCTTCTAATGGGGCTTGGAACTAATGTTGATGGTAACAAAAAGTTGTCACCCTGACTTTAACAAAACCGACAATAGCACCCTGCTGCTAATCTTAAATAAATTAGCCATGAAAGGATGTTGGATTTAAAGTAGGCCATTCGAGGGGACCCTCGTGCATTAAGGCTCTGTTCGGCATTTATAATGATGTCATGGCTTTGGTTTTCCCCAAGCGTCTGGTCCAAGGATCCAAGCACGCCCTAGGTTCTATTTAACACCTAGATAGTTGTTAGAAGTTATTGGTTTCCCCATAGATTTGAGTTCGAGGACCATACAAGACCTTAGTTCTGTTTAACACTTAGATAATTACCAAAAGTTATTAGTTTCCCCATAGATTTGAGTCTAAGGACCATACAAGACCTTGGTTCTGTCTAACACTTAGGTAATTGCCAATGTTTGCTAATTTCCCCAAAGCAAGAGGTCCGAGGACCCGTCAAAGCCAAGGCTCCGTTTAACCACTTTAGTAGATTAGAAGATATCATATATACTTTCCAGAACTAGCCTCACCGCGGAGCCTCCTTGAATCGCTCCGTGTTGCTGCCACTTCCTCCAATGGAGGTCCGGCGAACTCGACCACCAGATTCGCGAGGACCTGACCCTGGTCAGGGGTACGGGGCTTATACCTGATGTCAGAAGCCCCTAAAACTATCCTCCATTTAGCAATCCTTCTCGTATAATCCACGCTTCGAAATATGGACTTGAGCAGAGGCTGAGCTGGGACCACAACTGTGTGTGCTTCATGCAGTGTGTTATTCGCATAGTAAATTGGCCACCATAGTGGCTTTCCCTAGGGACCCCAGCTGATGAGGGCCTGAGTCTATCTTAACTACCCGTTGCACTCACTATTACACAAGCTCTTCCCATAGACAGCGCCAATTGTAGGGTCAGGATTTTCGGACTAAGCCCAAAAATGAGTGGGATCTTAGTCCAATGAACCCAGCACAATGAATTTGTAGATAGTAGGTCATAAAGCTAGGCTTTAGTGCATAGATAACGGTTAAAACAGGTTTTTATGTTGACCAAACAGAAATTAGTTAAGTTTATCGAAGAAAGCTTGTCCTCGGCCAAGTCCGGGGAGCTCTACTTTTGTGTATATTGGATGGCAATAGTTGTAAGAGTTCTTGAGATCGCCTTCCTTTTTCCTTTCTATGGTAGGTTGCTCCTATTATATAGTCTTCTTTAAACGATCTTGACTTTCTACTTGTTGATCATCCAAGCCTATACTTGAGTGCCTGTCCCATCAGATGCCCTCTCTGGTGTCCTGTAAGTTGCGGTAACCAAGGTAGCACTGTCCAGTGGTCATTTCCTTATTAATGCGGCCAGAACGTTAGTTGTGGGCATTTAATGCAGAGATGACAGTTTCTCCTTGGATTGCTCCTCCACCATGCTCCCATGGCTAGTCCATCGAACTCGTCCTTCTTTTTGGAATGCTCTAGGAGGCTGTCTTTGATGGTGTGTCGCTCTTCCCTTTTATGATCTTGGTTAACTAAAGACAGGATCATCCTCGGCGATGTTCCTCGGCAATTTTGGCTTTCTTTGTTCGTCCTCGGCCATTCCTTCCTCCTCAGCGTGGGCCTTGGGCTCATTATGAAATGGATCGGGGTTGCCAAATTCTTTGGCCCCACAGGATACATTTTAAAATTAACAATTATTTAATTTGAATTATGAAATACATATACCTTTAAATTTATCTTGTAATATTTTCAACAAAACTTAAGGTCTGAAATTTTTGTAATTTAATTTAATTCCTCAAAATATGCGCATGAGGTAAGAGTAAGGGAGGTAACTTTCAAAGGGGCCTCAAAAAAAAAAAAAAAAAAATCAATCTGCAAGCAAAACTTGAGGTAAGAACTTTTTGTAATTTGGTTTAATTACTCAAAACATTAAGGAAGGATAGAAGGAGTGATGGGGTGATATTCGAAAGGGTTTTAGCTCCAATGCAATAATCTAGGCTTTTCAATCAGATGAGAGATCATTTATCGTCTACGGGCACATAATTAAGGAGACAAAGTGGTTGGTAAAGTGCTTCAAAAAAGCATAATTTATGTGCTTGCTCAGAATTTGTAGTACAACAACTAATAATTATTTCATGTATTAAATATATACATTTTCTTTCTTGTAGTGTATGGACTCCACGATTATGTGTAACCGTAAGTGCTGTAAGAAAGATAATACGCTCACGTATGTACATTAACTTTTTCCAAAAAGATGGGCAAAATGAGCTCTTGTTTTGGTCTTTTTAGCAAAAGGATTGGACCAAATGGGATTAGGTGGGGGACCTTTCGGTTTTGAAACCTAACCATTAACAAGTTGGTGGGGTTAGATTACAAGCCCAACCAGGCATTTGAAGAAGACTGGGCCGGATCGGCTATATAATCAGGACACGTGCCAAGTTATCGTAACAATGATTTTATTGACTGATAAAATTTAGATATAATCTTAGTTTGTATGTTAGGTTCCACATTTAAAGTTAAGGCAAAAATACAATTTACACGTTAAACGAATCGTTTTTTAAGTCCACTAGTTTTAATTTTATCATTTTATTTCTTTAACTTTAACCTTCTTGTTATTTATGGAAAGTTCTTTAACTTTAACAATAGTCATTTTACTCATGATTTGGTCTATTACATTTGAAAAATGCGGTTAACTCTATTCTTTTACAGTGTGATAGAGTTAATGATTTAAAAAAAAAAAAAATCATGGAGGAAAAGACTGAAATGACAATGTTGTTAAAGTTAACATATTTAAAAGACAAAATTTAAACATCTTGACAATTCACTAAACTTATAGGGTGTAAGTTATATTTTTGCCTAATTTCAACCATGTGACTACGTTGATTAATAAGGCAAATTGTTTAATTTAATTATCCTTTGGGAAAGATAACAACTTTTGTGTTGTAGCGGTCAAAGCAAATGCAATCATATGGTTAGATTTAACTAGGAAACTTAAGGTATAACACCTAACAAATTGTACATAAATTATGCCTGTTATAGACATACTTTTTTACAAAATGCCGATAAGGTAAATTATTATTGATTTACTCATAGATGCACTACAAACATCATTTTATTGTTTACCATTAACAACGTGTTACACTGTATTCTAACAATTATGGGAAAGAAAGTGTGGGTAGACTTATTGTTCTTGTAATAAACAATTGTCAATCCCCCCTTCCCCACACACAAAAATAACAATAATTTAGAGAACCCTAGAAAACCAATGAGATCATGTCAATACTTTGGTCAATATAAGGTTTGAATTTGATTAGTCTACCAAACACCTCTGATTGGCTAATTGATTACCTACTAATTTATTTATTTATTTTAATTCAATATTAAAATTTTAGGAGTCAAACCTCAATTCTCCCTTCAATTACTCACTACCTAACATTCAACTTAGGAATTACTAGGATTTGATATCGATTCTTTATGGTATATTGGTATTTGCACAACCCAACATGTACTATATGTAGTATAATACTTAGAAGCAAAATTTATATTAGTACATAACTATATGTTGTCTCTCTAAATAGAGATGAAGGGTGATTAGTACATAACTATATGTTGTCTCTCTAAATAGAGATGAAGGGTGAAAGTCGTTGTTTTAATAATTTTATAATAAGGATGCATGAAGTTATAAGGCAATGGGGTTCATCAATAACATGTATCAAAATCATTTGATTTATAGCGCAAGTCTAAAATAACAGTATTTTTTAGCCCAAAAAAGAGAGAGCCTAAGAGCAGTATAATAATTTATACTAAGTATATAAAACATAGTCCAAGTCTCCAAGATCACATCATAATTAGATCATCATATTGCTAATTGTATTGACCTTCTATAAACTCCTATATTGCTGCAATTTCCCTTAAATTTAATGGAAAAAAAATATTTAAAAAAATTTGTATGCGGTATAATTTGAATTTTCTATTGAATTCGATAAAATATCATTAGGACGTGGAGCGAGAGTCGAGAAGTATTATTACCACTAAGTTTTTTAAGTTTAGAGAAATATTACTAATTTACAACTACACCATAATTTAGTGAAAGTAGAATTTTTTCTCAAAAAGAAAAAGTAAAATGTGAAATAAACTATTGTAAAACATTCTTTTGAGAAGTGTAGTGTTTTTGTTATGTTATTATTTTGGATAAAAGTATTTGTTGTTTCTTAGATTTTAGTATTATATGCAATACATAAAATATCTAAAAATAGATTATTCTATTTAAGGAAAAAAATAGATTTTTAAACCTTATAATTTTAAGGCCTAACATATTAAAATTTTGATTATAAGGCCTAACATATTAAAATTTATAGTTTCAAAAGTAGTAAATTAAATTATAAGATTTGAAAGTGTAACAAATTAAATCATCAACCCATATTACACCCCGAACACAACTTGTCTCATTTGAATGGGATAGGGTTTAGTTTATTACTTCTAAAATCTCAATGTTTATTTTGTTTCCTTTGAAACTATTGGATTTAAATTGTTATGCCCCTTATCATCAGGTCTAAAACGTAAATTTCCCATGAAATTTTGATTTTGTCAACCACTAAACAAATAAAATGAATAAAACTCGTAGTTTGAAGAACTCAAAATGCATATCAACTTGTTCGAAAATTAGGGATGAACATTTGATTCTTCAACAGTTCAACTATTAACATTTACTAGCCTAATTGTATGATGAATACAATTAGTAATATATATTGTGGGGGGACGAGGATTGAAAGCCGTTAATAAAGAAAATAAGGGCATTTTCGAGGAGGGAAACTTCATAGAGAGGACTTATTTAACTAATAAGGAGTTTGGGATTTGTCGTTGATGAAGATGCCGAGGGCTCCTACTTAACCTCGGAAGGCTGAGAATCAGGAATGAAGGGAGTATGGTGCAATCCCAGAGGGACAATGGTAACTTGGTATTGAACAAGGAAGAGAGAAAAAGGAAGGATAAAGCAATCATCCCCTCCACATTAAATGCACTGCAACCACTTAGTTAACCGCATTAATGGGGAAATGATCATGAACAGTGTTCCTCACAACTCATATTCTAGTGTAAAAACATTCTAGCAAGGTCTTGATGGGACAAGTATCAAGAAAGTCTAATCACAACCCTCCAAATGTAAGATCTAAATGCATCCTTGCTAAGTTATATAAAGCCAAGAAGTACCTGGATCAAAGAGTTGTGAAAGTAAGGAAAGAAAACAAAAAGAGAGAAAACCATTCAATTATACCTTCTTCTTCAAATTGAACCCAAGGACAAACACTTAGTCAATTTTCAAACAATTTCCAGTTGAATGTTACCACTTCACATATAGTTTTTGGTCTAACTTTCATCTCTTGATACATAACGGGTACTTAAAGATTGACCTTACATCTCATCTCTAAAAATTAATTATATGAGTGAATAGTAACTAGATTGAAACCAACCTTAGTTATCTGATCTACTCTCCCACCCCCCCCCCTCCCCCCCCAACACACACACAATATGACTTATATGAATAATATGATGCCTTACAAGCTTTGTTGGTAATATTATTAGGTTTGCCCCAAATAGACCGTGAGTTTAAATTCACCACCCACGTTGTTGTAAGAATAAAAGGTAATATGACACTTCCAATGATCCTTTTCTTTTTAATATTTTTACTTAAGACTCATGTGCAAAAACCTCATGAAATAAAGAGCAGAGAAACATGAGTTATCAAAATCAAAGTAAGAGTTAACAGCAAGGAGGTAGGGACTTTGTTGACACAAGTTTATAAAGAATGAGGGTCATACTAATAAGTGCCCTTATGGCACTCATTAATAATCCATTTTAAGAAAGTGTTGGTATCACTTTTATGGAAAATGAAAAAAACTATCAAAATATTAATTAGTTTTTTTTCCTTTCCTATAAAAATTTTCCTTAAATGAATTATTAATCAGTACCCTAAAGGTACTCTTTAGCATTTTCCAAAAATAAAATGAAAAATTATAGAATATAGGGAACATTTTGAAACATAAGATATGTGTTAGAGCATCTGCATTTGGGCTTGTAAATGCCAAATGTTAAGAACATTTGGCATTTAAGCCCCAAAACCCATCAGCAATGGGAAGGCTATATCCCATATGCAAAAAAATAGTTGAGATTTTGCTACAGTACCATCTCAAATGTAAGATGGTACTGTAGCAAAATGGTATAAAAAAAAATATTTTTTAATTGATTTTACCCGGCAAATTTCTCACTCCTCCCTCATTTTATCTCTTTCTTTTCTCTCTCTTCCTTCTCTCTTTCTCATCCCCTCTCTCTCTCGCCGAATCACCAAGCCGGATCGGAGCTCACGTCAGATCGAATTTCTAGATCAGCGAGATGGTGAGCTGGTGGCGCAGCTGATATCGGCGTGATGGCCGGAGGTTACCGCGGTGGAGATCGGCGTTTGGTGGTGTTGACGTGGTGACCGAGTTGTGCGTGGAGATCGGTTTGGCGAGGTGGGTTCCGTTCCGATGGGGTTCCGTTCCATTCCAATGGAGATCGGTTTGGCGAGGTGGGTTCCGTTCTGATGGAGATCCATTCAATTCCGATGGGGTTCCGTTCCGTTCCGATGGCGAGGTGGGTTCCGTTCCGATGGGGTTTTGATTGCGTGGGTGCTGTGGAGATCCGTTCCATTCCGATGGGGTTTGTTGGTTTTCTGATTTAATGGGTTTGTTGGTTTATGGTTTAATGGATTTTTCCGGTGGGCGTGTGGCGTGGTGGTGGTGACTGGTGGTTTGTTGGGGTTCGGCGGCAGTGGCAAATCCGATCACTTTAAAGATCGGCATGGATTGTTGATGGTGGGTTTTTCTTCAAATTTTTGTTTTGGGATTGTTGTTGTGATTTGCTGGGGTGGCTGGGTTTGTTCACGGTGATTTGTTGTTGTGATTTTCTCTGGGTGATTTTTTTTTTTTTTTTGGTGTTGACGGTAGTTTCTGGGTTGCTGGTGGTGGTGGTGGCAGCGGTGGTGGTGTGCAGCGGTGGTGGTGATTGTGGTTCCTGACCAGAAGGAAAGAGAGAGAAAGAATAAATAATATATAAATAATGTGTTGTAATGTATAATGGTAATTGTGAGAAATATTATTTTATTGTGTAAAAATATTATTTTAATGAGTAGGATTGGAATATAAAAGTTGGGATGTTTGAGAATTATAAAATTGTATTGTATAATTGAAAAAGTGACTTTTTAAGATGGTAAAATAAGATGGGATTTAGAATCCGGCTATGAATACCCTTAAGAACTAAATATGCAATTAAAGCAAAAAATATTTACGGATCTTAGTAAATGGTAAATGGGCCATAAAGTTAAAGAACAAAAAGATATGAATAAAATTACAGCTGTCAAATACTAAATGGATCTTAAAAATTAAACTTTAGTTAAGTTTGTTGACTGAACCATGGTTTAGAAAAGCCTTCCATTGTATCTCAAACTACAAGACTCGTGAATCGTGTGAAAAATTTAAAAGGACTAAACTTTAAAAAGAAAAGTAGAAAAAAAAAAAAATATATATATATATATATATAAAAATATAAAAAACTAAAAAAAGTCTCAAAAGAAAAGACAAAGTAATTAATGAAAATCATTCCTAGAACCCCAAAAAAAATCCAAAAGAAAAGGGAAAAAAAATAATAGAAAGGTTAATAAAAACCCACACTTGTCCAGAGTCGCTCTTTTGGGCAGCCCGAAACGCGATCTTTTACACATAATGAGGATGCTGCCCGAGCTGCCCTAAACCTGACTGAAAAATTACGGGCAGTCAGTCAGTCACTCACCTGTACTCTCTCTCTCTTGTCTCTCTAAGCCTTTTGTGATATTTCTATATCTTGCTTTCTCTGTGTGTTCTACGATCACGATCGGACGGTCCAGAATGCACGGAGCCTCTTCTGCTTGTTCCCTGAGGTTTTAGACCTTCAAACCTTCAGATCCAGCATCTCCGCCTCTTGATCTTTCTTCCTGGTACGCTTTCGCTCTCTGATTCTCTACCTCTTCCTCCAATTCTTCTATTTCACCTCGAATTTTCACGCTCTTACTTTCATTTCTCGCTTTTTATTTCTCCTAATTACCTTTTTTCCGCTCTTAATTTCATCGTTTCTTTCTTCTTCACGATTTTGAGGCTTACAGCTTCAGTTTCGGTGAGTCTTAACCCTAGTCCTTTCAATTTTTCGGTCTCCGGCGAGTTTTGCTGAATTTTCGGTCAAAATAACCCGCTTTTTTTCACGTTTCTGCGATTTTGAGGCTTGCAGGTTTGGTTTAAACAAACCTTAGCTCGAGGTCGTTTCAAAATTTTCGTTTTCCGGCGAGTTTCGTTAACGTTTCGGTTAAAATCACCTGCTTTTTTCTGCGTTTCTGTTAATTTTTTTTCCCCCTGTCAAATTAACAGCTAAGTTCGTCGGCGGAGAATTTTTCTCTCTGCAGTGAAAGTGTTCCTTTGTCTTTTTCCAAAAACTATCCGTTGGAAACAAAAACACCTTTTATTTTCACTGTTTCTTTTCTCCTAACCAAAAAAAAAAAAAAAAACTTTTTGCATAATATTTTGATTATTCTGTTTCTTCCTTAAAAAAAAGAAAAGAAAAAAAGAGAGAATTCTCACTTTCTCAGAGCGTTTGTCTGTGACGTAAAATGGTGCAAGATCCAACGGCTGTGATGAGAGTGTTATAACGGATCTGACGGACGGTCAGAAGCTAATATAATTTTTATTTGTTTTTTGGTTGCGCAGGTCTTAAGCAAAATTCAATTTTAAATTTTTCTTTGTTTGCGGCGAACAAACCATGGAGGGTAAACATGGTCCAGTGGCAGTTACTCTTGCTTACGGTGCGCTAACGTGCGCTGGGGAGGCCTTAGCCACTTTGCTTTTCTCCACTCTGCTCAAAACCCAGCTTTTCACCCCGGTAATTATTATTTTTTTTCAGTTATATTTTTCGTCTTCTTTTTCGTTTTTTTTGTTTTTTTTTTCCTTTATGTTTTTTAACAGCCAGTTTTGTCTGGACTGCGGTTTTCAAACGGTAAAGTTAGTTAAGCTTTACCTCTCCTTTTGTTCTCTGAAAATTTGCTTGTTTTTTTTTCTTATGGTCCATGCTAACATGCGCCGATCTCTTTATTTTTTTTTAACTTAAAAAAATTCCTTAATTTGCGTTGTGTTTTTGTTCCGGTGCATTTACGTGTACGGCCTAAATTGCGCCAGTCGGTATAAGGTCTTTTTTAGGCGTTTTTGGCCGAGACCGGTGAGGTAATTTAGTATTTTACGGCCCTTCGCTAACGTGAGCTGGGGGGGGTGTTGGTTAGGGGGGTAAAGTGGTAAATTGGGGTTCGGATTTGGAAAAGGAATATGAACTGGGTTTTTGGGAACTAGGTTGAGTTCCACCACGTGGGACCCAGTTGGAATTTAAAAAAAAAAAATCTATTTTGTCGTTTCGTGGATGAAGGAGTGAGAATTGAAAAAGTCCAAGTAGCTGAGCGGATTGGTAACTTGTTGGGGGTATCTTTTGATTATTAGGGTGTGTGTGTATGTAATAGAAGGAATATTCCTTTTGGATATGCTCCACAACTTACACGTGTGTGCTGTGTGTATCCTGTGCCCTTCCCACGTGCAAAAGTTTTTGGACCCTTTAAGAATTAAAAAGAAAAAATCCAAAACAAAACAAAACTGTCATTTAGATTAGATCAGATCAGACAGAACACACGTAGTGTATTGAGTATAGAAACATAGAACCCACGTAGTGTAAATCCCTTGTTACAGCCTGAATTCCTGATAACGGATATTATTCTTGTCAGTTTGTCAATATATGATGTGTATTTTTGTTGTAAAATTAGTAATGTTTTTAACATTTTTTGTTTTTTGTTGTACTTTTTAGTTTACGGGAAATTCTTTGATATTATGGTGACGGTTTATAAAAACATCTACATATAATTTTTAGTTAGATGTGTTGTTTGATTAGTCTGTGGTTTGTTTAAATAATCTTATGAGTTGTTATTTAATAGGTGGTTATATAAATTATCACATAATGGGTCAGAAGAGAAACTTCCAAATCAGTTTGGATGATATCCTTATCCAACTGATATAGTCTCACTCTACAATTTGTTGGATTTGCAGCATGATATTACACTCTAAGTTTGGCTTAACTTCTTGTTGAAAGCTTATTTTAGTAAAATTGACAGTTGTAATCAGAAAAAAAAATTTCTAACAAAAGTAGTAATATGGTCCTTGGCCTATTTTAGACTCTTAACCCTATCTACCATATCTTAACCTGTAAGGCTAAAATAGGAAGCAGTATTAGGGACCTGTTTGATAAAGTGTATGAACCTGCTTATATTTTTAGCTAGTTTTTATTATTTTATATATAAAATCTTTTTGAGATGGAACAAGACTTTTTATTAAGCTTATTTTTTTAGCACAAGCCTCAATGAATTTAAGCAATTCCGAAGAGGCACTTATAGTACTATAGGTCATAAAGCTAAAACAAACGGGTCTTTTTACTTTTAGTATTCTAGGAAGTTGACTTGAATGTGTACCACCATGCCTGTATTTAGTACTTTGATTTTACGATGACAAAAGCCTTATGGCGTGAGCAAGTAAGCATGCACCAACCTCAAACTATTGCCTTAACAGAGAAAAGTGAAAATGAAATAATGTTGTAACAGTGAATAAAGACATGTCATATCATTGAGTCCAATCATATTAGCATTGTCTTAGGTGGAAGATGTCCGCTTGCCTATTGGAATCATATTTTCTCTTTGTGGTGATAGCATATTCCATTACCATGACAGTCCTGGCATAATTGCCTTTTGAAAATGCAAAAATAGTGTAAACCAACTTTACTCTCAACTCCTCTCCCTATACGATTCCTTAGACAACAATCTGCTTGATTCTTAGGCTATAACTATAGGGATTTATGACCTTTTTGACCTAAACAACAGCTTTCAGAGTGAGAATGACCCAACAGTTACATAATAACTATAGCATTGATGCTTCATGCTTTAGCTTATTATATATGTGATCTTTATTTTGTCCTGTTTTGTTTTCTTCTTTTTATTGTTTCCTGAATTTGTACTGGTACATATGCCATGCCTTTTATTTTTTTCCAGAATATTTATTGTATGTAATTCTTAATTGCTTAATTTTCTTTTTGTCCTTGTCTTCAATTCCATGATATCTTCTCTATATTCTATCTACTTGACCTGCTGTGGAACACAGCTTCAGGATCCTAGTATCAAAGGTAATCAAAACACTGAATACCAAGACAAGCAAGTTGATGCTGAGGGAGACGATGACAATGACGATGATGGGGATGACGACGATGATGCGGATGGCGGATTTGGAGAAGGTGAAGAGGACCTATCATCTGAAGATGGAGGGGAGTTCCCTAACAACCCCAACAACGATAAGAGTAACTCAAAGAAGAGTGCAGATGGCGGGGCAGGTGGAGCAGAAGAGAATGGGGAAGAGGAAGATGATGATGAAGAAGATGGTGAGGACCAAGATGACGACGACGACGATGATGATGACGATGATGATGACGACGATGGTGGGGAAGAGGATGAGGAAGGGGTAGAGGAAGAAGAGAATGAGGAGGAAGAGGAGGACGAAGATGAGGAAGCCCTCCAGCCCCCAAAGAAGAGGAAGAAGTGAACCAAGAAAACTGTAGAGCCTCCCACGAATACTGTTTTCTCTATGTGACTGTTATCTAACTTCTTGATCCTATTTAGCTTATGAGGAGGCTTGTTTAGGATGATGGTTTTATTGGTTATTATATTTCTATTGCACGATTAGAGTACTGTATAACTATTGAGCTGCGGCAATGATAAATTTGACAAAATGTTATGGATTCAGTTTAGCTGCTTTCACTCAGGTTTTATTATAGAGGTTATGAGCATATTAGTTATTAGGCTTTTAAATAATCATGTTTCTGCAAATGAGCTTATTTTTTCGTTTTCTTTTTTATTCTACTTTATTTTTTCCCTGCAAATGAGCTAGACCATACGTCTGGACCTCCTGACATGCTCACCAAAATTGATAATTAAAATTTTCATAAACTCAATTTATATTTTTACCATATAGACTCAAATTTTTACAAACATAATTTGACAACCAAAAATAGTTTTAGCCGGGCAAAAGTGAAAGTGGGGTTTTCTGATATTTGGGCAATTTTTGCTAACAATTTTGTTATGTGACCTAAAAAGCAAACATGTTAATTAAGTAGCATTTTGAGAAAGCAATCGAGCAAGTTCGTTTAGGAGTCACTTCTAATTTATTTATATTTTAATTAAACTAAGTAAATCAAAAATAGATCCCACTTTTATTCATCGGGATTGAATACTAAGCCGACGACTACATTGTCCATTTTTTACCGAATTGACCGCCCCAAGCAACTTCCAACACCTAGGAGTTAAATAGCCTGTCAATTGTCAATTAATTTGATCATAAATTTTTAATTTTTTTAATTTATTTTTTAATTCTATAGTTACAACATGAAGGGGAGAATTGAACCTTGAACTATCCGTTGGAAACAAACAAAAATGCCAGCCAATGAAGCTACAAAATGTCTGGCACAATTATAAAAACTAATAAATCTGCATATCATACATAAAAATGATCCAAAATATTGTTTTCAAAGTCACTAATCTCTGTCATGTATAGACATTTAGGTTTTTTTTATAATTATTTTAACGCGGTCATTTTTGTTATTTTTTTTTTTTCCCTACATTTGTTTGGCAGTTATTTTTATTTATTATTAAAAAAATTGTGATAATTATTTGGAATCTGAGATTCCCTATAGTTCAAGATCTCCCTTCAGGTAAAAATATTTTTTCCTGTATTTATGTGTAAAGGTTATCTAAAGTTTGATTTGGGTTCATTAAAGGAACAATTCATGGGTTTTCTTTTTGAAATTTCCGTAAGGTAATTGGTAACATTTCTCTACCAAAATAAGCCAATATATATATATATATATATATATATATTTTTTAATTCGTATTTGTTCTTTGACAAGAACGTAATTACCAGTTGGTAATTGTTTTTATTTTTGAAGTTTCAGAGTCCAATTGTAATTTTCCCCCAAACTGAATAAATTCCAACTTCTGACCCAAATCCTAAATCCCAAGCCCAGCTCACCCCAAAAGCAGATTGAGCACCCATAAGCACGGTGTTTTTACTCCATCTAGGCCTAGGGCATCATAAAGAAATTTATTGCACTCTCTACTTTAGTAAGTTCATTCTACAACAATATAAATATATATATATATATATAAAGGAGGAAAAAACACTACACGTGGTTGATTGCGTACCAACTTTAAAAGTTGTACCCATTACTCACATTCATTCTTATCATCTAACTCAATTACCTTTCCTTCCCTTATCTTTTTGGGTACAAAAAGATATTTTTTTGGGCGTGTGGGAGATACCAGGACAATAGGCCTTAAAATTCAACTTTCAAATAGCATAACAAATTTCACAAATATTTTTTTTAGTTGATGGTAGTCCCAATGTTACACAAATCTAATTGCCCCCACAATAAGTTACGAAAAAAATTGTGAACGTTTCAGCTAAAAAAAAAAAAAAAAAAAAAAAATTGTAAATGTGTTAGTAGCATTATTGACTTCAAACGCTACACATCAGACATCTTGTCACACTTACATAGTGCCAGCTTTCTACGTAAAGTTCAAAATTTCCAAGAAGCCAACTCGATGAATGATTCAAAAGCTCTAACTTTATAATTTAATGAGGTACCGTATGCCCCTTGATACCTAAATGAGGCTATTTTCAGCTATTTTCACGGTTTCTGTCACATTTCCATTTTATTTTTTTAAGGATTAGGTGAGAAAAAGGAAACAAGCTGCATGATTCATCATCTATTAGGGATCTCTGATCAGCGACAAGAAGCTCCTCTAATTTATACCTAGAGCACAAAGCTTTTTAGCCTTTAGCAGATATAATAAGGAATCTAGTGAAGCCAATTGTTAAATCAGAATACACGATCACAATTGTTGCCACTATAACTCATAACATGGGATTATCATCAACCCTGCCACCCACCAACCAAAAAGAAGCCATTCTAATAGTTTCCTTCCCATGAAGTTCACATCATATTCATCATCAGTGTCTAGGCAGAGGACCAACATACAAGAGTAGCTTCAAAATTTTTATAAAATAAATAAAAAAATCAAAAATTCTAGCAAATTATATCCAATGAAGATCACAAGATCCCTCAAACATTTATAGTATACCTATAAGATATCAAGAGCTCAAAATTGTTGACAAGTAACAACAGCAACACAGAAGAGAAATCATCTTTGCGAGCCTTGACATTCATTACTATGCCAATGATTTGTTAAAGAATACATATGTGTTTTCACTTTCTGTTGCCATTATTTACCTCCAATATTTTCTACTTTTGTATACACACCATACAAAATGTCAATTTTTTTTCCCATGGAAAGTAGCTAGAAAGCATAAAAGGAGACAAAACAATTCCACTTAAAATTACTGTAACTACTACTACATATAAATGCCTCTGCAAAATTTTATCATTCCCCTGATCTTAAGTACCTTTGAAAGAACTCAGATAATGTTGAATTTATGAACAAGTTACAAACCGCCAATTCATTATAATGCAACACTATGTTGTACCTTCAAATGGATAAACCCAAAGCTTAATAAATCCTAGCCTGATGGGTATCAAAAAACCACATTAAGATCTTGTAAATATGACAAAGATGCTGCCATTATGCCCCTTTTTTTTTGAATAAGTGATATAACTTCATTGAAAAAAGAAAACAAGACAAGAGAACAAGGCACATAGGGGGTGTACTAAGGATTCAGAAAAACAGCAAACCAAAAGTGGGCATAAAAGTGGGCATTATGATGCTGCCATTATGCCTTCACCAAGTAACAATTAGAACTTCAGAGTCAGCCTTTTGCTTTAGTAAAAGTGGGCATCCATAACTAGATAATTGACCCAATAACACTTAATTATCACAAACTAGAATCAATAATAGGATGAAATGTGTAGTATAAAATATTTAACAGCCTATGTATAATAAAAAGGAAAATATCCTTCTTTTTAATATAAGTAAATTTTGGCTCCGTGGAGTGGGGGAAGGGGAGATTTGAACTAATAATTTCCAGTTCGAGAGGCGTACTTCCCAATTGACTGCATTGCCTTTGGGGTTAGAGAACAAAAATATGCTTTAAGCATCATTTTAGTAAATACTAAAGAAAATAATGACTCCTAAAAATTAAATAGATTTCTTGGACACTTATCAGAAGTGAATTCTCATAAAAACTGACCACAGGAGCATAAGGAGGCTTGATAAATTGAAAATAACCTCCCATGGCCCAGTCCAAAGAGAAAATAATACTCAGTAGATCTTGCAACATAAAAAAATCTTTAAAAAATTGACACAAAATACCACATTGCAAATCAAATTCTTCACCCACAACCAATAAGCAATATGTTATATTCCAGATGCCTAGGACAGAAATTCAAAAAAGAAAAATTTTTAGCAAATATCATGAAAAGAAGTGGAAGAAAACAAACACGTGCAAGAAATAATAAAGAAATCAAAATGCCTTGAAAGAAATACATTAAAAATAGCTGATTATTACAAGGAGGTTAAAACAAAGTAAGACAGAGAAGAAGAAGAAGAAAAAAAAGTCTACCAATCACCAGTAAAGTTTGGATAAATATTTAATATGAAACACTAAATGTTGAATAAAACTTCAAAAGTTTTCCCTACAAGTAAAACTTCCACAATGGACGACGGACCCAGAACAAGCTCTTAGAACATCAATCCTCAAGTTCAGCTGCACTTCATCTGCAATATGGAGCCCAAGCATGTGAGGGCAGTAACAATGAAAAACAATAAATGGCCTCCCTAAATTGTTTAGTAAAATTTCTAAACATTAAAGCTTTTAAATATGGAATAAAATATCAGACCCTGCAGAGAGATTAAGGACACACCAAACAAAAAATAGAGGAGAAAGGAGCAAGAAAAATGTAATAATGCCGAAAAGTTAAAAACATGTATTCAAGAGAACTCTCACAATTACCCACCAGAATTTAGCTCTGACTGGATAATTTACAATAAGTAGAAATTTCTTATGGTTTACAGCAAACCATCAAAAGGAAAATGAGGTTGGTTGCTAGTCAGGATCATTCACCAAATATCTTAGAAGTTAGAAAAAATAGAGAAAAAAATAAAAGAGTGAGGTTCTATTACATAAAATCAATGGGTACAACTGCTTTTATTGACATGTATACTCTATTTTGAAGGAATAAAAAATATGAAAATATTTTAGAGAAGGCCTTGAAATTTAGATACAAATCTTCAAAGTACATCTATGAGTGAATAAAAAATCTAAATGGAAGAACTAAATGAAAATTCTCTGAATATTAAATATTTAATATATCAAGAGTACATTTTTATGCATCAAAAATACATTTTAAAAATTTTATCAAAAAAATAAACTACAATTTCTATCCTCTTATGGAGAGAAGACCATAAGTAGACAACAATATAAAATGGCTTATTATATGAAAATTAGAGGATCTCAAAAGAATCACAAAAGGAGGGAGAAGGGATACTGCCTAAACCAATCATCTACTTAACTAAAGCATTTACATTTCATTTTCAAATGATATATGAAGGTGATAAATTCAAATAAACAGACACCATTACCTTTTTGGTTACATAAATGTAGAGATAGCGTTAGCTTTTTGGTTACACTAATATACGTAATAAAATTATTCATCACAAAAATGAAGGTAATAAAATTAATCAAAACAAAAGCTAACATTTGGAATCACGCCAGCTTTTTCTAACAAAGGCTCATAACAAATGCAATAGGTCTGAGTTTGGAAAGCATACAGGATTCCGAACAAAGAAAAAAATAAATCAAACGTTCAAATATATATAATATCATAGCACCACCAGTAAGGGAATTAATGTAAGGAGAAAAAAGGAAATAAGAAAAAGCTCATGATCACAATAAGGCCATAACAGATAAAATTCAAATACATGACACACAAGGAAAGAGAAAGAGCATCGCAAAGTACAAGAATGATTGTATTATTAGAAACATAAGAATAAACCAAGAAGAGAAATGATGGGCTGATTTCATGTAATCGAGAAAGTCATATTTTATTAAATTTCACAGATAATAACACCTCACATTATCACACCTGCCAACTTTAAATCAACAGTGAGGAAACAAATTACAACTATATTATTGTTTGTTGTAGCTTAAAATACCAGCTCATTTTCACCGTTTTTAAAACCTCATGCTTTTAGGTAATAGTTATAGCTTAAAACTTCTTTTTTAAACAAAATTAACTCATCCAAATACAAACACTAAAAAGAGAAACAAGCCAGTTCTCTTCATGTAGTGGATTAGAAAGCATTAGTACAGAATAAACATGTTCAAGTTACACAAGCCAGTTCTCATCATAGGCTATATAATTAAAAAGGAAATTAGATTCTAATTCAGCTCCTAGTGTAGAAAATTATGATGGCAAACCAATACTATACATTCTACAAAGTCTATCGCTATCAACAATGACAACTTTAAATCCAAAGCAAAGAGTACAAGTTATAACTATCTTATTTTTGTTCTAGCTCAAAATACTAACTTATTTTCACTGATAGCTTCTGTACTTTTTTTTAAAACTTCACTTTTCTAAGGTAGTAACTAGTAGAAACAAACACTAGCAATTTCTGAAAATTTTATAACATGACACGTTGAGTGCGACAACCCAAATGAAAGAACAACTTTTTCACCACTAGACAATTTCGTTATAATTACTATAAAATTAGCAAAAATCAAAACCAAACATGCATAAAATGCACAATCAAGAATTAAGAAATTTAATGGAGATATTTCATACCACATATATGACGGGTACCCGCTAGGCCCCTGGGCTCTACTGGTATTCGGCTGCCCCATCTGTGCGCCCATCTGTGTATTCGGGTACATCGCCTGTAAACCCGGACCTGCTCCGCCATAAGCCCCGAGCACCGACTGGGCCTGGTTGGCCAAAATCGCAGCTCCAGGATTCGCAATGAACCCGCCATACATTGGATTCAAACTCGGATGATGTCCAAACATCGCCATATTTTGCGCCGCAGCAACCGCCGCTAAAACCGAACCCTGCGGTGGTGGCGGTTGTTGTTGTTGTTGTTGTTGCTGTTGTTGTAGTTGTAGTTGTTGCTGTTGCTGCTGCGTCGGTTGCGGAGGAGGAGGCTGAGTCTGCACCACCGGCTGTACCGGATTTTTCTTGGCCTTCGGTTCCGTTGCTTTCGAGCAATTCAATCTGTGTCCTTCGAATGACTTGTGCGGATCTTCTAGAACTTTCTTCGCACCGGCCTCGGTTTTGTACACGAAGAGAGCGAATCCTCTGGATCTCCCGGTGGTGGAATCAAATCCGATCGGTCCGGTCTCGATCTCGCCGAATTTGGAGAAGAACTGCCTCAATTTCTCGGAATCGGTATCGAACGGTACATTACTAACATAAATCCGACGCGACAATGCTTCTTGGGCCTGGGTTTGGGCCTGAGTGACCCCCGGGCCCACGGAGGCTAACTGGCAAGAAGCGAAGCGGTTACCGATCTTCTTCTTAGGATTTTGGAGTGCTTTCAGTGCCGATTTTCGAGTTGTGAACAAAACGAAGCCGTATCCTTTGGCTTTTCCGGTGGCCTTGTCGGTGACGACGTTGCAATCCTCTATATCGCCGAAGGATTCGAAGGCGGAGAGTACGGCTTGGCGCGAGGTGTCCCAGCCGAGGCCGTGGATGAAGATTTTTCGGTGCGAGACGTCTCGGTCTGCCACGTGGCGGATGTGTTGAGAGAGGGGAGGGACCTTGAGAGCGATGGTGGATATGAGATCGATGAGTTGGTCTTTGGTGTAGGGTTCGAGGAGTTTCGTGAAGGAGTCCGAGCCAGAATCGGAATCGGAGCCGGAATCGCTTTGTGGTGGAGGGGGCTTTTCGGTCTTTTTGGGTTTGAGCTTTTTGTTGATTTGTTGTGGTTCGTCTTTGTGGAATTTCTTGACGAGCTTTCGTTTCTTGATTTTGGTAGTCTTCGCCATTTGAGAGAGAGACAGAGACGCACAGAGAAGTGAGAAGTGAATGGGGGTTAGGTTAGGGTTAGGGTTTAGACTGTTGAGTAGCAGCTTTTATGGTTACTCCTCAATCTTTTGGATTGGATTGGAGGGAAATTGTGCAATTTCGTGCTTTTAGGGTTTCACTTTGCTTGTTGTGCAATTTCAATAAAGTGACAAATATATAAACTTTAATTTTTATGACAAACATGTCTGGGTGGTGTAGTCGGTTATCACGCTAGTCTCACACACTAGAGGTCCCCGGTTCGAACCCGGGCTCAGACATAATGACATGTCTCTTTTTCCTTTTTCTTTTTTCTTTTTTTGACTAGCAACTATAAACTTGGACATTACTATAATCACACTTTGCTAGTGTTTTTTATCTCCTTAGATTTAGCCGGTTAGCTTTAATTTCCAACTTCTATTCACTAGCATGATAAATTTAAGGTTCTCCATATACAACTTTCAAGCCATAATTCTCAAACACCATATGCTTTTGTCTATGTCAATTGAACTAGTTGGGTTGGGGATTGAGTGTGGGTTTGAATACCACGTTTTCCAAACCCACGTCTACGTTTCTGTCCTCTTTTTTTTTTTTTTTTTTTTTTTCCAACGCATGAACAATACAATCACATTGATGTACTGTGCGGGAGACAATTTTCACTGTAGTAGCACTATTCAGGTTAGGGCTGTCCACGACCCGCCCGTACCTGACAAACCGCCCGGAACTCGACCACCTTCACCTGAAACCGACCGATCAAAGCTGGGTTTCGGTCGGACGCAGGTCGTCGGCGCAAGGACTCGAGCCCATCGGTTTGAGTTGCGGGTTAGCTGTCTGAGAAACCGACGAACCCGACCCGCCCGATGAGCTCTTCTTCCTCATCGGAAATCAAGAGTTTCAGCCCAAAACCGGTAAGTTCAAACTCTTCGTCCGACGATATGAGTATATTTCGGCCAGATCCATCAAGATCTCGGCCCGATCTTTATAGATATAAGAAATATCGGCCTGATCTTGTTAGATCCGATGAGATCCGGCAATATTTCGGCCAAAATCCGGCCAAATCTCTCTCCTCTCCGGTGAACCCGAAACCGATACGAACCGAAAGACCCGAAACTCTAGCCGGGTTGGTTACGAGTCAAAATTTTGTCCACCCGATGCAATTGGGTCGAGTCTGGGTTGGGCACAAACCCGACCCGTGGACAGCCCTAGTTCATGTACTGTAGCATCACTATTCATGCATTTAAAAATATTAAAAATGGGTCACACGGTACTATCCACACATTTTAAAATTATTTTGTTACAGTGTTTTCAGTTTTCAGTTTTAGTGGATTAGTTGGTGTTTTTGTGGTTATGTGATTTATTGGACCTTTAGTGGTGCTTTTTTTCTTTCTTTCTATTCTTTTTACGTAAGCTTGTGTTAGGTTTCCGTTTAAAGTGGGGTGACATTTGAGTTGGCTATAATTTTTTATAGTTATGATAGAATTCAACTTTGGATGTCTATTTCAAGATTATTGTTTTTTATTATCATGTGAAGACACTAATTGGTTTTTAATATAGGCGGAGTTCAAACGTCAAATCTCTCATTTCTCTCATTTGGTGTGGGGTTGGTTTGCTGTTAGAGTTGTGGGTTATAGTGATTTGATTTGGGTATGAGATTATTGGTGGTTTTGGGTTGCTAAGGGTTGGGAGGTGTTTTCCTTTGATTTATTACATACTAAAATGACATTGTTGTAAGTTTCACATGTGTTTGGTGAACAATGTGATGAAAAAAATAGATGGAGAGAGGAAATTAAAAGTATTTTAACTTTAAGAAGTCCATTTCAATTCAAATGTTTTAAAGTTTACAATTTAATTTGAAACCGTTCTAAATTATAAAGTCTAAGATATAGTTTTATCTTAAATAAATTTTACATATAAAAATGCAATTGTACAAAATATGTGTGATATGTTAATATAGATGAACCTTGCAATGGCAAAAGGCTTAAAAAATAATGCAAGGAAATGGTTTCTCTAAAGGATTAAAAATTTAGTTGGAGGGAAGAAATGAAACCTCAGGATCCTCAACTAAAATTCATATTCACTTGAGACATAAATAAAATACAAAGGGATAAAACAAAATAATAGCTTTGTATTTTAGGGTGATTTCAAAACAAATCAAGAACTCTAAAAAGTTTAATAGTAAAACCTTATAGGTTTCTAAATTGTTTCAATTAATATTGTATGTTGATATTGTTCATTGCACTATTTACCCACACGTAAGTAAAAAAAACTAATAATAATAATGTGTAGCTTTTGATGGGAGGTGATAGCGAGACATTTTGTGTTGTTGTTGTTGTTTTTCTTTTTTTTCTTTTGTATTTTGAGAAAGTGAGACAATTTGTTAACTACGATGTTTTAGGAGGTTGTGACTGTGAAAATGGTCAACCCAATTGTCGATTAGTAGAGCATTAGCATTGAGGGTCGAAAACCCCCCAAGTTGCTATTTTTTACCATCAAACCAACAAAAACAAGCATTTTACCAATTGCTATTTTAAAAAAAAATTTGAAACTTAGCTACAGTAAGATGGTACTTTTAGAAGATACTATAACAAGTTGTCAAATCATTGTTATTATCTATACTACTATTTAAGAGGCTTCCTCTATTTGGATTCCTCGTATTTTTAGTTCAAAAATGCCCCTATACCTCTATATTTAAGTAGAAACAAAACTAAAGGTTATTTCGGTAAAAATTCACTTTTCTTCATTTTTTTATGCCTAAAATACCCTCATCATACCTACTTACAAGTTTTTAACTAACGGTGATAGATATGTTAATTAAAACTCTTACACTTTAAGACCCACAAGCTCACATATGCTTTGCAGTTTCTATCTCACTTTTTATCTCTCATTCTTCTTCAAATTGAAGACATTTAGTTTAGCTCTACATCTTCCTTTCTTTTTCTTCAAATTAAAGATATTTACTTTCGGAGGCTCCAACAAATTTTCAGGTTCTATATTTGCAAGTTCCTCTTTCTTTTCTTTTCTTTTATTTATTTATGATTGATTTTCTTTGAGTTCTACTTTTTTTTCCTTATATGTATCACGTTAACTCTTTTTTTTTTCTTTTTAAGAAAGTTTTCTTTTTTCCTTGAGTTCTACTTTTTTTTTTTTTATATGTATCACGTTAACTATCTTCTTCTCTCTTTTTTTATTTTTTTTAAAAATGTAATTTTGAAATGTTGGTGGTGACTGAATGTATATGTTTTTGGCGTTAATTTTTATTTATTTAGGTTTGTAGCAACCTTGAGTTCTACTTCTTTCTCTTTTTTTTTAAATTTTATGTATCACGTTAACTCTTTTTTTTTTTTTTTCTTTTAAATGTAATTTTGAAATGTTGTAGTGACTGAATAATTTTAAACGTGAGTAAGGAAAGTGAAGTGAGTTTGCTTTGAAACTAACATAAAGTTGTCATATTTTGTAGGGAGTTAGATATGTATCTTTATTTTGAACAATTTTAATAGGATTTTTAGGAAAAATGATCTCATCAAAATTTAAATCAAACACAAACTCTAACAAACTTATGCTATTATCTTTAATAACACGCACGCTAACTTTGGTTTGTTGATTAAAGTTTTTTTTTTTATTTTTTTTTTTTAAACTTGGTTTAACCCTAATTCTTTTATCTCTCACAGGTTCACGTACGCACAAATTTTTTGGATTGCATTGAGGAGTCATTAGAATGGAATATTAGATAAGTTCGGGTGAGAGACTTTACAATAATTACTATAGGTATTAAACCTGAAGAAAGTTTTTTTTTTTTACCATCATTGTATATGTTTTTGGCATTAAATTTTTTTATTTAGGTATGTAGCAACCTTGAGTTCTACTTTTTTTTTTTTTATATGTATCACATTAACTCTCCCTCTCTCTCTCTCTCTCTCTCTCTCTCTCTCTTTAAATGTAATTTTGAAATTTTGGTAGTGACTGAATCTGAATGTATATGTTTTTGGCGTTAAACTTTTTTTTTTTTTATTTAGGTATGTAGCAACCTTGAGTTCTACCTTTTTTTTTTTTTTTTTTTTGGTATCACGTTAACTCTGTTCTTTTTTTTTTTTTTTTTAAATGTAATTTTGAAATGTTAGTGGTGACTGAATAATTTTAAACATGAGAAAGTTTTCTTTTTTCCTCGAGTTCTACTTTTTTTTTTTTTTTTTTTTATATGTATCACATTAACTATCTTTTTTTTTTCTTTTTTTTTAATGTAATTTTGAAATGTTGGTGGTGACTGAATGTATATGTTTTTGGCGTTAAATTTTTTTATTTAGGTATGTAGCAACCTTGAGTTCTACTTCTTCTTCTTCTTCTCTCTCTTTTTTTATTTTTTATTATTTTTTTAAATGTAATTTTGAAATGTTGTGGTGACTGAAGAATTTTAAACGTTAGTAAGGAAAGTGAAGTGAGTTTGCTTTGAAAACTAATAGAAAGTTGTCCTATTTTGTAGGGAGTTAGATATGTATCTTTATTTTGAACAATTTTAATAGGATTTTTAGGAAAAATGATCTCATCAAAATTTAAATCAAACACAAACTCTAACAAACTTATGCTATTATCTTTAATAATACACATGCTAACTTTGGTTTGTTGATTAAAGTTTTTTTTTTTTTTTTTTTTGATACTTGTTTTAACCCTAATTTTTTATCTCTCTCAGGTTCACATACGCACAAATTTTTTGGATTGCATTAAGGAGTCATTGGAATAGAATATTAGATAAGTTCAGGTGAGAGACTTTACAAGAATTATTATAGGTATTAAACCTGAAGATTTTTTTTTTTTACCATCATTGTATATGTTTTTGGTAAATTTTAATAATTTACATCTATTATAATTCAGAATTACTTCATTTTCTAGTTACAAAAAATTCCTAGGGGTGTGATGAATATTATGCATTTGTGTTTGTGAGAAGTTCAACTACTGAGAAGTTTTTTTTTTAATGAATGTGGGGAGTATTTTTTTTATAGAACCTTTTTTTTCAATAGGAACGTGGGTAGATATTTGATAGAGTGTGTGTTTCTTTTTTATTATTATTATTATTTTTTTACTTGAATTTCTCAAGGTTTTGTAGGGAAGAGTTTTTTATTTTTATAAACTACTGGGATGAGTTTGTATTTGTGAGAAGTTACGTGGGTAGATAATTGATAGAGCGTTATTTGAACGTGGAGATTTTTTTTTTTTTTTTGGTTGATGAACGCGGGGAGTGTTTTGGTGTACTGGGAGTGTCTTTTCTTTGGGTGGTTGAGGTAGTTTTTTTTTTTTTAAAAGAACGTGGGATAGTATTTCAATGTGGGTAGGAATTTATTTAGGATAGAATTTACTATTTTAACCCCATTTTGATTAGTTTAGATTAATTAAATTAGGGGTACTTTTGACAATAAAAAAAACAATAACTAACTTTTCGAATCCTCTTAATATATACAGATCTTAATAAATACAGATAACGCGCACGCTAACTTTGGTTTGTTGATTAAAGGTTTTTTTTTTTTTTTTTTTTTTAAATTCTTGGTTTAACCCTAATTCTTTTATCTCTCTCAATTTCACGTACGCACAAATTTTTTGGATTGCATTGAGGAGTCATTGGAATGGAAGATTAGATAAGTTCGGGTGAGAGACTTTATAAGAATTATTATATGTATTAAACCTCACATAACGTGGTTGTTATCTAAGAAAGTGTTGTAAAAAAATTTCTTTTGTAATAGAAACTATATTTCTTTTGTATACAATTAACGTGTATCTCTTGCCATAAAATTTTCAATTTAAGCTTTTATTTACTTATGTTATGGATGTGTAGTAAATGACTAAATTTTAGGATTAAAAAAACTACATCTTAGGATTAGACAAAAAATGATAACTGTCATACATAAAATTTGAAAAAAAGAACAACATCAACAACACCAAAAAGGTTACCAAAAAAAAAAAAAAAAAAAAAAAAAAGGAGAGAGGAAAACTTGAGATGTTTAACGTGGGATAGAAAGTGGAATTTTTAAAAATTGTACATGGATAGAATATGAGATTTTTTTAAACGTGTACTTTTTCTTTTTTTGGTAAACTTTTAAATAAGGATAGGGTCACACCAATTCCCACCTTAATCTTTTAAATTTCCCTAAAATTTAGTCTTTTCTTTTCTTTCAAAATCAGATATGTTAGTGCCTAAATATAAGGATATGGATGGAGAAATTATAGTAATAGTTTTATAGTAGGAGTCTTTTTTTTTTTTCCAAAATATGGAAGAGATTTTAAAAAAAGGAAAACGTGAGATGTTTAACGTGGGATAAAAAGTGGGATTTTTTTTTTTTTTTAAATAGTACATGGTTAGTACATGGATAGATGTATACTAGGCTCTTCTCACGCGCATGCTCAGAGGCTCTTCTCACGCGTGTGCTCAGAGGCTCTTCTATTTTTTGGGTAAGGGTTAATTTAGAGCATTTATTATAATTTGGGATTACTACATTCTCTAATCACCCAAAAAAAAAAAAAAAAAAACCTAGGGGTGTGATGAAAAAATTATTTCACCCGTAGGTTATTTATTTATTTATTTATTTTTTGTGATTAGAGAATGTAGGTATCCCAAATTATAATAAATGCTCTAAATTAACCCTTACCCAAAAAATAGAAGAGCCTCTAAGCACGCGCGTGAGCGCGTGCTCAGAGGCTAGTATTTTATTACTTCTCTGCTCTCTCTATCCCTGACTCACTTCTCTCTCTCACTCTTCCAAGTCTCTCTTCTCTCTGCTCAGACTCCCTTCCTCTCTCTTTATCATCTCAACTTCTCTCTCTCTCTCTCTCTCTCTCTCTCTCTCTCTCTCTCTTTGTCTCGATCTCTCTCTCCTTCCTCTCTCTCTCAAATCGGCATGGAGACAATGTTTATGGTGGAGGCATGGAGATTAGCTAATGTGGGGGAGGCATGGATATCATGGAGTTGTGGTGGAGTCGTGTGGTTGTGTCTAGGTAATGGTGGTTTTGTTTGTGGGTTATGTTGATTGCTATGATAGTGGGTTTGGTGGGCTTTGCTCTTGGTTGGGTTAGTGGTGGTTGTGGCGGAAATAATGGGTTTTTGGTGTGGTGGTTCGTGATGGAGTCGTGGAGGTCGTGGGTTGTGGTCAAGGTGACATTTTTAGTGGAAGTTGGGGGGTTGTGGGTCGTAGTTGTGGCTGGGCCACAATGGTTTTGTTCTTGTGTCATAGTGGTTGTGGTAATGGTGGGTTTGCTGCTTTGTTCTTGGTTGGCTTGGTGGTGGTTGTGGTGATTAAACAATGGGTTTTTGTGTGGTGGTGCCTCTTGTTGTTGGTTGTGTTGTGGTTGAGAGAGAGGGAGAGAGTCAAAGAGGCAATTACAAAAATTAGAGAGAGAATAAATTAGAGAGTAGAGAGATAGATAGTTTTATATTATTTTATTGTATAATTTATATTATTTTAATGTGTTGTATGTTAAAATAAAAGATGAGATGCTTTGTGTATTGTAAAATAGTATTTTATTATAGATAAATAGTTTTTTAGATTTATCTATACTATTATTTAAGGGGGTTCTCCTATTTAGATTCTTCAATTTTGATGCCCAAAATATTCTCAAATTTTTCCGTTTGTAAAGCTTAAAGAGCAGGGTTAGACATGTAAAATTATTAATTTAAAAAGTCCTAAATTTTAGATAAATTTAAAAGAACATTACCTACAAAATAGGAACACTCTTACTAACCCACTTCTTCTAACACACGTTTCTAATATTATATTCTTTAAAAAAAAAAAAAAACCTCATGTTGAGTAAAAAAAAAAAAAACAACTAAATAGTCAAATTTCTCATATTTTATTCTAGAAAAAACATCACTACAGTAAAAAAAAAAAAAAAAAAAAAACAACAACAACAACAACTAATGAAATACCCTTAATTTAATAAACTTATTTTTATCTCTAAATCTTATGAAATGGTTTAAAATCTTAAATTGATAAAAATTGAAAACAAAAAACCTAATGAAAAAAGCCATTGCCACGTTTCTATTTTGAAAAAAAAAATCTTACGTTTGGTTAAAAAAAAAAAAAAAACTTTAACACGTTTGAATTCCACTCCCACATTTTACTCCTAACAAATTGCTTGAATTTCACTCTCCCATGTTTTACTCCTATATAATAAACTGCTTTACTATCAAATTTAAAAATTTTAACTTCTCTTTAACTTCTTTTGCTTATCCAGTTTTTATTTTATTTTATTTAAGTTTCATGCTATATCCTCCTTCCTTTTCATCTTCTTCTTCTAGAAAGAAAAGAGAAAAGAAAAAAACCGAATAGAATATTGCTGCACTGGAATAACAAAAGACTTGATTACTTGACTTCCAAGATTATTAGGATAAGTATATAAGCAAATATTCTTCTTTTACTTACCTGTTTTTAGTTTTCTATTTCTTACATTCAATTGCTGCTTTAAAATATTGTATTTGTTTTTGCTCTCAACGTGTCTTCTTTTGAGTTCCATTCATTGTTATCCAATTTTTAATGCCCCTGGTTGCAACCATTGTCATATAGAATCTAAGGTGAGTAGGGTTTCCTTTTTATTTATGCTGTAATAAATTTATTTTAGAAATTTTTTGAACAAAAATTTAAATGGATTTAATCTCAATTACAAGCCAGGCAAGACCACGTGTGGTGCTGTTAGCAAACCGTGGAACCCAATATGCAGAGCATTCCTCAAAATCCCATTAATTCTTTGATTTCGTAAGAAAATCAATGGAACTCAATTGATGGTTGTGCCACTCGATCATTCCTATGCTTGGACAATTTATTTGGTTTTATTTCAGATTGAACATTTGCATTGTAGGCCTCTACTCTACAACACCATTTTGTGCTTTGTGTGGAGCCCATTGGTCTTACCATTTTTTTTTTCTTGCAGATGTTATGTACGTGTGCAAAGAACATGAGGATATCAGCAAGATGGGAGAACAATTGGCTACCCTGGCTTTGGATCTAAGAGAGATGTATTTGTTTTTTCAAGTATTATGTATTGTAAGTAGTTGACTTTTTTTTACCATTTATTCATCTTATTGAGAAACTACCTTTTGATTGTGGACTTAGTAGAGGGCATAAACAAATTTTGAAATCATTTTGTTTACATTTTACTAACTGAATGGCATATACCATTTTGTTTGATTATTTTCTTTCTTTCATTTTAGAATTCTTTTCATTTTTTATGTTGCATTGAATTCTTGATTTTTTATTTTTTATATTATTCTCTTTTTCATTTTTTATTTTTTTGTCATTTGATAGTGCAAGTTAGGTAGGAGTGATATAGATAATTCTAAGTATATTTTAGTAACCATTAAATTTGATTACCCAAACATTAGTAGGGAGATCGTGAAAAAGAAAAATATAAGGCGGATCAAAATTTTAGTAACAAATAAATTTTATGAAGCTTTAAAAAAAAAAAAAATTCTAGACAAAATGACTACAAACATATCAAAAGGCAAAACATTTTAGGTGGGTTTGTGGGAGATATGTAATGATAGTATAGGAAACTCACACATATTGTAGGAGAGAGGTTTCATGAGAATCTCTCATAAGATAATTTTCCTCTTTTGTTATTTATTCATTACATATAACCTTACAAAATTTATTAGCAAAAAATAAATAAATAATTAACAAAAAAAAAAAAAGTCTTTAAACATAATAGGATAACTACAAATGTTGTTGTAAAACATTTGGAAGGCTTAATAAAAGATGTTAAATCATAATCTTCTTTGTCATACACTATAATATATATGGTTTATGGATGAAATTTTTAGAAAACATTTTTAGTATCTAGACATTGTTTACTTTATGAGATCCTTATATATTGTGGTCATGACATTGAAAAAAATATAAGTTTCAAATGTGACTAAAAAAAAGTAACTAGAAATTTAACCCAGTAAAAATAGAAGATTGACCTCACCCATAATGTAGAACCATTCAATTTGACTTATGTCCTACAAATTTTAATTATAATTCTAATTATATTAATGTTTCAAAATTTAATCAATTAACAAATTGTGTGTTCGTTTTTTTGGAGCTTGCCTCATGACACTTATGGTTGTATCAATAGTTTGCAATGCATAATATTATTGGACAAATGCGTAAACCTAAAATTAGGATGAATGAAAAATTATGACACTAATCCAAAAAAAAAAAGAAAAAAGCCTCATTATACACACATAAGAATAGGCTCTTTTTGAATCACAAAATATTTTTCCATTGAATTTGTATTTTCCTTTCATTATGGTCACGCATAGGAGTTTTCAAGTAAAGTGGTTGGCTATTAGATAGTTTTAGTAGCATTAATTTTGACTAATTTCATAAATTCATGTTAAGTTATTTGTGATATTTGATGTTGTGATATTTTGTTAAAAAAATACTAGCCTCTGAGCACATGTTCGCACGCGTGCTCAAAGGCTCTTTTATTTTTTGGGTAAAATTTAATAATTTGCATTCATTATAATTTGGAATTATTATATTTTCTAAACACAAAAAAAAAAAAAAAAAAAAAAAAATCTAGGGCTGTGATGACTATTATGCATTTGTGGTGAAATAATTTTTTCATCACACCCCTAAATCTTTTTGTGATTGGAAAATATAATAATCTCAAATTATAATAAATGCAAATTATTAAATTTTATCCAAAAAATAAAAGAGTCTTTGAGGCACGTGAGCGCGTGCTCAGAGGCTAGTATTATTTTAATATGTTATATGTTAAAATAAAAGATGAGATGCTTTGTGTATTGTAAAATAATATTTTATTATATATAAATAGCTTTTTAGATGGTAAAGTAGAAACTATTATGCAATTCTAGATGCTAATGCCGATGACAATGCAATGAGTCATTTGTTGTGATGGGTTAGACAAAGTGGATTAAATAGCGACTTTGTGGTGATGTGATGGGTTGGGCTTTATGGCAACAGTGCTTGTGTGTATATATTGAGTTGACTAGTTGGAGATGGTGGTTATGATGACCTTGGCTAGATGAGGAGAAATTATAAGATCCACATGGTGGATAAGTGATATGGTCCACCATTCCACTAAAAAATTGTCACTTGTTTAAAATTGTTAGTTATAAAATTTTTTTAAATAGAAATTAATTACTGATTTAGCAATTTTAAACAAGTGGAAGTTTTTTAGTAGAATGGTGGACAAGTGACATGGTCCACCAGAGGACTCTATAATTTCTCCTAGACGAGGGAGTGGGTATTTCCGTATTTGAGTGTCTTAAGTTGTTTTACAATGTCTTCTAAAAAAAAATTTATTTTATAATGGTTTGAAGTTTAAATTAGGTTTTGGTTTATATAATATGATGGGTGTTTGTGAGTCTTATGCACTTGGTGAGGTGGGGTTGGGAACAATAAAAGTTTAAATCACTTCACCCTATTGTTTATATGAAACACTAAGAGTCATGTAGCATGGGCGGCGCTACAGCCAGCCAAGGGGGGTTCATTTGAACCCCCTAACTTGGCCAAATATATATATATATATATATATATATATATAATTTTTTTGACCCCTAAATAAAAAATTTGAATAAACTTAAATTTGTTTGAACCCAGCTAAAATAAGCTTAAATATAATTATCTTAGTGCTACTTTCACAATATTTTTACAATAAAAGTTAAGTGGTATGTTGTAATTAGTTTTTATTTAGACTCACAACTGACATTGCTTTTTTATATACCTCTAACAACTTGTCACCTATATTATATTATGAAAGTGTTGCATCAGTAGCATTACTGTTAAAATTGCTATTGATAAAATTGCTTCTTTGTTAAACAGAATAAATAAATAAACTTTCTCTCCAAACTATACCTAATTCCGACACTATTGACCGCCCTAGAAAATTTTTTTAGAGCCACCACTGTTGTGTAGTTCAATTAGCACTTCCTGTTATCTTATAGTGGAGAGTCTAGAGATGATAAATGTTTAGGAAATTTTAAATTTTAATTTGAAATTACTCTAATTTATAGAATTTAAATATAATTCAACCTAAATAGATTTTACAATAAAAGAAAAAAAAAACAATTGTACAAAATAACTAGGATGATTTAATATAGATGCATCATGCAATGATAAAAAATAACGAAAAGGAATGAGTTGTTTAAAAGATTAACAATTTTAGTCGGAGGGGAAGGACGGGAACTACAATTAAAATTTATACTCAATTGAAACATAACATATATATATATATATATACACATATATATTCCTGAAATTTTTCGTTGGCCGAAGGGGTTGAGTCAGAATGAAAATCCTAGGAGTCATGTCTGTCCCAAATTCTACGGAAAAAGGCCTAAAGCGGAAATGATGGTAAAAGACCAAACAAGGTATGATCCTCTTGCCAAGAAAAGCCGACGAGGTTCAGATTGCCAAGGTAATGCCTCACTTGAGGACTGATGATTGATAAGGTAGCTGAGGAAGAACGTCTTACCCATAAAACAAGTTGGGGATCCAAGACTTATGCACGCAACCCAAGTAATAGTCATTTCTGCCAGGGGCGTAGCCAGGAATTTGTACATTGGGGGGGGGGGGGGGGGGGGCGACCACTTGTGCATAGAGGTGTTGACCTACATGGACCCACCACTTTTCTCTCACCACTCACAACTCACCACATGGTGAGTTGTAGCAAAAATTGTGTAAGTTTTTGTGATTCTAGCATTTTTCAATAACTTAAGCCCAACCCTATTTTCTTGTCTATCTCCCTCCTACTACACACCTTGACTCAAATGACTGCTAGGTTTCTTTAACGGCTTCTAGGGTTGGATTGGAAGTCTTTGATACCAAGTTGGAGTTGAGTTGTAAAGTGTGGAAGATTAGAAATAGGTGACAAGTAAGAGAGAGAGAGAGAGAGAGTAGTTTTGATATATAACCTAAGCAGTTTGAGTCTTTTTTTCTTCTTGGGTACTAATTTTGCATTTGGCTAATTATGACATTGTCAACATTCAACAAACATATTAATTTCATCATTTCTCAATACTCAATTAAGTCAGAGATATCTACAAAAAAAGTAGCACAAAAATATAATCCAATGCGCAAATGAATGGTGAGGAAGAATTCAACGGAGAAAGGGAGACTGAGATAAGAGGAAGTAATATTGTGAGACAATGCCTAATTACCTATAAGCTTGCCATTAATGAAAACACACAACACATCACACATGCTATCAATTGTCAGTGTTGGTCTAACTTCCTTTTCCTCCTACAGGTGCCCTAATTTCTAAATTGCTAACATTTTTTTTCTTAAAGAATGCATCAATTGTTTTTTGTTTGCTCATAATTCTTTTAGCTTTAAGAATATGGCTCAAAAATTAACCTGAAAAGAACTTTAAAAAATAAAATTTTAATTAGAAATTTTTACGTAGTTATATGAATGTTATTCATACTCAAGAAAAAACAAAATTTTCACTATAATTTAAATAGTCAACCCATTTTTAATACGACTTTAATTAATAATAACCCCTCAAACAAAAACAAAAATTAAACACACAAGTATTGGTACACAACATAAACCAAACAATTTAACAACACCCACAGCCACATCCACAGCAACATGATATCTAACTGATAAAAAATAGGTAATAAATCAAAACAATTTTACCTCAGAAACTTTGTCTTCACAAAGTGCAAAGATGGGTCACCCAGGTGGCAATGCCTACTGCCTCTGCCTCCAAAAGATCTTCCCTGTAAGACTCATCACAAACAATCTCCCCATGCCTTCAATCAATTATTTCTCTAAAAATCTATGAAAATATAAAGAGCATGTGAATATTTAGGTGTAGATAGTTGAAAAAATAAAAAAAAGACACTAAAAAGAGATGAATCATGAATGTCTAATGCTTAAGAAAGAGAAGAAAACTCACCAGGTGATCACCAAGTTCCAAAACTAAAGCTGAATCAGTTGATGAAGAAAGAAAAAATTAGTCAGTTTTTTTTTTTTTTTTTGGACTGTGAGGATAGAACAAAGAACTGGAGTGTTAGGGGTTGGTAGGCAGTGGTACCAGTGCTAAAAGTGCATCAAAGAAGACAAAAAAACCAAGTTCCAAAACTAAAGCTGAATCAGCTGATGAAGAAAGAAAAAATTGGTTAGAATTTTTTTTTTCTTCGGACTGTGAGGACAGAACAGAGGACTGGAGTTTTGGGGGCTGGTAGACTGCTGTACCAATGCTGAAAGTGTATCAAAGAAGCCAAAATAAAAGAATAAAAAGTAAAAAGGGCAAGGGATTCCATGGGTCAGGGTGGGCTTTTTGACATGAAGGGAAAATGTATTTTTGTTGATATTTGGATTTAAGAGTATTTAAATGTTGGACTTATGAGTATTTCCGTGGGCCAGCAGGTTTTTGTTTTATTTGGAGTTACCTAAAACTAAAGCTAGGGCTGGGAGTGAGCTGGGAGAATAGGTGAGAAATGGGTGGGGGGCCAATTTATTTTTTCTTCATAGTCTAATGGGAATTTTTTTTTTTTTTTGGCAGGGGCCATGGCCCCCCACCCCCCCCCCCCCCAAACCACTATATGGCTCCGCCATTTTTTGCATTAATTAGGTGTTCCTACCTAATACAAGCCACATAAAATAATGAATGACCAGCCTAAACGATGCTTTACACCCCATAAGTCCTCTTTCATCATCAAAAGGGGGAGGAGGCGTCTGATGGGACAAGCACATTCTGACATCTAGCATGATAATCAACTATTAGAAGGGAGTAAACTAAGAGTATAAATAAGGTCTTTCCCTACATAGAAAGGGGACTGAAAAAAATAAAGAGAGAAAGTGTGTAAGTCATAAGAGAATGTTTTACTTATAAAAGCTTGCTTATAACTTTGGCAGAAGTGTATTTGTGTCTTTAAATCCAACGGTGTTCATTTAGATTCTTGATTTTACTTGTTCAGTCTTCCCATTTTGGATTATCCTCTTGTTTTATAAAGGTAAAAATGCAAAATTGATCCTCTAATTTTCAGTCTTTTTCATTTCAGTCCTTTAATTTTTAGTTTTGTCATTTCAGTCATCTAACTTTTAATTGTTGTCAATTTGGTACTCCGTTAAACTCTAGTTATGTCCAGCTGTTAATTGAGCCAAAACAACGTTGTTTTGGCTCTTTTTTTTTTTTTTTTAATAACTTTTGGCATTTAAAGAAAATTAAAAAAAAAAACCTGATATTATAAAAAAAAAACATTTAGGTCGTTCCCCTTACTTGAAATCAAAACCGAGAAATCATTCCACACCCAAATCACTCACTAAAAAAGCTTGTAAATTTCCTACACACTTCTCAAACCAAATCCTCCATATTGTAAATCCAAAACACAACAACAACAAAACTCCCACTACCACTTTCAAGAAACTAGCTACTCATCAATCTCTCACAAAAATGTTTTAGCTTTCTTTCCACCATTTCATGCTCAGATTCAATCTTTCAACATCCCATCTCTTCCAATGTCCAAGAACACTCCTAAAACTGAAGAAGACAATGGATCTGACCCTGACCCAACAAAAATCAAACCGTACACGTGGCCATCTTTAGCAAAACCCATGAAATTGCCACACCCACAAAAATGCTTCATTTGCCCTCTATTCAACATTCTCCTCCTCATAGTCTTTGCTGCCATCGTCAACTTCCATGCTGTGCTTTGCTGCATCGACATCAACCTCAGCGCGTGGTCCCTGCAGAAGAAAACCCATGTCCTCAACTTCAACTCCACGCTCCTCAAATATGCGTCCGTCGATATCTTCGAGCCACGTGCCAAGCAAGAGATAGAACAATTGCTAGGGGCAACTTTGCGAGCCAAGGCCGGTATCGAATCTTCGCCCCCGACCAGCTTAATCATTTCCCCAAATTCTCTAAGTTAGGGATTTGGGTGTGGAATGATTCCTTGGTTTGTTCCCCTAAATGTTTTTTTTTAATATCACTTTTTTTTTTTAATTTTCTTTAAATTTCAAAATTTATTATATAAAAAAAGAGCCAAAACAACTTCATTTTGGCTCAATTAACGGTGGGATATAACTGGAGTTTAATAGAGTACCAAATTGACAACAATTGAAAGTTAAAGGACTGAAATGAAAAAGACTAAAAGTTAGAGGATCAATTTTGCATTTTTGTCTTTTATACATTAACTGTGTCGGTTAGAATTTCCAGATCAACTTTATAGTTGGGCCAAAGAGTTTTTGAACACCACAAAAAAAAAAAATATATATATATATATATATATATATATATATATATTCCGTTCTTTTTTATATATTTTTATAAACTACATGATGGGTAAAGATTTATTTGATGCTTAACTTGCTAAAAGAGCCTATATAATTGAAATTAACACGATTGGAAAATATTCCCTTTTGTAGTTAGAAAGAAAGGCATTTCATACACTTTTTATTCTTCAATAAGTTTAGGCACACAGAATTTTTAATAATTATTAGCATGAGTTGTTGTAAAATTTGTAATTGGATGATATATATATATATATATATATATATATATATATATATATAATTTAATAGTTGAGGATGTGAAATTTAAATTCAAGAAGTTTATGTTGGAAGTACCTTAGGGTACCTATTTGCTAGTTGAATTATAAAGCTGCTTTTTGTGTAATTGGATGGTATCAATTATGAGTACATATAAAAAAAAATTTGATGCACTATATATATATATATATGTATGTATGTATGTATTTTTTCTATATATTAAAAAGATTCAGAAAGTTAGTTATGACTTCAAAAAATGTCTAAAATACCCTTAATCTAATTTGATAATCTTTATTCCTAAAAAAATAGGGTTAAAATTGTAGTTCAACAAAATTCAAAAACAAAAATCTACCGCATAAATTTTTTTGCTAAAAATTAACACACACTCTATTTAAATATATTTCACATATGTTTGATACATTGTCTTTCCTAAAAGTTAGCACACACTAAATTCAGTAGTTTACTTATTTTTAAAATCCTAAATTTTAGCTTCTTAAAAATTTATTCCCGTGTAACCTTACTAACAATAGACAAATTCAAATTGACAAATTATGATATTGAACTAAAAAAAAGAGCCTCATCATAAGTGTAGCTTGTGATGAGGCTAGTATAACTTATTACCTTAACAAATTGTGAAAAATATTATAAAAGAGAGTATTATATATTTATATTTAGATCCATCACATTGCTCTTTTTTCACCTTTGTTTATTTCTTATGGCAAAACTAAATTACATATTTAGTCTTTTTTAATACCTAAAAAAATTTTCAATTACTAGCTAGTATTTTCAAATAATATACAAATACTGTAATAACTTATTTCTTACCTTTTATATATAAAAATTCTGTTATAACAATTTTATCTGTCCTGAAAATAAAACCTTTTTTTGATAGAAAAAAAAATTATATTTTTTTTATAACAAAAAAAATTATAATTTGGTTTTAAACTTTTAATTAAAAAAATAATAATTTGGATGGAAGTCGAGAGCAAAATTTTCGTCACAAAAATAATTAGAAAATTGCAAATTACAGGTGAAGAAGGGACATAGCGGTCAAATTGAGAAAGGCGTAGTCCAAGTTGGGAAACGCAATTCAAAACACCACCATCAACCATTGCAGAGACTTTACTATTCCTTCTACTACTATTTCCTACGTGTCATCAAGGACCTCACTGACGTTGAATTTCCTCTCAGACCAATGCTCACACAGAGAAAGAGGGTCAGAGAGAGAGAATTTTAGAAAATTAGGTAATTAGGGTTTTTCCTCGATGAATTCTTAGTTTTTTCGAGACGCATTTCTCCAAAATTCATCAACACCTTGCTCGAAATTCTCTCTCTCTGGTTCGCAATTCAATGTCGGATCACTCTGACTCATCGCCTCTCGTTGCTCCGTCGCCGATCACCGACCCCAGCGAGATCGACCTCGAGGCCGGCCCCGGCGAACAAATTCAATGCAGAATTTGCCTCGAAACCGATGGTAATTGTGTTAAGAATTTTGGATTCTATGTTTCTTTCTGTACTGTACAATTGGTGTTAAGAATTTTGATCAAGAAATTTAGGTCTAGTTCCAGTACATCAACCTCAGTTTGGTGAAACATTAACATGAATTTTTAGTGTGCTTTTGTTATTGTTAATTTTGCCTTTTAAAGCTGTATATTCAAGTTAATTGAGGCAATTAAACAATTGCATTTGCATATATTGTTGAGTGGGACAATTTAGGCTCATCTGCTTGTGATTTTATCTTATTTTCCACTCAGGTAGGGATTTTATAGCTCCTTGCAAGTGCAAAGGAACATCGAAGTATGTACACCGGGAATGTTTGGATCATTGGCGAGCCGTAAGGGTATGGGTGCCCATTTCCATCTTTAATTCTATTGATTGGAGCATATCATACGATAATCATATTAACACTTCTTATGCTAGTTGCTCCTGGGTTTAAGCATAAATTGCTTAGCCCGTCAGGGGCAAATGCCCCTGGATTACCCGGCAATTGATCCTGGCAAGTGGGTTCAGTTGCTCGTCGGTTTTACTGGCTAGAGGTGAGTCCAAAGGGCTCTTCTTCTTTAGAAAGGTTCCCTATGTTATTAAAAAAACACTTCTTATGCTAGTCATTGGTCTTAGCATGGTTACTATGTTTAATCATTTATGTGAGGTTCATGCTTGTGGATCAACTTTATAAACCCCAATTTTGATCGTCACTACACATTCACTTTCTGTTGATCAAAGTCTAGGATGTCCTAGAGTATGTACCCATCAGTCAGTCATTGAATTTGCACCACTAGTCTACTGATGATCAAACTGCATAGTAGAAAGTGGTCTTATCAAAAAACACTTCTTATGCTAGTCATTGGTCTTAGCTAAAGAACATTTGTAGCAAAAGTGGTCTTAACCGTTTTTTTTCCTGTTTAGCTTTAAGTAGCTTGAGTCTGCAATGTTAGTTGTTTTTGGGTTTAAATCCATTTTTGCCCTGTAAATTTGTACTGGCAGACATTCAAGATTTTTAATTTACTTCAAAGGTTAAGTATATGTTTGTTAGAAATTAGAGTAACCACTTGCAGGTACAAGGGTGGGGAGGAGAACTTGCAAACTAGGGTTATATATGCATTCAGTTGCATATGAATGTGATCCAGAGCATGTAGAAGTATGTGACGAAGGTTTATAAAGTGAACTTTTCTCGATACACTTGTAGCTTGCTAAAGTGAACTGAGGTCCACGCCACAATATATTGCATTATAAGGATTCTGTTGGTAACTGCCATGTTT
This sequence comes from Quercus variabilis, assembly GCA_030445155.1. NCBI lineage: Eukaryota > Viridiplantae > Streptophyta > Magnoliopsida > Fagales > Fagaceae > Quercus > Quercus variabilis. Next base: position 30,042,657 of record CP129450.1, on the reverse strand, counting down.
GCCAGCTGAATCCTGGGTAGCATAACATGCACACATATACGCACACAAATTTTGTTTGTCTCATGTATAAACTGCAAATTTCATGATGGACGTACTTCTTACAGTAAGATAATCTGCTTGGAGGTAGGCTTTTGATGATCTTTGCGTAGCCTGTTGTTCAATACAAATTGTTAGCATGTATGCTTATGTTCCTTAGGAATTGCTGCCAATGTGTCATTTTTAATTTATCTGCATCACACTTTGACTTCTGCAGGAAGGGTTTGCTTTTGCTCATTGCACAACCTGCAAGGCCCCTTACCATCTGAGAGTTCATGTTGCTGCTGATAGGAAATGGCGAACCTTGAAATTTCGATTCTTTGTGACTAGAGATATCATATTTATATTTCTGGCCGTTCAGTTTGTATGTAATTTTTTCTCTAACTCTAGTTTTTTTTTTTTTTTTTGGGGGGGGGGGGGGGGTTGTTGGTGAGAGGAATTGCATGTTAATAATTTGGTTCCTATGTCTATATTATCATTGTATGCAGGTGATTTCTTTACTGGCGTACTTGGTGTATTTGATTGATACTTACAAGCAATCTTGGCTTCGTCATGCATGGGGTTTCGACAGTGAGCTCAGTTTCTATTACATATGTGGTAAAATTTTAAGTACCTAATTAATAGTTGTCAAAATGTATAAATTTATGCCCCCCAAAATTTTATGATTCTTGTTAACTGTGCTGGTCAACCTATAATCCTGTAAATTTGCTAGTGTATCTGTTCTTACTTTGGGTCATCATTAATATGAATAGTGTTGTGGTCATAATTATTTGTACAGTCACTTACGTATGTTTATGTTTTGGGTAAGCAACTAAGTTAGTCTATGAAAACTACCCAAGGTTCCATTTTGGTCCATAACATTTAAAAATCAAAATAAAGTCCTTAAATAATTTAAAAAATTGCAATTGCATCCTCCGTCAGTCTAAGAGACAGAAAGTGATAATGAGTGGTGTTAATTTCTTACATGGTAGCTTCACTTATCAAAATAATAATAGTAATAATTACGTGGTAGCTGATGTTAAGAGAAGTTCAATTAAATATCTGCACACTTACCTCACCCAAGAAAGGAATTATTATATGGCAATTTTTGTTGATATGTGGCATTATTTTGTGTTTAAATTAACAGTAACAAAAAGAAAATCTCTCTGTTTTCTCTTTGTTTCTTCCCCCTTTCTGACCGAATCCCAAACATATAAGAGGTTCTTATAACCAACTAATATTTAACAATTCTTTTATTGACATGGCTATGTGATGTGGACAACTATCCATATGGCATATGTCATGTCAATCAAAATTGTTTTTCCAACACTTTTCGTCACATCCAATTGAAAGAAGGACCTAATGGCCACTAAAATTATTAGGGGACTTAATTGCAACCTTCTAAACTTCAAGGACCAATTATTTTATTTTTAAGAACCAGAGGAGTTGGTTGCCCCCTTTTTTTTTTCTTAAGTAGTACAATGATTCTGATCATGATTTTGAGTTGAATGTATTTAAGGTTATATTGTGCCCCTGGAGCATGTTGGGATGATTTTCATACAGTATTAAGGCTCAAAAGTTTTGAATGAAGTTATTAGTTATTTTTTATATATAAAAAAGTGGTATTTTCCATGACAACCATTAATGATAGTTAGAACACTCAAACTTCTCTTTTTCTGTTAAGTAAGTGATAAGTGTGACAAAAAGGAAGTGCAGGGATGTAAATTTATTTGTAGGTGATGACTGGTGAACCTGAATTTGCTTACAACCAGAGTCTTTGGATACCTTTTAGCTTGGGAAATGGATACCAGTCAAGTACTGTTTTATCCATTGATTGTAGGATGTGTCTATTTTCTTATTTGACTCTAATGACAAGGCTGTATATCGGTTGTCACCTTAGCTTTTTTTTTTTTTGCATTAATATTATATGCTGTTTTCAGTATTGATAATTCATGCATTAATATTATTTATTAAAAAAATAATAATTCATGCATTAATATTGTCGAGTATAGGCGCTCTATTGTTTTTTGCGCTGCTTGGGCTGTCTGGGTGCTTCATTACTTGTTATGATCGAAGGGTGCGGAATGATTTGGCTCAGCCTTGTCGAGAATTATGTCTTTGTTGCTGTCATCCTGGGTATGATTCTGCCATATATACTTTGAAACTTTGCCATAATTGTTGCAGATGATTTAAGTCGTACTGTCAGACTGTCAGTATGCTGCTATATCATTTCGTTATATCCTACTCATTCTTTTTTCACTCTATATTTTATAGAGTTTTTTAAATATAAAGTGGAGGTGTTTAAAAAAATTAGAATCTATCTTGGGTTTAACTCCTAAACTGTTGAGAGCTTTTAAGAAGCAAAGCAGCAAGGTAGAAGTGCTGCTTGATCTTAAAGTGAAGCTCATTCAATGGTGTAGTAAAGCAAAAAAACATGCTTTTTTTGGAGGTGCCAATCTCAAAAAAAAAAAAAAAAAGCAAGCTTTTTTTCTTCTTGGAAATACTTATGTGTTGTGTTTATAGAATGTGCACTTGCACTTTGAACTTAGGCTTCATGAGGACTTTGTGCTTAAGTGTGCCTTGAGCTTTTATCATCACTGTTCAAGATGCATTATCCTTGTTCATGTCGTGGCAGCTTTACTATGATGATTGTGGGCATTCTAATTATATATAGTTTCACAATTATTTCTTGGTATTGCCTTTATGTCATTTACTGCATAAAGGCTGCAATTTTTGTGCACCTGCTATCTGCCTATGTGCTGCTACTTCGATTATTGTACGATGGTCAAATAATTATAAAGGTTATGTATGCCTAGGAGTTTTTTTAAGGTTGAAATGTATAATGTATTAAGCACTAATATCTGTACCTAAAAAATATGTTGTCTATTATATTCACAAATTATCTATGTAAACTAAAAAATGCAAATCAATAATGACCTAAGATGATTCAACTTTTCATTTTATTGTTGCAGAGTCTGTGCAGACTGTCACCTACCTGGTACCCTCTGTATGTGGACTGACTGCACCACATGCTTTGAAGGTTGTGCCAGTATGGCAGGTGAATGTGGTTGCTTAGGAGGCGCTGGTGAAGCAGGATTACCTTTATTATTTATAATGGCTTTGATTGTTCTGGGACTTTTTACAGTTATTGGGATATTCTATAGTGTGTTGGTGGCTACAATGGTTGGACAAAGAATTTGGCAGCGGCACTATCACATACTTGCGAAAAGGATGCTAACAAAGGTGAGAATGGGTGACCTGTCTTCTATTTTTCTCTCTATATGCTGATAGACCCACGGCGCACTAAGCTCAACCAGTCAAACTCAACTACTCAAACTAGTAGGCCTTCAGGTTATAGCTGTGTATAAGAGGGATCATTATATAATAAAATGAGTAATATTTCATTGAAGAACTAAATATCAGGATGGAATGGTGAAAAAAGGATCCAGTTTTTGGATCCAATTGGGAGGCTTGGCATTAGAATACTTGTGTTTAATAGAATATTCATCTTAAGCTTAAAAGCTGTAGACTATCAGATATCTCTGGACCTGGCAGGCATGCAAGTTTATTTTGTGAGGTTGTCTTTTCTATAGAAACTTCAGAAATGTATGTTTTCTAGGAGTTTTCCCCATTTTGGATAAGTATTCTGTTTTCTAGGTTTGCATGGGGACATGCTAATGTTTCAGCAATTTGGTCTAAATTATGTTGGATATGCCCTTTGTTATGCAACTTTTTGGTGATAATTCTGGCTCGATGAAAATATATATTGCAAGTTGGCATGCTTAACTTGTCATGTTACTCATTCACCATGTATTTTTCCATGAATTGTTGGCCTCCCAAAAGTACTTTACAGAGCTAGTCATAATATTATACTCATGATTTTAAGTTTTGCCATCACCAAATATTATAATGCTATTCAGTCTTTTGATAAGGAGGTTATTCATTCTTGGTTGTGAAACTGATTCGATTTGCTTTTCCAGGAATATGTGGTTGAGGATGTTGATGGTGAGATGACAGGATCTGACTGGGCTCCCCCGGCTCTTCCGCCTGAGCATGTTCAGCAACTAAAAACTCTTGGCCTCCTATGAATTCAAATGGTGTATGTATATCACTTTCAAAAGAATTACAAGATCTAGAAATGGGCCGACTCTCTAATACAGTAAATTGGTCCTAACTATGGGCTTGCTAGTTGCTAAGTCTTTTTGACTTAGTCAACAAGAGTGTGCATCTCAAGGGCACTCCTTGGTGTAGTCATATGTAATACTATGTATAACTGTGAATGATAATATTTGAAAAAGAGCCTGATGTTCTTATTGTTACTTTCACATACTTGTAAGAAAACAAGTACAGGATACCTCTAATGACTAACGAAAGGTATTTTAATGATAATTTCATGCCAAATTCTTGATAGAGAAATTGCTTCTCTTCATTTTATTTATTTGCTTGGAGAGTTGTGTCAAAAATGTTTAGATCGCTTTTCTTCATCAATTACAAGTTACAACTCTAGTATATTCTTTATTCACAATGGAAAATCCATAAACTTACTATATCTTGTTCAATATAATTGTGTAGGCAAAATTAAAAAGGGAAGAAGGCAAAATGAGAGCTTGAAATAACTTTCCTCCGGATCAAAGCAAAACGAAATCGTTTCAACAATCTCCCTTAATATTCTTTTTAACTTTAGCTTATTTGCATAAAGATTCACTTCCAAGTATATGTGTGCTATGTATTTATTTGTGATTTGTGCAAGTATCAAAACTATATGGTTTAAATTAAATGCAATAATCCATAATTACATGATGAGTTATAATATATATATATATATATATAAAATATATGTATGTATGTATATATTTGTGTGTGTTTAACATGGTTTTGATAACCGGACTGGATGGTCCTACCGGTTGAACTAGTCACCAGTCCGATTTGGAAAAAATTCCCAAAATTGGCAAAAATCAATCAAAAATCGAGAGCCAAAGGCAAATCCAGTTTTGCCTCAGTCCGATTTTTAAAACCATGGTGTTTACCTTTTTCTCATAGTTTCTTTATCTAAATGTTGGTTGAACTTTAATTTTGAGTGAAAAATAATGTGTTACTTTTATTGAACCTTTTTTTTATTATTATTTTTTTTATAAGTTTGTATGGTAGTCGGCCATTATTAACAGGCTCACAAGCTAAGGGGTTGGTACCAATCTAATGGTGGGCCCAATCCATAGTGCTCGAGAGATTGGCCTTGAATTAGTTAGTTCTTGGGATTTAATCTCGTTCGGGGTCCGGTCCGGGGAGTACCTCGGTAATGCCTTAGGGGACATCACTGCCGAGCAACATTCGGCATTTATTGTAAGTCCCAAAACTTGGAATCTCCGTTTCCAAGGTAGGACCCAGGTACGTCAAGAATAATCCTGAAGGGCCCCACCTGCACGATAAATACTAAAATTAATCATTCCAAGTCCACTAAGGGAGGGTATAAATAGGAAGAGGAGAGGAAGAATGGGGGTTAGACACTAGAGAGTACAAAACCAGCATACTACAAACTGAGAGAGAGAGAGAGAGAGAGAGAGAGAGAGAGAGAGAGAGAGACCGAGAACAAACAGCCTTGAAGGGAGAATAGGTAACCAAGTCACAAATACTGATTTCATTTCTAAGGAACTTCCCATTATAGGATATTCGCACACCCACAATAACAAATAAGTTGTAAGCCCAATATAGGAATTAGCCCATTAACCTAAATTTGGCCCGCACAATTGGCGTCGTCTGTGGGGATCTCTTACTTAGCTGTAGTTCTAGGCGAAATAAGCTATTGTCGAGTATGACTGACAAGCATTCGGCAAGTTCGGCAGACAGTCGGTCAAAGGAGGCAAAAAAGAGATCAGGATCGCTGGTATGAACAGAATGGGAATGGCCTGGCTCGGGAGAAGGGTCTTCGCAGTTGTATCGATCAGCATCCGATATTCCCAAGCAGGAGCATTATGATAAAAAGGGATCAAGAATTAGAGTGTTTGCGTAAACAAGTTAGGGACTTGGAGTTGGAAGTACGAGGTAGGCATGTAACACCCCAAACCCATACCAAGGATTTAGATGCACGACTTGTCTTATAAATAATCAACAATAATATAATAGAACAGAGCGTAAATAAATATCCACAAATAAACTTCAAACCATCAAATTTCTTTCCTATGAAATCCATTAAAAAAAACAAAAATTTTAACAATAAGGTCTCCAAATACAATCTCAAAGAGTTCCACAAATGCCAAACTCACCATCCTAAGAAAGTTTACTAAAACAGTTCATCTACTAACATTGCTCCAAAAGAAGTCTTCAATCTATGGCTCCAATGATCTACCACCAAAAGATATTTCATTACTCTAATTTGAAAGGGTGGAGAAAGGGGGGGTGGGGGTGGGGGGGGGGGGGGTGTGAGCTAGAAGCCCAATGAGAGATTACATAACATAAGGGTGTTTTTCAAAACAAAACAATAGTATCATTGACAAAATATAGTCTTTACAAATAGTTTTAACAATAATATAATATATTCTATAAAATTGTTAGGAACAAAACATTTAACTATAACACTGTAATTAGTAAATAAAATAGAAACCACTTTAGTTAGCCAAAATATACTAAATGGGTAGAAACAATATACTATAGTAATAAACAATTTTTCTACTTGTGAAGGCCAATAACGATAAAACAATAGTTTGATATGGAAAACATTAAATATTAGCCAGACAAAGACATAAACTGCTAAACACTTGATGGGTGATTCCCATAGGGAACAATAACACTAACCTCAAAGAGGCAACACTGGCTCTAAAGAGCAAATGATAACACTGCACCATACCACAATAACACTACATTAGCCGAAGACCAACACTTAACCCTGTGTTGGCAAAGGTTGCAGACTGTCTAGCTGACCGTTTGAAAACATTCTTACTTTATTACGATATTGTCAATACCAATCATATATCATATAACAAATACTTTCTCAAAAATATAGTTTTGAGTCATTCTTAACATATACAGTTTCAAAGTAATATACAAGAAATAATAAAATTCAAGTATGTGTATAAAGTATTGATAATGGTATAAGTTTTTGAAACTTCACTTTTGCAACTTTGTATACATATAAATATATTTTTACCAAAAAATATATATGAATATATATATCGTGAGAGACCTCATGTTCTGAAGTCCACTTACGTCAAATCACCAAAACACTTTAGACCTCAACTATCCAAGCCAATGTCACTCAAACCCAATACATAAATAGATAATTTATTCAGTGCTAAGCTTTCCACTACTAATTAAAAATCCTCTTACTAAAATAAAATAAATAAAGCAGCCACCAAAAGCTCTTGCATTAGCTATAGAGATGATTTTGCTGTGTTAAGCCATACTTACTCTATTTATATAATCTATTAATTCTATCCCTCTTACAAAATCATATATGGACCTCTATACATCATACTTACACGTCAGATCCTAACAATGTTTTTCTAACCAAAGGCCTATCATTAGTATTTAATACTTTACCATCAGATCTGAAATAATCCAAAAGCATTAGTATTTACTTACATCTCATGATAGTCTATTTAAATTGGATGTAGGGAATTCGATCTCAATTGGGGTATTTATGTCATGTAGTCTTATGACTCACCATGCTATGTACATAAATTATGACTCTTTACTCTCTACATATATATAGATGCCTATCATGCCACTTAATTAAGTCATAACACAGAAACTTCAAGAAATCCTATACCATCAACTTAGAGATACCTTGCACCATGTAATATTGTAATATCGACTCTACTGTTTGGAGATAAACAACATGTATCTTTAACCTATGATATCACACACACAATTTATAGTCAACTCCTTAGAAGTTACCTTGATGTTGTCTTTGTCAAGTTTGGCAATGATCCTTTTTGCCGTAGCTTTTAGCATCCATCGTCTCTCTCTACCTTTCACGTGATTGACTTAAAAAACCCAATATATATAACTCTAAAATAACACTCCAATTCAGTCTAGGAAGATTAATCCCACTCCAATTAGTACTCTTAAAAAACACTCATACTTAGGCTAGAGTTTAAGACCCACTAAAACTTAAATAAGCTTCCAAGACTTTAATTCCCAATTAAACTCAAATTAAGGTTGTTTAGATAGGCTAGAACTCTAAAAGGATTCCAATAACACTTAAACTCCTAATCCAAATAGGTTTCAATCTCTTATCCTTTTCCTTAACTGATAAGGAGACTAAAAGTTAAATATGAATAATCAACAAAATAACTCTCACGTTCCATCTTCTTTTATTAATTTTCTTTGTAGTGATTATAATATAAAATAATATCACCTTAAAAATAAATTAAATAATTCATCAATTCCACTCTAGAAGTAATTAAATTAAATTTAAGTGAGGCGGGTGTTACAAGGCGTTGAAGAAGGAATCGTGATGAATCCCCTGAAGGATCTAGCAACACCTGGGAAAGTAGTGGAGAGTTCTCTCATCAAAGTGGTTCCCGCTGATCAAGAGAGACATCGCAGGATTTCGCCGACCGATTGTCGATTTCTCCCAAGCAACGTAGGCATCATAGTGCGGCGATGGATGCAATAAGCCAGGCTTTACGCAGAGCGGCCCGGTCACCATTTTCTGATGAGATTAAACGTGAGCAAATGCCTAAATGATTTAACAGACCACCTTTCATTTCGTATGATGGTAAGGCTGATCCCGTTGAACATGTTAGCCATTACATTCAGATGATGTCATTGTATAGCCAAAATGACGCGCTTATGTGCAAAGTATTCCCTTCCAGTCTCGAGCTTACGACTTTGAAGTGGTTCAATGGATTAAGGAAAGGGTCAATACACAGTTTCGGTGAGTTAATTCAAGAATTCGGGCTCGGTTTATGACTTATAGCCAGGTGCCACAACCAGTTAATGCGTTGCTGTCTATGAAGAAGGGGGCTGAGGAAACTCTTCTGGAGCTATGCCAACAAATATTGGGAACTTTACAATGAAATTGGGGGAGGCAATGAAAAGGTGGCCGCCAGCACCTTTCGATTGGGACTTCCTTAAGACTTGGAGTTGCGAGACTCGTTGACCATGAGGCCCCTCGAGAGTATGCATCAGTTAATGAGGCAAATTGAAGAGTGTAAAAGGTGGGAGGATGATCAATAGCAAAGCAAAGGCAAGGCGCCCACCACTTCGCAATATGCAAAGGATTCATGGCCAAGGGGCTTTCAGCCAAGATCGAGGAGAAAGCTAAGAATCTAAGAGCTTAATGTTTGGACCGGGGAGGTCAATGTAGCGTTTAAGGAACCCGTTCATAAGATTCTAGAATGGATCAAGAATGAACTGTATCTCTGGTGGCCAAGCAAGATGGGAGGTGATCCGGCAAGAAGGAATCAAAATTTATATTGCATGTATCATTGAGAAAAGGGACACTACTAAACAATGCAGAGTATTTAAGGATCATTTGGAGCAATCGGTAAAATCTGGGCATTTGAAAGAGTTTATGGTAGTGCCCAAAGGCAACGCTGCAGGGTAGGCATCAAGAACTCAGGGGAGTACACTCCCACCGCCGTTGGGGGTGATTGAAGTCATCCTTGCAGCTTCGATGAGCATAAACCTGAGCCGACGCAAGGGGGTTTTAAGTGTAGTCTCGGTAGAGAATTCTGAAGGTGACACTTGGCCTGGGAAGAAGCTGAGGGTGAATCGGGGGCCGATTGAGTTTGAGGATGAAGACCTAGAAGGGACGACTCAGTCGCATGACAATGCCCTAGTAGTTATCGCCAGAATTGGTGGCTTTGTAATAAAAAGAGTGTTATTAGATCAAGGAAGCGGGGCAAAGTGATGTACCCCGATCTGTACAAGGGATTGGGGCTAAAGGTTGAAAACTTGTCTAAATATAACACTTCCCTGGTGGGATTTGATGGTAGAATGGTGATCCCAAAGGGACAAATCTCTCTACTCGTTAATACTGAAGGGAAAGAGGTGATAGTAAACTTCATTGTGGTGAACTCCTTCTCCCCAGACACTGCGATTCTCGGACGGCCCTGGATCCATGCTATGGGAGCCGTACATCCACCTTGCATGTGAAGGTGAAGTTCCACACCGAGCAGGGGATTGTCGTTGTAAGAGGAGATCAACAGGTAGCAAGACAATGTTTGGTAGCGGCTATCAATCGAGAGATTAAACAAAAGGAATCAGTCGAGAAAGAATGGTTATAGCAATTACAGGAGCTCGTGGAGGGCAGAGGTGTTGACAGTGTCGAGGATCTAGTTAAGGTTAGTATACTTCCGTACGAGAATAGGAGTTTTCAAATAGGTGCAAGTTTGAGGCAAGAAGAGCGGGTGGATTTGTTATTGACCTTGGTACAGAATATAGACGTGTTTTCCTGGAGTCCGTATGATGTCCCCGGGGTCAACCTCGAGTTTATTACTCATGAACTAAATGTAGACCCGTTATTTCCCCCTAAGAAGTAAAAGCCGAGAAGGTCGGCTAAGCCACATGTTAAAGCCGTGAAGCAAGAAGTAGAAAGGCTGAAACAAGTTGGGGCAATTTAGGAGGTCTTTTTCCCAGAATGTTTGTCTAACATTGTAGTGGTTAAGAAGAAGAATGGCAAGTGGTGGGTTTAAGTGGACTATACTGATCTCAATCGGGCATGTCCTAAGGATCCATTTCCAATCCTGAAAATTGATCAGTTAGTAGATGCAACATGTGGGCTCTCGAGGATTTCTAGACGCTTTCCAAGGCTATCATCAGATTGCACTAGTAGCCAAGGATCAAGAGAAGATACCTTTTATAACCCCTAAAGCCAATTACCACTATACAGTAATGCCTTTTGGCCTTAAGAATGCAGGGACAACTTATTAAAGGATGATGACTAGGATGTTCAGGGATAAGATTGAGAGCACGATGGAGGTATACATAGATGACTTGGTTGTGAAGAGTCGAGAGAGAGAGAGAGAGAGAGAATAAACTGCCCTGAAGGGAGAATAGATAACCAACTCACAAACACTGATTTCGTTTCAAAGGAACTTTCCATTTTAGGATATTGGCACACCTACAATAACAAATAAGTTGTGAGCCCAATATAGGAGTTAGCCCATTAACCAAAATTTGGCCTGCACAAAGTTATTATTACTATTTATGAATAACTGAGTTTAACTTATTTCAAAGTTAAAAATATTTTAACTTACATAATTTTTAGAGCTGTCCATCCCAACCATGACCCGACTAACCCGTCCAACTCGAAGCCACCTGAACCAAAATTGTCCGATTGAAGGAGAGAGGCGGTTGGTGGTGGGTCTCAGAGTTCCACAACCGATGCCGATAGGTCGAATGGCAAGTCTCCTTCCCCAAAACCCGAGCCACCGATCCAACTAACTAAGCCTTGAAAAAGGCCAGATCTACCTAGATTCAGCAAAAACATAGTGGTTTTCGCTTAGATCCGCTAAAGATCTTGTGATTTTTGGTGAAGATCTTGTCATTTTTGCTAAGATCCGACTTCGATATAGTGGGTTTTGCTTAAATATGGCTCAGATTTAGTGTTTTTTTTTTTTTTTTTTTTTTTTTTTGCTTAGATCCGGTGAAAAATACACATCGCCACCAAAAGGAACCTCCAACAGCATCTTCGTCGGCCTCGTTCGATCTGACTGTTGACCAACCGAGTCCGATTTGACTTGATAGTTGGTTTTCACGGTCGGTGGTGTGTCTTCTTGCCGGAAACCGAATTCCATCGGGTCGGATACAGGTTGGTAAATAAGGGTATCCACATCTATTGAGTATCTGACTATTCCTTTGGGCATGTGCGGTCTCCTTGTCCCACACACACAGGGTTATTACAAGGAAGAATCCCTTAGGTGGCCCCAAGGTGCTGGCAAGGAGAAAGTATCTTATGAGACACTCTCCCCACATTAGCACACTTATTTGGTTGGACTATCCAATAAAAATAGGACATGCTTTTCTCGTCCTCCATTTTCATTTTAGAAATCAAATTTCATAAAAACTCTCTCTCTCTCTCTCTCTCTCTCTTGGCCGTCGTCTCATTTTTTAAAACTTTTTTGTGGTAAAAAATAAAATAAAATTAAGACATTATTGATTTAATTATTTGTTGTGAGTTTTACCGTACATAAGTCAAACTCAATTGGCAATATATAATGGACATTATTAAAGTTTTTTTCATTAAAAAAAATAATCAATTTTTTTTAACATATTTGGATAATGCCATTCAAAAATATATATTTAATATCATTTAGATACAATGGCTTTAAGGAATTAATTTAGATCTTTACATAATTACATGCAAATGAATTGAAAGATAAATGGTTGGAGCATTCTGTAATGAGTAAAAAATTTTAAATATCAAATAACAAAATACATGCCTAGATAATTTGGTCACACTAGAGTTAAAAACATATATTTAAAATTATAGACATGTATGAGAAACATTTATAAGTGTGAAAAGAGTGAAGGCAAAGTATACAATGAGATTAGCAAAAATTATGAGTGCTTGGCCCCATTTTTTAACAATTCATGTACGAAATAAACGGCTTTTCAAAATAAATTATGATATTTCCTAGAGTGTGTGTTACTTAACAATGATATGATATCCATAAAAGAAACCATGTATAAATAAGTAAACAATCAAATTTTAATGTATATTTTCAAATTGAAATAGAGTGCCAACTACAATTGATATTAGATTATAAAATTAGTTTTCAAGATTATAAATTTCTTATATATTTTTATTCTTTATCAAATTAGTTATCCAATAAGGCATTTGTAATTTTGTTTTATATTTTGAGATGTTTATATTGTGTAGAAATGAAACTTGTGTGTTTGTTTTAATTTTTTTTTTTTTTTCAGTTAGTAATGTTGGAATTTGTAAAATTTTAAACTTATTGAAAAAGTAATAGTTTGTTTAGTTGAGCTTATTCCTGATATGAATGATGAATTCAAAGTAATGCATTTTATATTAATTAATTTGTTACATTACTTTCCAAATGGAAAATACTTTTTTTGTTCTTAAAAAAATTTCATGTGAAAAATACGGGTCGACTTGACTCGACCTGAAACCTGATTGATCTGACCCATTCCTAACCCACCTAAAATGACCTGTTTTGAACCAAACCCATTTGACCTGCAACTGGATTGACCCAAACTATCCAAAAAGTTGTTTAAATTCTTGTATCATCTTTGTCGAAGCAAAAAAGCCCTACATAAAAAAAATTGTCATAATCTTAGAAAAAGAGATAAACAAAACCATCTATCTTATCCATAAAAACATACATACTCAACTGGGGTGGGCATACCCATTATCAAAATATCATAATTTTCACAATAACTCAATCAATAATATGATATTCAAAAAATTTCCTTGAAACTTTTATCACAAATGAAAATAAATATAATAAAGGTTAGATATATTGTAGGAAAGCGCCTCCAGATAGCACTCCCACCTCAATATTGATTGTGAAAATATTATGACTATAAAAGGATCTCTAAGAATTGAATGATAGGAACAAAGCAAACACAAAATTAGAAAATAAACAAACACACATAAACAAAAGAACACCAATGGTTTATGTAGTTCGGCTTTTGGCCTACATCCATGGGCAACAGCGAAGAAATTCCACTAATCAAAATATGGAGATATACAAGTTGGTGTTTCAATATTCTCACACACACCCAATCCCTAATACACCCAATAGCTCTCTCACAAATACAGAGAATAGAGAAAACCTTGCACCCTATTCTAAACTAGAGAACTCTCACAAAAATGCACCAACCAATCTCTCTATTTCACTCTCTATTTTTTCTCTATAATTGGCGAAGCACCTCTATCCTATTTATACTAAGTTAGGCTGGCTAGTAGTGATTGCTTTGCACCAAAATTGCTATGAAAAGCTAGTCCTAAAACAATTAGGAAACAGTGTTGCACATGAAATAGGAAATCAAGACTTGTATGGAAATAGTGTTGGCAATGAAATAGACTTCAAGTATTGTACGGCACTCCAAAACAATCATAGCTTAAGTTGAATTCAAGCCACCGACTTCACAAGATATCATAATCCTATACTTGTTTTTTAAGATTCAAATCATCTAATTGAGAACAAAGGTCTTGCTAAAATTTAGAAATTCAAAAACAAATGAAATTTCTTAAAGTGAATGAGAAATGAATTTCCACAATCTTATAAAATTAGTGTTGATGCAATATGACCTTTAAAATATCAAAAGATAATGCTCCAATAATATAGACCTCAAATAAAAGCATCAATTCAGGTTTGACCAACGGGTAATTTTGCCGGGGTAAGATTCAACTTGCCATGTCAAATTACCAAAACATCACATTTGACGGTTTCATCTTCACAGTGTGCAGTATCAAATCACATATGACTGCATTTTTGTCACATTCGAAGGTTCCCTTTTTTTTTCCTCACAATTGATACTTACATTGTAACATTAGGCAATACTAATATTACATTTGACTGTACTTCTGTCGCATTCGGTGGTACTTTCTTTTTCTCACATTTGACGGTTCTATTGTCACATTGGGCAATACCAACATCACATGTGACTGTACTTTTGTCACATTCAATGGTTTCTTAATTTTTTTTTCTCAGTTTGACTTATCTATTGTCACTTAAGACAATACCAACATTAGTTTTAACCGCACTTTTGTCACATTCAGTAGTACATTTATTTTTTTTCTTAAATTTGACAGTTCTATCGTCACATTGGGTAGTACCAATATCACATATAACCTTATATTTGTCACATTCGGTGGATCCATTATTTTTACTCACATTTTACAGTTCCATGATTACATTGGACAGTGCCAACATTATATATGACTGTTATTTTTGTCATATTCGATAGTTCCATTATTTTTTATTCATATTTGACAATTCCATGGTAATATTAGGCAGTACCAACATCACATATGATCGTACTTTTATCACATTCTGTAGTTCCCTTATTTTTTTACTTACATTTGACAATTTTATTGTCACATTAAGTAGTACTAACATCACATATGACTGTACTTTTATCACATTTGGCAGTTCACATTTTTTTCACATTTAACGATTCTATCGTCACATTAAATAGTACCAACATCACAACTAATAGTACTTTTGTCACATTTAGTAGTTTCCTTATTTTTATTTTTACTCACATTTGATAGCTCTATCGTTACATTAATCAGTACCAATATTATATATGACCGTACTTTTGTCATATTCGGTGGTCTATTAGTTTTTACTCACATTTGACAATTCCATAGTCACATTGGACAGTTCTAACATCACATATGACCCTACTTTTGTCACATTCGGTGGTTCCATTATTTTTTTCTCACATTTTATTGTTCCATTGTCAAATTAGGAAGTACCAACATCACAGTTGATTGCAATTTTTCACATTCAGTGGTTCTTTTATTTTTTTACTCACATTTGACAGTTTTATCGTCACATTATTTAATACTAATATCACATATGACCACACTTTTGTCACATTAGGTGGATCCATTATTTTGTACTCACATTTGATAGTTCCATAGTCACATCAGGTAGTCACATTAGGCAGTACCTTTAGAACCTAAAAAAGGACTGTATACCCTAAAACCTAAAAAATGATGGAAATGCCCACAAAACCTAAGATAATGACTGAAATACCCTTAGAACCTAAAAAATGATTGTAATACCATTGAAACCTAAAAAATGACCAAAAAGCCCATATAACCTAAAAAATTAATTGTAATACTCTTAAAACTTAAAAAATGACTGCAATGCCCCTGAAACCTAAAAAATGACCAAAAATACCCCCTAAAATTTGAAAATGACCAAAATACCCCCTTGAAACCCTCTAAAATCACTAGAATACCCATAGAACCTAAAAAATAACTGAATGACCTTAAAACCTAAAAAATGATTGAAATAACTTTGAAACCTAGAAAATGACCAAAATGACCCTATAACTTAAAAATGACTTAAATACGCTTAGAACCTTAAAAAATGACCGTAGTGCTCCCAAAACTTAAAAAATGACCGAAATACCCCAAAACCTCCAAAATGACTTAAAAATCATCCATGAATTTCACAAGAGTTTATTCATGACAAAGCTTACTGGTTTATTAATTGCCTACTCTATTATTGTAAAATTGTAATATGTGGAGTAATTCTAGAGCTCTTTTTTTTTTTTTTTTGTTTTTTTTTTGGGTGAGTTAACATGATGGTGCGTAAGATCAGTTTGGTTGAACACTTCGGCTTCGGTGGGTTGCTACGCTTGCAGAGGCCTGCAAAAGAAGAAGGAAATCAAAGGATGACCGGGATGGACCGGCCAAATGTCCTCCGATGGTGAAGTTAGTGTCTTCTCTGGTATGAAGTTCTAACTGTACTGTAAGTAAAGAAACTCAGAATCTCCTACCTTCAAATAATTCGGACCGGTCCTTATATAGGATACCCTGGGGCGGTTATTGGTTCAATAACTTCCCCCATATTTGTGGAATCCGGATGTAACTTCTTCAACGGCTATAGAAATCATAACCGCTGCTGGAAGTTACACACTTGGGAGAAATAGGCGGCGACGAACACGGACAGATTTAACCACTCCAGAATTTGCTAAGTTCATGTGGTCGTCCATGTGCAATTCCTATGGACGACCCTTTATGACGCTATTCGTTGGTCGTCGAAGTGATTCACCGTGGACGACCCTCTGTAAACGGGACCTGCACCATTTGGACCCCACAAGGACGAGAGGTCTGGACGAATAAGAGAAGCAGAATCGCTAGGCAAACCGCGCATCATTGGACGACCCCTCTGGACGAATAGGAGACTGCCATTTTTTGCTAACCCAACAGTTGCCCCCTTGTCTAGGGTGTCGTCCAAGGATATTATTGGGATTTTATCCCTTTGATATTGCCACGTGTCATGATTTAACTCGTAGAGGAATAAAATCGATTACATTTTTCCACGCGATTGCCACGTGTCGTTCCCTCAGTGGATGGTGTCGCTTCGCTGACCCTACCTCTGGGCCCTATAAATAGGTATATTCTCTTTCCTGCCCTCTCACCTTTCTCAAAAACTTCCTTCTGCTTCCTCGTCCGAGACTGTCGTCTAGCATTCGTCTTAGTCCTCAGGTACTTCCTCTTCCCTTAGGTTTTCATTTTGATCGTTATTGTAGTTATGTCTTCGTCTAGTAGCATAGAGAGGGAGATAGACGAATATCAGGACGTCTCGTCTGGAAGTTATGAGAGTGGTGAGGGTAGCACTAGCTTAAGTAGCAGTTCCTCGGACGAGCAGTATTCGTCCGGGGTACCTGGCATTTCCCTAGAAGAGTTTCAGGAAATGCAACGTAGGATGGCCTCTGGAACTGGGGCTAGCTCGTCCAGAGCGCCACCTAGCCCTTCTCAGGACGAGGAGGAGGAAGAAAATATTATATATAGCTGTGCACCTGAGGTTGTGTCCATCTTAGACGCTCCTAAGTTAAAAACATTAGTAGATAGATACCAAATTCCTATCGAATTTGGACCTCGTCTACCCAGGGAAGGAGAATGGTGTTGTTCACCTTCTTCGGGTCTGGGGGTATACTCGTCTTATCTATTAGCTGGTCTTAGGTTTCCCCTAAATTCATTTTGTAGAGGTCTTCTTCATAGACTAGGTATTGGTCCCAACCAGCTTAATCCTAACGGTTGGAGGACGGTAGTTGCCATGCAAGTGTTATGGCGTGAGGCATTAGAAGGGGATCGTCCTATAACAGTGGACGAGTTCCTTTTTTGTTATAAGCCCTCAGAAATAAAACAATCAGCTGGTTTTTACCAGTTCTCGTCCAGAGGCTCTCAGTATAGTTTAATAAAGGGCCGTAGCTCGTCTGATAGGCTCTGGAAACAAGAATTTTTTATCATTTCTGGAAACTGGGCTGGGGACCCAACAGAAGTTAGTAAAGCCCCCTTCCCTCCTTTTACCAGCCCCATAGGTCGTCTTCATCCTGAGGGTATGTTTCCTTTCCATGTTACTTCACTTTTTTACATTTTTTCCTGCTATCAATCGTCTAACCATTTTTCTTTTACTGGTGCAGCTGTTATTCGTCCACGTTTGGACAAGTTTTATTTAGATCGTATCGACCAAGTCCGTGCCTTCCCTGGAAGGACTTTTCACGATTTGGTCACTTTCAGTAGTTTGGCTACGTGGGGACTTGGCCCAGAACCTACTTCTGAAAATTTGAGTCACGAGGAGACCACTCGACGAAGTAAGTATCGTATTCTACAATATTTATTTCGATCCTCTTTTTCTTTCTTTTTTTTTTTAACTGATTTTCCTCGTCATAGGAATAATGACAATGAGAGAAAATAAGGATAAAACCGTAACTAGTGGGGACGAGGATGCTCCACCTCCAATCGTCCAGAAGGCTACCGTCCAGCTTGGGAAGAGGAAATCCAAAAAGATTTCAAGTTCTGTGGACCTAGACGCCCTTCCGAGTCGTCGAGGTCCTAAAAAACCCAAAACCAGTCAAACCCCTCTTCCCAAGGTTCCCAAATTCAATCCTCCACACACAGTGAATTTGGACGAGTCTCCTACTGAAGTGGAGCCCGTCCAAACAGTACATCCTGTTCAGACTGACCCTACACCTTCTATCAAGACTTCTAGGAAGCCTCATCCAACAGACTCATCAGATCGTCCCTCCAACTTAGTCCTGGACGAGGGGTACGCGTGGAGGACGTTCAAAGGGATCGTCACTGACAATGAGGTTAATGAATGTTACAACATGTCAGTGAAAGAATTTGAACGCTCTGGCATCCACGACCTCTTTAAGGTGTGTTTTAACTCGTCCTTGCTCTATTTCTTTTTCTCTCTCTTTTTCTTTTTATACATATCTGACCAACTCTTATTCGTCCATGCAAACAGGCTATGTCAAAGTTCTATACAGCGACGTGCCAGGCTAAGGAACTAGCTGAGGAGGCCAAGACGGCAAACGAGAAGGCCAAAGAGTTGGGCAATGAGGTCTTGTTGAAAAAGGGGGAGGTAATCAGACTGACGGAGGAAATCAATCGCTTGCTAGGAATTGAGACGAGATTGAAGGACGAGGCTGAGGAACTTAAGGCAGATGCTGTTGAAAAAGATACTCGCATCGCCTACTTGGAGGGACAAGTCTCTGAGTATAACTCGTCCTTGGAGAAAGCACGTGAAGAAGCCATATCAGCTTTCAAGAAGTCTGGCGAATACAAGAATCGTCTAGACAGTCATTACGCTGCGGGGTATGAGGACTTCCGTGCTGATGCCAAGGACGCATTCCCTAACTTGGATTTTGATGCCTTCAAGATTCCTCAAGCCACAGAAAGTTCCTTGCTTGCGACGGGTTCTGAGGATGTGAATGTGGAGGACGATGCCACTAACGAGGTGGAGCAGGACGATCCAAAGAACCCAACTAATTAAGTTCATCCAAAGCTTTTACAAATTGTTTAGAGTGCCCTAGTGTTTTGGGCTTTTACTTTTTATCCCTTTTTTTTTTTATTCAAGTACAATTTCTTCGTCCAAGTTTATGGACGAGTTTTATGAACATGCACTCATTACTGTTTAAGGGTTTTTTTGGACGGTGGTCGTCCACCCTATGAATCCCATATGAATGTTTTTACTCTTCATTGTTTCTTGTGCTTGAATGTTTTTTTTTTTTTTTTTTAGGTTTTGTGAGCAAAATTTCAATTTCTTCGCTCGTACCAGTTTTGGTTGATGTAAGATTTTCCTTATTCATCTCGTCTTGAATATATGGACGAGTTCCTTCACTTATAACATTATGAAGTTAGACAAGTAATATTATCTCGTCTTGAATATATGGACGAGTTCCTTCATTTACAACATTATGAAGTTAGACAAGTAATATTATCTCGTCCATGATCATGTCCTATCGTCCATGACCAAATTCGTTATTCAGATTTAGGACGATTATTTGTCCGTCCTTAACAATGAACTTTTTCCAACAAATTCTCGTCCATGGGCTGGATTGTTACGTTGGTTAGACTCGTCTATGGGCTTGTGGTGTTTTAACACGCACATTGTTCGTCCATGGTGTAGACGATTATACTTCGTGTTCGTCCTGCCTAAAACTTAGACGGACATATCTCCATTTTTGTTGCTTTATCCTTGTTTCAAGGAAAGCTTCTAGACAATGCTTCCTTGGAAGCTTTCAGACGATACTTCCTTGCGTCCAAGGATTCTACTCGTCTTTGGCGATTCGCCTTCCGTGGACCATTTTGAATCATAGAAAACAAAGGATTTTCATACCACCATACATACTTAAAACACCATATGTATATTCAGAAATCCATACTGTGTAATCATTCGTCCACAATCATGGCACATGCTTAAGAGCTTGTGCTTTTTAGAGAATTAAAAACACATAATAGACACAAATTCGTCCATGAGCAGCATAAAATACTTATACACTTAGAAACATAATAGTAATAAACAAATACTGGAAAATAATACTAAGCGTTACTTTAAACTTCCAAAGGTCTCGTCCATGCCAAGACTCGTCCGTGATCACCTTTCATTGATAGTACCTCCTTAGGTGTTCAACATTCCACGGGTGCTCTAACCTTCGTCCATCCAGGGCTTCTAAATAGTAGGATCCTTGTCTTTTAAAGTTGATAACTCTGTAAGGTCCTTCCCAGTTTGGTCCTAGCTTCCCATGGGCTGGGTTTTTGGTGGCCAAAGAAACCCTTTTAAGGACGAGATCCCCAACACTGAAGCGCCTGGGTTTCACCATAGCATCATGCCGCTTCGCCATGAGATTCTTGTACCTTGCTGTTCTTTGCTCTGCGTCTATTCTTACCTCGTCTATGAGATCAAGGTTAAGACGAAGCTGCTCTTCGTTTTCCTCATCCTGATACTTCAGCACTCTGTGGCTGGCCATATGCACTTCTGCAGGTATGACCGCTTCGCTCCCATAAGCCAATTTGAAAGGAGTCTCTCCTGTGGGAGTCCTCGCTGTCGTCCTGTAAGCCCACAAAACACCTGGTAATTCATCCGGCCATACTCCCTTTGCCCCTTCAAGCCGAGTCTTGATGATTTTCAACAAGGATCGGTTTGCTATTTCTGCTTGTCCGTTAGCTTGTGGGTGGGAGGGTGAGGAATAGTGATTTTTGATTCCAAGCTGTTCACAAAATTCTCTGAAGGGGGTGTTGTCAAACTGTCGTCCGTTGTCAGATACGAGCACTCTTGGCACACCAAACCTGCATACAATGTCCTTCCAGACGAAATTTTTGACATTTTGTTGTGTAATTTTCACCAAGGGCTCAGCTTCCACCCATTTAGTGAAGTAGTCTATTCCCACTACCAAAAACTTCATCTGTCTGGTTCCAGTTGGGAAGGGGCCTAAAATATCCAAACCCCACTGAGCAAAAGGCCAAGGGGCCATCATTGGGGTGAGGTATTCTGAAGGAATTCTAGGAATATTGCTGAATCGTTGACATTGATCACATACCTTTACATATGCCTTAGCATCAGCTTGGATGGTTGGCCAGTAGTACCCTGCACGGATGGCCTTATGGACGAGTGATCTGGCTCCTGAGTGATTTCCACATGCCCCTTCATGAACTTCCCTCAGTACATAGTTCGCTTCGTCTGGAGCCAAGCACCTCAGATAGGGTTGTGAAAAACCTCTTTTGTATAAGATCTCGTCTATAAGGATGTATCTGGCTGATTTGACTCTTAGCTTCCTGGCTTCGTCCTTCCCTTCTGGAAGCCTTCCATCTTTCAGGTATGAGATTATTGGGGTCATCCAATTCTCTTCACCTTCTATTTGCAACATTTCTGGAAGGTCTATGCTCGGCATGTACTGTATTTCATCTAATTTGTCCATTGCTTCATTGGCGGAGGCTTCCTTCGCTAGAGTGTCTGCTTCCATGTTCTCTTCTCTCGGGATCTGCACGAAATTAGTTTCTCTGAATTTCTTCATAAGGCGTAAAACCTTCTTCAGATACCTCTTCATTCTATCTTCCTTGGCTTCACACGTTCCATTTACTTGGCCTATAACCAACTGTGAATCTCCCAGGACGAGTACAGAGTCTGCCTCTACAGATTTAGCTAATTCCAACCCCTTAAGAAGGGCTTCATACTCTGCTTCATTGTTAGTTGTTTGATACTGCAAGCGAACCTTGTGATTTAACTTATCTCCTTCTGGTGATTGTAAAACCACTCCTATACCTCCTGCATACAGCGTAGATGATCCATCTACATGGACGACCCATCTTTTATTGCCTTCTTTGTCATCCAAGTCCTCATAACTCGGAGTAAATTCTGCGATGAAATCTGCTAGGGCTTGAGCTTTTATCGCATTCCTCGGTTGGTACCGAATATCGAACTCACCGAGCTCAATTGCCCATTGAATTAGTCGTCCTGCAGCTTCAAGTTTACTCATTGCCTTCTTGAGTGGATGATCCGTCATAACAACGATGACATGACCTTGGAAGTAATGTCTTAACTTCCTAGAAGCTGTTATTAGCACGAAGGCTAACTTCTCTATCAGCGGGTACCTTCCTTCTGCCCCTCTCAGTGCCCGGCTAGTGTAATACACAGGCTTCTGTACCTTTTCTTCCTCCCTGACCAACGCTGAACTCACGGCATGTGGGGACACTGCTAAGTATAAATATAGCTCTTCCTCTGGCACGGACGGACTTAGCAAAGGGGCCGTGGCAAGATAATGCTTTAGGTCCTAGAAGGGTTTTTGACATTCGTCCGTCCACTCAAATGCCTTCCTGAGAATCTTAAAAAAGGGTAAACACTTATCAGTGGCTCTTGAGACAAACCTGTTTAGTGCTGCAACTCGTCCTGTTAGGGATTGGACTTCCTTGATGTTTCTCGGTGGCTCCATGTTCAATATGGCTTGGATCTTGTCTGGATTTGCTTCAATTCCTCTCTCTGAAACCATGAATCCTAAAAACTTTCCTGAAGATACTCCGAAGGCACATTTACTTGGGTTCAGCTTCATCTTGTATCGCCTAAGTGTTTCAAAAGCTTCCTGAAGATCGTCCAAGTGGCTTCCTTCGTCTAAGCTCTTCACAAGCATATCATCCACGTACACCTCTACATTCCGCCCTATCTGTGGACGAAACATGTGATTCACCAGTCTTTGATAAGTTGCCCCCGCGTTCTTCAGACCGAAGGGCATGACTTTGTAGCAAAATAAACCTTGACTAGTAATGAAAGATGTCTTTTCTTGATCTGCCTCGTCCATCTTTATCTGGTTATATCCTGAGAAGGCGTCCATGAAGCTCAACAGTTGATGGCCAGCGGTAGAATCAACCAATTGATCAATACGAGGCAAGGGATAACTATCCTTAGGACACGCCTTGTTTAAGTCAGTGAAGTCAACGCACATTCTCCACTTGCCATTTGCTTTTTTCACCATCACTACATTTGCCAACCAATCCGGGTAATAGACTTCCCGAATGAACTGTGCCGTGGTCAGTTTTTGAACCTCTTCCTTGATAGCCTTCTCTCGCTCAGGGGCGAATACTCTCTTCTTTTGACGAATGGGTCTAGATGAGGGGGACACGTTCAGTCGATGAGTAATTACATCTGGATCAATACCAGGCATGTCGTCATGACTCCATGCAAAAACATCGGCATTCTTCTTTAGAAATTGGACGAGGTCTTCTTTCGCCTTCTCTTTCATACTTGTTCCAATTCTAGTGAATTTCTCCGGGTCATTTTCTTGTAACAAAACATCTTCCAATACTTCAGTTGGTTCTGCAACAAGTTTCCTTTCTTCTATATTCATAGCATGCATCTGCTCATCCATAGCCAACATGGCTAAGTAACACTCCCTGGCTGCCAATTGATCTCCTTGTGCTTGTCCAATTCCACATTCCGTAGGGAATTTGACTGATAGATGGTAGGTGGAAGTTACTGCCTTCCAACTGTTCAAAGTTGGTCTTCCAATAATGGCATTATATGAGGACGAACAATCCACCACGAGGAAATTTACTTCCCTAGTTATCTGCTGGGGGTATGATCCTACCACTACAGGCAAGGTAATAGTACCCACGGGCTGCACTTTCATTCCTCCGAATCCTATCAGTGGTGAGCCTGCTGGACGAAGCTGATCTCGTCCAAGCTTCATCTGCTGGAAGGCAGGATAATATAATATATCCGCTGAACTTCCGTTATCCACCAACACCCTCCTAGTTCTGTAGTCTGCTATCAGTAGGGTAATGACAATTGCATCGTCATGTGGATGATGAACTCTTTCAGCCTCTTCATCTGTGAAAGAAATGGTTGGCTCGTCTGCCCCCCTCGTCCTAGATGATCGTCCAGAGAGTTGGACATTTTGCACCACTTTAAGATACGTCTTCTTTGATCTAGAGGATTGTCTTTCAGAAGTCCCTCCGACGATAACCCTTATTTCTCCTAGTGGGGGCCGCGATGACTCTTCCATCTTCGCTTTCAGTTTTTCATCTTTATGATCCCTTCCAACGAAATGCCTCAACTTTCCTTGTCTAATTAGATTCTCGATCTGCTGCTTCAGGTCATAACACTCGTCCGTGTCATGCCCATGATCCCTGTGGAAGCGACAATATTTATTCTTATTGCGCTTGTTAGGATCTCCCTTCATCTTCTCCGGCCACTTCAAGGAAGGATCATCCTTGTTTTGCATAAGCACTTGATCAAGTGGGACATTCAAGGGTGTGTAATTCTGATTCCTTGCTGATGGGCCTGCCTTCCTGTTATCCCTATCTCGATCCTTCTTGTCTTCCGTTCGTCCCTTCCTTGGACGAGGCCCTTGGTCAGGATGACGTGGGGGGTTGCCCTCCGTTCTCTCAGCCCTCTTCCTTTTCTTAGCTATGATGGCGTTTTCCGCGTTCATAAAGTTTTGGGCTGAATGGACGAGTTCAGCCATAGATTGGGGCTCTTTTTCATACAACTTGTGAATGAATAAGTCTGAGTTAACCCCGTTGTGGAAGGCTGCCAAAAGGAGCTTGTCGTCCACCTCGTCTACTGTCAGGGCTTCCCTGTTGAAACGGGTGATGAAGGAACGCAGGCTCTCGTTCTCTCCTTGTTCTATGGTCAGCAAACTGGACGAGGAATGTTTGTGTCTCTGTCCCCCAATGAAATTATTGACAAATAAGTTGCTTAAGTCCTCGAAAGAACTTACAGAATTTGGGGGTATTTTGCTGAACCATACTCGCGCTGGTCCCTTCAGGGTGGTAGGGAAGGCTCTGCACATAATCTCGTCTGGAACCCCTTGAAGATGCATTGTGGTCTTGAAAGTAGCAATGTGGTCAAAAGGATCACGTGCTCCATCATATGAATCCAGGGAAGGCATTTTGAACTTCGGTGGCAAGGGATGCCCATTGATGGAAGCCGTGAAAGGGAAATCTGTCCGGTGAACCAAATCCTCAACGGGATTTGCTCTTCTCATGTTTTCCCTCATCTCGTCCATAGCCTTCCTCATTTAATCCATTTCCTTCTCCAAATGTGGCACTCTTCGTGACGTGGTGCCTCTTGACTGAGCCTCAGGCTCAACATTTCCTCTAACTTCCTGACTTTGGGACTGTCTTTCAGCCTGTCCTTCACGGCGCTGCCGCTCCATCTCCCTAGTCAATTCTTGATTTTGGCGAGTTAACTCTGCCATCGCGGCCGCCATAGATTGCATGTGTTGGATGGAAGGCGACTGCATGACAGGCGCTGACTGGCGATCGCGATGGGGGTTACTTGAAGCATCTCTGCTTCCCTGATGGCCTGGGCTTGTAGCCCTCGACCTAGTCCGAACCATTCAACCTTTTTCTCAGAAAGCCAAATCGCAAACCAGTTTACGATCGCTTCCCACAGACGGCGCCAAACTGATGGTGCGTAAGATCAGTTTGGTTGAACACTTCGGCTTCGGTGGGTTGCTACGCTTGCAGAGGCCTGCAAAAGAAGAAGGAAATCAAAGGATGACCGGGATGGACCGGCCAAATGTCCTCCGATGGTGAAGTTAGTGTCTTCTCTGGTATGAAGTTCTAACTGTACTGTAAGTAAAGAAACTCAGAATCTCCTACCTTCAAATAATTCGGACTGGTCCTTATATAGGATACCCTGGGGCGGTTATTGGTTCAATAACTTCCCCCATATTTGTGGAATCCGGATGTAACTTCTTCAACGGCTATAGAAATCATAACCGCTGCTGGAAGTTACACACTTGGGAGAAATAGGCGGCGACGAACACGGACAGATTTAACCACTCCAGAATTTGCTAAGTTCATGTGGTCGTCCATGTGCAATTCCTATGGACGACCCTTTATGACGCTATTCGTTGGTCGTCGAAGTGATTCACCGTGGACGACCCTCTGTAAACGGGGCCTGCACCATTTGGACCCCACAAGGACGAGAGGTCTGGACGAATAAGAGAAGCAGAATCGCTAGGCAAACCGCGCATCATTGGACGACCCCTCTGGACGAATAGGAGACTGCCATTTTTTGCTAACCCAACATAACAGATAGAATTTTAGAGCTCTTTCTAAATGTCAAAGCAATGGTAATCATGAGTTCACAGTTATAAAGAACTTTTTTTTTTTTTTTTTCATAATAACATGTTGGATATCAAGAGTCGAGAAATCACCGTTGATAGGTTAGAGGAACCTTTTTTTGTGACCTAAAGTTAAGAAAGCACCATGAATATAAACTTACAAGAACAAAATGACAATAAAAATGTTATATGACCACTTTATTTGGTTTTCCCAGACCTAAAAGTCTCAGTGGAACTTATAATATTTTCTTTTGTCATTAAGTTGTGTTTTGTTGTATATTTATTGAAATTTAAAGATGATAAGATATACACGCACACAGTGGGAGGTTTTTCTTGACTTATGTATTTAGTACCACAACTAAGTGCCCCAGATAAAAATTAATGGTTCCAGCCCTGTGTATGTTCTTTATATTTTATTAGACCATGTTTGTTATGGACTTTTCTTACTCACCTTTGAGTCCCAATACATGTGAATTCACTATCCTTTATAATTTAAAATTGAAAAGAAAAAAAAAATGAAATAAGAAGTTACAATCTTGGTTGTATATCTGATTCATCGCGCAGGTTACTAGTTACTAGTAATTCATTGAGATTGTGGTGTAATAGGAGAGTCAATTTTACAAAAATGACCATACGAAAAAAATTATTTACGGGTGTCAAATGGGTGGGTTTGGGGTGGGCATCATTGAGTTTGGTACATAAAACTCATGTATTAATTTATAGGTTTTAGGGGTATTATGGTAAGTTTTTAGGTTTCGGGGGTATTTCGGTTATTTTTTAGGTTTATGAGGTGTTTTGGTCAATTTTTAGTTTAGGGGGAGTATTTCGATCATTATAAAGGTTTCAGGGGTATTTCGTCATTTTTTATGTTTAGGAGTATTTTGGTCATTTTAAAGGTTTCAGGGGTATTTCGGTCATTTTTTAGGTTTAGGGGGTATTTCGGTCATTTTTTATGTTTAGGGGGTATTTCGGTCATTTTCTAGGTTTTGAGGGTATTTCGATTATTTGCTTGGTTTAGTTCGGTCATTTTTTAGGTTTAGGGGGGTATTTCAGTCATTTTCTTAAGGTATCGGAGGTATTTTTGGTCATTGTTATTTTTCGGGAGTATTTTGGTAATTTTTTAGGTTTCAGGAATATTTCGGTCATTTTTAAGTTTCAAGAGTATTTCAGCCATTTTATAGGTTTGGGAGGGTATTTTGGTAATTTCCTAGGTTTAATGGGTGTTTTGGTCCTTTTAGTGGTTTTGGGTATTTTAAAGTTGGGTGATTTGTAGATATAATACTTATGTCATAATTGGATACCCAATAAACATTAATGTTAATTGAATTTAATTGGATTAATACCCATTTAACCCAATTAATAATTGGGTGGGTTTGAATCTTTCAAAGGTACTAAAGATGGATTGATAAAATTTTGCTGAGTCATTTAGATTTAGTAGTAGTTACAGTAATTTTAAGTGGAATTGTTTTGTCTCCTTTTATGCTTTCTAGCTACTTTTCATGGGGAAAAAAAATTAACATTTTGTATAGTATGTGCATAAAAAAGTAGAAAATATTGAAGGCAAATCATGGCAACCAAAAGTGAAAAACATACATATTCTTTAACAAATTATTGGCATCAGAATGAATGTCAAGGCTTGCAAATATGATTACTCTTCTGGAGCTTCATTTTTTCGTCCTCAATCTTCCAATAGGTACATTCTTTAGCTTTTTTATTCTATTTTTCTAGGGTGTGGTCTTTATATGTGGATTTCATGTCTGTGTGGCTGTTACTTGTCAACAATTTTGAGCTCTTGGTATCTTCTTCATTCCATAATAGTTATACCGTAAATGTTTGAGGCATCTTGTGAACTTCATTGGATATAATTTGCTAGAATATTTTTTAATAAAATTTTTGAAGCTACTCTTGTATTTTGGTCCTCTACCTAGACGCATTGATGATGTATATGATGGATACAATGAGTTCGTTGTGAACTTCATAGGAAGGAAACTATATGATAGACTTTTTTTTGGTTGGGGTGGCAGGGTTTGATGATAATCATTAGCTTAAATACAGTTTATTTATTTATTTATTTTTATTTTACGTTAATCTCTTTAATTTTCTTTTTTCCATCCAAATAATCATCATCATAGATTATATTATATATATTATGGATTGGAAAAAAAATGAAGCTCCAGAAGAGTAATCATATTTGCAAGCCTTGACATTCATTCCGATGCCAATAATTTGTTAAAGAATATGTATGTTTTCACTTTTGGTTGCCCTGATTTGCCTCCAATATTTTCTACTTTTTTATGCACATACTATACAAAATGTTAATTTTTTTTCCCATGAAAAGTAGCTAGAAAGCATAAAAGGAGACAAAACAATTGCACTTAACCCTAAACCCTAAACTGATACCAAATTTCCAATCCATAATATATAATATAATCTATGATGATGATTATTTGGATGGAAAAAAGAAAATTAAAGAGATTAACGTAAAAAAAAAAAAAAAAACTGTATATAAGCTAATGATTATCATCAAACCCTGCCACCCCAACCAAAAAAAAGTCTATCATATAGTTTCCTTCCTATGAAGTTCACAACGAACTCATTGTATCCATCATATACATCATCAATGCGTCTAGGTAGAGGACCAAAATACATCATCAATGAAGTTCACAAGATCCCTCAAACATTTATGAAGAAGATACCAAGAGCTCAAAATTGTTGACAAGTAAAAGCCACACAGACATGAAATCCACATATAAAGACCACACCCCAGAAAAATAGAATAAAAAAGCTAAAGAATGTACCTATTGGAAGATTGAGGACGAAAAAATGAAGCTCTAGAAGAGTAATCATATTTGCAAGCCTTGACATTCATTCCGATACCAATAATTTGTTAAAGAATATGTATGTTTTCACTTTCTGTTGCCATGATTTGCCCCCAATATTTTCTACCTTTTTTTGCACGTACTATACAAAATGTTAATTTTTTTTCCCCATGAAAAGTAGCTAGAAAGCATAAAAGGAGACAATCCACTTAAAATTATTGTAACTACTACTAAATCTAAATGACTCAGCAAAATCTTTAGTACCTTTGAAAGGCCCCAAATAACTTCTTTGAAAAAAAGAAAACAATACTGGAGACCAAGGCACACAGGTAGTGTACTAAGGATTCAGAAAAACAGTAAACCAAAAGTAGGCATTATGATGCAAACATTATGCCTTCACTAAGTAACAATTAAAAATTCAGAGTCAGCCTTTTGCTTTCGTAAAAGTGGGCTTCCATAACTAGATAATGGACCCAATAACTTAAGTATCACATACTAAAATAATTAATAGGATGAAATGTGTAGTGTAAAATGCAACAAAAATATTTAACAGCTATTGTATAATAAAAAGAAAAATATCCTTCTTTTTAATATAAGTAAATTTTGACACAAAATACCACATTGCAAAACAAATTCTTCACCCACAACCTATGAAGCATGGGTGCGTTTTCGGATTTGGGTGCGGGTAAGGGTGCGGGTGTGGGACTCGGCAATTTTTGAAAAAGTTGGGTGCGAGTGCGGCGGGGTGCGGAGATTAAAAAATTATTAAAAATATTTTTATTTATATTTTCTATATATTTTTACTATTAAAATATTCTTAAAAAACACATTACTATGCCTTGATTCACAAAACAAAGAAAGAAGAAGGCACGAAACACAAAACAAAAAGGAAAACACAAAAGAAGCAACAAATATTAAGAATAAAATTAAAGAATGACAGATTTAGGATGTTTGGGCCTCATTAAAAGCTGATTTCGGTTGTTCCGACATGACTCAAGGCCAATTTCGGCCATTTCGGTTGCCTGCCGATACGACCCAATTCGGCCTATACGGCTTGATTCTGGCCGAATCTGCCCGGTTCGGCATGAATTGAAGCTGAGTCAGCGCAAATCCGTGAAAAAAAAAAAAAAAAAGCTTAGACGTGACATTGACGCGCAGGCAGTCACGTCGGACGCTGCGTCCCGCGTCGAACTCTGGTGCAGCACCCTCCCAGCCGTGTCCGTGCTTCATAACCCACAACCCATAAGCAATATGTTATATTCCAGACGCCAAGGACAGAAACTCAAAAAAGATAACTTTTTAGCAAATATCATGAAAAGAAGTGGGAGAAAACAAACACAAATGTGTGCAAGAAATAATAGAGAAACCAAAATGCTTTGAAAGAATTACGTTGACATTATCTGATTATTACAAGGAGGTTAAAACAAAGTAAGACATAGAAGAAGAAGAAGAAGACAGAAGAAGAAGAAGAAGAATAGAAATTTTTCTACCAATTACCAGTAAAAGTTTGGACAAATATTTAATATGAAACACTAAATATTGAATAAAACTGCAAAAGTTTTCCACTTCAACTGCAATATGGAGCCCAAGCATGTGAAGGCAGTAACAATGAAAAACAATAAATGGCCTTCCTAAATTGTTTAGTAAAATTTCTAAACAACATTAAAGCTTTTAAATATGGAATAAAATATCAGAACCTGCAAAGAGATCAAGGACACACCTAACAAAAAAAGAGAGGAGAAAGGAGCAAGAAAAAGGTAATAATGCCGAAAAGTTAAAAACATGTATTCAAGAAAACTCTCTCACAATTACCCGCCAGAATTAGCTCTGACCGGATAATTTACAATAAGTAGAAATTTGTTATGGTTTACAGCAAACCATCAAAAGGAAAATGAAGTTGGTTGCTGGTCAGGGTTATTCACCAAGCATCTTAGAAGTTAAAAACAATAGAGAAAAAAAAAAAAAAATTCAAATCAATGGTTACAATACTCTATTTTGAAGGAATAAAACACATGAAAATATTTTAGAGAAGACCCTAAAATTTAGATACAAATCTTCAAAGTACATCTATGACTATGAGTGAATACAAAATCTAAATGGAAGAAGAACTAAATGAAAATTCTCTGACTATTAAATATTTCATATATCATGAGTACATTTTTATGTATCAAAAATACATTTTGAAAATTTTATCAAAAAAAGAAACTACAATTTCTATCCTCTTATGGAAAGACCAACATAAGTAGACAACAATATAAAAGGGCTTATTATATGAAAATTAAAGGATCTCAAAAGAATCACAAAAGGAGGTAGAAGGGATACTGCCTAAACCAATCATCTACTCAACTTAAGCATTTCCATTTCATTTTCAAATCATATATGAAGGTGATAAATTCAAATAAACTCGTGTCCCTCATCCACTTACTAAAAAATAACAAGGATGCTTATAACAATCAGTTTAACTTTGCTGCTCAAAGTACTAAAGAAGTTTTGTGAACAGTAAATTTTGAACAAATTAATCTTCTGCATCACTAATGTAGAGATAGCATTACCTTTTGGTTACACAAATGTAGAGAAGCACTAGCTTTTTGGTTACACTAATGTACGTAATAAAATTATTCATCACAAAAAACGTACGTAATAAAATTAATCAATAACTAAAGCTAACATTTGGAATCACCCTAGCGATTTCTTACAAAGGCTCAAAACAAATGCAAAAGGTCTGAGTTTGGACAGCATACAGGATTCCAAACAAAGCAAAAAATAAATCAAATGTTCAATAAATATAATATCATGTAATATAGCACCACCAGTAAGGGAATTAAAGTAAGGAGAAAAAAGGAACTAAGAAAAAGCTCATACCATCCTCCTTCATATCCGCCACTAGATCCCACCGGTTGTGTGGTTGCTGGCTTTACTGGACAGTGCACAGGTAGTGGCCGATGCACTGCCAGTAGAGGTACCATTGTTGGACAGTGCACAATAAGTGGCCGGCGCACCTGAAGCCGCTTCAGTAGAACGCTCATTCTGCTAACTGTAACAAACCCAAGTCACAACATTATTACATTACAGCTTATATAAAAAATAAAAAATAAAAAAATCAGATCACAGACACATTGAGTAATAGTCAAAGCATGTGAGACCTATGAAAAACTAAGATTGAAAGCTTGAGATTGATACCTAAGGGGAGACGGAGAGCAAAGTGTGAGTGAGTTGAGAGTTGAGACTCTTGAGAGTGAGATTGTGTGAGAGAGGGGAGACAGAGAGCAGAGGCCAGAGAGTCGTGGCGTGGAGCACAGAGACCAGAGAGTGAGAGAGAGAGCTGAAGATGAGAACTGAGATAGAGATAACTGAGAAATAGGGTTTTTGTCCAAACGGTGCGTTTTGCACCCTTCTTTTTTTTTTTTTTTTTTTTTCTTCTTCGGCCTAACTATGCGTTTCGCACTTTTTTTTTTGTTGAATTTCAGCTTGAATCGTCCGGTTCAGCACTGGTATCGGTGGTTGTGGCCGATACGGATCAAATTGGCTCAAATCGACCCGATTCTGTGCGCATCAGCCCTACTCGGCGTCGAGTCGATGCATATCGCGCTGAGAAAAAAAAAGGGCACGGCAGCAACGTCGCCCACCGCACCCCGCGTCAGTGCTTCATATGTAAAGTTTCCCAAAAATGAACCGAGCAATTTAAATCACACCAAAACCAAACCCTAACTACTACATTTAATCAATAAAAACAAATAGCAACAAAAGCAATGTTTAGAAAATGATTCAGACCTTGGTTAAGTAGATCTTCGCCGGTAGCTCGCCGGAATTTTCTCTCTTTGAGTGAGTTTGTCTGTTTTTGTAAATGACTACTGAGTATTGGTCCTTTTTATTTCGGTGAGTGAGCTCCCGCCAGTTTCTTGGACACGTCACAGCTGGGTAACATAACTTTCTTTCGTGGGATTTAGTTTTTTAAATTTCAACTTTATTCAATTCAATCATTTCGATAATTTCTGTTAAAATTGCAACTTAGCAACCTCTAAATTTTTGAATTTTAGTTAATTTGTTAATAAAAAATACTATTTGAAATATATATATATTATTTCAAAGAAGTGAGTAACAAAATTTATTAATTTCTTCTGAAGAAGAATTCTTAATGGAGGGGTTTGAGTATAATAATAATAATAATAACTAGTCTCGTCAGGTTTTTATTTTGAGTTTAATATAATTTTTTAGGCCAAAATTGGGAATTGAGCCCATTTTTCAAACAATATAATTAGTAAGCATGGTTTCAAAACTATATTTTTTACTAACATCGATTTTGGGCTATAAATTGAGTCTTTCCATGGTTTGATCACGTCCGATGTGACATTTTTTTCACGTGGCGACCACCTGAAAATCGAGTCTGTAAGACTCGATTTATATAATTTAAAAAAAAAAAAATGAGGACACCCAAATCACTCACTGAAATTTACATCTCGCAACCTTACCTTCCCAAACACCAAAATCCCTTCCCACCCTTATCTCCACAATTCCTTTCTCGGCTTTCCGACTTTGCCCTCTGCTGCTGCCACCACGACTCCTCCTCCTCTTCCTCCGATAACTGGCGGTGGGATTCGCTCCTCAAGTGCAAATCAAGACCTTCGATTCTTTCTTTAATCCTCGCCCAAACGATCTTCACAGAGACGCCGGAATTGCCGCCACCGACGACGAAGAGAAACAACACGAAGAAGAAGCGCGACCCAGGTCGCACGACCTAAGGCAGCGCAACCCAGGCCACGCGACCCAGGTAGCAACCCGGTGAAGTGAGGTGAGCTCTCTCTCCTCAGATTCTTTCTCTCTCTAATTTGATGGGTTCTTTCTCTCTCTGATCTGATGGGTTTTTGGGTTTTTTTATTTTTTTATTTTTTTATATTTTATTTGGATTTTAGGTGGTTGTTGGGGGTGGATTTGGTTGGATGTTTTGTACTGGCTGATCTGTGTTTGTGTTTTGTACTCCAACACTTGCTGAAATTTCATCTTTTCAGTTTGAATGTTTTAAAGAACAAATCGAGTCTTTGAGCGTCGATATATAAATCGAGTTTCTAAGACTCGATTTCCAGGTGGACAAAGCCCAAAATCGAGTCTCTTAGACTCGAGATGTTAGTAAAAAATATAGTTTTGAAACCGTGTCTACTAATTATATTGTTTGAAAAATGGGCTCAATTCCCAATTTTGGCCTAATTTTTTAATTTAAATCTATCTATTGTCAGTGAGTTTATAAAACTAAATATTGTCAATGAGTTTATAAAACTAATATTTAGGATTTGAAATGGAATAAACTAAAATTTTTCTATCTAGTTTTTAGATAGAAAGTGTGCTAATTTTTAGGAAAAACCAAAATTTTTGTTCAAATTAGAGGCTGTTTGGTGCATGTATTTAAACACATGTTTCCAGTTTTTAAACAACATTACATGCATTTCTACACACTTTTTTACCCATAAGTTTTTTCAAAAAATACAAACAATATTGCTACAACAACATTAGCAAATGGCCCTTATGGTCAAAGGTACTCATTAGTGTTTGTTTGGACAAATTTTAGTGATCTCTTAAAAAAAGTCGAAAAAGGTCAGGTTTCTTGTGGTGAAGAAAAATTACCTCTGGGAGAAGGATTGGAGAAGAGTAAGAAAAAAAGTAATTTTCGAAAAGATAATAAAATGTAGAAAAAAAAGTACTAGTGATTTAGTGTTTAGTGATTACCTCTCAGTGAAGGATTGAAAAAGAGTGAGAACTCTTCGGAACAGGCTTTTTGCCCTTGGATTGCCAACTCAGCGCCAGGTTCGGTTGTATAATCACATAAAAAAAAAATGCATAGCAAAAATTTGAAACAAGTTAATTAATAATAAAACTCAATTTGAACAAAATAAACATAATTGTAATTATTATAACAAAGACGTGGATATAAACAATTCTAAACAAGTTAATTACGAATAAAACTAAATTTGAACAAATTAAACATTTTTTTTAAGAGACGAACAAATTAAACATTAATTGTAATTATACAATTACATGGATTGCCAAAAGTTTGCATGAGACCCACTCCTCATGTGAGAGGAGAAAACATTGTTCCCGGAGCATGTAAGAATTACTCTTAAAATTATATGCTGATTTGAAAAAAAATATTAAAAAAGAGAGTATAAATCTAGCATAATATCCAATAATTAGACCCTGATCTATGTAGATCTAGCCTCATGGTTCCAGATCTATGATTGCGTGTCGATTTGACAGAGTTCAAAGTTTCGATAGGAAAATCCAAATTCCCAGATAAAGTAGACATGGATAATTCCAGAAGAAGAAAAACTACACCTAAATGAGAAAAAGAAAGAAATTAAAATAAAAGGTACACCCTGCTGAAGGAAGGTTGAGCAGTCGGCTGTACTTCTCTAAGTGAGCGTTTGGATAGAGAATTTTTCTACGTCTGCGTTTTTGTTCACGCATTTTCTCTTTATTTTTTTTTTTGGCCGCATTGTTTGACTTTGAGAGATAAAAATTATTGTGCATGAACAATGTGTGCATTGTTTATGTACTGTTTATATATTTTTTACGCATTAAAAAATATTAAAAATGAGTCTCACGGTACTATTCACACATTTAAAACTTATTTTACTATAGTGTTTTCAGTTTTCAACTTTCAGCTGTATTCAAACAGACCGTCTAACCCCAAATGTAACTAAACTCAAACTAAAGCGATCTGACACAAACCCTAATATTATATATATATATATATATATATATATGAAGTCAGTATGTGTGTGAACAAAATAACGCGTGTACCATAAAGAGTGCACCACCAATAAAAAAATTCACACCTGTAGCTTTGTTTTTTTTCCTTCTCAACTAACGGGAGAGGTTTTCTCAAAAATATAAAATAAAGGCTAAATGGTAAAACTATCCCTTTAAATTTCACCAAAATTTATTTTTACCGGTCAGTAAAATGTTGAATCAAGTCCTTTCGTTTGATTCCGTAACTATTCTGTTAGTTTCATATATATATGCTTCTCAAAAAATAAAAAAGTTTCATATATATATATATATATATATTTTTTTTTTTTTTTAATTTTTTGGGTTAATTTCTTCGTTTAAAAAATCCATAAGAAATTTTTATCAACTCAGTTCTCTTCTTCTCCTCTCTCTCTCTAGGCTGGACCCAAGGAGCTCCTTTCCAAGCTTCGTTCATGGCCAACCTCCAAGGTCAGTGGCTTTGTGCTCGTCACCGGTCACTGTCTGATTGTCGTTCCTTGGCGGTGGTTGTCTTTCTCTTAACTCGGTTTGACTTCAAACCTTCATTGGAGTTCCAATCCATAGCTGGGCTATTGTGTTTTGGTTGATTTAAAAAGTTTTTTGGATTTGGTGAGCAACCCGGTTAAGCTCTCTCTATCATCTGGTCTGGGTTGTTGGATTATTTCTCTCCAGTCAAATGGGGGTCTCCTTGGATTCTTTCTCTATTTGATCTGATTTGGGTTTTCAAGTTCAGTTTTTAGTCAAATCTTTTCTTATTTCTGATTTTGTTTGTAAAAACTAAATGAATCACAAAAAATAAAAACCCAGAAACATTGTTTCATTGTTGAATAAATAATCATTGTTGTGGGTAGCAAATTCGTAAATTGTATGTGATACTGATGGTTGACGTTAGATCCTATTGTTCAAGTTTGCTATGCTTTGATTTGAATTTGTGTATCTTTGGATGCCATTTTTGGTTGTGATGAATGTAAAGAAATTTTTTGTTGTTTGTGTGCTGGGTTTGTTGTTTGTTCTGGGATTTCTTAATTTTTTTAATTTAAATTAGTTTTCTGCATTTTTTAATATAAAAAATTGAAGAAAGAAATGCATTCGCAGTGGAAGGTTTGAATTGAATATTTTTGAAACTTAGAGGGCTAAATTGTCCAAAATCAAAACTGAAAGGCTGAAATAAATTTTTGTGAAAGGGAGGGACACTTTTGTATTTTTATTTTTATTTGATAAGTACACTTTTGTATTTTAGCCTAAAATAAAGTATTGGTTTGGATAAGCGTTTTCAATGTTGAGTTATCAGTTTATTTTTTTTATTTTTTATTTTTTTTTTTTCGTTTAGGGGATAAAAGTTACTATTCATGAGACAACAATCACTGTTCATGCATCGTTTCGGTACTATTTACGCACTGTTCCGATACTGTTCATGCACTATTCATGAGACCCACAACCACTTTATTAAAAAATAAATAAATAAAAATAGGTCTCACGACACTATTCATACATTTAAAAATTATTTTACTACAGTGTTTTCAGCAACAATAAGTTGTATCCAAATGGACCCAAAATAGAATAAAAATCTAACTGGAGAGGCAAACGTTACCAACATTAATGCCTCATGGTTTCAGTTTTAAGAGCATTCGCATTGGCAAATGTCATTTTATCCTATTTTACAATCTTAAAAACTATTTTATTAATTATACCATATCATTTTACAATACACTTAATATCCTAAAACTCTATTTTTTTTTTCATTTTATTTAAATATTCTTTTTTATTCCTTTTTTTACTATTTCTCTTTCTTTTCCTCTCTTTCTCCCTTAACCTCTAGCATCGGCCATAACTAAACAAACAATCACCACCATACCACTACCATGCCCACCATGCCACCACTACCCTCTTCCCAACAAAATCCCACCTGTAACAAAAACCCAAAAATAAATAAATAAATAAATAAAATAAAACCCACCAAGTACCCACTAAAAACCCAGCAAACCCATAGTAACCCAACCAACTAATCCAAACACCAATCACAGCCATGGTGAGAATGAAAGGACAGAATCACCAACCCACCAAACGTCGACCACCAAACTCAGAAACCGGCCACTATGACAACACCACCAAACCCACCAAACGCCGGTCTCTATGCCGATCTCCACATCGGTCACCACGCCAATCTCCACCGCGTTGACCTCTAGCCACCACGCCAATCTCAGCTGTGCCACCAGCCTTGCCACCATGTCAATTCAAAGACACTGATTAGAATGTGACTATTGGAATAAAGAGTGGGGCCAGCAAAAACCAAAAGAAGCCAAACGCCAGTCTCTAATGCCGATCTCCGCGCCGATCTAGAAATCTATCACCCATGACAACCAACCCCCCACGCCAACAGATAGAGAAGAGGGAGACAAAGAGAAAATAGAGAAGAGAGAGGATGAGTAGAAAGAGACGGAGACAAGTGAGTCAGAGAGAAAGAAACTGAATAAAAAAGAATATTTTATTTTACAATTGTGCTACAGTATCGTCATAAATTTGTGATAATACTGTAGCACTATTGTAAATTTTTTTAGGATACAAGACCGGATGTTGGCTTATTTTCTTGCTTTGATGCTAAAATTCCTCAACATATACCATTTCCCTTGCCTAATGCGAATGCTCTAAAAATAAGGCACCACCATCCTTGTCTACCAACTTTGAACTCTCCTCTCCTCTCTCTCTTTATCATTACCAAACAAGCACAAACTATTTTATTAATGCATCAAACCATATAATAAGTAAATAATAAAACCACACACACACAAATATATATATATATATATATATAACGGATTTGTGAATATGTTAGCTCGCACT
Organism: Quercus variabilis; assembly: GCA_030445155.1. Taxonomy (NCBI): domain Eukaryota; kingdom Viridiplantae; phylum Streptophyta; class Magnoliopsida; order Fagales; family Fagaceae; genus Quercus; species Quercus variabilis. The sequence goes on along the minus strand of CP129450.1, from coordinate 30,003,715 downwards.
AGACCCAAACCACAATATCAAAAAATTTAACAACTCGACCTAACCTATCAACCTCTAAAAACCAACCCAATTCATTAGGGTTGGGTTGAATTTGATTAGTTTTAGCGAATGTGATAAAGTCTCTGAAGGTTAAATAAGAGATCTGGGGTTCAATATCTACCTACACCAAACACTGACTGGTATCTTGATCTGATAATAAAAAAGCTATTATCAGTAATAGACGTCATACGTTAAAACTTTCAAATAATAAATTATGGATATTACTTGACCTAGTACGTATTTTAAAAAAGAAATGAAAATACTTCTCTCTTTTTTTTTTTTTTTTTTGGCAAAAACCGAAATCAATGGTGAGGAATACAAGCTTTTACAATTATATTAAAGACAATGATAGTAAAATAGTGATTTTTTAATCATGATAGAAACAATAATGATTTTTAAACGAATGGAAATGAAAAAAAGAAGTATGATGGTTTGTCTGATGTGTTTAACATGGAGTACATAGTGTGATAAATACAACTTTCTACCATTTTTTATAGGACATTTTGGTAGTTGTAGAGAATGACTATAACTTCCACAAAAAAACAATCAAAATGACTACATGTTTTAAAAATATAACCATTGAATTTTATATTCTTTATGTTTTTACCACGCATGTCAAATTTTGTGTCAATTGGACATTATTTTCCATTTGATCTATAAACTTATTTTTATGCATAATTGAAAACTACAAAAAAAAAAAAAAAAAAAAAAAAAATTAAACATACATAACTATTGATCTTTTATCTTTAGTAAATTTTCCAAACACGAAGGATATAAGAATAAAATTTAATCTAATGATTTACTTGTCAAAATTTACATATATTAAAAAGATATTAAGTGAATTTGTAGTCATTTGCTAGAATTAAATTAGTGGCCAAACTTTTTTCATTTTTTATGTACAAGGCAAACTCATAGTGTTATGAGATAACATAAGTCAATTAAGAATTTAAGCTGATATGTGTGTGTGTGTGTATATATTATTTTGGGGTAATTCACTACCCTTCCTTGAGAATTGAAGGAATAATACTCCATCCCAAACCTAGGGAAAAAACACTTCACTTCATTGAGGTTTGAAGAAAATAACACTCCCCCCTTATGTTTATATTAATAACAAAATATTCAAAATTTTTACAAGATTCTTTTTACCAAGTTTAACTACGTTTAGTGAGAAAAAAAAAACCCATAAAAATTAGAATTAAAGTGCAAAGTTTATCAAGTGCCAAAATACCTGCAATGAAAAATTTATCCAAAAACCGTTGAAAAAAATAAATAAAAGAATAAGCTAAATTTATACTGAATATTTTGAAATACTCTTTAATTGAAAAGTTAAAATCAATTGATTTTAATTTTGAAATGGATGTTAATTTTGGAAACCTGCCCTAATAAGCAAAGAGCAAGTTAGTACACAACATTTTTAACATTAATTCAACAGCGAGTTTGGTCAAATAGATGTAAGGGAAAAATGATTTTTATTTATTTATTTTATCTACAAGTTTTGGGCAGAGTGTTATTTGCTCAAATCTCAAAGATAATGATTGCAAGTACCCCTTTTATTTTATGGTCTTTTAAGTGAATAAAGATAAATTTAGATTTAGAAGAAAATGCATTTTTCATCCTTACAATTTGGTCCCTCTTTTTTAATTTTACCACATTTAGTCCCCAAAATCAAAAAGCTTTCTTGTTTTGGTCCCTACTGTCATTATTTTAAATGAAGTGGTAAAATATAGAACCTTTAATGTCGGATGTATTGTAAAGTGAGATGGTAAAATAGATAAAATAGTTTTTTGAGGTGCTAAAAGCTAAAATTTTTTAGCACTATCATTGTGAATGCTCTTATTAAGCCTATATTTGATTTAGACACGTAATCTCAACCCAATTAATTAAAGGCTTAGTGAGATAGGAGTTTATTTTTCAAGCCCTTATCAAACTTATTACCAAGTCCATAAACTAGCTTAAACTCAGTTTGTATTTTATCAAGCCCTATTGTTCACGAGCCTGTTCATGAACAAATTTTTATTTTTATTTTGCTTGGGCTTAACTTGTTTATTAAACACACCTAAAATTAATGCTTAAGCTTTGCTCATTCATAAACAAACAAACATGAACGAGTTTTTTATCGAGCAATACCAGAGTACAACTTGGTTCATTGAGGGTAGAACCTCCTCAATTCCTACAAGATTAATTTTTCTCTTTCTTTTTCTTTTTTGAGTACACAATTGTACGGTCCAAGTTTATTAGCCCATACCAAGCTAGTAGCACCTCCTGAATGACCACGTGTCATTTAGTTTACTAATTGAGCACCCAATCCAGTACCGAGGTGGGCCAAGGCCAAGCTCATGGCCTAACCGAGCATCCAAACCAGTACCAAGGTGGGCCAGGGCCAAGCTCATGGTCCACCCGAACATCTAGTCTAGTTTCAATGGTAGGCTTGGGCTAAGCTTACGACCTAACCGAGCATTTTTTACCATACTGAGGTCAAGGGATAGTGCCTTGGGAAAATCTGCCTGATGAGCAATAATTTTCGCTTGACACAAGTTTCAAGAGAGTCATATCAATCACAAATAATGGGTCCCACCCAATTAGGAAAACGGCTTAAAGGGACCCATCGACGTGGGAAACTGCCCCCTCATCATGACTACCCCATTAAAGGAAGTCTATAAATAGAGGTTGATGGGTAGAGGGCAAGGGGTAGGCTCGAGAAGAGAGAAGTCTAGTCCGGCTTTTATTGGCAAAAAGGGGACCATTCATATAGCAACGATAAATGAGAGTGTAGCTCTCATTTGTTGACTACAAGAGCTGCACTGCCAACTTTTAGGCCTCCCATTGTTGGATATTCTCAACCCACGATACAAATAAATGGGAGGAAAAGCCTAAAAGCCTCACTCGTTTGGGTCTGACTACCACAATTGGCGACGTCTGTGGGAATCTCCTACTCAGCTGAAGGTTTAGGGTTGGTATTGTTGGAAAATCTGGTTTTGTATGTCATACAAAACACACAGCGGAAGCAACAAATATGGATTTATTTCATTCATGATTGATAACATGCACTATGTAAATTTCAAAATTTAAAAACAAGATAGCACACCTTGGTGCGGTGAAATTCAAAACAAAAGATTAGAAGTACTTGGGAACACTTTTAATCTTTACTCCAATTCTACTTTATACCCAAGAAGTGTGGTCTCTCAATCAGTTCCTAAGGGAGAATAATCGAGTGTCTTCACTCACACATACACACCATTTCACAATGATGTCTCTCTCTTAAAATAAAATTATGTATGTTTCTCCTTTTATAACTAACTGATTATCTAATTGGGCTGGCTTATTGGGCTTTTCAAATTGGGCTTTAGTGTGTGGCTTGGAGTGGGACCAAAATGGACCAATAAGACACTAGCTCCAATAGGCCTTGGACTTTTCTGTCAACTCTTAACTAGTCCAAAGTTACCATTAATTATATTTAATACCACTATATAAATATAATTGCACTCTAGGCCTTATTAATAAATTATATTCCAAGACTTTATTATACATGGAACCTCTTCATAAAATATTCGTAGGAATATAAAGTCATGAATGTAGACTGCCACTTTGAAGATTACTACATCTTAATCATTGAGTACCCAGTTTAATCCTTTAAGTTATTCATCATATATTTATGAAATCCAATTTCATAAATATATACTTTAGTAACTCTTTACTAAAGTGGTTAGGCCTAACATTGAATAACCAAACCCATTAAACTTATCTCAAGAGAATATTTTATATCTCCGTTAAGAGATTATGAATTCTATCTTGATAATATATGTTCCATCAACACTAAATGTGACTGCCCAACATACTGAGGTTTTGATCTTGACTTTAGATCTCACTCCTTGATATATCAAAGCAATCTACATTTCATGATTAGGTCCATTATCCTCTTAGGATTAAGAGTTCATGTAAATAGAAGTTGTGAGATTTATTATTCATTTGGCAGCCGTTAGGAGAATAATAAATCTCACAGCGGTTCAGTTCAATATGTTTTAACTTTTAAAACATATCAACATACCAACTAGAAGTTTCTACTTCCATGATCAAGACAAATTATCTTAATTGATATGTCATAGTCTTCGCAGATGAAATACCCAATTTTATCACCGACTACGAACTATAATTCTGAGTTTACAAAGAATTTGTGATTTATATCTTCTGTGACTTTTTACATAAATCACATACTATGCATCTTATGGACTATATGATAATGTCCAAATATTCATGTTACCATTATTTTAGATAATAATAAAACAACTTTATTAATTATAACATTAACTCATACATAATGTCATACATAGCATCATACAATAGGATTTAAGGGCACACATCCTAATAAGTATGGTAGCACTTCGCATGGAGGGCCCACATGCAAACCAGAAGCCAGCAGAATCAAGGGGAAACCAATCGAGAATCTCGAACCAAGCATTAAAGAGAATGGAGAATGAGTAAAAAAAAGAGCAAGATCTCCGACAGGACGGACATGAAACTCGTTTGGATTTGGACAAGGCTTCCTCTCAAGGGGAACGAACTCTTTCCTACATTCCTGAGCCTTCGTATCACAGTGATCATGATTGGGAGATCAAGAGCCTACAAAGGCAAATTAAAGAGTTGGAGCTGGAAATGAAAGGTTGGCACCTTAGAAGGGATCATGATCATGGATCCCTGAGTAGCCATACAGGAGGCTCCTCCCGCCAAAGTCATTCTCGTCTATCAAGATTTAGGTCATTTAAGAGGTTTCAGTATATTTTTGGTTGTTTTGAAGTTTTTTTTGGGGGGGGTGGGGGTGGGGGGGTGGGGATTTTGTTCATTTTATTGGTTTTCGTGGATATTTTGGCAATTTTAGTGATTTTGGTTATTATAGTGGTTTCAAGATTATTTTTGTCATTTTAGAAGCTTAAGAGGTATTTTCGTCATTTTGGAGATTTTGGAATATTTTGGTCATTCTAGTGGTTTCAAAATTATTTTTGGTCATTTTAGAGATTTCGAGGTATTTTTTGTCATTTTTGAGGTTTTGAGATATTTTTCGTCATTTTAGAGGTTTCAATGTATTTTTGCTCATTTTAAAGGTTCTAAGGTATTTTCGTCGTTTAAGAGGTTTCAGGTTATTTTAGTAATTTTTTAGGTTTTGGGGTATTTTTGTCACTTTAGAGGTTTTGGGGGGTATTTGGTCATTTTAGAAGTTTCAAGGGTATTTGGGTCATTTTAGGGGTTTTAAGGCTATTTTGGTAATTTTTAGGTTTGGGGGTATTTTGGTCTTTTACAGATGTTTTGATGGTATTTTGGTCATTTAAAGGTTTCAAGGGTTTTTTGGTCGTTTTAAAAATTTTGGAGGTATTGTGGCCATTTTGAAGGTTTTGGGGGCATTTTGGAGGTTTTTGGGATATTTTGGACATTCGCAATGCATTTTAGTAATTTTGGTGGTTCCAAGGGTATTTTGGTATTTTAAAGGTTTTTTTTTTTTAATAAATAATTCTCAAGAGCAAAATAATTTTTTTAGTATGGCGACTTTTATCAATTCAATAAATTATTACATTTCCACCAATAAGTAATGTAAGATCACCTCCATTTAAGAAGATGATGACATAACGTGATATATTTTGTAATCTTAGATTATGGTAATGTTAAAAAAAAAAAAAAAAATCAAATGAACCAAACACTTTAATATCACATTAAGGTAACGTGCATCACAATAATTAATAACACTAATAGTAGTTAATAAAAGGACTAACAATGCTCATTATTGAAACTTGAGAGACCACCACCGCACACCCGTGATACGATGATTACTCTACAAGTATAAGTGTTTGTAGGGTGCAGGGGACAAAGACTAGGGTTCAAGTTTCCAAAAGAGAGTTTTACACACATATACATTTAGATTAAGCCAAAGTAGAATTTCTATCTTGTAAAAAAAAAAAACTTGAAAGACCAATAGCATTAAATTAAAACTTAAGGAATCAATTGTACTTAAAACTAAAGAAGAAAAAATTTAAAAACTAATAGTTTAGTTTCACCACATATATATATATATATATATATACACACACACTCTTTTAAAATCATTTTACAAAGTTTCACAGCTGCCTATTTTTTAAAGTCACATTATAACATCGAACTTTTTTATTTATTTATTGTTAAATTGCTAATCGAAATAATCTCTAAAAAGTCTGTAATATGACAATAAAAAATGTATTATTTTAGAAAATTGTTACAAGGACAATGTTATTTTGATTGTAAAATCCGCAGCGAGTGTTACAAACTTTGTTGTTGATGATTCTCAAAAAAATAAAAAAATAAAAACTTTTTTGTTGATTTGATTGTGAAATCCACAGATAGTGTTACAAACTTGGGAGGACCCAAGGGCCACGAATCAAGGAATTAGGATAATGACCCTTACTCCAGTAACAGAACACGCGGATACAAAGTGCACTATGACATTTTCTGTCAGTATTTTGACAAATCAACTTATTAATGACTTTGTAACTTAATTAAAAAAAAAAAAAAAAAAAAAAAAAAAAAAAAAAAAACCTTATTTATTACTTCGTACATTTTCGCCTCTTTTTTTTTTTTTTTTTTTTTTTTTTTTTTTTTTTTTTTTTTTTTTTTTTTTTCCTGAGAATCTAGACCCGACGCCAACTTTATTGAATGCTCTAACTAAGCCTAAGACAAAAACAACATTTTAGCTTAAATGCAACACAAGATTGCATTAACCAATGAAGCATAAAATAATATTCAATCCAATCAAGCATTTGTAATGAACCTTGTAGTTCAATTAACAACTCCAAATGTTTATTTATAAAGATCAATAATTCAAATTCCCCAACTTCCAACTATTAAATTATAATAATAAGTAAAAGCAATTATTTCATATTATTGATTATCCTCTCTAATAGCATAAAATATAATTAAAGTTGAATCCCCAAAATACTCCACATAATAAGTACTATACATGAAACATAACATAATTTTAACAAAATATTTCAACATAAGCTAGTAGTTAATAATCCAGTGAGAAGTGAGGAATATAACTCTGCAGATTTCACATCAATCTTTCTTCTTCTGATTCGCACCTTAGTTACCTGATTTGGCCAATTCCTCCCATATTCCTCCAAAATACCTAGGCCATAAGAAAATTGGGAAATCATTAAGAATTTTTTACGAGAAAAAAAAAATTGAAAGAGTTTTCACTTTCTAGTCCAAAATTTTGCATTTTCAAAATCCATAAAGCGAACTAACACACCTAATCAAAAGGGTATTCTACTTTATCTTTAAGGAAAAATTCTACAGCCCAACAAGTACATTGTGTTTGGTTTAAAAGGATCAGGTTTGGGGATTCTTGTGAGCAGATCCTAAAGTTACTATGGTGTCTTTCTACATGTGTAATAGATTTGTTTAAATTGTAAGACTTACCTAATCTCCTCAGCCAACTCCCCCACAGTCAGATTTTGCTGCCTTTCCTTTCTTGCGAATTATGTCATTGATTTTATCGAACCTGTTAAAAAAAATATTTTCATTAGAATGAAAATATTAATTGAAACAACAATATTTATTCAAATTGATTCTGAATAAATACTAAGATGCCAGAAAGGAACATCATGTCTACGCAAAATCTCCAAAATAAAAGGCATACAATATTAACAACCCAATAGGCATAAACATATGCAAATTCCATAAACCCTATATCCTTCTTGAGACATAAATAAGCTAAACAAAGTCTGCAACAGTGTCAGAAAACATAGTTGGCCATGATTGTATTGACTAGCAATTAATTGAACTTTATAAACCTACAGGTAGAACTTGAGAGTTTCGATACACATGCAAGTGCGCACAGTTTTTTTGTTTTTGTTTTTGTTTTGATAAGCAACAGAATTTTATTAAACAATAAAAGGAAAACACCCATGAATACTGGGGGTGTACTTGGGAGCAATTCAATCACTCTTTCAAATTACAATGTTCAAGCATTTCTAGCTTTTATTTTTGATACATAATGTTCAAGCATTTCTAGCAAATTAGTGCAGGAAAGGGCTTTAAAAGCTACCATGACTCTGTCAGTGTATGTAATTGTTTTTTTTAAAAAGTAATTTGGTAGTGCCAACAAGGGAGAGAAAATTGAATCCTAAATGTCATCGTTGGAAACACAAGAAAGTGCCAACCAATTACGCTACAAGCCTCTTCGCTAAAATTAGAATATTCCATTAATGAAAAACCAATTGTTATGCTTATACAAACTTTAAGGGGGAAGAGGGAGTGATATTTCATAAAACTCGATAAATGTTGATGTACAACTGACCAATCCTTGGGTCCAACCCAACACAAGTGGGTTGTGTTTCACCATTGTGATGGATTGGGATGGTTTTTTCCCTACCCAACCTTGTTGGATTGGATAGGAAAAAAACCCTTAACCCAACCCGTGTACACCATTACTGTGTTTGAAATCCACTAGAAGTTCCTCTGGATTACATTCATAGTTTTGATGGGTGCAGTCGTGTATTCAAACTTTACTCCCCAAGGAGTGGGTCCAAAGGATTCCACCTCAGTGTGGTTCCACAACTTAGTTAAAAATATATATAATAAAATGCCAACGAGTTATAGTTCAAGTGGAACTTGCTCCCCCCGAAAAAGCAAGATAGAGGCTGAGGTTATAAGCTAATGACCCATTTGGTGACTATGTAAAAAAAAAAAAGTAATGTACATCAACATTCATCGAGTTTTATGAAATATCACATCCTCTTCCCCCTTGAAGTTTGTATAAGCATAACAATTGGTTTTTCATTAATGGAATATTCTAATTTTAGCGAAGAGCCTTGTAGCTTAACTAGTTGGCCATTTCTTGTGTTTCCAACGATGACATTCAGGATTCAATTTTCTCTCCCTTGTTGGCACTACCAAATTACTTTAAAAAAAAAAAACAATTACATACACTGACAAAGTCATGGTAGCTTTTAAAGCTCTTCCCTGCACTAATTTGCTAGAAATGCTTGAACATTATATATCAAAAATAAAAGCTAGAAATGCTTGAACATTGTAATTTGAAAGAGTGATTGAATTGCTCCCCAAGTACACCCCCGGTATTCATGGGTGTTTTCCTTTTATTGTTTAATAAAATTCTGTTGCTTATCAAAAAAAAAAAAAAAAAAAACAAAAAACAAAAAAACTATGTGCACTTGCATGTGTGTTGAAACTCTCAAGTTCTACCTGTACGTTTATAAAATTCAATTAATTGCTGGGAAATTCTTAGGTGATCCAGGATTACAAGGTCAGCTTGCTGACCTTGTAGTCCCAGCCAATAGAAAAGAAGCACCTTATTAAAAACAGCTGATATCAGCTTTTTTGCCATGTCACTTAAAAAAAATACATACTTTAACTTCCGTTAATCCAGAAACGTTAACCTTTTGTTGAAATTCAAATTTTGATTTGGAAATTGGGCGGGTTCGGTGAAGGTTAAAACTGAAAAAACAAAAAGCTTTTCATTTTCAATCTTCATTTTTGGAGCTCTCTCTCTCTCTGTGTTCATCATCACCACCACCATTTGGCTGCCACTTCCTTCCATCTCAACGTTGGCAACATTTCTGCACTTGTAAGGTACCAATTTTGTTCCTTTTTTTTGTGGTACAGAAACTGCTTGCTGAAATGCTTCATAGAGATTCATTTTTCCAAACTTCTTGCTGTTGTGGCCTTGTGTTCTTATTATTAGGGGCTGTGGGTTCATGTTAGTGTGGTGCTGAAATCTAATTTTTCTTTTGGATTTAATTGGTTAGGATTTGATATGGAAAACAGTTATAATGATACGAGATACTTGCACCTAACGAACAAAGAACAGGGGGCTAGTACTTTGCAACAATACCAGAATCTAGTGTTAGAAAAAAAAGAAGCAAATATTTGTTCATTAGTTGGGTGTATCTCATTTTCACCTTTTTAAGTCTTTTTTTTATAGGAAGTTTGAAGTGGGTCATTGCCATAGAATCATATTTCGTATTTTTGTCTTGCATTTTAGTTCATTTTTATATTTTAAAAATGAACAAAGTTGTACTTAATATTTGATTTTGATAGAAGCTAAAAAGAGAATTTTGAAGTTGATCTTTGTCCATATAAAGAAGTTATTTAGCATTGACCTCTAATTCAATAGGCAATTGTCCCCTTGTTATTCACATTATTACTAAATGTCCCACAATTTTTTCAGTGGCATAGAAAATTGCTTGTTGAAAAAGCTTCATAGAGTTTTGGTTTGTCTAAACTTGTGGCTTTGTATTCATGTTAACATGGAACTAAAATAAGTAAATTAAATTTCTTGTCCTATATCAAGTCAAATAATTTTACATTATTTCACTTTTCTTTTGTCATTTTGGTTTGATTTGTGATTTTGATAGCACTCTATGTTTAATTTGATGTATGAGGCTTCAGCATGTATGCAGCATGGATGTGCGAGGCTTCAGCAAGCTAAGAATGATGATGAGGACTAACATCATCAATTCAGCATGGATGGCATGAATATCTTGCAACAAAAATAGAAGATGCAAATGACTAGCAACATTGATAAAAGTATGAGTAATGGGAGGAGTAGTTCCTTTATCCAAGGGAGCTGTTAGTAGTTGATTAGAGTTAGAATTCAGCCAATAAATTCCTAGTTTTTAGTTAGAGCTATCAGATTGAGATATGTTCAATTGTCTTATATTAATTCTAGAAATTCTCCTCTTGTTTGTTGTAGCTAGAAGCATTGAGGGTAGCTAAAATTTGTTTGGGGTTTGATGTAGACATTATATAGTGTTTGGTCTATGTATATCATGTTGGTTCTTTTGTATTTGATATTATTTTGGTCTATGTATATCATTGGAAATCTGTTTTGAGTGTACAATAAATCTTTTAACACTAAAGCATCATAAATTTTCTCAAGAGCAATCTAGTATGAAAGTGATAATTAGCCTCAATTCTACTTGTGAAAATAAACAAACTATGCCAACAACAAAACACTCTTTTGCGTGAATTTGGATATGCCTATCAAGTGTCTTGTTGAAACAATGGCAAAACTAAATAGTATTTTTGTTTGCAAATTTAAAAATAATTTTTTAAAAAGTTCCACCAAATGTACCATTGCTTGATGAATTGCCCCTAATGTAGCTATGGTGCTTAACTGCATATACATATTATATGACATTGTGACTCCACATGCAATTGGCCATCTTCATCTTGTGTAAAGGAATAATGGCCTGTAGCACACTAACATCAAGTCCTGTCCATGTACTTAATTGAGAAGAGTTGTTAAGTTAAGCTCTTGGTGAATCAGAATTTTAGAAGTAGAAAAGAAGAAATAGTTACTTCAAGGGTAACCAACATCCTGAATTGAGAGAGAAAGAGAAAAGAACAATTTAGTTAATTTTTTGGATGCTTCTCATTATGTTGCTTATTAGTTTATATACAAGAGTTCCTTAATCCTTTTCCCGCAAAAACTAACTAACTGAACACCTCAACTAACATACCAACACATACCAGCAATTCAGTAATACTAACATACAATGCAATCCACCAATCTTTCAGTACACCATTAAACTAGACTCCTAACATTACCCCCTCCACTAAAACATTTTGCCCACAAGATGTGGAAATTTCTGCTGAAGAGCAAACAAATCCTCCCAAGTAGCATCATCAGAGGAGCCCCCTTGCCACTAAATCAAAAGCTGAGTAATTGTTCTATTGCGTAGCTGGCACGATCTAGTCTACAGAACCACAGGTTCAGAGGCAAGAAATAATTTCTCCAAGGATGCCTTGAGAATTGACAGAAGGCAAAAGTGAAAGAGGCACTGTCTTGTAGTAACGCTCCACTCCTTCAAACAAGAGACATGGAACACGGTGAATAAAGAAGGTTAAAGGCCTGCTACAAACGAACAATTGAAAGAATTCAACAAATTTTGTTGTTTAGCAACAACATATTCTCTGTTTTTTTCTAAATATTGATTCGACTAATACTAAACCTAAAAAAAAAAGTGCATGAAGTTTTTTTTTTTTTTTTTTGGTAAGTGCATGAAGTTAAGATACTTTAATAGCAGCCCACACCAGCAAACAATAAACAACACAACAGAATAAAAAATCCAACTTACCACTCCTGCATAATGAACAATGGTTCACACAAAAGCATTCTAGGTAACATATTTTGTAATTTAATGCCATAGAGGACATAAATAACTAGCCCACTGTTCTTTTTCTGTATAAGAACTAATTTCTTTGCAAGAACAGAAACACAGTAAAAATTTAAACTTTTGGCCTTCCAATAAGCAGGTTTCATAGTGACACATGATATACCAAAATATGCTAAAAGGTAGCCTAGAGCAAATTAATTTTAGAACCTATTATCATTAAAATGAACCCAAAAATTGCTTGAAAAATATGAAACTTTAGTGCAATGTAATGAAAATGGTGTACACCACAAAGAAGGAAAAAAAACAGAAGAAAAGAAATAGAAACAGAGAAATAGCAACTCTGTACCCAGGCCGTGATGTCCTTATCCCATGCTAGAAATTAATTTCCTTCTTTCTAAAAGGCCTTCCACGGTTCCACCTAAATACAGAGCTAACCCACAAGCACAACAAGAAATGTAAATAAAGTCAGCTTGTCAACTGTTGAGCCAACTACAACATCCATCTGAGGGCTGAGGCCACTTGTTACATTGGGTGCAAGCACCTCATATCATTATAACTGTTGTCCATATCAAATCCTAAACAATTAAATCCAAAAAATAAAAATAAAAATCAGATTTCAGCACCACACTAACATGAACCCACAACCCCTAATAATAAGAACACAAGGCCACAACAGCAAGAAGTTTGGAAAAATGAATCTCTATGAAGCATTTCAGCAAGCAGTTTCGGTACCACAAAAAAAGGAACAAAATTGGTACCTTACAAGTGCAGAAATGTTGCCAACGTTGAGATAGAAGGAAGTGGCAGCCAAACGGTGGTGGTGATGATGAACACAGAGAGAGAGCTCCAAAAATGAAGATTGAAAATGAAAAGCTTTTTGTTTTTTCAGTTTTTACCTTCACCGAACCCGCCCAATTTCCAAATCAAAATTTGAATTTCAACATAGAGTTAACGTTTTTGGATTAGCGGAAGTTAAAGCGTGTATTTTTTTTTTTTTTTTTTTTTTTTTTTGATGGGAAAAGTTAAAGTGTGTATAGTTTTTAAGTGATGTTGCAGGGAAGCTGATATCAGCTGTTTTTAATGATGTGCTTCTTTTTTATTGGCTGGGACTACAAGGTCAGCTTGCTGACCTTGTAATCCTGGATCACCTAAGAATTTCCCTTGATTGCTATTAAATACAATCATGGCCAACTATGTTTTCTGACACTGTTGCAGACTTTGTTTAGCTTATTTATGTCTCAAGAAGGATATAGGGTTTATGGAATTTGCATATGTTTATGCCTATTGGGTTGTTAATATTGTATGCCTTTTATTTTGGAGATTTTGCGTAGACATGATGTCCCTTTCTGGCATCTTAGTATTTATTCAGAATCAATTTGAATAAATATTGTTGTTTCAATTAATATTTTCATTCTAATGAAAATATTTTTTTAACAGGTTAGATGAAATCAATGACATAATTCGCAAGAAAGGAAAGGCAGCAAAATCTTTGACCGTGGGGGAGTTGGCTGAGGAGATTAGGTAAAAGTCTTACAATTTAAACAAATCTATTACACGTGTAGAAAGACACCATAGGAACTTTAGGATCTGCTCACAAGAATCCCCAAACCTGATCCTTTTAAACCAAACATAATGTACTTGTTAGGCTGTAGAATCTTTCCTTAAAGATAAAGTGGAATACCCTTTTGATTAGGCATGTTGGTTCACTTTATGGATTTTGAAAATGCAAAATTTTGGACTAGAAAGTGAAAACTCTTTCAATTTTTTTTTTTCTTGTAAAAAATTCTTAATGATTTCCCAATTTTCTTATGGCCTAGGTATTTTGGAGGAATATGGGAGGAATTGACCAATTCCAAAGATAACCATGGTGCGAATCTGAAGAAAGATTGATGTGAAATCTGAAGAGTTATATTCCTCACTTCTCACTGGATTATTAATTACTAGCTTAGAGTAATTGCATCAGTGCTTCTAAGAATTTCGGCCTATTTTACTAAAATAATTTACTTTTTCTATTTTACGTTATTACTTTTAAAAAATATCTACGTCAGTTTATCTATTCTAATTCCCTTTTATCTAAATAATATTTTTTTTCACATTTTTATTATTATTTCACACCTACCCACAACTCCACCAACCTTTATCACACGGCCACTCTCCTCTAAACACTCTCTTTCTTTTTCTCCTTTCCTTCTTTCTTTTCTTTCTACTTTCATCTTTTTCTTCTTCTCCTTCTTCTTCTTTCTTTTTTTTCTTCTTCTTCATCGTATTTTTCAATTTGGGTTTGACTATGGTTGGTGATTTTGGGCGGATTTCTCCACTGCCGCTGCTGCTTCTTCTTCTGCATCTTCTTCTTCCTCTTCGACATTTTCTTCTACTGCTCCTCCTGCATTTTGGGTTTGATTAGTTATGAGTATGATGATTTTTTTTTTTTTTTAGGAGAGGGTTTGATGAATTTGGGATCTAAATTTAGAATAAATTTGAAGAATTTGATAATTTGTATAAATTTTTTGTTTGATTCAAGAAGATAGAGGAGAAAGAGAGTAGAAGGAGAGAGAGAGAGAGAATCAGATGAGAGATGAGAGAGAATCGGATGAGAGAGAAAAAATAATTTAAAAAATCAAATAGAAAGCTACAGTAACCATGTAAAAATGCACCATTACTATAGCAATTTTGGAAATACACAGTGTTATAGAGAGACTAATGTGAGTAGATTTTGAGCAAAAAATGTGTAAAATGATGCATTTTTTTTAATTATGGAAGGGTTGATACAAGTGCTCTCATGTTGAGATATTTTGTTAAAATTATGTTGTGTTTCATGTATGGTACTTATTATGTATAATATTTTAGGGATTCAACTTTAATTATATTTTATGCTATTAGAGCATTCACATCAGTGGATGGAAAATCATGTATAATAGAAAAAACTACTATTTTTACACATTTTGTCTCAAAATTGCTCCACATCATTGCTTCCAAAATCTTGTAAAATCATGTATATTTATCCATGAGCTACAGTAACCGTGTATATATACACGGTTACTGTAGCTCATGTATTTATTATTTTATTAATATCAGTTCGCACCAATTTTTCTCTCTCTTCTCTCCGTGCACAACTACCTCAGCTCCTCATCTTCTTCTCCTCAAATGCACACAAACACAAACACACCCACACACAAACACATCCACATAGACAAATCAATACACAAACACACCCACACACAAACAAACCCACACAGACAAACCCACTCTACAGTTGCTTGATTGGTGCTTGCGCTACAGTTGCTTGATCGGTGCTTGACTGAGAGGGAGTGGGTCTTACTGGAGATCGGTGCTTGCTGGAGATCTGACCGGGTATAGAGTTGGGTTTTGTTTGGAGATTGGGTTTTTTTTGGAGATTGGGTCTTGTTTGAGAAGTGAAGCTGTCTATGGAGATCTGACTAGTATAGAGATGGAGATAAAGAGAGAGATGACCGATCGGTGCTTGCTGGAGATCTGACCGATCGGTGCTTGCTGGAGATCTGACCGGGTATAGAGATGGGTTTTGTTTGGAGATTGGGTCTTGTTGTTTGAGGAGTGAAGCTGTGGAGATCTAACCAGTATAGAGATGGAGATAAAGAGAGAGATGAGTAGAGAGAGATAGCAACAGATCAGAAAAATGGGTAGAGAGAGAGAGAGAGAGAGAGTATGTAAATAGGTAGTTGAGAGAAATAATAAAAAAATTGTGAAGAATGAATATTTTATTAAAAAAATCTTGTAAAATAGATGAACTGATGTAGAAGTTTTGTAAAAATTGAGGTGTAAAATAGAAAAAATAGGTTTTTAGTGTAAAATGGATGTGTAAAATAGATAGACTGATGTGAATGCTCTTAGAGAGGATAATCAATAGTATGAAATAATTGCTTTTTCTTATTATTATAATTTTATAGTTGGAGGTTAGGAAATTTGAATTATTAATCTCTATCAAAAACATCATGAGATTTTAATTAAACTATAAGACTCTTAACAAATGCTTGATTGGATTGAATATTATTGCCTTCTAAAAATAGATAACATTATTTTATGCTTCATTGGTTAATGCAATCATGTGTTGCACTTAAGCTAAAATGTTGTTTACGTCCCCTAAGCTTAGAGCATTTGTTATTATTATATTTTTAATGAAAAGGTACGAAATAATTAAAATATTTTTTATTAAAGTACAAAGGGCATTAATAATTTTTTTTTTTTTTTTTTTGATGGAACGGGCATTAATAAGTTGAACTGTCAAAATACTGACAGGAAAATGTCATATTTCACATTGTTTACGCGTGTTCTGTCACTGGAGTGAGGGGCATTATCCTAATTCCCTGACTCGTGGCCCATGGTCCTCCCAAGTCTGTAACACTATCTGTGGATTTCACAATCAAATCGACAGAAAAGTTTTTATTTTTATTTTTTGAGAATCATCAACAGCAAAGTTTGTAACACTCGCTGCGGATTTTACAATCAAAATAACATTGTCCTTGTAACAATTTTCTAAAATAATACATTTATTATTATCATATTACAGACTTTTTATAGATTATTTCAATTAGCAATAAAATTAAAAAAAAAAATCGCCATTATAATGTGACTTTAAAAAATAGGCAGGTGTGGAACTTTGTAAAATTATTTTAAAAGAGTATATATATACTAGCCTTTAAGTATGCGCGTTCTCATAAACTTTCTATTTTTGGATAAAGGTTAATAATTTATATCTATTATAATTTTAGAAATATATATTTTTTATTTTCCAAACAAATAAAAATGATAAACTTTAGAGATAAGTAATAACTGTAATTTCTTTTTTTTGGACGTGAAGAGAAAAAAATTTTAAATTTCAAGAATTCTCTTTTTGAATTCAAAAAAATAATAATTGTTATTTGCATATATATATATATATATATATATGGTGAATCTAAACTATTGGTTTTTAAAATTTATTTTTTTAAGTACAATTGATTCTTTAAGTTTCAATTTAGTGCTATTCAGCTCTCAAGTTTTTATAACGAGCATTGTTAGTACTTTTGTTAATTACTATTAGTGTTATTAATTAGGTGGTTAACAAAATAGTGACATGATATCTTTTTATTTATAGATAACTCTTCAATGGTCACTGATGCTAAGACTAAAAATACAAATATGTATAGATAACTTGATATGAATATACAAAAGGTTATATATCAGCATCATCAACTTTTCACAATTTTATTGCGGGAGTCACTAGGCACTAAAACAGAATAGGACAGGTGTTATAATTGAAAATTTTAATACTTCTATAAGTCAATCTAAAAACAAGCTGGAGCACGATTGCTAGGGATGACCACTGCTCCTAATACAACTATAAATAATAAATTTAGGTCTTGACTTCAGTTTTATTGCAACAAACAAGAAATCCAAGAATACAGAACTTTCAGCTTTCTCAATCAAAATATTTTCAAAAGACAATATTCAAATTTTTTTTTTCTATCCAAGGGGGCAGGCAGAACGGGTTACCAGCATGCAATATTTAACATAGTCGTTCACCTTGTGACATGTCCTGCATTTCCTCGATTTATAAATCTTTTCCTTACCCTAAGCCAATTCGGCAAGCATATTGTTTATAAAATTCATATGCACTATCATCACAATCAAATTTCATGTCAATTGTTAGTGCTTCAATTTCCTTATTTTGTCTACTCAGAAGTGTTTGGGCTTCCATGAGTAGGTTCTACTTGAGCCTCTTCTTGAATCCCAAAACCAATAAAAAGAAAAAGTTATAAGAATATTCATTATAAAAAACAATGTTCAATAATTTTAATAAACCCATAAAAAACCACAATTGCTTATAGTTCTAAAAACCAGTCATAAACATCATCAACAACAACAATATATAGAACCCAAATACCTAAAATTTTTATTCAAAAAAAAAAAATTATATAGAATTCAACTCCTAAAAATTAGTAGTAAGTAAAATTCTTCCACCAGTAATCACTACCGATTCTGTTTAACCATCGACTTTTAAACACAATTTCACAAACATTCTAAGCTATAGAACTCAATTAAGGAAATAATCATCAAGGTAAATATTCAAACTTCAAAAATAATCACAAACAGAAATTTGAAAAACAAATTTAAGGAAATAAATAGCTTTAAAAAATGTTTTTTTTTTTCAATTAAAATAAATTTATTGAAAAACAAACCTGGAAAAATTGGGAGTTGTTGTCTTTGTCACTGTTAGGGAGAATGTCATGAAAAAAAGGGGTAGTAGGAGTAATGGTCCTTGGCAACAAAGAGGTGGTTGGGGGATGAGAATGGCAGCGAGAGAGAAGGGGGTTTGTGGGTGGCATCAACGGAGTGAGATAGGGAAGTGGCAGAACCAGTGGAGAGAGAAAGGGGTGAAGAGGTGGGGTCGAAAGAGACATAGTCAGGTGTAATCGAAAGCTTGAGCAAGTAGTGGTGGTGGCTTTTTTTATGGGTTTAATAGTGGGTTAAGGGGCTGAGTTTCAGAAAAGAACAAATGCGAGAGAGAGGGAGAGAGAGAGAGTTGTTTGTATTTTATTTGATTTTGCTATGTGGTGAGTGAGAAACGTTAACGTTAATAGAAGTCTCTCAAATTTGATCATGTGCAAGGCATATGACCCTTGGACATGTGCCACTCTATTTTTTTGACACATATACCAGTATGTAGCAAGTACTGTAACTTTGTATGTAGCAAATCCTTGAAAAAAAAAAAAAAAATATATATATATATATATATATATATTTTACCACATTAAACTATACCCATACTACACTTTGTATCTTAAACTTTTCAAATGCATATTTTGCACCATAAAACTATGACCTTTATTACATTTTGCACCCCGACATTAAGTTTGCTGTTAATTTGAATGAAAAATCAAAATTTAAGGTGTAAAGTGTAATTAGGAGTATAGTTCAGAGTGGTAAAAGGTAATTCATCTTTTGTTTTTGAAACATTGAGAAGATAGGCAATTAGGTCTTTTCATATGTTGTCGTCTTTTTCCCCCCAAGTTAGCAACAAACGATGTTGGGGGTGCAAAGAGTGACAATGATCATGGTTTTTGGTGCAAAACATTCATTCGAAAAGTTTAAGGAGCAAAGTATAATCAAGAATATAGTTTAGGGTGGTAAAGTGTTGAGATTAAATTCTATAAGAATATGGTGTAAAAGTAAAACTAGACATGATAAAACAGGCTGAAATTTGCTTACTTGACCCAACCCGCCCGTCTTGGCCCAACCCGAACCCCATTTTTTGGCCCAAATTAAATATGGGCCAACCTGCGCCCCGCCCGTTTTCTTGCGGGCCAACCCAACTAGACCTGCGGCCCAACTGTTTTTAAAATTTTTTTTCCCTAAAAAATATTTAAAAACTACATGGCAAGGTGTGCTCGACTGCTCCTAAGTGCATAACATTATCATAAAAGGCATAGTGAACTTGTGTGTTACGCCTTCTATTTATTAAAAAAAAAAATAACGAGTTAAATGAAAGGAAAAAAAAAAAAAAAACAAAAAGAAAGCTAAAGCTTAAAGCATCTACTATCTAGTGTCTACACAAGCTACACTACTAAGTAGCACTAACTACTAACTACTAAACTCTACCTCTAGTTGTATTATTCATTAACTAAGACTGCTAAATACAAAGTAAATAAGTTCTACTTCAAAGACTACTAACTAAGTCTGTCTAACTAATATAGTAATTTCTAGCACAAACCCAGCCACAAAGTGACAAAACAGTAAACAAAACAAAATTAAAAGAATTCAATAGTGACTCAAAAGGCAAAAAAGGCACCCCAAAAAAAAAAAAAAAAACCTCTCAATTTGACTTGTATTTAGAAGAGCCTAGACTTAGCAAACAGCAAAATCCAAAATTAGAAGTTCTCTCTTGGTGGAAATGACATTACAATCGGTTTCTAGAGCTCTCTTTAATGGGATGAGATCTTATGAGCATTCCTATAACTACTGTTGCATCTGAATCAAGTTTTAGCATAGGAGAAAAATTCTTACTCCATATCGATCACATCTTTTGCCTGAGAACGTGAAAGCTACGTTGTACACTAAAAGTTCGTTATATGAATTTGAAGGTATTTTAATTTATTAACAGAGTCATAGAAATTATACACTTTCAACTCTTTATTGATAAGCTCTTATTTGCTTTCATGGTACACATAAGTTATATTAAAATATTGTATTATAGATGAAAATATTGATGAAATTGTCCAACTTGAGCTAAAATTTGCAAGTATAAATATTTGTAACGCTGAATCTACTACCAAGATTGAGTAGATTGGGGTATAATTCTTATAAAATATTTACTTGTTCTTCTTTACTTAAATTGTTGTTTTTATTTTTAAGGGTTTTTTTTTTTTTTTTTTTTTTTTTAATTTAGTTTATCTTTCTATATTATCTAACTTTATTATTTTTTTAAATGTAACAGGAATCTGTGCACTTAAGAAGGCTGATAACTTGACATGGTCCATGGCATTTAGTTTTATATTTTGTATTTTTTTTTTTTTTGGGTTCTTTTATGAGATTGATATCATTAGTTAACTTTGAATTTGAAGTATGTATAGAATATTTGTCATGCTCAAAAGTCAAAATTGTCTGAATTGCGAGGATATGGAAATATCTATGCTTTTTAGTTTGTTTGTTTTTTTTATCCTTCACATGTATAATAGTAAATTAGTAACAAATAGTCTAACTATTTGATTTGATTCATTCTCTCTAATTTTTTTTTTTTTTTAAATGTGAAAATATGGGCCAGCCCAAACCGACCTGTTTTTCAACCCATTTAAAATGACCCGTTTTGGCCAACAACCCGAATGGCCCAACCTGACCCAGCCATTTTCCATGTCTATATAAAACCTAAGTTTTACACCCTTCAATTTTAACATGCCACATCATTATATCACATATTAAAGAATAGACGCAATCACACTCAATCAATTCTAATTCTCATCTAAAAATTTCAACCTACTGGGAGTTTATTAACATTTATTGAGATGCTATTAGGTGTGATAAGATATATTAAGTTTTAAGTGAAAATCTTATGCTGTAATCTCTTATTGGATATGAGTTTTTTTCAAACCCATCTTTTCCAAATTCTGATTTATATTATATAGAGTTTCGGTCACCCTATTTAAGAGCATTCTCACTCGGGATTACAAATGCCAAATGTATTGAAAATTTGGCATTTCAAGCCTAAAAAAGCTCAGCATCTGGAATTGTAAATGTAGACTATTGCAAAAAAATTTGCAATTGTGCTACAGTGCAATTCTACATGTAGAATTGCAATGTAGCTCAATTGTAAAAATAAAAATATTATTGTATTCCTTTTCTCTCTCATCTGCTCCTTACTCTCCCACTCTCTCAACTCTATCTCCCACGTCTCTCTCTCTTTCAGATTTCTCCCTCCCCCTTTCCTCTCTCTTAGTGATTTCTCCCTTTCCCTTTGCTCTCCTTCAGGCCATCGTTGGCCACCATCGCCCAGCAACACCAAGCCTAGGCCGCCGATGGGTTCGATGGGTCTGGTGATGGTCTCTCACGAGGATCGGCGTGGTGTGGAGGATCGTGACTAGTGGCGTGGAGGGTCTCTCACGGTGTGATGCTCACAGACCAGGTGGAGGTTAATCTCGTCGTGGCTGTGGTGGTGAATACTGTGGTGTTAAATCTTGTGGTGGTGGTGGGTCTTGCATTGATGGGTATTTGTTTTGTTTGTGGGTGAAGATTAAGTGGGTTTGTGGTGGATTAGTTGTGGAGATCGTGGTGGATCAATGGTGGGTTTTGGCAGATTGGCATGGGTTACTTTGGCATGGGTTATGGTGTGGAGATTTGCTATCCGGTGTGGTGGAAATTGGTGTGGAGCTATGGTGGCTGTGGCGTTGTGATTGGCTTCGATGGCTTCGTTAATGGGTTTTTTTTTTTTTTTTTTGGGTTTGCTAGTATATGCGAGGTGTTTGTGTTTGGTTTGATGGTTTTGTTTTGCCTTTGGTGGTGGTGTCAAGTGTGTGTAGTGCAGCGGTGGTGGGCTTGTGGTGATGGTGGTTTCAGTAAATTTGTGGCTATTTTTGAACAAAAAGAATGAGAGAGAAAGAATAAATAATGTATTTCACTGTAAATGATGGTATTGTAGGATATATTATTTTATTGTGTAGAAATATTATTTTAATGAGTAGAATAAAAAAATAAAAGTTGGAATGTTGGGAGTATTGTAAAACTACATCATACTAACCACTTTTAATATAATCCAAAAGATCAATTTTTTGAAAAGAAAAAAAAAAACTTTTACTGTATTATGAGCGCATCCATCCTCATTGAAGCATTTTATCAAACACTACAAGTTCCCTTTTTTACATAAGAATGTATATGTCAATTTTTTTTTTTTAAAAAAGGCACATATATAAGCAGAAAATTCCAGAAAATAAAATGAAAAAAGAGTGAGGAGAACCCTTCTTGCAAAGTTAGGAATCGAAAGCAGCGAGAAAACTTTCGGCATCGTGGTTGGAAACAACAGAGAGACAATTTTGGGCATTTTTCGACGAGACAAATGTCGGTCTCGTTGGAACTGATGATTATCGGCAATGCTAGATAGTGTCTGTCAAGGTTTGGAGTTGATAGAGGGAAGATGGAGGTGCTGGTTATTGGTGTGCTACGATGGTGCAAGAGAAACAGAGAGAGAGAGGGCGTTTCCCGACGAGACAAAGGTCAGTCCCGTTGGAACTGACGATGACCGGCAATGCTAGGTAATAGCTGTCAAGGTTTGGAGTTGAGAAGGGAAGATGGAGGTGTTGGTGACTGATGGAGGTGCTAGTGCGAGAGAAACAGAGTGTGAGAGAGAGAGAGAGAGAGAGAGAGATGAAATTTTTTGTTTTGGAGAAGAAGAAGAAAAGGAAGAGTGGCGGGATAGTGAAAATTTAGAGGGTATTTGTATCTTTTTATTTTAAATAACCTGAGTTGCTAAGTTGTAATTTTTAATCCATGTGTCAATTTTGTATTGGTCTTAGAAACACAAACTTGGTACCATTCGCGTTTGTTTAAGATTCACGAGCCATCTCTCCAAGTTGCATAATGGCGTTCGCTTACTTTGTGGACCGGCCTCTGAGATTTTGTATGTAATTGGATTTTGTCTTTCTTTTTCTTCCCAAACCCTAATTCCTCTTCTCATCCTGTGTTTGCAGTGGTTTATGCCGGAATTGGTATTTTTTTTTTTTTTTTTTGATAAGTAACTTAAAAATATATTGAAAAAACACAACCCCGTACATAGGAAATGTACGAAAGAGGCAAGAACATCAAGAAAACAAAGTACAATGATCAAGCAACCTAGAAAGGGAAATACAAGAAAAAGAAGGTAAAATCAAACACCATTCGAGAAGAGTAGAAAACAAAAAAGACTTAAACTCAAGAATAGACCGCTCACGATCCTCAAAGCTTCTCGAATTCCGTTCCCGCCAGATACACCACATCAAACAGTGCAGCACAATCCTCCAAATAACTAAATTACGATGTCGCCTAAAGTTGCAAGTCCAGCAATCCAACAAATCTGCTACCCTTTGTGGCATCACCCAACAAATACCAAACAAGCAGAAAATCATACTCCACATTTCAAAAGCAAAAGGACAATGAAGGAGGAGATGATCTACAAATTCCCCACACCCTTTGCACATAAAGCACCACTCAAGAACAACAACTTCCCAGAGGGGCCAATCCCTTATCTTGATCCATTTTTTAAACGATTTGATCCAAATGAATCTTCAATGGCAGATAAAGAGTTACTAGCAAAAAAAAGAGAGGTAGAAATCGAGTATGTTTGCTTTTACGATTTAAATATGCACGTACTAACTTATCTACTCAATATGTGATTTAAACTCAAGTTGGTGCATAATTTTTATCATACCCTTTCAGTTGGATTTATTGGCTTACCATAGAAATAATGGAGAAAGAGTGGAAGTTATTTATGATAATGTTGTAGATATGATGGGGATGATACGTTGAAAGCACTAAAAATCATGGCTCATTTATGTCAATTCTATGACTCACTGGTCATGATTGAATGAAATTTTGTACTTTCTTATGTGTTCCCACTTACTATGAGCTTTTTGTTTGAGGAATCCATATACATTGGGGTTGAACATGTGCTTATCTTGGATTGTATATTATGTCAGTTTATAATATGCAAGACATGAATTCAATTGTGATAATTTAGGAGTTTAGTACAGTTTCACAACTATTAAATTGGTGACTTTTAGGGGTTTAGTACAGGTTCACCACACTCCTTTCCTTTCAGTCTTTTATATTTTCTCCTGCAAGGGATCTGAAACCCTAAAGCCTTGCTGGTGTCTCCACTTTGGCAGTGGCTTTCGTTAGTCGTTACCACCAAAACTTGGGTTTGTCTCTCTTTCTTGCACTGCCTGCCTATTTGTCTGTCTCTCTCTATTGCTCTGCTTCTCTTTCCTGTGTCTCTCTCTTGCGAATGTATCAAGTGATTTGGTTGCTTTGAATTTTTATATGATGGAGCAAACACTGTAAATTTGTTGCTCTGTAAATGTAATACTTAAAAATTTTAGAATACTACTGGTAGTGCTATTGATGTAATGCTCAGAATTTTTAAAACACTGCTGCATGTAATACTCAGAATTTTTAGAATGTTACTGCTGTGTAAATATAATTATCAGGATTTTTGGAATACTACTGCTGCTGTGTAATTGTAATACAGGTACAACAAACACTGTGATGGTGGAAGTACTTTTAGAGTTGTTATCGATTTTTTCTCAAAAAAAGAACTAACTAATCCTTGGGTCCAACCCAACACAAGTGGGTTGTGCTGCACCATTGTGATGAGTTGGGATGATTTTTTTCCCTACCCAACCTTGTTGGATTGGATTGGAAAAAAACCATTAACCCAACCCATGTACACCATTACTCTGTTTGAATTCCACTAGAAGTTCCTTTGGCTTTGGATTACATTCATAGTTCTGATGGGTGTGGTCGTGTATCCAAACACTACTCCCCAAGGAGTGGGTCCAAAGGATTCCACCTCGGTGTGGTTCCACGTCTTAGTTAAAAATATATATAATAAAATGCCAATGAGTTATAGTTCAAGTGGAACTTGCTCCCCCTTAAAAAGCAAGATAGAGGCTGAGGTTATAAGCTAATGACCCATCTGGCGACTATGTAATTTAAGAAAAAATCGATAACAACTCTAAAAGTACTTCCACTGTCACAGTGTTTGTTGTACCTGTATTACAATTACACAGCAGCAGTATTCCAAAAATCCTGAGAATTACATTTACACAGCAGTATTATTCTAAAAATTCTGAGTATTACATACAGCATCAATGCAGCAGTGTTTTAAAAATTATGAGCATTACATCAACAGCACTACTAACAGTATTATAAAATTTTTAAGTATTGCATTTACAGAGCAACAAATTTACAGTGTTTGCTCCATCATATAAAAATTCAAAGCAACCAAATCACTTGATACATTCGCAAGAGAGACACAGAAAAGAGAAGCAGAGCAATAGAGAGAGAGAAAAATAGACAGACAGTGCAAGAAAGAGAGACAAAGTCCTAAAAGTCACCAATTTAATAGTTGTGAAACTGTACTAAACTCCTAAATTACCACAATTGAATTCATGTCTTGCATATTATAAACTGACACAATATACAATCCAAGATAAGCACATGTTCAACCCCAATGTATATGGATTCCTCATACAAAAAGTTAATAGTAAGTGGGAACACATAAGAGGGTACAAAATTTCATTCAATCATGACCAGTGAGTCCTAGAATCGACATGAATAAGCCATGCTTTTCAGTGCTTTCAACGTATCATCCCCATCATATCTACAACATTATCATAAATAACTTCCACTCTTTCTCCAATATTTCTATGGTAAGCCAATAAATCCAATTGAAAGGGTATGATAAACATAATTATTAAGTCCTTAAAAAACAACTACTATTGAAGCAGCCACTATATAAATGCCCAATACCAGAGGGCACCAAACCTATTTTGAAAACATATACAGTACCAAGAACTCCAAGACCTGCTAAAGGAAAGGCCAACTAAGCAATATTGATGCATATAAATTCTAACTTAGTAGAGTTAGTGAAATTGTCAACGATAATATTATGCAAAAGCAGACATACTCCCTATCTGCCGTCGATAAATGAATTCGTTCTTCTCGTTTAACAAACGGTTCAAGATAAGGGATTGGCCCCTCTGGGAAGCGATTCGCAAGAAAAGCACCAATTCCGACACAAACCACTGCAAAACAGGATGAGAAGAGGAATTAGGGTTTGGGAAGAAAAAGAAAGACAAAATCCAATTACATGCTAAATAAAAACTAATCAATAAACAAAAAATTCATACAGAATCTCAAAGGCCGGTTCACAAAGTAAGTGAACGCCATTATGCAATTTGGAGAGATGGGTCGTGAATCTGAAACAAACGCAAACGGTACCGAGTATGTGTTTATGTTTGGGATTGGGATGGACGGCGCTGACCGTATCACGCTCTTTATGCTTTCATCTGTTTTTTTCTTTTTCTTTTTGACTTTTGTTTTTTGATTTTTTCACTTTTAGTATTTGGTAGTCTTACTTAATGAATAACACAATTAGAGGTAAAGCTTTATTAGTTAGTAGTTAGTGTCGCTTACTTTGTCATGTAGCCTGTGTAGCCACTAGATAGTAGAGGCTTTAGGCTTTAGCTTTCTTTCTGAATTTTGTTTTCCTTTCATTTAACTCTTTATTTATTTTTAATAAATAGAAGGCACAACACACAAGTTCTCTAGGCCTTTTATGATAATGTTATGCACTTAGGAGCAGTCAAGCACACATTGTTATGTAGTTTTAAAATATTTTTTAGGGAAAAAA
This sequence comes from Quercus variabilis, assembly GCA_030445155.1. Classification (NCBI taxonomy): domain Eukaryota; kingdom Viridiplantae; phylum Streptophyta; class Magnoliopsida; order Fagales; family Fagaceae; genus Quercus; species Quercus variabilis. The sequence goes on along the minus strand of CP129450.1, from coordinate 29,976,625 downwards.
AAGTTAAAAAACGGTCGGGCCGTAGGTTGGGTTGGGTTGGCCCGCAAAAAAAACAGGTGGGACGCAGATTGACCCATATTTAATTCGAGCCAAAAAAATGGGTTCGGGCTGGGCTAAGACGAGCAAGTTTGGGTCAAGTTAGCAAATTTCAGCCTGTTTTGTCATGTCTAGTTTTACTTTTACACTATATTCTTATATAATTTAATTTCAACACTTTACCACCCTAAACTATACTCCTGATTATACTTTGCACCTTAAACTTTTTGAATGCATGTTTTGCACCAAAAACTATGATTGTTGTCACACTTTGCACTCCAACATCGTTTGTTTTTAACTTAGGTGGAAAAATACGACAACATGTGAAAAGATCTAATTGCCCCTCTTCTCAATGTTTCAAAAACAAAAGATAAATTACATTTTACCACCTTAAACTATACTCCTAATTACACTTTACACCTTAAACTTTGATTTTTCATCCAAGTTAACAGTAAACTTAATGTTGAGATGCAAAATGTAATAAATGTCATAGTTTTATGGTGCAAAATGTGCATTTGAAAAGTTTAAGATACAAAGTGTAGTATGGGGTATAGTTTAAGGTGGTAAATTATAATTTTCCTTATTTTATTTTTTCAAAGAAGGAAATAGCAAATAGGTGCTTGAGTAGTTTTTTTTTTTTTTTTTTTTTTTTTTTTTGCAAGGAGTTGCTACGTACAAAGTTGCAGCACTTGCTACATATGAAACAGACTTGACACCGGAAAGTAAAAATGGAAAAAAAAGAAGCTTTTCAATTCTCTTACACAATCACACTTTCACCTATTTTACTATTCTTAAACAGTATTTATTTCAAGTAGTTTTGATCTTGTCCCATCCATTATACTGCTTACAGTACTTTTCTTCCCTATTCTAAATTTTCTTTTCTTTTCTTATTATAATTCTAATACTATAAACATAACATTTTTTATGATAAATTTCACAATTGTGAAAATTGTTAATTGTGAAGGGTAAACAACTTACATTGATGGAGTCACCACTTTATTTCCTTCACAACTCACAGTCCACTATTTTAACAATTGTAAAATTTATTGCGAAAAAATTGTGTTTGTATGACAATTCAATTAGTAGGTTCTATAGTTAACTTTTGTAGATTGATTTATTTTAAGCAATCAAATTATGTCTAAATTTTATGTATTTAAATTAATTTCTCACTTTGGTTGTTAGTAACTATGATTGATTATTTTTGTTTCTTTATTTTAATAATATGAGATATACTTGTAGTTACAATTATTTATTTATTTTGTTATTATTATCGATCAATTAATATTTTTAGATTAATTTTATTTTAAGTATTATTTTTCAATTTCCACCGAAATTCTGGCTCCGCCGCTGCTGGCACATGATCAAATTTGAGAGAAACTTCTGTTAACGTTAACTTTCTCACTCACCACACAACAAAATCAAATAAAATACAAACAACTCTCTCTCTCTCTCTCTCCCTTTTGTTCTTTTCTGAAACTCAGCCCCTTAACCCACCATTAAACCCATAAAAAAAGCCACCACCACCACATGCTCAAGCTGTCGATTACACCTAACTATGTCTCCGTCGACCGCACTTTTCACCCCTTTCCCTCTCCACTAGTTCCATCCCTTCCCTCTCTCACTCCGTTGATGCCACCCACAAACCCCCTTCTCTCTTGCTGCCATTCTCATCCCCCAACCACCTCTTTGTTTCCAAGGACCATTGCTCCTACTACCCCTTCTTTTCACGACATTCTCCCTAACAATGACAAAGACAACAACTCCCAATTTTTCCAGGTTTGTTTTTCAATAAATTTATTTTAATTGAAAAAAAAAAAACATTTTTTTAAAGCTATTTATTTCCTTAAATTTGTTTTTCAAATTTTCGTTTGTGATTATTTTTGAAGTTTGAATATTTGCCTTGATGATTATTTCCTAAGTTGAGTTCTATAGCTTAGAGTGTTTGTGAAATTGTGTTTAAAAGCCGATGTGTAAACAGAATCGGTAGTGATTACTGGTGAAAAGATTTTATTTACTACTAATTTTTAGGAGTTGAATTCTATATAGTTTTTTTTTTTTTTTTAATAAAAATTTTAGGTATTTTAGTTCTATATATTGTTGTTGTTGATGATGTTTATGACTGGTTCTTAGAACTATAAGCAATTGTGGGGTTTTTTTTTTTTTTTTTTTTTTTTAATGGGTTTATTAAAATTATTGAACATTGTTTTTCATAATGAATATTCTTAAAACTTTTTCTTTTTATTGGTTTTGAGATTCAAGAAGAGGCTTAAGTAGAACCTACTCATGGAAGTCCAAACACTTCGAGTAGACAAAATAAGGAAATTTAAGCACCAACAATTGACATGAAATGTGATTGTGATGATAGTGCATATGAGTTTTACAAACAATATGCTGGCCGAATTGGCTTAGTGTAAGGAAATGATTTATAAACCGAGGAAATGTAGGACATGTCACAAGGTGAACGACTGTATTAAATATTGCAAGCTAGTAACCCATTCTCCCTGCCCTCTTGGATAGAAAAAAAATTGAATATTGTCTTTTGAAAATATTTTGATTAAGAAAGCTGAAAGTTCTGAATACTTGGATTTCTTGTTTGTTGCAATAAAACTGAAGTCAAGACTTAAATTTATTATTTATAGTTGTATTAGGAGCAGTGGTCATCCCTAGCAATCGTGCTCCAGCTGGATTTTAGATTGACTTATAGAAGTATTATGATTTTTCTATTATAACACCTGTCCTATTCTGTTTTAGTGCCTAATGACTTCCGCAATAAAATTGTGAAATTTGATGATGCTAATGTATAACCTTTTGTATATTCATTTATCTATACATATTTGTATTTTTAGTCTTAGCATCGGTGACCATTGAAGAGTTATGAGATATATATATATATATATATATATATATGTGTGTGTGTATATATTATATTGATGTAATTAATTAATCATGATATTTTTTTTTATTGGTAGTCAATATGTTTTGTAACATGTGCAAGAACATTGGTGTAGTCTATGCTAATGAATTAGAATGTGGTCTAGATTTAGGAGACAAAAACTATCAATCAATTTCGTTGTGATGGACAATATTTGTGTAAGACGAATCTTGCCGCAATATAGAAGGAAGAATCAGCTGTGAAAATTATTGGAATCATATTCCAAGATTACCGTGGTCAGGCGCAATTGGAGCATGAAAGGAAGACCAAATACAAAGAGGAGTTAAGGGTGTTGAAGTGATTCAAGGCTTATTGTTTGTAAAGGACTTATTGGTAATGGAAATCATTTTAGAAGGAGAAAAAAGTCATATTCTCAATTCTATGAAGGAAGATCTTCCAACGTATGGGCATCTTACCCATGAAGTGAAAAATAAAAAGGAGATGCTCATAATTAAATAGTTGGCCTATTTCACATGTTAAGAAATCAAATAATAGAGTAGCAATATGTTTAGCAGAATATGTAGATGATTGTGATTGTTACTTGTAATGATGATCACATTTGAATTGAGGAGACCAAATTTCCTTAAGAATATTGTCCAAGTATTATACTGTTTTCTTGGTTTATAGCTTAATATAACAAGCATTATACTTTTTTGTTGGTTTATATATATTTTATTCTTTAGCTGAGAAAAGATATTTCATTAATCAAATTATTTAGTACAAAGAGATACGTCTTTCATTGAATTAGCTGTCGAAAAATTAGGAGTTGATCAAACCTTTGATTCATTACAGTCATCAACATCCCTTCATGGTTCCTTATAATGACTTCTATTCTAGACGAATTCTATGCTGCATGAGAGATGATTTAGTGTGTTAAATGTTTATGTGCTATTATTATATTTTGGGTATAGAAAAATAGAAATTTTTACTAATAAAAATGAATTCATTTGTAGTTTTGTACAATGGGAAAATGTAAAGGAGGACATCCCTTTAACAATACTTGAGGACCCTGCTTTTCTTGTCCAACCCGATGCGAGGGCCATAGCAACTTTGTTATATTATTTGTCAATCAACCTAATAAAAATCTAGTTGAAGCACAACGACAACCTAACCTCCGAGTGAAGCTGACAATCTTCAGATGGTCCTTTATACAAGCTTCCACCAACAAAATCCACAATAAGGCCAGCACAAGATAGTTTGAGGCCTAAAGCGAAAATTTTAAAAGTACCTTTTTTACATTTAAATATCACTTAAATAATATTTAGTTTATTTTTTATTTTTTTTCAAATCTATTATTAATTCATAAATATTAATATAACTAATTCACCCAAAGTGAGCTAATAATATTTATTATATAAGTTTTACAAACTAGCATATCATCAATAAATAATAAAAAAAGTTATTTAAACATTCATTTATTATATTGTTTAAGTGACACCGATCATATTCTTGTCACATCAGTTTGAAAGTTTTTTGTCGTAAAATTTATATTAAATTTAACATTTTTCATTCATTTAATGGACATTGGATGTATTTCTATTAATTCATATTATTTTTTTTTATAGAGAAGGTGCCAAACTTACTACAAATTTATTTACAAAAGGCTTACAAACTGATGTGGTAATGAGGTGACACTTCAACAAAAAAAAAATGAGTATTAAATTATTTTATGTGAGTTGTAACATGTCAATTTATAGGACTTATACGTAGGTTCCAGTTAGCTCAACTGGTAAAATCTCTTATGGTTATATAAGAGATCTGAGGTTCAATTCCCGCTTACACCAAAAACTAATTGGTGTCTTGATTTGATAATAAAGAGCTATTATCAGGAGCAGACGTCATAGATTTCAATTTTAGAAGTTTCTCAAAAAAAAAAAAAAATTATAAGACCTATATAATAAAACTTGTAATATACTAGCATATTTCTAATATTTTAGGCCTTCTTAAGAGTAAGAAAATAATGTACACTTAACTCACATTTTTTCTTTAATAATAATAATAATAATAATAAAACCTTACTACATTTGGGGGCCTTTCTATGTTAGGGGCCTTAGGCCTAGGGCCAACCCTGTCCACAATCAACTGGAAAGAAAAGAACTCGTCTCTATTGCAAAAAATGAAAGTTTTACACATGCTAGCAACATTGAGTAACTCCCATGATAGATGCCATGGGAGACAAGCGTCACAAAATAGGCTGCTAGAATCTACCCCTCCATATCTAGAAAAAATTGCTCCAAGACACCCACCATCACCTGATATAAAAGGTACACTTGAGAGGTTTGGTTACAGTAGTTGATATATGCCCAAACTTAGAACTGCCATAGGAGGCACTCAAGGGATACGTCTTCTTAATTGTTAATTAAGATCCACGCCCACCATTGACGAACACCATGTGATTATCCTCAAAAGGTGCTTGATTTCTATGCGTACATGATTTAATAAAGGAAAGAGACGAACTAAAAGAGGAAGTGTTTTAAGACAAAGGAAGGAGATGGACTTTTTCTCATTGTAGAGAGGGAAGGGGGTGAAAAGGTGAAGTTGATGAATACATAGTGAAGTGGGATCAGCGGCTTAAGCATGTGGTGGTGGTGGTTTTTTTTTTTATGGGTTTAATAGTGGGTTAAGGGGCTAATTTTATAAGAACAGGGGGGGGGGGGGGGGGGGGGGGTGGGGGCGGGGAGAGAGAGAGGGTTTTGAAGATAGAGAGAGTTATTTGTATTTTATTTGATTTTGTCGTGCAGTGAGTGAGAAACATTAACGTTAACAGAACTTTCTCTCAAATTTGGCCATGTGCAATGCACATGACTCTTGCACATGACCTATTGACAAGCGTCACTTTTTTTTTTTTTTTTTTTTTTTTTGGACACCCATACCAACATGCAGCAATTGCTGTAACCTTGTATGCAGCAAATCCTTGACTTTTTTTTTAAGAAGAAAACAACAAATAGGTGCGCAAGTAGTTTGGGATAGACTACCGAATATTGGTTACTGTGTGAAAATTCATTGGGGAAAACTGAAAGAGAAGTGTATTTTGCTAAATTTTTCAATACTCTTGCTATGTATATAGGATGTATGTATGCAAACTCAACTTGATAAAGTTTTAAATGTCAATTATTCGATTGGCTACATGATCCATTTGGCCATATCTATCTATCTATAATCTAAAATCTAAAATTTATAACATATATCTCCATATATTTAAAAGTTGAAACGTAACATTTATTATTATTGAGCTCCTATTGCACCACCTCATCGCCACGTCATTGACAACATAATTATTATTTTTCTGTTTTTTTAATTCCTATGTTTTTTACAATTTTTTTTTTTAATTATTGACTTTACAAATTCATATTGAACGGTTTTAACATTACATATAATTTTGCTTTTATAATTCATCTACTTTAATTTAGAATTTCTTTTTTATTCCTATTTTTTTTTACAAAATAAATATAAATAGATTATTGACTTTACACATTCATCTTAGGTGGTTTTAACATTATATATAATTTTGCCTTTATATATTCATCTACTTTAATTTAGATGTTTATAACTAAATAATAAAAGTTTTGTAACTAAAAAAAGAAAAAAAAAAAGAAAAAAAAAAAAGAAAAAAAAACAATGTCTGTACATATCTATTTTTTATTTCTAAGTTTTATAAAGCTCTTTATCCACTACATCTTTAGCATCTTTTTTTTTTTTTTCCTTTTTGTAATTCTTATTTTGTTCAACTTTTCATATTTTTCAATCATTGTCTTATTAGTTCAATCTTTCACCCCCTCCAATAAATTTTATTTATTAATTTTCATTTGATTCCCTTTAGATTTTTAAATTTGTTCCTTTATATCTTCTTAAATTCTACAATTTCACTTTGTTTAACCTTTCATATAATTTCACCCTTCCTATTCCATCTTAATTTTCATTTAAATTTCTTCTTACTTCATTTCCTCTTCTCTCCCCTATTCCTTCCAAGTTGTCAATGACGAAAAGATCAATATTGTTTCTCTTTCTCCAATTTTGTTTCTTTTTTGTTGGACTTTTTTTTATTATTGTTTCAACCACTTTTTTTTTTTTTTCCTACTAGTGGTTCTTTTTGTTATTTATTGATTTCTTCTTCATTTCCATCTCTCTCTCTCTCCTATTCCTTCCAAGTTGTTCACGACGAAAAGGTCAATACTATTTCTCTTTCTCCAATTTTGTTCTCTTTTGGTGGATTTTTTTTATTGTTTCAACCATATTTTTTTTCTACTAATGGTTCATTTTGTTATTATTATTTAATTGTCACATCTCAAACGAAAACGTGTTAAAATTCGAGCTAAGGATCTTCCAGCAATTGTTGGTTCTAATAAAGATGCAGGTAAGCATGAGGAGACTTCCCAGACCTCCAATGATATGCACGAGGAATAGAGGAAGCTGACACAAGTTCAGATGAACTCGATATTGAAGCTAATGATACTAGCAAGGACGTAATTAGGCATACTGACCGGACTCCAAATGAATTTTACGAGGAATCTGAAAAAAAAATTCTAATGAACTCGAAATTGAAGCCAACATTTCTTCTTGACCAGCCAGAGGTGTGACATTCGTATTTGTCCATATGCTCATATCTTACAAGTTGTTAGGGACTTAAGGTTGCTAAATTCCGATCACAATTTCTTTTTCCTTATTGATTTGATTTGGCTTAGATTAATAATTAGTTATTTTGCAAGTTAGAATTTGATTTTTTTTTTTTTTTTTTTTTTTTTATGGTAATCAATTTAGATGTTAAACTGAGACTTTACTAATTTTTGTTTATTTTTTAATCCTTTAGGGTGAACAAAGTACTCTTAATAGTTATATTAGAAGTAATCTATAATGTCATTTATTCAAAAAAAAAAAAAAAAGCAAAAGTTCGTCAAACGAAAATAATCGGATGGGTGACATATTTTATTTTTTGCAATTGTATTTCAATTATTATTATTATTTTATAACAATGCTATATAGAAATTGAATTTTTAGATTTTGCTAATAATTTTTACTTGATAATATGTTTTAAGTGGATGAAATTGCAATTTCTGCAAAGAAAACAGTGTTAATAGATTATCAACAAAAAATTGTTCTCCTAAAGTATTATTTTTGGACCTCCAAAAATATTATTTTTGAGGACATCCAGAATGATATGGCACAACCCATTCGGGTATCGAAGCACCCGAAATGCCTCTTTCAACTAAAATGACCAAAATGCCCATGGTCAACCCTAGGTTTGACCGAAGGTCAAACGAGGTCAACATCCTCACAAAACAAAATTTTTTCATAGTTTTACTTCAAACCCAAGCTTCTCGGAGATTTTTAACAATTTTGACCAAGTTTGACCCGAAGTCGATCTCGAATGGGCTAAAAAACCCTAATTTTGATCCGGTCATTAGAACGAGTTGAAACTAACGCCATTGCGAAGATTATCAAATTCTCATTTCAATAACTATTCATGGATCGAAATCGGAGTTAGAACAGCCGAGATATCATGAAAACTGGGTTGACACACCGATCGATACACAGCTAACTTCCGGGAGCCATAACTTTTGATCCGACCATTGAATTTTCAAAATCCATACCTTTTTAGAAACAGGAAGTCAAGATCTTTCTAGGGGTGTCAAGATCAAACCAATTGGAGGCCTTTTCAAAGTGGCAGCCCTTGAAGGGCCGTCACCTCGAAATTTGTGTCGGGGCCATAAAAAGCTCCAGACACCCTTCAGACTGGAGGGGACCATTCTTTGCTAAGTTTTGCTCTCTGCCTGTCTTTTCTACACGTTTTTTCCCCTCTTCCAAACACAAAAAACACACAAAAAACACATCAAAACTTCTTGATTCTTCTCTCTTCACCAAAAGAACACAAGATATTGTTCTCATACCCAATCTTCTTTTTCTTGATTCTACATTTTGGATTTGGGGTTTAGGGGTGTGGATGTAGCTTTTTAGCTACCATCCACACCCCTAACCTTCTAAATATTTTTCTAGCATTTATCTCGCTATTTTTTGCTTGAATAACATGATTTATTACTTTTTTTAGCATGTTTCTTGTTTTATTTGTGTTTCTAGCTTAAATCTCTTTGCTTTTATGTTTTATGCCATGTTTCATGCTTAGATCTATATCCTTACATGCTTATATGTTTAGATTTAGATATTTTAGGCTTTATGTCATGTTTTCCAATGTTTTGTGTCTCTTCTGTTTTAGGTGGATGTTAGGGTTACATGTTCACATGCTTGTATAATGCTGTTGGCTATGCCTTATTTGGATCTACGTGTTACGTGTTTATTTCCATGCCATATGGTTAGATCATTGTTTTCACATGCTTGTATGTTTGGACCCATGTTCTTCCATGTCTATGTGTTAGGATCCTACATGTTTACATGTGTGTTTCTATGTCTACATGTCTAGATCTATGTTTTCACATGCCTATGTGCTTGGATCTATGTTCCCTACATGTCTTATACTATTTTTCATGTGTTCGTGCACTCCGTGTCATGTTTGTGCGCTCACATAGTACATATTTTGCTTGCATGAAATGACTCAATATATGTATATATTATACGTCATCATTTTTTTTTATTCATGTCGCTTATTAATAATTAAAATAGTTAATTTATTTGAGGTAAAGTTCGTCACCCACTAATTATTTAAACATTAGTATGATATAAGTAAAATATTTTCTATGTAATTTATATATAACTAATTTTTTTTTATTTACATATATTTTTAATAGGAGCAATATATTTGATGGCCTAATAAATTTCAAACACATATTTGCATTGACCGATTAAGCAGTGAGATCAAAAGTTTTTTCTCTAATAACATGAAATAAAGTTGATTCTCCAAATAGTACCTACCCACGGTAAGTATTTTACATGGAACTAAGGGTGGCAATTCGTATTTGCGTGTCAAGTTCGTTTCGTGTCATGTCATGAGTATTCGACTACATAAGTCAACACTAACCCGACATGTTTATTAAACGGGTCAAAATTCCTCAACCCTAACATGACCCATTTATTAAACGGGTCAGTCGTGTCGACCTATTTATTAGATTTTATCAAAATGAAAAGAAAAAAAATTATGAAAAGACAAACAAATAAATATTTTTAATATAAAATTCAGAACTAACGATTAATTGTATCACAAATAATCATTCAAAACTAAAGCATATCCCAATATCACAAATAATCAATCACAATATGTCAAAGAAAATAAATCACAACAACTAATATATTTATATACCTAGAGTTTAAAGGGTATATTGGTAAAATATCATTTAATTAAACAGGTCAGACGGGTCAAACGGGTTCTATGTGTTCAACACTAACCCAGCCCATTTATTAAACGAATCAACCGTGTTAACCCGAATATGACATGAACCTGTTAAGCCTCAACCCATAACCTGCTAATTTCGTGTCATGTCGTGTTGGATTCGCAGGTCGTGTCAAATTTTGCCACCCCTACATGGAACATAATATATTTTTCAGCATAATATATCAAAAAGCAGTGCGCATCAAACATGAATATCCTAGTCTCACATCAACCTGTCTTCAAACTTCTTCCTTTAGATTCAGTTTATTCACAACTCCAGATTCAAACCACTCTTCCTTTAGATTCAGCCATGTTGTTTCCTTTAGATTCAGCCAAGTTGCTCCACATACCTCCAAAGTCCCTAGGCCATAAGCAAATTTGAAAATCATTAAGAATTGTTTTTAAGGAGACACAAATTTCACTTTCTAGTCCAAAAGTTTGACAATTCTATCGCCAAAGCGAGAAATCCATAAAGAACTAGATACGAGTTACAATTGTGTTTTTAAACCTTTTTTGTGCAACAAAATGAAAACCAAAAAAGCAATAAAAGCTTCAACTGTAGCACATCTTCAAAAAAAAAAAATTTCATGAACCACCGCACCAAATTCAGAAGTATTAGATTTACCTTTTGTTTTTAAGGAAAAAATTTTGCCCAACAAGTATATTACTTTTGGTTTAAATGGATCAAGTTTGTAGATTCTTTTGTGCAGATTGTAAAGTTCCGATAGTGTCTTTCAATATACATGTGTAACCAAATTGTTTAAATTGTAAGACTTACTTAAGATCCTCAGCCAACTCCCCCAAAGTCATAGAATTTGCTGCCCCTCCTTTCTTGCGAATTATGTGACAGATTCTATCCATCCTGTTGAGAATTTTTTTTAATTAGAATGAGAAGAATAATAGAAACAACCATATTTGTTCAACCAAGGTGCAAAAAAGGACCACCATGTCAATGCAAAATCTCTATAATAAAAGTCATACAATATCAACAAACCCAAAAGGCATAAAAATATGCAAATTCCATAGACATGTATCCTTCCTGAGGCATCAACAAGCATAATTGTGTAATAGTGTTAGGATAACAAGGTTGGGCATGATTGTATTGATTAGCAATTGGTTGAACATCATAAATCTAAATGTAGAACATGAGAGTTTCAACACACTCTGCCCAAACATTTAATGAAATAATACTCCCCCCGAGGTTTGTGTAAATACAACAATTAAGTCCTTCTCAAACTGTTATTTTATTAACTGAACATTCCTCTTCTTTTTTAAAAAAAAATATTGCGACCTAAACTATGGACAAAAAGACACTAGCCTATTTTGATGTTTGTTGATAAACTGTCGCTTATAATTATCCCGTGGATAATAAAGAAGATAAATGAGAGAGAGAGAGAGAGAGAGAGAGAGAGAGAGAGAGATAGAGAATGGGTGATGTGGACAAGGAAGAGCTCAAGGAAAAAGAAGATTAAATATACAAAGATTCAAGAATTGTGGTCTAGTTTTGATGTTGAACCTTCTTAGCACCTTTAATAGGTTGTTTTAGTTATTATTGTCTTAGTTTTGAGTCTTTTAGGTTGGGGAGCAGTTAGATCAGTTATAATTAAGTTAAAAAAGATTAAGGGAAATTTGGTAATTTCCAGCTGGAAAGGGCTGTCCTAGAGGTCTAGGAGTCTTATTTTATGTTTTGAGTCCTCCTATTTGGTTTAGGAGTTATTAAGTCCTTTTGTTTGTATTATTATTCCTATTCATTCTAGGAATATGTTATTTAGAGTCCAAGTCAGATTAACAAGGGCCTCTATAAAAACGCTCTATTGTAGTCAATGTTATTTAATTAGTGATTGATTAATAAAATTCCAACAGCTTATTTAAAGCCTTGAGGGTGTGATTGCCCAGTGTTCTATCTTTCTAATTTACTGTTTACAGCCCAAAACAGCCATCAATATTCTTTCTTTTCTAACCTAAAACTCTTAGACATCAATCCTTACTCAAAACTCATTAAGAAACCTAGTATAGTGCTGAATTCTAAAAGATCCTACATCAGTGGGTGTAGAACACATGTCCTTATTATGGTAGGTGACAAAAGGAACATAGTTTCCTCCGACAATTCGAAGGAATCTTCTTCAGCTTATTACATGGTGATTTATAAAATTTCCTGCATGTATTATTTAAACAAACCATATGATTCATCAAAAAGATCATGTGGCTAAAAACATGTGGATAATCATTTTAACTAGCTGTAGTGGGCTGGAAAAAAATTCCTCCAAACCGTTTGGAGGCAAACATTTTCCGTGTGGGGAATTCATACCAAGTCAGTGCCTATGTGTTGGGCACGATAAACTGCCCTTATGTCAAGAAATATGCTAGTTCTAAACATTAAAGAGGTTCAAATGTTGTTCATTGCAGGTGCTATGCTCTAAAAAATTATCAAAGGAATTAAACAAAGACAATGTATTCAGGTTCTTATCATTCTTAATGATTTTTTTTTTTTTTTTAATAAGTAGTAAGATTTATTGATATAAAAAAGGGACACGCAGTACATAGGGAGCGTACAGGGATCAAATACAAAAATTACAAGAATCAAGAAAATCAATGATAGAAGAGAATGATTGGTTTCGCAAGACAGACGATCAATCCAAAAAAGTTTTAAAGAAAAATAACTGGAGGTTTAGTATGGATCTCTTAGTATCTTCAAAACACCTACGGTTTCTTTCCCTCCAAAAGACACCACATTAAACAATGGGGAACAGCTATCCATATATGACAATTTCGATGACGACCAAACTGCCTTGCCAGCAAGCAAGGAGCCCCACAACTGACTTTGGCATAACCCAACTTACTCCATATAAACCCAAAATCATAGACCACAAATCCATAGCAACCGGACATTGAAATTTTATTTAACAGGTAAAGTTTTTCTCATTCCTTAAATATAGGTAACAGGTCAAGTTTTTATGTCCTATATATATATATATAGGCAGGCAAGAAAATTACAGTTTTTTTAAATCATTGCTTAGTTCAAGCATTGCTGGATCTCCAAGCATTTTCTGCATTTGGGGTGGTGATTTGCACCAATTTAGTTTTGTCCAATACAATTAAATGTTGAAAACATGTTGGAATTTTGCAACGAGTTGAGATCAAATTTCATTATAATACCAAGTTAGAATCTCAAAAGAAAAAGAATAGATAACACAGTGCAGTCAAAGGCAAAAGACGGCCTTATGACATAAAGAAGCCATCTGGTCCAGGGGAATTATCTCCATTAAAGCCCCTTATTACCTCAAGAATTTATGCTTCCTCGAAAGGCCTTTCCAACCATACAGCCTTCTCCCTAGAAAGCCTAGGGAACTCTAATACATCTGGGAAGGATCTAGAGACTTGCTGGTCAGAATACAAACTCCTATAAAAACGAGTGAACAAACTCCTATAAAAATGAGTGATACATTCAATAATGCTATCCTGATTAGATGTCAAGGTCCCATCAACCATAATACTTGTAGTACTGTTATTTCTGCGATTAGAATGGGCCATGCGGCGGAAGAACTTTGTATTAGAATCCCCTTCCCTCAAATTCAGCACCCTTGACTTCTTTCTCCAACTGATTTCTACTAACAGTGTAGTCTTTTCAATTTCAGATTTTTCCTCACCCGATAAAAGGTATCTTTCTGCTCTAACATCCAAGGCATTCAACTCATTCCACAATATTTGTTTCTTGGCTGACATTACCAAACTCCACTTCATTCCACTGTTTTAAATCCAATTTTCAGTGCTTTTAACTTCATGGCCAAAATATAACCAGGAGTCCCCTGAAAAAAATAAGTTTCCCACCAAGATTTCACCATTTCCATGAACCCCTTTGCTTTCAACCACATGTTTTCAAAACGAAAAGGTCAACGCATTTTTGTTGATTCCCTCCATCTAAAAGAACAGGGAAGATCAGATATAACTCTAGGTAACCTGCTTTGAGAGATGTAAGGGAACTAAACATCCCAGTGTTGAGAAAAAGGAACCGATCTAATCTAGAGACTGAAGAAGAAGTAGACCAAGTGTAAAGGCCACCCTCCAAAGGAGCGTCTAATGGAACATGAAAAGAAATGAAATCAGAGAAATTATGCATAGCTTGGGTGAAATTTTCAGCTCCTAATCTCTCTGAAGGAAAACAGACTACGTTAAAATCTCCACCCACCAACTAAAAATGCCTGCTAATTCCTCCCACATTAAATACCACATACTGTTTAAGTTTAGACCATAAACACTGGTAAGAGCCCATTCAAGTTGATCACCTACATTTTTAAATCTACAAGACACCGAATACTGACCCACAACTTCCTCCACTTTTTCTACCACCCTACGATCCCACATAATCAAAACACCACCCAAGGCACCATCAGAGCCCTAATATAACCAATCTACATAAGGACAAACCCAAATACTTCTAACCAAACCTCTTGTAATCAACTCCAACTTCGTCTCCTGCAAACAAACAATATCAACTTTCCATGAGCACAACAAATTTCTAATTTGGAGCCTTTTGTCTCCCTCATTCAAGCCTCTCACATTCCACAATAAAATCTTCAAATTCATTGAGAAACAATAAGATTCTTATCCCCTAGTAGTTCCCTGTCGCTTTGTCTATGATTCACCATAATTAATGGAACTGAATAAACCCCTCAGCTCTTGAATCTCTTTCCCCACAACATCAGACCCCTGTTTCTATTTCTTAGCTTCATCTACCCTCTCCGGCATCACATGTTCAACAGCCAACAAAAATTTTGAAACTTGAACCTCTAAACCCTTAAGAGATGTCCCAAAAAGTTGTGTTAATTTACAAAAGCTGCCATTTATGCCACTTTTGTCTTTAGCTTCACTCAGGCATCGCTTTTATTGCCTCAAACATATTTCCAAGCGTTTGACGAAGCGCCAAGGGCATGTACCTCAGTAAAGGCGCCTTGCCTCAGGGCCTTTGTGGCGCCTTAGCAGCGCCTTGCCTCCCTCAGTCACTTGGGCGGGTGCACAGATTGCCTATAACTACATTGAGAGAACATTGTAAAGAGAAGAGAAAGCAAGATATAGTGAATACAGGTTGACATGGCTCGACCAAATGGCCTATATCTACAAAAGAAAGCCTAATCGGCTACTTTTTGACTATTTAGGATGCTGCATACAAGAAACCCTAATATAGCAATAAGGTTAACCTGAGTTGGGTCTACAACATACTTGGTCTGCTTGAGACATTGCATCTTTAAACACATAAACCATAGTGTCTTTAACACTCCCCCCTCAAACTCAAGGTAAAAGCTTGGTGATGCCTTCAGGTTGGAATAAAAGCTAAAGGTGACTATGAACAACTAGATTGGATGGAAAATGGATCAAACACAATGTAGGACAAACTGTGCAAATTGTTGACTCCGACAATGGACGACGACATATAGACAACAAATGAACGTTAGAATATTGCAACAAGGAGGGGCTAAGGACGACTAGACCAATGCCCAAATAGTGGCTACTATGATCCAAGGACGACTACACTGGTAGCCAAAGGGCATAGGACGAGGTCATAATGAAGCACAAGATCAAGTTGGAGAATTTCGCATAGGTTGAACCCAAAAAAAAAATAAAAAACCTAGGGGGAAGGAGCCTTAAATGGTAAAACGGATCACCAAAATCAAAATCTACGAAAAAAAAAGAAGTGACACGTCCTCTGCCCCATCTTGGACATAATTTATTCATGTTGAAGTTTTATATAGTCATGTGAGCCATCATGCTATTAAAACACCATCATGATCTCAACATTATCATATTAGGCATAATGCAATCCTACTCATACCCTTTAATGGGTAATTATAAGAGAAATTTGATAGTAAAACTGACAAAGTGTAATTTGGGACTTTTATTGTGAATGTAAGTCTTCTAAGTCCAATCACGTTAATTCATTTTTTTTGATAGGTTCAAATCACATTAATTCATTGGATTCTTTCTCTCTCACATTTTGCCTTTTGATTTCTTACCATTTTTTTTCCATTTATTTTAACTATAGCCTAGTGTCATATTTATGGGGCCATGGTAAATATGATGATCGTGAAGACCAACTTGACAACAAATTATAAACTTAAGGGTTAGCATTGCTACAATAAGAACTACAAGACGACTTTAATGATGAAAACAAAAAAGGACTACAAGGACCTTATTGATGGTAAGGCTACATTTTGGGGGACCCAAATATAGTTTAGCCAACACAAAATATACTGATCTAATCCTCTACTTCCAATTCACAAGAAACTGTCCACATGTAAAACCACCACGTAAATGAATAATTAACCTGTCCAATCATGATTACGCTAAGCAGAACTAAGGAGATACCATGCCAACAACCTGGATTCATTCCTTATACTAAAAATGCATTACATATTATCTAAGGAGCATGCGCACCCAAAGAATCCTGTGAATTAGATTTTTTTTATCAAATATATATATATATATATATATATATATATATAATGTACCAAAAGAAATATGTAAATTTATAAGGTTCAAGTGAAAGAAAAATTAGTAATTTAAGGTGTTGGGTGAGATGGAAGAGTTATCATTAAGAAAGAAGGATTTAAGGAAGGTGCAACAAAAATTGTCAAGGTCTTCGGTTGCATGATTCTAAATTTTCTTGTAGAATGAAGTGATAGTAGAAGGAAAATAACTTTGAATAATTAAAAATAATTAAAAAAAAAAAAAAAAAAAAAAACCCAAGATAAACAAATTATTGGCAACTCAATTACCCCTCCATGAACAAAATAAAAATTCCATTCTCAAAAGTAAAAATAGAATAATTTTATCTCCTTACAAAAATCCTTAAATTCACCGATTTAATAGTTTTGAAACTGTACTAAATAAGACAAACTATTAAACTCCTAAATTACCACAATTAAACTCATGTCTTGCATATTATAAACTGACATAATATAAAATCCAAGATAAGCACATGTTCAACCCCAAATTATATGGATTCCTCATACAAAAAGCCCATAGTAAGTGGGAACACATAAGAAAGTACAAAAATTCATTCAATCATGGCAAGTGAGTCCAAGAATCAACATGAATGAGTCATGATTGTTGGTGCTTTACACGTATCATTCCCATCATATCTACAACATTATCATAAATAACTTCCACCCTACCTCATTTCTATGGTAAGCCCTAGGTAGTCAAAGGCGAAAGGCTACCTTATGGCACCAAGGCCCTTATATCACTGAGGCATGAGTCGACAACAAGGCGCTAGCCCGAGTATAGCGAGGCATCAAATTCTTAATATATTTATTATAAATATAGAACTTAAATCATATGTACCTAGTGCATTAAAATATTATAATGAAATGTTTTTCAATGTGTTGCACGAAGAAATTAGGTCTATCAAATTATTTCAAATAGGATTAACATGGTTTAGGCTCTTTAGTTATTCTAACAATAGATTTTACAACAAGCTTCTATATAACAATAAGTTTTACAACAAATTTGAGCAAATTAAGTTAACATGCCTTTTTAAATTAATAATCTAATAGTAGGTTTCACAACAAACTTCTGTAAAAATTAAATAAATAAATAAATAAATTACAATTAAAAAAAAAAACTGAGGCTCACGCCTTAGCACCTTTTACTTTTTTGATAGCGCCTTGCTCGCCTAGGCTCTAAAGGCAAGCGCCTCACTAAGGCGCCTAGGTGAGCGCCCGACTCGCCTTTGACTACAATGGGTAAGCCTATAAATCCAACTGAAAGGTCTGATAAACATTATTAATTTATTATTAAGTCCTTAAAAACAATTACCATTAAAGCAGCCGCTATATAAATGCCAAATTCCAGAAGGCACCAAACCTATTTTGAAAACATATATAGTACCAAGAACTCTAAGACCTGCTAAAGGAAAGGCCAACTATAATATTATGCACCAACTTGAGTTTAAATCACATATTGAGTAGATAAGTTAGTACGAGCATATTTAAATCGTAAAAGCAGACATACTTGATTTGTGCCTCTCTTTTTTTTGCTAGTAACTCTTTATCTGCCATTGAAGATTCATCTGCTTTAAATCGTTCAACAAGCGAGTCAATATGAGGGAATGGCCCGTGTGGGAAGCGACAATAAAGAAAAGTAGCAATTCCGACACAAACCACTGCAAAACAGGATGAGAAGAGGAATTAGGGTTTGGGAAGGGAAAAAAAAAAAAAAAAAGACAAAATCCAATTCCATGCTAAATAAAAACTAATCATTAAACAAAAAATTCATATAGGATCTCAGAGGCCTGTGCACAAAGTAAGGCCCCGTTCGTTTGGAGTGAAAATAGGGAGAATGGAAAATAAAGAGAGGAAAATAGTGTGAAAAATGTTATTTTTTACTGTTTGTTTGGGTTTTTGGGGAAGAAAAATAGGAAGGATGAAAACTGGAAAAAAAGTTCTCTCCTAGCCCATATTTTTTTTCCTCCCAAATTGGGAAGAAAACTTGGGGAAAAAGTGCTAGTGTAGCAATTTTTCACAAATGCCCTTCGATCTCTTCTCTCTCTCTCTCTCTCTCTCTCTCTCTCTCTTTTTTCAACGTGACGTTCTATGTGTTTTTTTTGTTTGTCCTTTTTTTTTTTTTTTCCAACTGACATGCACTTATGTTTTTTTTCCTTTTTTTTTTTTTATTTCCAAAGTGACGTGCTTTTTTTTTTTTTTTTCAACGTGACATTTTTTTTTTTTTCAACAAGACCTAATCTGTTGTCCCCATTATACTCCTCATTAATCTTCTTCTTTTTTTTTCTTGTTAATTTTTTTTTTTGTATGACATTAATTTTTACATTATAATAATAAAAATAAAAATAAAAATTTATATATATGATGTGATAAATTTTATATTATTTAATAGGTACAAATAAATCTATTTCTTACATAATATATAATAAGGGTATAATAGTTAATTTATATAAATTACATTTTCCATCCTTCCTTTTTTCTCTCTAACCAAACAAAAGAGTTTTCCACACTCTCACTTTTCCACCCCTTCAACCGAACACACAAGAGGAAAAACTAAATATTTTCCATCCTTCTATTTTTCCATCCTCCTACAATTTTCTATCCTCCCACTTTTCCACTCCTCCAACCGAACGGACCCTAAGTGAACGCCATTATATGGGTCGTGAATCTGAAATGAGACTGAGTGTGTGTTGTGTTATGTTTGGGATGGACTGCGATACGTGCCTTAAACTTTTTTTTTGGGGGGGGGGGGGGGGGGGGTGTTGCGTGGTGGGGGTGTGGTTGGGTTGGGCCTTATTAAAATAGGCCGACCAAACTCTATATCATAATATAATTACGCATTTGGTAAAGGTGAGTATAAAATTAATCCAATAAGAGATTCCGCATAATTATTTAAAATTCAACACATCTTTTAAAAAAAAAACTCAATACGTCCTACCACGTCTAATAATATCTTAATAAACTTTTAGTTGGGTTGAATTTTTAGGTAAATATTAAAATTGATTGAGTATGATTGTGCCTATTTTTTAATATATGATATGATGATGCAGCATGTTAAGATTGAAAGGTGTCAAAGTTGGGTTTTGCACCACGTTCTTATAGGATTTTATCTCAACACTTTACCACCCAAAACGATATTCCTTATTATACTTTATATCTTAAACTTTTCGAATGCATATTTTGTACCCTAAACTATAATCCTTGTCACACTTTCACCCCAACATCATTTGTTGTTAACTTAGGTTGAAAAATATGATACCATGTGAAAATATGGTCTGAATGGTAAGTGATACACAAGATAAACACCAATTCCGGAAAAAACCACTATAAAATATGATGAGAAGAAGAATTAGGGTTTGGGAAAGGAAAAAAAAAGGGAAAATCCAATTACATGATAAATAAAAACTAATCAATAAAAAAAAAATTCATTCTAGCTCTCACAAAGTTAGATGATATTGTGCATTTTGAAGAGATAGATCATGAATCTAAACCAAATGGGATATATAAATGTGAGAGACTGAGTGTGTTTTTTTTTTTTTTTTTTTTTTTTTAGGTTGGGCAAGCCTTATTAGATAGTCTAGGGGTGTGTGCGGTTCGATCAGCTCGATTTTTTTTCAAATTTGTTACCAAACCGATAGGGATCGGTTTTGTAATAATTAAAATCGATGCATACCAATTAGGGTCGGTATTCCGACCTATAGTGGTGCGGCTTGATTGGATCGGTTTAATCGGCTTGGTCGGTTTGATTTGAAACATTAAAAAAAATTATGTTCACATATGACAAACTATCCAATTTTTTTCATTTCATTCACAATGCAAAAATATTTTGAAATTGCCTCAATAAGAGTTCAACTCCCGAAATACTATCATGTAGCATGTAATATCATTAGTGTCACTATGTGTGTTAGTGTTAATAACAATAAGCGTTAATGTATCCACTTAATAACGTATTACAGAACCATTTTTCGTTGTCCACAAATACCAAAAGAAAGATATACAAATTAAATTAGTATTCAGGCAAAAGAATGATAATTGCTTGTATCCCCAATGATAATCCCACCCATGAATACCTAAATAACTACCATTAGTGAAAAGTCCACTACCAATAACATGTACAAATATAATTAGCATATAGGCAAAAGAATGCTAATTCTTGTAAGTCCTTTGTCCAGTAAGTATGTGCACTATGCATCATTCTAAAACTCCTACAAAATACTAAACAAAACAAAATAAACATGTGTTAATAACAATAAAACGTTTATGAACAATAAATTATTTATAATTAATACAAAGGAATGATAATAGCAAGTATACTTACAAAATACTAACTACTAACTGACTTCAAACAAAGAGTAGCACATCACTCATCACCATCCAACACAACGGTGCTTGGATCCTCCTCCATAAGTATTGGGCAAACCGATGCAATTTCTATAATCCCATTCAAAACAAAATGATTCTTAAGCATTGAGCAAATAAATAAACAATTGAATAATTGATACATACAACAAACAAAATGAACATATATATTATTACCAGTGTCAATCTCAAAACCATCCATATCCTCCATGTTATCCATGCACTCCCGAAGCTTTCTTGGTCTTTTTTTTTTTTTTGCATCCTTCAACCAACTTTAGGTACAAATAAGGGCTTCAACTGTATTAGGAGATAGTGAACTATGGAACGAATCCCAAACATGCCCCCCGTACTAAGAGCAGACTTGGATGCAACTGTAAAGACAGGAATAGCCAACACATCATGGGCAATTTGGGAAAGGACACGATATCTAAAAGAATTCATTTTCCACCACATCAAGATGTCAAAATCTTCCACATCAGGGTTCTCAGAAGATTCCAACGAATACCTATCCAACTTAGATTTGCTTTCCACATTGTCCTCATCTACCAAGTGTTGCTTAAATCTATTTTTATAGCTTTTAATGCTATCAGACAATGAAACATTACCAACACTTGGCCTGGAGTCCCTAGACAATGAAGCACCACTACCACTACCACTAGAACTCGAAACTCCATTTTGACCCACTCTCTCCACATACAACCTCTTCAATGCATCTCAAACCTTAGAGCTCATCGTATCCCCCTTGTCCTTTCCATACCACTCCCTAAACCAAAACTTGACATACTTCAATCTATACCTTAGGTCAAGAATAACAGCAACAAAAAGCATCAAGTTGATATTATCTGTACTTACCCAATACTTGTCATATTTTTTTTTTTCATCTCTATCGCCATCCTCCTCAAAAGTGGATCCTCATCAACATTACACAACTGTTGCAATTGATCTTCAATGCTAATTAACTCATGGAAGTATGTATTAGAAGTGACAAACAAGGACCTAGAAAATCTAAGTGCCACCTCATAAAATATGCCAAGAAATTTCACAAAGGTCTTGACATTTTCCCAATTAAGATAGTTAGGAGGACCAATGGGATTTTTCCAATTCACATCCTCTTCACAGAAATAAAGTTTGTAATACCCATCCTTCTCTTCCAACCTATCAAATGCTCTCACAAATTTCAAAGCACAATCTAACATGAGATAAATGGAATTCCACCTTGTTGGCACATCAAGGGACAACAAACTTTTGGCTTTGATTTTCTCATTTTCAACACATTCTTGAATCTTCTCAAACCTTGCGGGAGAGTCTCTCACATATCGCACCGCATTCCGAACCTTGGCAATTGATTCATGAATGGACTTCAACCCACTTTGCACTATCAAATTCAAGATATGCGCACAACAACGCATATGCATGAACTCACCACCCAATATGTTATTATCTCTTTCTTTTGTTTTCTTCTTCACATAATCAATTGCCACATCATTAGAATTAGCATTGTTCATGGTAATTGTAAACAATTGGTCTATACCCCACTTCAACAAATATGACTCAACCGCTCTACCTATAGTGTCCCCTTTATGATTAGCTATAGGGCAAAAGTTCAAGATTTTCCTTTGGCAAATCCAATCCCCATCAATGAAGTGTGTGCTAGGATTATTGCCCTTAAATCCTATTGTATGATGCTATGTATGACATTATATATGACTTAATGTTGTGATTAATAAATTTGTTTTATTATTATCTAAAATAATGATAACATAAATATTTGGACATTATCATATAGTCCATGAAATACATAGTATGTGATTTATGTGATTTAGTTACAGAAAATATAAGTCACAAGTTCTTTGTAAATTCAGAATTTTAGTTCATAGTCGGTGATGAAATTGGGCATTTCATCTGCGAAGACTATAACATATCAATTAAGATGATTTGTCTTGATCATGGAAGTGGAGACTTCTAGTTGATGTGTTAATATGTTTTAAGAGTTAAGACATATTGAACTGGATCACTGTGAGATTTATTATTCTCCTAATGACTGTCAAATGAATAATAAATCTCACGACTTCTATTTATGTGAACTCTTAAACCTGAGAGAATAATGAACCTGATCATGAAGTGTAGGTTGCTTTGATATATCAGGAGTGAGATCTAAAGTAACGGTCAAAACCTCAATATGTTAGGCAGCCACATTTAGTGTTGATAGAATATATATTTTCAAGATGAAATTTATAGTCTTTTAACGGAGATATAAAATATTCTCTTGAGATAAGTTTAATGGGTTCAGTTATTCAGAGAATTAGGCCTAACTACTTTAGTAAGGAATTACTAAAATATATATTTATGAAATTGGATTTCATAAATATATGGTAAATAACTTAAAGGATTAAACCGGGTACTCAAAGATTAAGATGTAGTAATCTTCAAAGTGGCAGTCTACATTCATAACTTTGAATTACTACAAATATTTTATGAAGGGGTTGCATGTATAATAAAGTCTTGAGATATAATTTATTAATAAGGCCTAGAGTGCAATTATATTTATATAGTGGTATTAAATATAATTAATTGTAACTTTGGTCCCAATAGGCCAGCCCAATTAGATAATTAGTTAAATATAAAGGGAGAAACATATAGAATTTTTTATTAGAGAAAAAAGAGAGACATCATTGTGAAATTGTGTGTATGTGTGAGTAAAGCCACTCCATTATTCTCCCTTGGAAACTGATTGAGAGACCACACTTCTTGGACATAAAGTGGAATTGGAGTGAAGATTAAAAGTGTTCCCAAGTACTTATAATCTTTTGTTTTGAATTTCACTGCACCAAGGTACGCTATCTTGTTCTTAAATTCTGAAATTTACATAGTGCATGTTAGCAATCATGAATGAAATAGATCTATATTTGTTGCTTCCGCTATGTGTTTTGTATGAGATACAAAACCAGATTTTCAAACAGTGTGCGGTAACTACCATGTAGTTCAAGTTTTGTATGGATGTCCAAGTATCCGTTGTCACACAAACTCGTTGTCCAACAAAAGCTCTTCTCAAAATATCTACCTCACTAGAATAAATCTTCATACAAGCTTTTGTAATGGTAGTGCGATGAGGAATAGGAAACCTAGGCTCAACTATTTCCATAAATTCTTGAAAGCCTTGCCTCTCCACAAATTTAAAAGGCAATTCATCAATAATGATCATCATTGCCAACGCCAACCTTATCTTCTCTTCACTATAGTTTGTAACCACTAACACATTTGAGCCATTTTCCCTTTCCCTCTTAGCTTGGAAAGACAGTTTTTTGCTTATCATCACAGGGAAAATGCCACTTCTTACACATCTTCATGTGTTGCAACATGCCCAAAGTACCATTTGTCTTACCATGACAATTATATTGATTTTTACAATACTTGCATTCAGACCTAGGCTTCTTGGGGTCAAGACCAGCCAACTTAATGAAGTGTGGTCATACTATAGACGAGTCCTTACCACCTTGTTGTGGTGATAGTGGAGAAGTGATGCACCAAGACCAATTGGTGCTGCAGGTTCAGGTGGATTAGGGTCAGGAGGAGGTGGGTTAGGGTCCCTAGGGGCACCAATCCAGGTGGAGCATCGACATCCTTCTAATAAAAAAATTTCCAACCAATCAAAAAACAAAGTTTCCACAACAATGTCAAATTATAATTTTTCAACAAATATAATATCAAATAGCTCACTCTCAATCAATGAATGTCACAACCAGATCCAATAATAGCAATAACTAATCAGTTTAGTTACAACAAGGCAACAATAATAGACTAACAATCATTAGTCATTACTCAACAATTACTCAGCAATTCATGTCACTGATATTAACAAGGAATTCATCATATTATTCTCAATATAAATAAAAAATAAAAGTTAATTATATATATATATATATATATATATATATATATATATATATAAACTTAAAGCAGTTGTTACTGAGTACTAAAAATTTAAAATGAAAATGCTGAATATAGTGAGTGATTACCTCTCGATGAAAGATTGAAAGCGTGAACTCTCTCAATCTCGTCTCCCTCAAAAATTAAAATGCTAAAGAAAAAAAAAAAATTAGTACTTACTACTTAGTCTGTGACACACTGAGTCACTAATTAGCTAGCTCATGCAATGCAATAAGTTACTTAAATAATTAAGTGGGACTAAAGTAACAATGTAACACTCCAAAGTCCAAACAAGTGCTGAAAAATTGATAATAAAAAAAGTTTAGAGGAAATCAACCCATCTTACAAAAGTTTAGAACAAAAGATTGGGTGTTGGGAGCATACTAATGGAACATTTTATCCATAAGTTTGAAATATTCTAGTATGAATTATATAATGTTATTGCAAATGCTACCTGAAGTGAAGACTTTTAATTATTCATCCATTTCATTTTAAAGACCCTTGTGAATATTACTATTAAGAATTAAGATGACATATGACATATCCAGACATAAGACATTAACAAAAGTAGAAGCTACTAGCTAATTTCAAATCAGCTTTCGAGAACAATGGTGTTTCCCTTTTTGGAATGTGTGACTGATAAATATCAAGATTAGAGAAAAGATTTGGGAGAATGAACTGAAATTGCATTTAACTTACATAAAACAATTACAATACTTTGTTTAGTATGTATAGCAATAGAGCTTGGCAAGAAATAATGGAACTAACATAATAAACTTCCTAACAGCTATCTGACGTGGAACAACAGCTATATGACATGTGTCCACTCACTAAATTGTTCTAAGACATCTATTTAGTTTGGTCAATGGATAAACAGTAAACACACCACTTCAATAAGATGGCATAACTAGAAAGGCAGAAACACAAGGTCACTAAAAGATAAACGAGTCAACACTCAACAGCACTGTGGACCAATAACTAATCAAAACCCAACAAATCTTTTGCCTTTGCATTATATTCTAGGTTCTCTAAAGTCTGGGCCAGGACATAAAGATAACAAGAAAGTAGAAACACAAATGTGATAAACCCATGTAGATGTAAGGCAAACATTCACAAAAAAACACAAACCCAGCATGTACTGTACTACAAACAACCAAAAAAATAACAAGATACCCAAGAGGCCAAGACACAAAGATGGCTTACCAGTGACTATGGGTGCCTGTCCACGGTGAGCCGGTGTGAGCTTAGACACGAGGCGACGAGGCAACAGTTTGGCGAGAGGTGAAAGGTGAGAGCAAGAGAGAGAGTTAAGTCTTATGAGAGAGAAATAGAGTGTATTTATAGTGAGGGAAATCTGAAAACCTAGAACCAAACGGTGCTGTTTTATGTTTTTTTTTTAAAAAAAAATAATAATACCCAATGCGATGTCATTTTAGAGGAAAAAAATTAAAATCCATACTCAGTAAAACGACTCCATATCGAAAAGTTGAAAAACTAATACACGATTTCGCATATATCGGTTCGGTTCGACGCCTCATCGATGAGGGATTGCAGCTCCGACAACTACACCGCACTGATGTTAGATGTCCCTTCACGTTCCAATGGCCGGCGTTAGCCCCATTGGTTGGTTGCAATGGAGGTGCGGGAAGGTTGGTGCCGGTCAGGAAGGTCGGTTCTAGTTTCCTTTTGCACAGTCCTATTAGATAGTAGTCTAGTTTCAACTTGGTCCACATCTCTGCATCTCTATTTAATGTTTTAAATTAGGAATACCTTTTTTGTGTTAATAAAGGGTTTTTTATTTAGAAGAAGTTTGTAACTTTATTGAAAACTAGGAAGCAGACAAAGATTACAACATTTACGGGTGGAGAAACATCTTTCATGTACATCAATAAATCACTAACTTGTCTAGCATGTCTAGCAAAATTGGAGAGATGGATCGTGAATCTGAAACAAATGCAATATATGAAACTTGAGACCGAGTGTGTGTGTATGTGCGCACACGCGCGCGTGTTATTTTTTTTTTTTCTTTTACATTGGGCCAAGCCTTATTAGATAGGAGTCCAGTTTTATCCCGATCCACATCTTTGCCATCTCTATTTCATGTTTTAAATTAAGAATATCTTTTTTTTGTTAATAAAGGGTTTTTTTTTTTTTTAGATGAAGATGTAACTTTATTGAAAACTAAGAGAAGTCAGTTATGATTACAACATTTAGGTGTAGAGAAACATCTTTCATCCACATCAATAAATCATTAACTTGTCTAGAATGTCTAGCAAGATTGGAGAGATGGATCATGAATCTGAAACAAACGCAATTTATGAAACCCGAAACCAATTGTGGTTTTTTTTTTTTTTCCCCCTCTTTTAGGTTGGGTCGGGCCTTATTAGATATGAGTCTAGTTTCACCCCTATCTACATCTTTGTCATCTCTATTTCATGTTTTAAATTAGGAATATCTTTTTTTTTTTAAAGGGTTTTTTTTTTTTTTAGAAGAAGGTTGTAACTTTATTGAAAACTAGGAAGCCGACTAAGATTATAACATTTAGGTGTGGAGAAACATCTTTCATCCACATCAATAAATCACTAACTTGTCTAGTAAAATTGGAGAGATGGATTGTGAATCTGAAACAAATGCGATATATGAAAGTCGAGATCGTGTGTGTGTGTGTGTTTTTCTTTTAGGTTGGGTCGGGCCTTATTAGATAGTAGTCCAGTTTCAGCCATGTTTTATTTATGAATATATTTTTTTGTTAATAAAGGTTTTTTTTTTAGAAGAATGTTGTAACTTTATTGAAAACTAAGAAGCCAGCTAAGATTACAACATTTAGGTGTGGAGAAACATCTTGCTTCCACATCATTAAATCACCAACTTGTCTAGCATATCTAGCAAGATTATGAGCTACAAATTGTCATGTCTCTTATTATGTGATACAATAAAAATATTAAAGGATTTTGCTATTAACTTTGCATCGTCACTATGGGCTTGCTAAGTCCTTTTCGGCTTAGTCAATAATAGTGTATCTCAAATCCTCTCCTTGGTGCATATATGTATAACCATGAAAGATATTTTGTGAAAAAGATTATGAGGTTCTTAAGAATAGCCGGGTCCTATGCGTTTAATCCCTAGTAAGAGTACTATTATCAAGTGTGCTAAATGCTAAATTTTTAGCATTTGTTATTTTTTATTCAAAGTTTTCACTTTCTTCTTGATCATTGGGGACTTGGGGAATAATTAATAATATTAAAACATTCTCTCTTATCAATCTATTTGCTGAAACTTTGGGAACAACAAAAAAGAATTAAAGAATAAATAAATAATATTTAAATAAAATGGTAATAGAATAGAATATGTGATGTATAGTGTATTGTAAAGTGATGTGTTATTATAGATAAAGTAACTTTTTGATTTGAGAAAATAACATTTTTTTTAGAATGCCTAATGCTAATGCTCTAAGGGGATGTTTGGTTTGTTGTGATGTTATATTATACCATAATATTACATTATTGTAGTATGACATTAATGTAATCTTAATACAATAATACAACATTATATTGTATAGGAAAGTGATGAGATTAAGGTGATGTGTTATAAACGAAATGGCAGGTCTGGTTCCATGGCTTTGAAGCTTGACATGAACAAAGCATATAACCAGG
This sequence comes from Quercus variabilis, assembly GCA_030445155.1. Classification (NCBI taxonomy): domain Eukaryota; kingdom Viridiplantae; phylum Streptophyta; class Magnoliopsida; order Fagales; family Fagaceae; genus Quercus; species Quercus variabilis. Next base: position 29,947,906 of record CP129450.1, on the reverse strand, counting down.
TGAAATAGGTGTTCTTAGAAAATTTGATGGCTAAAGTGGGTTTTGATAAAAATTGATAAACATTGTCAGCTCTTGTATTCGGTCTGTATCTTTCTCAGTTATGATCAATGGTGCTCCTCATGGTCTTTTCCATCCTCAAAGGGGTCTTCGTCAAGGTGACCCATTATCACCTTACTTCTTTCTTTTATGAGCAAAAGGTCTACACTCTCTCATTCAACAGGCGGAAGAATGCGGCACAATAAAAGGGGTCTCATTATGCCAAGATGGTCCGAAAATTTCACACCACTTCTTCGCCGATGATAGCCTATTGTTCTGCCAAGTAAATGTTCATAATTGCACTGCTGTACTGGAGTTACTGGACACATATGAACAAGCCTCAGGACAATGTATGAACCGAGAGAAAACACAGCTCTTCTTCAGCTCCAATACTGATCCCCATGCTCAGTCCACAATCAAAGAAATGCTAGGTGTTTCGACCACTTCTCACTTTGAGAAAAACCTAGGCCTCCCCTTATTTATTGGTTGGGCAAAGAGGCAAAGTTTCAACAATATATGTGAGAGAATATGGCATAAAATACAAGGCTGAATAGAAAAACTCCTATCTCGAGCGAGTCGTGAAGTACTGATAAAAGCCGTCTTACAAGCCATGCCCACTTTCACTATGAATTGCTTTAAAATTCCATAGAACTTATGCAGGGATATTGAAGCTCTTATTAGAAAGTTTTTGAGGGGATGCAACAGGAAAAACAGAAAAATCCACTGGATGGCGTGGAACAAGCTATGCAAGCCAAAGGCCGAAGGAGGATTAGGATTATGGGACATTGAAAACTTTAACCTCGCATTGTTGGGGAAGCAAGTTTGGAGGCTCTTTCATCAAATTCCCTGCTATACAAGGTTTTCAAAGCTTGGTATTTTCCCAGGTGCTCAATCATGGATGACGAGGTAAACTCAAATGGGTTGTATGCGTGGCAAAGCATCCTAAAGGCAAGACATGTGATTTCAAAGGGTGCTACTTGGAGGATAGGCAACAGGGAGAGTTTCTACATTCGAGGTGACAAATGGCTCCTAGACCCACACTCAAACAGAGTTATATCACCACAAAAAAATTTTCCAAGGAACACACGGGTCTGTGCATTGCTGGAGGAGGATGAGTCATGTTGGCTAACGGATAGGGTTATCGAGGAATTTTTACCCCATGAAGCTCAAATTATTCTTAGCATCCCCTTAAGCAGCCGTCAAATCAAGGATACTCTAATTTGGTCAGGAACTAAGAATGGTGTTTATTCAACCAAAAGTGCATATCTGATACTTCAAAGAACAGAGCAACCTTCAAAACCGGGTCAGTCAAATCTCTTGGGTCAGGACGTGTTATGGAAAGACATTTGGGAACTCACTGTACCAAGTAAAACACTTCATATGGTGGGCTTGCAATGTATCACTGCTAGCAAAAAAGAACATCTTTTGGAGATAGGTGACAAGAAACGCAACATGCGACGGATGCAGAGAAGAGGTGGAAGATACCGTGCACGAACTATGGGGATGTTGGGTAGTCAAAGAAACATGGTGGGAGGAAAAACAATGCCGAAATAAATTATCGGAATGCTTCCAAACTTTCTGTGACCTTCTGATAGGAATATTCAATATCGGAGCTCCACACTTAGCAGAAAGGTTCGCCTACATAGCATGGAGCCTTTGGACCAAACGTAATGCAACTCAAGTGGACTCTCATTATTTACCATATTCCATGATCTACTCGAATGCAGTGAAATGCCTAAATGAATATCATTCATGCCTGGATCATCATGCTGACATGGTTCCACACCCAACCTTGGTCCATTGGCATGCTCCACCAAAGGATCTATATAAAGCTAACTTTGATGGAGCGCTCTTCCACGACATCCACTCAGCTAGGATATGATTGGTAATCAGAGACCACTTAGGCCAGCTAATTGCCTTTCTGTCAAAACCAATTGAGCTACCTTCGACAGTGGAGGCTATCGAAGCACTAGCATGCCATCATGCAATCAACGCACAAGAGATAGGTCCTTAAGATGTTATATTTCAAGGAGATTTGGAAACAGTCATCAGCCACCTCAACTCCGAAATCCCAAGCCTGGCTTCTTTCGGTCACATCATCGAGGACTCTCGCTTCCTAGCCATGTCCTTTAGATCCTACTCATTCATCCACACTAAACGAACGGGTAACAATGTAGTCGATAAACTAGCCAAATTGGCAAAGTGTCGTAATTCCCCTCAAATCTGGTTAGAAGACATCCACTGTGATGCTACCAATTTTGTAATGATGGACAGAAGTCCCTGTTGAATCAATAAAATAACAAAAATTTTCCATAAAAGAAAAAAAAAAGATTATGATAATGTTAGAAAAAATTAAACAAACCAAAAATCATAATATCACATCATCATTGATGTGAGACATCATCATAATATGCATCACATTAATGGCACATCACAGCGAACCAATGGGCGTTTGGTTCATTGTGATGGTACATTACACCGTAATGTTACGTTATTATAATTTTATATTAATGTAATCTCAATACAAAAATATAACATTACATTGTTTAGGAAGGTAATGAAATTAAGGTGATATAATATATTTTGTAATTTTAGATTATAGTAGTATTAGAAAAAATAAAATAAATAAAAAAATCTTAATGTCACATCATCGTAATGTGCATTACATCAAGATCATATCACAACAAACCAAACACTCCTAATAGTTTTTGCCCGAGCGCCAAGTCATTTGCTAAATTATTTTATTTCTACATAATTGCCTCATTTTTAATCCTCCTAGAATTTGGTTTTGTGGTTAGCTTTAACTTTTCTTCTTTTTTTTCTTTTTTCTTTTTTTTTTTTTTTAAAAAAAAATGATTGTCTGATTGTGACATTCTCCCCTTCTGTTTTATAGGAGAAATTGTTGAAACTTCGTTTTGCTAAATTTGAAGAAATGTTATTTCATTTTGTCTTATTCCCTTTTTGATTTTGCCTACTCCACAATTATATTGATAAAAAACTAACAAGTTATTTCCTTTTTTATTTTTCCTACTACAAAATTATATTGAACAAAAAATAATAGGTTCATCGAATTTTTTATTGGATTTAAAGACTTTAAAATATATATTGATGTTGACGTGTTGTGTGGGTTCCAATTAACTCAACTTATAAAGTCTCTGATAGTTGAATAAGAGATCTATGTTAAAAAAAAAAAAATGATGTTGACATGTTGTAATTGATAATGAAAAGCTATCTAAACATTTTTTTTACACAAATCTGTGCATAAGGAGAAAACTCTTAAATAGTAATATAGATGAAAGGGAAATTTGCTAGAATAAAAATAAATATTTGACAAGAATATGGCATGAAAGTATCATAAATATACCTATTGTTAGCAAAGGACCCAAAGTTTTAATTTTAGAAAAGTACATAGAGGTGCACGCCAATTGCAGTTCGAAGGATTCAAAATCGAAAACTAAATTGAGGGTGTGTTTGTTTGGAGGTGAATTAGGGTGGATCGAAAACTTTTGAGAGAAAAAAGGAGAGAAAATGGGTTTGTGTGTTGTTTGGTTGAGAGAGGGGGGAAAGAAAACTTTTATGTGGGGTCCAGACATTTTTAACTCGAGCCCACACAAAATTTGTCTCTCCAAAATAAAGAGAAAACTCGGTGGAGGGAGTTTGATGGTGAAATGACAAAACTACCTATGTGTAGTGTACGTGGGCAAAGTCCAGTTGTCTTTTTTTTTTTTTTTTTTCTTTTTTTTTTTTCTTATGGTTTCCTGAGCAACGTTGCCTCCTTTTATATATATATATATATATATATATATATATATATATATATATTTCTTTTGATTTCTTGAGCATGGTGCTTTTTGTGTGTGTGTGTGTGTTTTTCTTTTTAATAACTAGAAATGATTTTTTTTTTCTGGAAATTATTTTTTTAATAAATTTGGGTGATTTTTTTTTTTTTTTGGTTGCTTATCATTTTTTTTGTTTTAATTGGGCATCATTTTTTAATGAGAGTATATGAGTAAATTTATACAAATTCATTTCTCCATCCTTCCACTTTTTCACTCCCAACCAAACAAAAAGGAGGGAAATTGAAATATTTTCTATCCTCCAACTTTTCTATCATTCTACTATTTTCTATCCTCCCACTTTTCCACATCTCCAACCAAATACACCTTGAGAGTTGGCTTCATAGACCAATACATTTTTCATTTCATTGCCTTTCTAGCAACAAAAATCTTTGACCTTCCAACTTCTAGTTTTTGGAGTAATGTGTATAAGACTCATCACACACTTGCACACATCACACAATCAATCAAATTGGGACATTACAATCTTTCCCACTTAAATCCCTAACATCCTTGTTAGGACCCACTTTGTGGGATAGTGTTTCCAAGCCCATATGGGGTTATTGGGCCCGCTTTGATACCCAGTCAATGGGGGTTATTTATTGATACCGAAACTAGTTCTTTCTGGAGCATCACGAGCTTATCGTGTTTCTGTTCCTAGTTAATGAGGGATATACATTAGTACGAAACTAGTTTTATCTGAATCTAATGCCCAGTCATAAGGATATAGCGTGACCATAGTCATAAAAGATTATTAAAAATATGAATTTTGTTTGAAGTCTATGAAACTTCTTATGTTTATTTTGAAACCCATTGTATATTATAATTTTTTATATATGTGAAAAATTTTATCTTATGTAAAATGTATTATTTTGTCAATCTATATGCTTGTTTTAGCTAGTTAGGATTTAGTTATTTATTAAGTTGTCAACTCACCTCCCCCCCCCCCCCCCCCCCACTTTTCCCCTCCATTTTTAGATAATGAAGAATAATAAAATTTTGGAACTTTTGCTGAGGGTGTACACTTGAAAGGAGATTAGGAATTTTTGAAATAAGATGATCTTGTAATAATTAGTATATCTTTTTATTTAACGATCATGAGGTTTGGATTGTTGTTTCTATTAGTACTTTGGAGATCTTTTAAAAATTGCATTATTGAGGATGATAGTGGATTTATTGATGAAATTTTCTTTGAGGATAATTTTTAGTTGCTAAGAAAGTCTTGCACACTTGTAGAGTGAAAACTTTATAAGTGTGCGGCCGTTGTCATGTGCCTAACTTTATGGTTGGGTTCGAGGCATGACAATTTAATGGTATCAGATCCAGCACAGTAACTCCGTGTGGGCTCGGAGACACTATCCCACAAAGTGGGCCCTAACGAGGATGTTAGGGATTTAAGTGGGGGATATTGTGATGCCCCAATTTAATTGATTGTGTGATGTGTTTGGGTGTGTGATGAGTCCCACATTAAGCATATACTAGGTAGATCTGAGCATTATTAACAATTGCAAGGAGTCTTAATTGTGACTAGTCCTTTTAAGGTATAGTGTAGATGTGACTAGCATTTTTCCTTAGGTAGTTAAATATAGTATCAGAGCCAGGTTAGGGGGGGGGGGAATGCATCAACCATACTTTTTAGCACCGATTTTTTTTATAAGAATAATATGAAATATTCTTCAAAAATAAAAAATGAAATAAGAATAATATGGTGGACAATGGCGTAGCTAGAAAATTTTAATTTGAGGGGCAATTTTTTGTATTAATATAATAAGTATAATTCATAAGTCTATTGAATATTTGATATATCATTATATTAATAAACACTAATAAACACACAAAAACTCACTATAAACATATACAAAAACATCCAAAAGAGAACATTTCACATCAAATTTATGTCTTGTTACTATTTTTCATAGAATAAAATTTATCTATTATCATTTCCAAAGTGAAATACTTAGCAATTGCATTATTGATGATGATAGTGGATTTATTGATGAAATTTTCTTTGAAGATAATTTTTAGTTGCTAAGAAGGTCTTGCACACTTGTAGAGTGAAAACTTTATAAGTGTGCACGGTAACATCGTGTGGGCTCGGAGACACTATCCCACAAAGTGGGCTCTAATGAGGATGTTAGGGATTTAAGTGGGGGAGATTATGATGCCCTAATTTGATTGATTGTGTGATGTGTGTGGGTGTGTGATGAGTCCCATATTGGGCAAATACTAGGTAGATCTGAGCATTATTAACAACTGCAAGGAGTCTCAATTGTGACTAGTCCTTTTAAGGTATAGTGTAGATGTGACTAGTGTTTTTCCTTGGGTCGTTAAATATAGTATCAGAGCCAGGTTGGGGGGGGAGAAGAAATGCATCAACCATACTTTTTAGCACTGATTTTTTTATAAGAATAATATGAAACATTCTTCAAAAATAAAAAATGAAATAAGAATAATATGGTGGACAATGGTGTATCTAGAAATTTTTAATTTGAGGGGTAATTTGTTGTATTAATATAATAAGTATAATTCATAAATCTATTGAATATTTGATATATCATTATATTAATAAACACTAATAAACATACAAAAACTTACTATAAACATATACAAAAACATCCAAAAGAGAACGTTTCACATCAAATTTATGTCTTGTGACTATTTTTCATAGAATAAAATTTATCCATTATCATTTCCAAAGTGAAATACTTAGCAATTTTCTTTTTATATATAAATTATCTTATTGCTTTAAAAATATATATATATTTAAATCATCATATTATCTGCCAAAAACTCATCCTCCATTTTATTGCCAAATCTTGTTTTTTCAGTTTCATAACTGAAAAGGCTCATTATATTGTTGCCGTAGAGAAACTAAAAGAATCAACACAAGACGAATCAATCTATCCATCAAATAATAGATTTCAGACTTTTCCGAAATTGCTAATCCCCTAATAGCTTAGATATTGTCCCCATATTTTGAAAATCTAGATGATTTCTCACATCAAGTTCTGAATGTTGCAATTGAACTTCAAATGGAAGTTTTGATGATAAATATTAAACAATAATGATATATTTTTTTTCAACAAAACTCACTGTTAAATGCTAAAAATATAAAAACAAAAAAACACCCATATAAGGATTTTCTTATTTTTTATTTTTTATGATGATTATTGAGAGAGAGACTCATTGTTGCTGTAGACTAGTTTAGCAAGGAGAAGACATGAACACGCAGGGACGGACGCAGGATTTCAAGCTAGGGGGGGCCGGAGATAAGCGAAAAAAAAAAAAAAAAATCAAACGCAAATTCACATAGTCACTGGTGGAGCCAGGAAATTTTCTTAGAAGGAGCAAGTTAGTCATGCCTACATTGTGTTAATAGGTTAAGCCTACATTGGCTCAAAATGCAAAAAACTCAAGTTAATTTGGCCCAAATTATGGCCAAAATTAAATTACTTTATTTCACAAACTAACTTTAAGTAAACTTGTGCCTACATTTTTTTCACTGTACTAAATTATTTGTACTTAGATTAATAGGTTTGAACTTACCTTTTTACATTTTAGAGCTTTTCTAAGGAGTTACATCTAATGTTTCAGCATTTAGGATAAAAAATTGATTAATAGGTATGAAATTTTGAAGATTTATACAATAATTTTTGTTAAAAAAAAGTGTGAGCAATGAAGTGCAAATTACTATTTAAGTGCAATTAGATCATATCAAACAATTAAAAAACTATTTGTCCTCCTATTATTATCAGATATAAATAGATAATCTAATATTCTAATATAAACCACATTATTATATATTATATTATTATTATTATTATAAATAGATTTATACAATATTTTTTTTTTAAGGTTTTCATGGGCTTTTGAAAAATCTTGGGCTGGCTGGCTGGGGGGGCTTAAGCTAAAAACCAAGGGGGGCCCAAGCTAAAAACCAAGGGCCCAAACCTGTTTTTAAAAAATTTTACATACTAAAAATTTTTTTTTTTGGACCCAGGGGGGGCCCGGGCCCCCTTTGCCCTGCACCTGGGTCCGTCCCTGTGAACACGGGATAAAAAAATGGATCCATGAACATATTTATCATCATGAACACAACGTAACTGTTTAAGATGACACGAGTTTGGTTGATGGGCCACGGGTTTTGTTGAGATGGGAGTTGAGAAGAAAAAAAATGAGGCAATGTGAACTGTGGTTTGTGTCGGCAGTAACTATAACACTAAAGCAGAAAAAAAATATTTTGGACAAATAGGCTGTCAATGATGCATTTGGGGAGAGTGAGTTAGCCCATGGGATTGACTACATTATTATTATTATTATTATTATTATTGATAATCAATAAATTTTATTAACAAAGGAACATAAACTACAAACTAAAAACAAATGAACAAAAACAACAAACTAAAAACCATGATCTTAGCTTGCCCAAGAGTTCATCACAAAAAACAGAAGGGGCAAAGCTAAGAATAAAACAACTTGAGTACTTATTTTTAAGAGACCATGAAGCCAAAACATGAGTGGCTTGATTTGCCTGCCAATAGTCCATTTGAACTGAATAAACTAACAAAGAGCTGCAAGCTTGACGGCATATCTTTTGGAGAATTGGGAGGACAAACTATTATTTTTTTAGGACTTTGGGTCATTACCTGTTGGACTAAGTAGATCTTATGGTTAATTAGGGGGCCAGTTACATTTTTTTGGAGAGGTCTTAGCTTTTTATGCAGTATAGCTATAGAATAAAAAAAAAATGGAGGAGCCATGGCCCCCTAAGAGCATTAACAATAAGAAATATAGCTTTTAGTAACTCAAAACATTACTTTATCTATTGTAGACACCCCAATCCGTTTTGACCCTATATCCAAGCCCCTGAGTCCCAATGATGAGAAATCAAATCATTACCAAAATGATCAACATCATGTGTGGAACCCAATGAGGATGACAAGCCAAAACATGACCCAATACAGTGCAAGCTCAGACCCAAAAATGAAAAATATGTAGGAAGCCCAAAGCCCAAAGCCTAGAAGACTTTTTTGACCTATTTGGCCCAGGCTTACAACAAGTGCGTACACTGCGCATTTAATGCGTATGCACCTAATATGTGGCGTATGCACTATCTGGACAAAATGCTTAAAATCACTCCGTTTCCATTTTGATGAGTTTTTAGGGCAACCAGTTTGATCAATTGGCTACCTAAACGTGTCATCAAACCCTAACTACCCATTTGCCCTATAAATACCCTAATTTCCAACATCCAAGGGAGTTAGAAAAATAAGCCTTGAAAAAACCTTGCTGAAATTCCCTCCAAAAATTTAAACTTGGAGTTTTAAGGCTAGATAGGCAGAAAGGTTTAGGGATTAGATTAATCTTTAGATTTCTTAGTTTGAAGGTAGTCTCTTTCTCACCCATATTTGAATTCTAGTTTGGTCTAAGCTTGCAAATACCACCACTTAGGGTATTTTAGTTTACCCTAATCAAGTTCTTCAACTCATCCTCCCCCACACACAGCTGCAGTAGTCGATTTTGCCTGAGGGGCCAGTTAAAACTACATCACTATAAGTGCTATGAGGAAGAAATGCGGATCTTTTCCATGATCCACATTTCCTCATTGATTCTTGATCCTATTATGTTTTTTGTTGTTTTTTTAAGACTTATTGTGTTGAATTGCATGTATATATTTCATAATATGTCTTTAATTATTATTTTTTTTAACTGTTTGTGCTTAGAACATGTAAGAACCCTAATATGCCTCGATATGCATACACACAGGAGGATGCGTATGCATCCATACCCTGTTGTACGCACTTTTCATGAGGCTAGGATTTTTGTTTTGGTTTTTTTTTTTGGGAAATCTACCTTGATTATCAAGTGTGTACGCGTCCTTCTTACAACATACGCTAGTTTGAACTCAATTAGATTTTTTGTCTTTTCTGTTTCTTTCATCTTTAACCCCATGTTTTATTATCTTTCCTTAAATGTTTTTATCTATTTTTACCCGTTTTTAATATGTATATTCTATTTGCCTTTGTTTTCTTTCTTGTTTAACATAAATTGTAAATACCAAAAATATTTCATTTGCTTTCCTTTCCTACCTCAAAACCCTAATGCATTCTCTCCAATCTCTCTCGTCCAATCTTTAATTATGATTCAAATTCAATAGGGCAACTAAAAGTTTTAAAGATAAATAAGACAAACATTTTAAGTATAAAATATTTAAATGCTTTCTAAACTTAAAGTCAATAGCTATTTAGTATTCAATTCATTTGAGTTTAATTAGTTATTCAAATATAAGGAAAATGTCTTAAAGGTGGCTGTTTAATATAATTAAGGTGATTGATTTGGTTTTAATTAGTAACATCATAAGTCATGTCAATCAAACCCTAATTAATTAAATATCTTTAAGCCTTAAAAGATGCAAGCTCTTAGTGTCAAAACAATACAACTCAAGTATAATATACTGAAGACACACATTAATTAATAAAGATTCCACTTCAAATTAATAATCTTTCCTTATAGGACTAAAGTATCCTTTGAAGTAAGACTCGCATCTCTGTTTGGTACCCACATGCATGTACCCACGTACATGCATGATTGGGTATACACATGCGCACACATGTTTGTCTTAACATATTGTTTTCCATATCATGCCTTGTTTCTTTGAATTCATTACCATGCATCATTTTCTTTTACATGACTATCTCTTTGCTTTCATGCTCACATGCCTACATCGCTTTCCATATCTTGTCTCCCATGACCTGTAGACTACACTTAGGTCTAGATGTAAACACACACTTTCAAACTTCTAGGGTAGATCTACCCCTTGTCCAAATTAAGCAAAGGCCAGCTATGAGTGGGCATGTTTGGGGTGTTTGAGCTCTTCCCATCATGTACCCTAACTTCGGACCTTGTCTAGTAGGAAGACCTCATGTTTTGGTTCCTGAACCTATAACTGGGTGGTGACTCATTTGCCTCTTTTTAAGAGGCACTGCGTACTCCTAGAATCACGCTTGATTTGAGCCTAATTGCTTCTAGGGAGATTAAGTATTGCGCATTTCGCCTTTGCAAGAAGGAATTGACATGCCAATATGTCATTTAAAGGGAGTACAGATCATAAAACTTATATCTATTTTAACACCCTACTTTATAATTGTGAGAGACCGGAAAAGCTAATATAAGGGTGCTCTCAGAAAAGGGGTTAGGCATCGACACCTTCCCTTTTTAGGATTATATGTGGAGTCTCCACTTACTTTTATTATAAAAAAAGAAGAAAAAATAAAATATAATTCACATGTCCAAAAATACCTCAAATTTCATTAATTGATTATACAAATACAACTTGGTAGAATATCTTTACAAGGCTTTGATCCTATATACAATCTATGTAAAAATACAAAACTTTGGTCCTATATATAATCTACCAAAAAGTAAAAATAGGATACTAGATCTACAAACTTAAAATTCTAAGGTTTGGGGGCTAGGTTAAAGGATGGGAAGGTGTTAGACACCTATCCTGCCCAAATAGAGTCTGGTCTTCCAGACTCTTAGTGACCATTAAATACTCATATTCAAAGTATGAAATGTTGTGCAACAGATGCTATGTCAAATCCTAGGTCTAGGGTTAAACTTTTATTTAAGAACCTTAGATCTGCCATTTTATTTTGTGTAAAAATTTGATGATAATGATTAATGAAAATTTTAATTTTTTAGTTCCCATAAAAGAAAAAAGAATGGATTTTAAATAACAATTCCGATTTGGTCGGGATTTTTAAACATGAGGAAAAACATATTTTTCTTTGAAAGAAAAACAGATCTGATTATTAATTTAAAAGACAGTTAGATTTTTATTTTAAAAAAATGCAGTTAAGATTTTTTATTAAAAACAATCAGATTTTTATTTGGAAAAATGCAAATCAGATTTTTTTATTATTAAAAACATGGAAGATTTTTATTTGGAAAAATGCAGATCTGGTACAATCAGATTTTTATTTGGAAAAATGCAAATCAGATTTTTTTATTATTAAAAACATGGAAGATTTTTATTTGGAAAAATGCAGATCTGGTTTTTTATTAAAAACATGGCAGATTTTTATTTGGAAAAATGCAGATCTAGTTTTTTTATTAAAAACATGGAAGATTTTTATTTAGAAAAATGCAAATCTAGTTTTTTATTAAAAACATGGTAGATTCTTATTTGGAAAAATAAAGATCTGGTTTTTTTATTATTAAAAACATGGCAGATTTTTATTTGGAAAAATGCAGACTTGGTTTTATTAATAAAATTTAGATCAAAATTTATGTATAAAACTCAAATCTGGTTTTACTTTGAAAAAGAAACAAAGAGAAAAATATAGATCTGAATCTAATTTAAAAAAGTGGAGAAAACTTGCAAATTTGACTTTTGTTTAAGAAAAAACACAAAGAAAAATTGTAGATCTAAAATTCTAAGGAAAGACTCATCCCTAAATCTAGACATGCTTATCAATTAATCATGTGATTTTTTTTTTTTTAAAACAAAAGAAAACATGTGATAACACAAAAGAAAACATCATATCTATGGAAACTAAAACATATGAAAGCATGTTATAGAAACAAAGTTAGAGTGATACCTACATGAACTTAATCCTCAAAGAAAGAGTTCTTCAAAGAGAAACAAATTTTTTAAGGGTTTAAGTGAAGCCTCCTAACAAAAAAGTTCCTAAAATAGGGCTTCTAGAACTTCTTTAACGTAAGAGGAGAGAGAAGTTAGAAAAAATGGGTCTTGATTTCTGAATTTAGTTCCCTATTTATAGGGGTTGGATGCTTAAAAAATAAGCTAGATTGGACTAGATACGAATTGTATCCCTAAAAATTCGAAATAGATGCGTTTTATCTCAATTAGAGTATTTCTGGGCCGGGCCTTGAAGCTATGCCAATCGGCACTCGAGAAGTGCTGATTGGCACTTGCCATGTGCCGATTGGCACTCCTAGAGTGCCGAGTTCAATTCCCATTTTTTTTTTTCAATTTGGACTCTTTTTTAGGGACTTTCTGAGTCGGGAATTGAATCTGGACATATTTTTAACTCGTAATCTAAAATTAATCCTTTTTATTTTGATAATCAGGTCTTTAAAACAATAATTGTCTAATAGATAAATGTTCTAAAAAGACTTAATTATCAACAATTCCCTTGTTATCTAATTAACCATTTTATTCCTATGCAAGCAGGCTTATTTCTGACAAAAACCAACAACCAATCACATAATTATTTAACCAATCATAATTAATTTCAATTAATCACATGTAATCGGTTTCACCCCTACACAATGCATGCAGACTGTAAACATTTGATTTTGTGATATCTTTCAATTCGATGGTCCGATTAAGGAATTGGACATACCGTTGCGACTATTAGAACCTCTAGATTATTTTTATGATATGCAATGAATGATTTAATGCATGTAATGACTCTAATGATTTTTGGGTATTTGAAATGATCATTTTAGTCATCTTCCAAAATTAAATCATAGGTGCAAAATTGAGTGTCTACAATAATATACCCAACATCAAATGTTTTATTTTAGCAACACATTTTTTTTTTATATAAACAACACAATAAAATAATATATCCAACACAATAAACAACAATCACATCTATCAACACATTTAAATAGTACTTTTAATAACTTTGGAGCTAGAGTATAGTGTCAAAGACACTTTACTGTAGTTTACTAGCTAAATTTTTTAGATTTAGCACCATTGATGTAACTTGTTTTTTGTGTTTTGGTTGCTAAAATAACTTTTAAGTCATTTATATATTCAATGTGAGTGCTCCATGGAGCTATGTAGCTCCGTTACCATGATAGAGAAGGAGGCATAATCAAGTCGCCATTTGGTTTTACAGAATACAATTTCAAAAATTGAAGGAAAAAAAAAAAATCAAGTTTTCAAGTAAATTTTTCTTACTTCATGAGATTCTTCTTCTTATTTGATAGTTAGATAATAGGAGAGAAGGAAGATGGGGACGAGACACTATAAATGATATTATTCACTAGGTTATCACATGAACGCCAATGCTATAAAATTCTTAAACCATAATGTTATTAATATTGTTTGTTTAGCTAAATAATCTTAATTGAAAAGAGAGAATACATTCTCAGAAAAAAAAAAAAAAAAAAAAAAAAAAAAAAAAAAAAAAGGAGATAATACATGACATATTAATATGATAGTGTCACTCATTTATATAATATCTTTAATAATAATAATAATAATAATAATAATAAAAGCACTTAAACCAATCCTTAATGTTATTAGAGCATCACCATCAGGTGTTTCATAAAAAATGCCATTTTGACACACTAAAACCAACTTTATTATTTTAGCACATCATTTTACAACATACCATTTAGCAAATGTTCTATTCTTCAATCCCAGACATTAAAATAATATATACATCACATTAAAATATAACTAAAAAAAACTTCAAATAGTAATATATACTACACAGTCCACCACCACTACTTCCCATAACACACCACCACCACTGCCCATAGTAGCCCACCCCTACAACCACCGCAATCCACCACTGCCGACAACCATAACCAAAATCCAAAATCAACCAACCAACCCACTACCATCGACCACCATAGCTAAAATCCAAAATCAACCAAAACCCAAAATTAGCCCACACCCACCGCCATAACCTACCAACATCAGCCCATCACAACCCATGAAACCCACTAACATAAACCCATTACAACCCATGAAACTCAATCCACATCCATACAAAAAAAAAAAAAAAAAAAAAAACCAAGGCGATCTGAGATGGATGGCATTGCGTTGGATGGCGATCTGCCCATCTGAACCCACCCATTGCCTAACCCACCCATCAAACCATAGCAAAAAAAAAAAAAAAACAAAAAAAAACAAAAAAACCACAACTAGAGAGAGATCGGCATGGAAATGAGGCATCGGTGTCGGCGTTGATGTGGAATTGATGGTCGGCGACGGCGTGGAGGAGAATTGATGGTGAGAGAAGAAAATATGAGAGGATGAGAGAGCTGTATGATCGGTGTTTGAGAGAAAAAAAAATAAGGAAGAGATTGACAGAGAGATGCGAGAGAAAAGAATAAAAAATTCATTAAAATTATATCACATCTTTCTGTACACTCTCGTATTTGAGAGCGTACTGTTAATGAATGTCAAATTTTTTGAGATTTATAACATCTCATAAGAGATGTTTTTTGGTATTTAGGGAGTGTTTGGTGAGTGTTTTCAAACAACTTTTTTCAGTTTTTAAACAACATTTTACGCATTTCAACGTACCCACACATATTTTCATAACTTTTTTCAGTTTTTAAGTATTTAGGGAGTGTTTGGTGAGTGTTTTCAAACAACTTTTTTCAGTTTTTAAACAACATTTTACGCATTTCAACGTACCCACACATATTTTCATAAATATTTTTAAATAATAATTTTTAATTTTTTAACACACGTACCAAACGACCATTAGGCTCTAAATACTTTTAGATTAGACAAAAAAAAAAAATTATACTTTTGTATTGCGTATGAATCCAACCATGATTCCATAAACCATAATAATAAAATAGAAATAAAAACACTGCTTGCGTTGTGATGCGCTTTTTCATTTTCAAAAAGTGGCCCACAAACAATGTCCACTAAAAACTAAAAAGTAAAAACCATCAAATATCAAACAGAGGCAGTACATTCCCTATGTGCATGGGAAGGAGTAACCACTAAACCGCGTCCAAAAACCACCAAATTAGCAAATACCATCAACCAAAAAAAAAAAAACAAAAAGTGACAAAACAAACAACACCACGACCTGTCAGCCTTATCCACATTTCTTCTCAACTATGCATCTCTTTGTCTTGTCCTTTAAATAGGGTCCCAGGTCATATTCTTGTTAATTAAGTTTGAGATACTAATAAAAAACCAAACTCAAAGGTTCTCAAAATCAAAAATCAAAGAGAGAGAGAGAGAGAGAGAGAGAGAGATGGCAGATATTGCTATGTTGGTTGCTGAGGAGTATGAGAGGAGGGTCAAGGATGCAAAAAAAGCTGGCTGTGCTAAAGGTGAGTATGAGATTGACTTTGTTTCTTATGCTTCATCCTTGGCTTTGGGGGTCAAGACCAAGATTGGAAACCAGAAAATGGAGCTTTTCAAATGGGTTTTGGAGCCTAAAAGCCAGATTGGTCTTGCTGCTTCCTATGGTTTCTTCTCTGCTTAAATTTTCCTTTCCTCTAATCTAAGAGTTGTACATCATTTCCTATTTCTTTTTCCTTTGACTTGTACATAGTCGTATTATTATTATTATTATTTAAGTCGAAGACTGTTTTGTTGTGCTTAATTATGATGTTGCGGTTCGAGAACGGAAATTAATGTAAAATCCTTTTTAAGATGGCTGAATTTGAATTTGGATCCTATTTTGTCACATTGGCAGTAATATGATGCTTGTTTCCCTGATTTTAATCAGACTAATTTTGAACCAATTCACTGATTTCCTTAGAAACACATTAATTTCTTATCTTAGAAAGTTTTCTGAAGAAAAAAAAAATTCAAAAGCTATGACAGTGTTCATAAGTGACTCAATTATGTGCTAGAATATCTTTCCAAGCCTACCACATATGACAAAAATGTAAAAAAAGAAGAAGGGTTTTTCTGTTGGTTATAAGTTATAACCTAAGATCTTATTGAAATACACTCTTCATTTCCGTTGAAAATGGAAATGATTTCTTGAGTTCTTGACAACATATACTGGGGTTGTAAAATGATTTTCATAATTTTATTTTTTGGTACATATAAAATGGTATAATGCTCTCTATAACATTTTTTTAGTGTACTCCTCAATGTCCTATTTTCTGAATTCTGACCAATATGTAAAGTGGTTTTCAAAACTGTATACGCGGTTTTTTCCACCGACCAATGTGTCACACAGCATTTTTCCTATTTTTATTTGTGCTTACGTGTTGAAAAAAAACAAAAATCATGTGCAGAATTGGTCTTGATATTTTGGATGAGGTTGGCCCATGACGGGGAATGAAATAATTGTAGGCCTAATTTTGTTTAGGAGGGGTCCACAATGAAATTGAAAGAAAGAGATATTTGTTTTCGTATGTATAAATAATCTCTGCCAAACCAATAATGTATTTCAAGCTCACTGTAACGTGTGCCAAAATGTAACATTCCTTGTAGGCTCATTGGGCCTGTATAGAGAATGTGCCCTCGGAATAAAGCTTGGGCTTGACTCTTTTCATGTCCAAGCCTATAGAAAGAACTTTGAGAATTAGTCATTAGAAAGTGGAATTTAGGCTTCATATCAGGCCCTTTGAGGCTTGTAGTTCAATGGTCAAGACTGTCAACCCTCTTTGCAAAACGCTAGCCCAATTGCTTCTTCTTCTTCTTTTTTTCTTTTTTTGGAGGAAGAGCCCAATTGCTTCTTAAAAAAAAAGGCATACTTTGTTTGAAGATTAAACAAATACAATGAGAAGACTTCTAATTCAATTTTTTCTTTTGGAATTTTTAACATCACAAGTCATGATTAGATGCCATCATTTCATATAAGACTACGTAAAGGCTAAAGAAAATCTTTCATACAGTGTTGAGTAATTCAAAGATTTATAAAATCATGTGAAAGTATTGAATGCGAATGAAGCATGCATTTGTGTTGTCTTTAAAATATACTTGTAGCGCTATATATTACATAAGGGTGTCAAATGGGCGGGCCTGGGGTGAGTATTATTGGGTTGGGTATAAAAAATTTATTTACCCATTAAAACTCATTTAACTAATTATTTCTAAACCAAATTCAACATAACCCAATTATTATGGGTAAACTCCAACTTACCTAATTATCAAAATTACCAAAATATCATTAAAGTGAAAATGATCATTTTGAAGTTTTTTTTTTTTTTTTTCTCCTTCAAATTTCGTCACTTTCTAACTAACCAAACATAGAATAGAGAAAAAGTTTCCAGCTTATGTTTGCCGCTGCCGGAGGCCTCATCGAGCTTTAGGAACTCTCCTTTCCCTTGCTCCAAGCTCAACCTTAACGGAAACACATGTCCACGAAAACCACTGAAGCCACCACCTCCACCGCCAAGGTCACCGAAGCTTAGTTGAAGCATCATCGAAGGCGGACTGGTCCCCGAACTACCCAAGCCTCCATCGGCCCTGGTCAAGCCAGCCACAGCTGAAGCGAAGCTGGGTAGGGCGAGAATTTGCTCGAGGAAATCGTTGTTAGTGGCCTCCAACAGATTATTAGCCATGAGGTGGAATAGCTTGAGTCAGACTCGGCCTAGTCGTGGTGAGTCGCGTTGACGAGTTACGAGTTTCAAAGAGCATCTACAAAGAGAGAGAGAGAGAGAGAGAGTTTTGCTTTGCTTTTCTTTTCTTTTCTTTGCTTTGCTTTGCTTTTCTTTGCCTGAATTTAGAGAGAGAGAAGTGTTTGGATGGCAAGAAAATGAAGGAAAATGAAACACGGAATGTCTGAGGGCATTTTTTTTTTTAATGGGAAGAGCTGGGTTGAATTTGGGTGAATTGTTTTTGGGTTAAAGGGTCTCAATGGGTTTTTAGTTAAAACCAAATAATTATTGGGTCTAATTGGGTTGATACCCATTTAACCCAATTAATAATTGGGTGGGTTTGGATTCAATTAAAGTGGGTGGGTTTGGGTGGGCAAATGGGTTTGGGCTTACTTTGCCACCCCTAAATTTATTATTATTACAAGATAATTTTTACTTTGTTTGAAACCCCAAATTTCATGAAGATATTTAAGAGATGCTTTTTTTTCTTGTTATTTTCTTCTTCCTTTGATGAGGGGGGAGGGAGCTCATACATTTTGGGAAAGGTAAGTTACGAAATTTTAAATGTAATTATATATACATAGAACACAAATCATCAGTTCCACTTATTGAATACAAATCTTATGTCTCATTTTTTTGTGTTCTATTTTATACCCCTCCAATAATGGAACACCAAGTGTCTAATTTTATTGTTATTATTTTTTCATTTTTAAATTTTAGTTAGTTTATAAGGAAAGTAAAAAGAATATATGGCAAGTTATAATTAGTAGAGTATAAAATATAACACAAAAAATGAGGCAAAAAATTTGAATGAATGTGAGTCATTGCCCCTTGTGTCTTGTGTCTTAAATGGTAGAAGTTGAACTAAAGTATTTCAAGGCTATCATGAAGTCCAACTAATTTTTCCCTTTATTTGATATATAAATGAAATATTAACGTAGCCTCTCAACTTGTGGTCGATTAAGCTGTCTAGATGTGGACTGCGAACATGTTCACATTCAATGATGCTTAGCTTATAGTCACACACTCACACTGATGATAAGAGGTAACCTTTTTTCCCTTGTTTAGTAAATTCTTCGTGTTGAGTTTATTTTGGCAAAAAGTTTAATTAGGAATATAAAATTTTCATTATAAAGTACAAATTTTCTCAAAAAATTTAAGATATTAAAAATAGTAATTTTAACCACTTAATTATTATTCTAACAATGTAAAAGAAATATATAATTTCACTCACAACTCATCATTCTAGCAAGTTGTGAGCTTTTTCTTTGTTTTGATTATACATTATAGTTCGAGATAGGGTAAATTGCAAAATACATTCCTGAAGTTTGGGATTGCTTAGATTTTTCACCCTAAAGTTTGAGATTTTTTATTTTACACTTTGAAGTTTAGTTTCATTAGTAAAAACACACTCTCAGTTAGTTTTGATTGTTAAGTGACATATCGACAAGATTGTTAAGTGACATATTGGCAAGCTGACATGTTTATTTTTTTGCCAGATCAGCTATACAAAACGACATAATTTCACTTAAGAGAAAGAGGACTGTTGGCAGCATCAAAACGGCAGCATTTTGCTCAAGAAGAAACCAAAAAAACATGATCAAACCTAAACACCGTTTCACATCTCAATTTCCAATTTGGTTGAACCCATCAGCCCAACCAGATTAGATCCAACGTGGCGTGATGATGCCGTCAATGAGTTCTCTTTCTCTCTCCTTTCAAATTTCTTGTCATTACTGGATTTGGAATTTTATTTTATTTATTTATTTATTTATTTATTTTTGTGTGTGTGTGTGTGTTTGTTAGTTATGGTTAAAAGAGTTGAACTGTGTAGAATTGAGAACTGGATTTGTTGAGTTTGAGAATTGGGGTTTTTAACCTCAACTGTGCATTCATGTTGTTTATAACGTCTTTTCACAGTTTTGACCTTCCTCTTTTTTTTCTTTTTTTTTTTTCCTTGGGCCCTTGGCAGCCCATGTGATTCACTTTCTATTTGTGACTTAAATTGCTATGGACAAAATATATTTGTCCAATATTCAATACCTGCGCCATAGCCATTGTTTTAGAAAGACTTTTATGATCGAATTAGAATTAGAGAAAAAGGGAAAGCAGAATAAAGTAGAGTTGGCTAAAAATAATTCACTGTTCTACGTATTTGTGACTTAAATTGCTATGGACAAAATATATTTGTCCAAAATTCAATACTTGCGTCATATATTATGGCATTCAATACCTGCACCATAGCAGTTGTTTTAGAAAAACTTTTATGGTCCGTTTGGATTGATAGAGAAAGAAAGGGAGTAGAGTACAGTTAACTAAAAATAAGCTAACTTTAGGGCAAATATATTCTATTCTACTTTACTCTCCCTTCCTCTCTCTCAATTCAAACGGACTATTAGTTAATCTTTCCCTGTGCAAAACCTTACAAAAAATGAAGAAAAATTTTGAGACAGGAAATTTCTGATGAGAATTAACGATAAGTATAAGGGAAACAATCCAAATCGGGGGTTTTGGGTTGTTTGCAGTGATTGAGTTTGGGAATTAGGATCGTGAAACGATGTCACAAGTTTGCTTGTGTTTTGTGTTTTCTCTTGGGCAAAATGGCATTGTTATGATATAGCTGATTTGAATAAATAAATAAATGGGATAATTACAGTAAACCCACCTGAGGTTTGGCCCGTTTTCACTTTGCCTACCCGTGGTTCAAAACTTATCACTTTGCCCACCTGAACTTCAATCCGTTACTCCCCCACTGCCCACCTCACCCCCAGACGTTAGACAAACACGTTTTAATTCCAAATTAGAACATATCACGGATCAAACAACACAAACTCACTCTCTTCTCACTCTCTTTCCCTCGCGAGCCCTACGAACGCGAAAATCCCTGTAACTGAATCTGATATTGACATTTTGTTGCAAGTGTAAACCCAGACGAGCAACAGGTTGTTCGAGGGACTAAAATCCTGGTAAGAAATCAGTCACTGTTTGGGTTTTTACTTTGGGCTCGTCGTTGTTTATTGTGTTTTTAGTAATCAATCAATGGTCAATGTTACATGTAATGGAATGAGAATATTGGTTGTGTTTGTTGATGCTTATGAAAAATGTGACCACCTGTTCTTTGGATTTGTGTTTGTTTGTGGGCATTTTGTCTGTCGTGGTCATTGTGTCTCACAGTGGCCCCGAGTTTCAATTAGCTTTAAATTTTAGTGTTTGCATGTGCTATTTATTAAAACAGAATAGAAAAAAAAAGCAAAAAATGTGCTCCCTCTGTGTGTGTTATGTGGTCCCTCTGTGTGTGTTGCATCTCAAAAGCAAAACAGAATACTTTGGTGTTTCTATTACTCTTTTGTTGTTTACAATTCTTTAATTGTTAATTGTATACGTGTCAAATGGTAATTTGTTATTGTAGATGGATGAGGAAGTGAAATTGGAGGTACATTATGGGGGTGCTTTTCTATGGAACCCTAGTTTAGAATACTTTGGTGGGAAAGTTGAAATAGTGTATAGGGATCTTGATTTGCTTAGTTATTTTGAACTAAAAGGTATATGTGAGGAATTGGGGATTGATGAACCGTGTAGGGTTCATTATTTAGGTCCTGGGGGCAACTTGGAGCAAGACTTGAGGCTCATATAAGATGATCAAGATGTGTACCCCTGTACAAGCCTAATGAGGGAGGGCCAAGAGACACCATCATACTGTATGTGGAGAGTGGTAATGCTCCACTTGTAGTTGAAGTTCCTGATGGTGCAGGGGTTGGTGTAGGAGTTGGTGTAGGAGCTGGTGTAGGGGTTGGTGTAGGAGTTGGTGCAGAGGGTGCAGGGGCTGGTGCAGGGGGTGCTACAGGGGGTGATGATCTGGAAGAGGAGTTCGATTGGTTGAATGAAGGTCTGGAAGGAGAAGACTTTGCTGATGACATTTTTGGTGAGTCTTCTCCACCTTATCCAAACACTGATACACCTCATCATCCAAACACTGATACACCTCAGCCAAACACAGATGCACCTGGCCCAAGCAATGTTCCTCCTCCAAACATAGATTTAGATGAAGAGTGGGCTGAACCAGCTTTAGAGGATGATATGGCAAGTGTGGATAGTTCTGATGATGAGCAGGGTGGCAATTTGGAGTTCAATGAGAGGACTGATATGGAAAATGTTAGGTTGGCAAAAGGGATGAGGTTCCCAAACTCCCAGGTGTTTAGGAAGGCTTTGAGGGAGTATGTGATTCAGCATCACATTGATGTCAAGTGGAAGTTGAATGAGAAGAAGAAGATTTCTGTACATTGTAAGAACAGTTGTGGATGGAGGTGTTATGCCTCAATGGTGACTGGAGAATGCACATTTGAGATCAAGACATTTTATCCTGAGTGTACCTACCCCCTAACATTTAAAAATGAGCAAGTTACATCAGCCTATGTGGCAAAGAGGTATTTGGGGGATTTTTTTAAGAATCCTAATTGGGAGGTCTCAGGTGTTAAGCACCATGTGATGCAGAAGGTTTCAGTTGATTTAAGTATTAGTCAGGTGTATAGAGCAAAGGCGGCAGCTAAGGGGCTGATTACTGGGAATGAAGAGGCTCAGTATGGCTTACTTAGAGATTATGCAGAAATGATATTAAGGACAGATGTAGGAAGTAGGGTGATTCTGCAAACAGAGATGGAAAATGAGAATGCAGAGCCCAATTTTAAAAGGATGTACATTAGGTATAATGCTCAGAAGGTTGGCTTTCTAGGTGGTTGTAGACCCTTTGTTGGGCTGGATGGATGCCACTTAAAGGGTAGGTTTGGCGGGCAATTATTATCTGCCACTGCTAAGGATGGAAATGACAATATATTCCCAGTGGCAATGGCTGTGGTTGAGCAAGAGACAAAGGATAGCTGGATCTGGTTTTTGGAGCAGTTTGCAGATGACATTGGCAGGCCAGAGGAGCTCAATCTGGTATTCATCAGTGACAGGCAGAAGGTATTATCATCTATCTCATGTTCATGCCTTCATTACATGCTTAGCTTTTTACATGCTTACTTGCTTACTTGATTGCAGGGCCTTTTACCTGCAATGGAGACTCTGTTCCCAACTGTGGAGCACAGGTATTGTGTGAAGCACATATACAACAACTTCAAGGTTAACCACAAGGGCATGGAGTTGAAGAGTGTACTGTGGAGGTGTGCTGGCACAACATCAACCAGGGAATTTGAGAGGGAGATGGACCATCTTAAGAGTTTGGATGAAGAAGCTTGGAAGTACCTGGCTGATATAGAGCCTGCACAGTGGACCAGATCCCACTTTTCTTCAAGAGCTTTGACAGATTGTATGGTAAACAATCTGAGTGAGAGTTTTAACTCTATGATTGTGAAGGCTAGAGACAAGCCCATCTACCAATGCTGGAGTGGATCAGAGTTAGGCTTATAAGCAGGCTGTATATAAAGAAGACTGGCATAGAAAAGTATGGTGGCAAGTTGTGTCCAAGCATACAAAAAAGGTTGGAGCAGTTAAAATTAGAGTCTAAGGGTTTCTGTGCAATGCCTTCTGGGAGGTATGTGTATGAGGTTGGCAATGAGAGGGAAAGACATGTGGTGGACTTGGTAAATAGGACATGCAGCTGTAGATTATGGAATTTGACAGGAATCCCCTGCAAGCATGGAGTTGCAGCCATTTGTGTGAATCGTGAGAAACCAGAAGACTACACCCATCCATGCTACTACAAGGATGCTTATGTGGAGACATACAAGACACCCATACCTCCCATGCCTGGCCAGTCTGAGTGGATGTCAAATGGCCAACCCAAGCCTGTTGCACCTGTTGTCTTTAAGCCACCAGGCAGGCACCCATGAAGAGGAAGAGAGATGCTGATGAGCCGAACCCTTATAAGGTGTCTAGAGCAAACAGGCCACTGAGGTGTGGAAGGTGTCATCAGGAAGGGCACAATGCAAGGGGATGCAAGGCCAATGTCACTGGTGAGACACCATGGGAGAGGAGGCAGAGATTGCAGAAAGGAAAATCTGTAAGTTTTTACAATTTTTTTTTATTCAAATGCAAAATGCCAATAACTGACACTGTAAAAACATGCTCATATTTGGTTGCAAGAAAGTGGAAGGCCTTCTACACACAGTCAAGGATCCCAGGCCCCATCTTCATCACAGACCCAATCCTCAGCTCAGCCCCTACCAACACATCAGCCTTACACTATGGCCTCATCCTCATCCAACCAGGCAGTAGGGTCACAGCCACAAGCTCCAGCTCCACAGCCACAAGCTCCATGGTTAGGGCCACCAGCTCCATGGTCACAGAACTTAAGTCAGTGGTACTCTTCAGACTTCAGGTACACAGTTAGAGGAGCTCCTTGGTTCTCTTCAAGCCAGCCAGCACCACACACCCCTGCAGAAACATGGGACAGCAGAGCACCATCATCACAGCCAGCACCACACACCCTTGCAGCCAGCTAGCCTATAAGACCACCTGCTACCAGAGGAGGTGCTGCTTTGAGAGGAAGGGGTGATGCAGCTAGGGCTCAGAAATGTAGGATAAGAGGTGGAAAGGCCAGCTGTGGTGGGAGAGGCAGGGGCAGGGGCAGGGGCAGTAAATGAAGACTAAGTCAAGCCACTTTTGTTGCTATGTATAATGTATTAGGGTTATATAGTGTTAGGGTTTTATGTAGTTTGTAGACAATGGCAGGACACTTTTTTGTATAGCTGTTCAAACACTTTTGTATTTTTGTAAGTTTTGTAAACATTGGGCAATTGCAACTGTTTTGGTTGTTGTACCAAATGCCTTATATTACTGGTGGTTGATGAAAGACTATTCAATACCACCTTAAGATATGAATACAATTTCCAACTTAATGACAGGTCATCTGAATTATTATTCTGATTATTGCAGTTTGTTATATGAGTTGTTATTATATGAGTTTGTTTATGGGTGCAGAGTGTATGTGTTGAATAGCAGGTGTATGTGTGCATTTGTTGTCTTTTCTTGCAAGTTGACAAGTTGTCATGCACTTTAAATTCACTTTCAACACAATTGTCTTCACACAATGCACTTTCTGCACAAACCAACACAGCTCACAACATACAACAAAACACCAACACCAACAGCTCACAGCTCACAGCTCACAAGTAGCCAATTCACTTTAAACAAAAATACCAACAACATCTAACAGAAATAACACTTTCTCTTAAAAAGGCTTATATTATTAAGTGGCTTCAAAACAGCATCTACCACCTTACATAGTTCTCATTCTCAAAAAATTCTTTCATAGTTCTATTACAAAAGCCATTGAGGACCAGCTTATATTACAAACCATCAGGCAGACTCAATCTCATCATTCCAACATTCTCACTTGAGCCAAAACATGAAAACAACATAACCAAAATAAAAAAACACCATGACAGAATTAGTGCAATTCTGCACTTTCTCTCTTGCTCTAAAGCTCTCACTGCTATCTCCTTGGCTTGAACAGAGGAAGCTCGAAACTTTCTCTCCCTCTCAGTGGCTTTTGCTGCCCTGTCTTGAGCAATTTCTGCCATTTGGGTAGCTTCTGCTGCTGCCTGGATAGCTTCTGCTGCAGCCTGGGTAGCTTCTCTTTCCCTTTCATGTGCAAGTTGCAGCTTTTGTTGCACCAAATGGGCAGCTTCATTCCCACGCATACAAGTGGGATTATCAATCCATCTAAAGAAAGGGCACTTGGGACCAACCTGTTCATAAATTGAGTTGAACACATGACATTCTAATCTCACGTGAATCAACTAGATTAAGTAAAAAGTATACTTACCTTATATCGGCTACAACCCAGAAACCTTCTCCCAAAATTATCTACTGTCAGACTTGTTCTCAACACACAAGTCTCATATGTACACATATGCCCACTTGAACCTGAGTAATTTCCACTCGAAGAAGACATCTATTACCAACTTCCTATGAATCAAAGCTACCATCAACAACTTGAAACCCCAGCTCAGAACCATAAAGCAGAAATGTCATACCTGGTGATGATCTATCTTCGAATATTCAATGCCTCAAGACAACCCAAAGTCAGAACCTCACCTAGGAAACCACGATCAGGAAAATCAAAACCCCAGCTCAGTTACAGGGATTTTCGCGTTCGTAGGGCTCGCGAGGGAAAGAGAGTGAGAAGAGAGTGAGTTTGTTTTGTTTGATCCGTGATATGTTCTAATTTGGAATTAAAACGTGTTTGTCTAACGTCTGGGGGTGAGGTGGGCAACGGGGGAGTAACGGATTGAAGTTCAGGTGGGCAAAGTGATAAGTTTTGAACCACGGGTAGGCAAAGTGAAAACGGGCCAAACCTCAGGTGGGTTTACTGTAATTATCCCTAAATAAATAAACATATCAGCTTGCCAATATGTTACTTAACCAAAACTAACCGAGGGTGTGTTTTACGAATGAACCAAACTTTGCGGTGTAAAATGAAAATTCTCAAATTTTAGAGTGTAAAATCCAACAAATCCTAAACTTGATAGGGGTATATTTTGCAATTTACCATTCGGAATATTTAAAGTGTCAAGAAGATGACAACTAATACCTCGATCAATGAACTGACATCACCCAAACATGCTACAAATTTACTGTTGATTGATGAATTCACATTCAATGAACAATTAAACCATGTTGAAAATGCTTTATTGATGAATGGCGTTAGCTTTTGGGTGGGGGTGTGAAATCCTAGACTTTGGAGAGTTGTTATTTGAGTGGTATTTTCTTTGGCTTATTAAATTATTAGCAACTCAGAGCATTCACATCAGTCCGTGTATAAGTGTGTATAATAGAAAAAATGCTCAAATTTACACATTTTTGTTCAAAAATAGCCCATATCAGTCCATTTAAAATTTTGCAAAATCTTCTAAAATTATCCATGGGCTACAGTAACCGTGTAAATTTACACGGACACTGTAGCATGTATATATCATTTTTTAATAGTTTTTTTCTCTCTCCCCGGTACTGTAGCATGACTTTGCCTGGCACTATAGCACTGTAGCATTAGGTTAAAGAAATGAATATTTTATTTGAATAAATGTGTATAATAGACAAACTGATGTGAGTGTTTTGTAAAAATGGGTGTGTAAAATAGAAAAAGTAAGTTTTAGACTTGTAAAATGGAAAAAATTTTCCACAGACTGATGTGGATGCTCTCAACTCACGTTGTAAATTTGTTCATCGTAGAGGAGGTAGTATTTTCACTATTTTGTATATGTGAAATTAATGTCTCATACCACTACCATATTGAGTTTATGGGTATGTGTTCTCACTACTAGAAAAGATAAAATATATCTTTGTTACCATATTAGAAAATGTAAGATATATGGAGAGAGAGAGAGAGAGAGAGAGAGAGAGAGAGAGAGAGAGAGAGAGAGAGAGA
This sequence comes from Quercus variabilis, assembly GCA_030445155.1. Lineage (NCBI taxonomy): Eukaryota > Viridiplantae > Streptophyta > Magnoliopsida > Fagales > Fagaceae > Quercus > Quercus variabilis. Next base: position 29,920,372 of record CP129450.1, on the reverse strand, counting down.
GAGAGAGAGAGAGAGAGAGAGAGAGAGAGGCCTAAATCCACGGGGGAGGGCTTTTGATGGATACATTTTTTCCTATTAAGGTTTTTTTTTTTTTTTTTTTTTTTTTTTTGATGGGAAAGTTTTTTATGTTACAATGAATCAATTGATGAGTATTTGTAGGGAAAAAATGCTCATACACTCCCTAAACTTTGAAGGAGTGGCCAAAACACCTCCTGAACTTTTTTATTGGCCAATTTACTCCATAAACTTTACATATTTGCCAAATTAGTACTTCTAGTCAGTGTTCTGTCAAAACTAACTGAATGGTCACGTGAGCTTTATCAAAAAAAAAAAAAAAAAACTCATTCCCCATAATTTGTAACCCGTTGGATTAATGGAAAGAACAAAAGAAAAGCAAGGTCTGACTGGATAGAGAGTGGCTTCTCTATTATCTCTTCAGGGCTCTAGAAACTCCATTATCGCTTCCCACTTGAGACCTCAAATAGCACCACAATTTTTGGGTCAGCTCTCTCTCAGCCCCACACCATGCAACATTGAGCAAGTTGTGGAGTATATGGGTCAAGGTGTTTGCGCTGATTATGGTGTTTTCTGCGCATTGTTGGGTTTGGTTGGGGATTTCAAGTTGGTAAGAGGGTCAATGTGTTCGTTTGAAATGTTCTTTGTCAATCTAGTCAGACCTAGCTTCTCTTCTTTCCATCAATCCAGTGGGTTACAAATTAAGGGGTATGAGTTTGTTTTTTTAAAGCTCACGTGTGTCTCATGTGACTGTTCAATTAGTTTTGACAGTACACTGATTGAAAGTACTAATTTGGCAAATATGTAAAGTTTATGGAGTAAATTGGCCAATAAAAAAGTTCAAGGGGTGTTTTGGCCACTACCTCAAAGTTTAAGGGGTGTATGAGTTTTTTTTCCCTATTTGTAGTATGCTAAATCCTAGTCCAACAATAGTTAAATTAATAGTAGGCTTAGCATTACTTTGCTTGAACTTCAAGTAAGATTAAAAATACTATATATATATATATATATAATATGATTTGAACTTATAACATCTACTCTATAATTATTATTTTAAACCATCATACGAAGACAACAATTGGTTTTATATGTATATGAGATTCGAATACATGCTTCATTTTAATTACAAAAAACTTTACTGCTAGTTGAGTTAACTAAAACCTATAAGATTAAAATCACTTTACTTTGCATGATTATTTTCTTGAATTTTAAGCATTGATATCTTTTACACCCACCACCGAATAATAATTCTCTCACTGCCACAAAGTATAGCCGCATTCCTTCTTTTTAGTGTACTTTAATTTAAACGTCTTTAAATAGATTTTAACTACTGGCTGTATTAATTGGAATCCCACTTTAAACGTCTTTAAATAAATTTTAACTACTAGCTGTATTAATTGGAACCACATGCATAATTAAAATTATGGTATGACTACTTCACTTATACTTAAAGTCTTGATATCTTCAGAACCATCAAGTCATAATTCTCCCATTGCAAGAGTGCTCTCTGTTTCCACACCGTCGCATGCTTCTTTTGTGTGCTTTAAACATCCTTTAAAAATAAATTGTAAACATATTACTCAAACATATTGTTGCTTGAAGTTAAAATTAGAAGTTATTAAAATATTTTGATAATTTCCATTATGGAATGGCTTCTCCTTTGAGCTTTTTCTTTCTTTGCTTGTTTTTTTCCCCAATAAATAAAAGCAACTTCCACATGAGGAATGTTAACAAAATATTAATCTTTGTGAAGTTAGATTAGAGCTTCTATTAATTAGTAATTATACCTCTTGATGATACGATTTAAAAAAAAAAAAAATTATTGAACAAATTACGGCAGAGGATGCTATGCTAATTTGCTAACAATTCACCAAATATCCTTTGAGCTTTATTTATTTTTTATGTGTGTGTGTGTGACTGTGTGGAGAGAAGTTTCAGAGCTTTTGATGGTTGTTATTATTATAAAATTGTTGGGATAAAATATGAAGCATTGCATCAACAAGAACAACAATTTTAGTAATTAGTTAATTACAACTAAGAAATATTGGTTATTAGTTTTTAGAATATATGCCATCAAATTCAAATGCAATGATGGTTGTTCCATCAAATAAAAATAAAGAAAAAGAAAAAGAAAAAGCAATGATGGTTGTTGCCTTGTTGGTGACAATATGTATATTTCAAACTTTGAATACCAGGGACGACTAAACTAATCTTTCAAGGAAAAACATAGTCCTAATTTTATATATCCTCCTTAAAACACCTGTCCAAAACCGATGTTAACAGTGGCCCCCGAATTAAATTTATAAGCAGGTACCATGAGAAAATACGGCTAAATAATTGAATGAGACAAATGTAACGTGAAAGGTTGGAGGGGAGCCAACTTTGACAAAGACATATAAAATCTATTCATACGATTCATGTTCACTAATTAGATCGTTGGGTAATATTACATCTACAATATATATTTTTATAACAATTTTTAGATAATATGTTGTTATTGATTTTAATCTGAATTCATATTAACATTAGTACCTTTTAAATTATTAATAACAATTTATTATTTGAAATTTGTTACGAATATATTATCTATCCATCATTAATTCATTCCTATGTATAGTTACATAATTATATACGAGTAATTTGCTTGGTGTACAGTGTACCTAGTACCTACCTATGCTACACTAATCGGTTTATCCACAAGAAATGAATTTTAAAAACCGTTAAATTAAATAATATTCATCCGCGGCCTAGTCCTCACCTACCAAAATATTGGAGCACATGATGTGTCAATGTAAACTTGGCACATTGGCAGGCTTACTTCTGGTAGGTTAAACCACTATGATACGTACCTGTCTCAGAGGGGATTCATAAATTGGATCACCAACCCTATATCAAAGTTTGGATATTTCTATATCAAAAAATGGAAAAGAAGAAGAAAAAAAAAAAAAAAAAGAGAGAAAAGAGAGTTGGGAAGATTTTTCAGTTGTGGCCCTGCTATTGGCAGCTTATCAGTAGTAAATTGCTCCCTTTTTTTTTTTTGTTTTTTGGTGTTTGGGGGGGGGGGGGGGGGGGTCACTCATATTTTATACTTGTTAATAAAAACCTTTTATATATTTACCTTCCTTTAAAGCCATTTCAAAAATTTAACCAATATATGAATTCAGTGAGTTTAATCAGTAAAATCCATTATAATCAAATAGGAGATTTGGGTTCAATTTTTGTGTACAAAAAAAAAATAATTGATGTCTTAACACTCTTAACTTGACGATAAAAGGTAACTATCATAGAGTAGAAGTCATAAATTTGAAATAATAAAAAAAGCTTTCCTCAACAAAATTCTACCACTCAGCTAAACTGTAATTCTGTCTGCAGAATTTTCGTCTGGAATTCCATCAAAGCCAATAGTACATTATTAGCATTGAAAGTTAAATTATACCGTTGTCAACAAGAACAAAGATGAGAAATTCATCTCATTACATTTTGAATAGTCTTGATTAAGACATACATTAATCCGAAGCAATATATCAAAATTCCTACATTTTTTGTTCTTAAAGTTGATAACACAAAACAAGAATCTGCTATATATGTGCTTCTATGTACGTACAAAACTTGCGAGCTGAGAACTTAGAACAATCTACGGAAATTATTGCCATGAAATGCAGACAAGAAGAAAACAAACTCCTCATCATTCCCATCATACTCTACCTGATTTCGCATCCGACGATAACTATCCACAATCTCATCCGGCACAACCTTAGTCCGGCAAAGTGGGCATGTAGCACGACAATATTGTTGTAGCCAGCTATCTAGGCAATCCTTATGGAATGTGTGCTTACATTGCAAATTTCTAACCTTGTCTCCTTCTTCAAATTCAGATAAACACACAGTGCATTCAATTGGCTCGGCCATAATCCTCGTTCTTTTACTGAAACTAATTGTGGGGTTCTTGTTTTCAATGAGTTTAAGGTATTGGCTTGTTGTGATTACAAGTTTATCGGAGTTGGGGCTTAATCCGGTGAGTGAACGGATCAGGATTATGATTTCAATAAGCAGGAGAGTGAAGAAGACTATGGTCATGGTTCTGAGGTTGGAGAAGAATTCAGAGAGGGCTTTCATTGCTGCAAGCTGCAGAAGGAAGTGCAGAGGATATTGTGCTCAAAGAATAATGAATTAATGGTACTTTACATATATAAGGCTTAAACCTTAACTGTGGCTAGGTGCAGCGGTTTTGTTTGGTGCAGCCTACTCTTTTAATAATCATCCGTGTAACAGGTTACTTTTTTGCTAAACGTAGCAGGTTTATCTTGACTCATAACCCGTTCGTAGAAGCTTTATAAAATAATTTGAAATAGACCCCAAATAAGAAAAAATATTTCTCATAGAGTAGTTACCCAAACTTTATCTGTAGTTGTTAAGGGGTCTTGTAGTTGAATGAAAAATAAAAAAATAATTCCATTGCCATTGAATTATATAAAAAATAAAAAAAAAATAAAAAAAATTTTAGATAGTGAAATTGTTTAGTGGCTCTAGCATTGCTCCACTATTATTGTGGTGTTTCAAAGTAGGATTAGGAAATGGGGGAAAGACCTATGACCATATGAGTCTTTAAATAAGTGGAGTAGGAGTTGAGTTTTGCTAACTGAGTCTTTGAGTTATTTCATGGAAATTCCAAGAGAGACTTGGTCATTAATGTGGGCGCCAACAGTGATTATGAAAGCGCACATGAACATAAATAAATAGTGGCAGCAGCGCAACCCCAGTCAAAGTATATTCACCACCAAGTATTCAGTCACTAAAAAATAAAAAAGAAGTATTCAGTCACTCACATCATCACATGCAAGTGTTGGCCCTCATTATCTGCGTGACAGATCCATTTCAGCTCTTCTAATTGGTTACTGAATAAAGAGCATGTAACAGCCACGTGATGTTATCAAAAGTTAAAAAATAAGGGACCAGAGAGTAGGCCCATTCTCGGCAAAGGTCATTTCAATATGATCCGTTTTGTCACGTAATTTAGAGTGCGTCCACTTTGGTGGTCCGACATTTTCTATCTTTCTTTTTATCTTTTACTGTTTATGTAGAAAGATTTTTGTTTTCCTCTCAAAAAAAAAAAAAAACAATAAAATTAATATATATAATTATTTTTTCTTTGTTTTTTTTTTTTTTTCCCTTAATTTTTTAGTGTGTTACTGTGTTAGTTCATTAAGGACAATGTTGCTATCTCCGCCCTTCGTTTGATCTATGAAATAGATTTTTTTTTTTTAATTTCTATTTATTTATTCTTTTATAGTTCAAGATGGTTTAATTTATCAATAAATCTAAGTATACAAAATATTTTCACAAATTTTTAATATTTATTAAGAAAATTTACCATGCTTTATGTTAATAAAAATGTTTGTCACGTGATTGAGTAGGTCCATAAAATCTGTTGACTAGCTAGACAAATTTGGGTTCGATTCAATGGTTTCTCACATTGTTAAAAATTAAAATGTTTGCCGTAATTTGCCGAAGTTTTACACCAAGAGTCATTCCAGGCGGCCTAGACATTTTGGCACGTAAGTGGAGAATTAAAATTTTGATCTTTTTTATACTTATATATTAATTAAATTAATATTTATTTAATATTTTTATATTATAATATATTTAATTTAAAATATATTTTTCTTGCTTTTTGAGATGCAAATTGACTAATTAAATTTTTGTATTCAAGTGCTTCTAATATTTTATTTTCAATCGATAATATAGCTAATCTACTTAATATTTCTTAGGACATTATTAATCTTAGATATGATTTTATTAATTTTAATTTTGAAAAGCTTCTTTATGTAGAAGTTACTGTAACAGGTATTGTTAGTAAAATTCTATAAGTAATGCATGTATTTGGAAATGAATCTAATCTTTTTATATAATTCAGCATGTCAATTGGAGTATAATCTTTTATTTGTAAAATTTATTTTAAAACATTTAACTTTGAAAATAAATCTAAACCATCATGTGGGGCCCGAGGGCCCAGAACCCCCGGCCCACCTTTGGGCAGGCCCAGGGCCCAGGCCGAGGAGGGCGATCTCCCTAGACGGTCGGCTCAAAGGCTTTTTAGTCCTTCCAAGGCCCGAGCCGAGGATGCACCCATCCTCGGCACACCTAGTTTAATCTAGGTAGGGGGCAGACCCAGTGTAGGTGGTCACATCCACACTTAACGATTCTGCCTGGCCCTCCAGGTTCCATTAATGCTGACAAGACCCTTCACTGAAAAACCTTGAAGGCAGCAACCCCCAGGATGGGAAATAACGTGTCTGATGGGACGAGTCCTGAACCATTAACCCGGATGGCCAACAGCTGTAAGGCCAGGATCGAGTTAAAGAAGGTATATAAAGTAAAGAACCCCCTTGGTGAAGGGGGGGCCTCCTCGGACCCCAGCCGAGGTGCAACCCCAGGTGTAGAGCAAATAACGAGAAGTTCGAAGAAGACCGGCGAAGGGCCGGCCGGAACCAAACCCTTTGCCCACTCTCTACAAATTCATTGTCGGGGGCCCACCTCCGAAAAAGGAGCCCCTACAATTGGCGCCGTCTGTGGGAAGGGTTAGTGCGCCGGCCGGTGTGACCGGCGATCGTCCTAAGGCAGTTATTACTCAGAAGTTGGCGGCGCAAAGAAAAGAGAAAGAAAAAGAGAAGAAGGAGAGAAGAATGGCAGTGCGAAAAGGAAACTCAACAACAAATGAAAGAAAAATCCTTTATTAATTCAGAAGAGATTACAAGTACTACAATTCTCATTATTTCAAAAGAAAGAAAAAAAAAAAGGGGGCTACAAATACAATCAGAGGCTCAGACAGGCGTGTTTTACAAAAATTCCTACCGACTAATCCTACAATCAGAGGCTCAGGCGGACCGGTGCTGGAACTGGCCGGGCAAGAGGCTCGCAAAGAATTAATGTCAGGAATGAGGGAAGTGTCAACCCGTGCTTTTATTGGCGTCAAGAGAATGGGAGAACTTGACAATAAAAGCACGGGAAGGGGGGCTAGGGGCTGGCTCACCTTCAAACCAAAGCTTGAACAAAGTGAGGAGCCCCTAGACCTCGGAACACCCTCCCTCATGATGCTTCCTCGACCCCCTCCGAACTACACGAGCATTGATCGTCGGAGATGGCAATACTCGGGCACCAGTCATGACGAGAGTTCGCGTGCCCCCTTCGTTGGAGGTGCGCTCTGGGGGAAGACGTTAGGTATTTCAACGATGTCCCCCCTGGCCACCATGCGAGACTTGGCCAGTGTTACGCCTAAACTCTGCCGCGCCAGCAGCCCAGTGGGGACTGCGGCCACGGCGGCACTTGGCTCCAGGTCTCCAAACTGCGGTCACACCCCTGGTGGTGGTATCAAAGGGGCTCAAGAGGGCGAAAGTGTATACGTCTGTTTGTGGGGGAGAATTCATGGAATGAGGAGAAACGCTCCCCCCAAAACGCCTTTTATGGAGGGCGAAAACCAGCGGGAGTTGAACCGCGCGGAATTCGAAAGGGAAATTGTCAAAGGGAATTAATTCCCACCCAGTTCCAAGGGATCGCCAGCTGCCTGCTGCGTGTTAATTCACGAGGGCATTAATGGAGGCGCGTTACGGACACCGAAGCGTCAAAAAGGAGGCGCAGAAGGCCAAGCGACGCCTCGTAAACCAGAAAGATGAGGAACACGAACCAGAGGCAGGGTCAGCCCCATGTGCGAAGTCACAAGCCGACCTGAGGAGAAACAGCTCACGGAAAAGACCCGTGGATGTCCCTACGCCAAAAACAAAGTCCTCGGATTCGAAGACAAAATCCTATTGGAGGCAACTGTGCAGTCGTGGTACAATGACTCTTGCTCCAGCATCCTGCAAGGGGCTAGGGGGATTGACCCTTACCCGACGTGAGACTGAGTTGCCCAGAGAGGTGAACCCTATGTCCTCACGCTCGGGGCCCACATGGAAACGATGGCAGCAATTGTACCTAGGTCTTGCATGGTCCTCGGACTCAAGCCTACGGGGAGCTGGCTACTCGTACTTAAGGCAGCAATTGTACCTAGGTCTTGCATGGTCTACGGACTCAAGCCTATGGGGAGCTAGCCACATGGAAACGATGGCAGCAATTGTACCTAGGTCTTGCATGGTCCTCGGACTCAAGCCTACGGGGAGCTGGCCACTCGTACTCAAGGCAGCAATTGTACCTAGGTCTTGCATGGTCTACGGACTCAAGCCTATGGGGAGCTAGCCACATGGAAACGATGGCAGCAATTGTACCTAGGTCTTGCATGGTCCTCGGACTCAAGCCTACGGGGAGCTGGCCACTCGTACTTAAGGCAGCAATTGTACCTAGGTCTTGCATGGTCCTCGGACTCAAGCCTACGGGGAGCTATCTATTTACGACAGAGCCGAGGTACTGCTCGGTCCGAAGACCTATTCCCGTGAAGAAATTAACTACCTAATGAGGAGCCTAAAGGTCGATCCGACCACCCAAGGAAGGACCAGACAAACCGACAGCCTTCCGGACCATAGGGGCCGAGGTTTGCAAAACCCTCCTCCCCGTCCGAGGATACGTGCAGCAGGGTTTTGAGGGGCTATTGTGGGGCCCGAGGGCCCAGAACCCCCGGCCCACCTTTGGGCAGGCCCAGGGCCTAGGCCGAGGAGGGAGATCTCCCCAGACGGTCGGCTCAAAGGCTTTTTAGTCCTTCCAAGGCCCGAGCCGAGGACGCACCCATCCTCGGCACACCTAGTCTAATCTAGGTAGGGGGCAGACCCAGTGTAGGTGGTCACATCCACACTTAACGATTCTGCCTGGCTCTCCAGGTTCCATTAATGCTGACAAGACCCTTCACTGAAAAACCTTGAAGGCAGCAACCCCAGGATGGGAAATAACCTGTCTGATGGGACGAGTCCTGAACCATTAACCCGGATGGCCAACAGCTGTAAGGCCAGGATCGAGTTAAAGAGGGTATATAAAGTAAAGAACCCCCTTGGTGAAGGGGGGGTCTCCTCGGACCCCAGCCGAGGTGCAACCCCAAGTGTAGAGCAAATAACGAGAAGTTCGAAGAAGACTGGCGAAGGGCCGGCCGGAGCCAAACCCTTTGCCCACTCTCTACAAATTCATTGTCGAGGGCCCACCTCCGAAAAAGGAGCCCCTACACATCAATATTATAATAAACATCATATTTGAGAAAATTTTCAAGTTTAAGGCAGTATTTTTTTAAACTATCATCATCTAGTGACTTAAATTTTGTGAAGTTAAATAGAAAACCAAAAATATCTTCATATATTTGAAATTGTTCAAATCTATTCTCAATTGAACTAATTGCTTTATCTACTATATATAAGAAATAATTAATTCTAAAAGATTCTTCAGCAAAACGTGTTATCTCGTTATGAACATTTTCATCAAATTATTTCTTTCTATGAATTATACGTTTCTCACAAAATACAGGTTTTATTTCCATTTCCAATGCAATTTTTTTAGATGAATTCATTGCAGATGTAAATCCATTTTCTCTATATCCTTTAAAATAAGAAATGAGACATTTTAATTGATCTATAGCAACATCAATGTGGATATCTTTTGATTGTAAGTTTTTACTAACAGAGTTGACAGCAAATAATATCTCATACCAAATAGTCATACCAATAAAGAACTCAAAGCTTTCAATTTCATGTGTTGCTAAACAATCAGCTTCACTTTTTATTTTAGGATCTTCACTTGTTTGTGCTAATTGTAACAAAGCATCTCTTATTTATGGAGCTTGGAATTCTATTGCTTTTACACTTTCAATGCGACTTTCCTAGTGTGTTTGTGATAATGAATTAAGAGTTAAACTTGACACATTATCTTGTAAAATTTTCCATCTTTTTGTATAAGAAGAAAACAATGTATATATGCATTGTATAACTCCAAAAAATGATATAACTTTTGGACAAGAATTGGCCATATAATGTAGTACAACGTTAAGACTATGACAACCACATGGTGTGTAAAGTGCTCTAGGATTTATATCAAGAAGTCTTTTTTGTACCCCTTGATGTTTTCCTTTCATTTTGGACCCATTATCATATCCTTGTCCACATATATCATTAATATCAAGTTCAAGAATGTTTATTACATTTATAATTTCATCAAAAAACCTTTTTCCAGTAGTGTCATCAACTTTTAAATTCAACCAAATGTTCTACTATTTTTATTGGACTTGTTGAAATATCAACACATCGTAATATGAGAGACATTTGTTCTTGATGACTTGCATCTTGGGTACAATCAAGTATAATTGAAAAATATTTTGTTTCTTTGATCTTTTTGATAATTTTACATTTAATCTCATTTGCTAACAGTTGTATCAATTCATTTTGTATTTTATGTCCAAGATAATGTTTATGGATTCCACCATTTTGAATACATCTAATATGTTCTTGCATAACTTGATCAAAATTTGCAATCATTTCAATTAGACTTAAAAAATTTCCATTAATTTCTTCATAAATCTTTTCATTTTTTTTCCTCGGAATGCTAAATTATTTTTACCAAGATTCTTTACTATAGCAATAATTCTTAATAAAACCTGTAGGGTCGGTTTTTGCAGCCCAAGCCCAAAGGATATGGACTAAAGGCCCAACGAACCCAGAACAATGAATTTGTAGAGAGTGGGCAAAAGAGCTGGGCTGGTTATGAAGCTCAGAATAGTAGGCAAGGTTACATGCAGTGATGATAACATGAACTAGAGCTTGAACAACTCCATGAATGAATGTCCGAAGAGATGTTTTATTAAATGAGCAGTGATTACAGCATTCAGAGCTACAGTAAAGCTTTTCTCTCCTTTCTTCTCTATTTTTTCCGTCCCCTATTATCAGAGATCCTTCTTCTTTATATAGTATCATTTTCTATCATCTCCATCGTCCACCTTTTCTTCATCCGCGCATCTACTCAAGTGCACGTCACGTCATGTGTCTACTTTAATTCTTTGTGAGTGGTGGTAGCTGAGATTACACTGTTCAGGGGTCTTCTCCATATAAATGTGGCCAGAAAAGCTGTTGCAGCGCATTAAATACGATGGTAGCAGCTTATCCTCTAGATATTTTTCTTTAGTTCTGATCATTTCTAGATCCACTCAGGATCTATCACCACCATTGAGATTGTTAGGAAGGCTATTCGGATCTTCTACAGGTTTGTTTGATCAAGGCTATTTGTGGCCAAGGAGAAGGACGTCCTCGGACCAACATTGACCTCTTCGGACGGCATTCCCCCTTTACTTCTGGGCTCCCTGCTTTCAGATGGGCCGTATTAACCACCTATTGCTCCTCGGAAATATAATAGTCCTTACCAGGGCGCCTTGGGCCCATTAAGTGGCTCTGGGCTCCCCCCCCCCCCCCCCCCCAACCTTTTTCCAATGATCTTTCTCTTTGTTAATTTGTTTTTGGGTATTTTTATCTATTGTTTTATTTTTTGACAATCTCATTTTCAAATCTAGCCAAGTGTTCATGTTAGTAATATGCTCTCTAGTTGTTTCATGGTTTCTAATTTTAGAACTAATATTTTTCCAATCTCAAGTTCCTTCATTACATAGTTGGCCAATATGTTTAGACTCAAACAACTTGCAACAAAAACAAAATACTTGGTCTGTATCTTTGAATACACTAGCCATTTTCTATCATGCTTCTCCCCATTTGATAATATTTGAGTGTAATGAATAGTAGAAAAATGTATAGTGTCATCACCTCTAGGAAATATTATATCATTGTCTCTAATTGGACCTCTTTCTACTAATAAATCTCTTAATTTTGTGTCAATATTTTTTCCAATTACTTGAATCATAAATATTTGAAGGAATATAATTCAACATGTCATTATTATTTTCATTTTCTTCTAGTTGAATATCATTATGGTGAACTTGTTCATTTGTGACATTTTTATCATTATTTTCATTTCTTCTAAATTATTTTGAAGTTCATTATCAAGATTTGTTGTATTGCAAAATTGAACATCATGGTTATCTTGCAATTGTATCATGTCATTATCTTCTAACTTTTTTTGGTGAATTTCTTGCTCATTTGTGATATTTTTATCTAAATTTTGTGTTATATTTTGTTTATTATTAATAACAAATTTATCCATTGATCCTTTTTGAGATTCAATTAATTTTTTTTTCTTTTTTTAAGTTTTTCATATTCAGATGCATATTTTCTAGTAGACATTTATAATCAAACAATATATTTATAAAGACTAAAACAAAAAATAACTTTCAAGTGTAGAGCAAATGAGAAATAGAACTTGATTTATATAAAAAGTATTATTGTAATTTTACTGAACAATAACAAGTTTTTAGCAATCTCAACCTGTATAAATAAAGATTTATTCAATATATTACCAATAACTAAATATATATATATATATATATATATATATATATATGTACATATTAATACAAGATTAAAATTAAAATCCTATCTATAAACCCCCCCCACCCTCCCCCCCAAAAAAAAACTTGAAGGCCCAAACAAACGTGAAACACTAAAATGTTCAGCCAGCTAGCCAGCCATATAACTCAACTCAATATAAACAAAACAGGCCCAATAGAAAGCCGAGCGCCCAAATAAATTATAGATACTTAAGTCCTCAAAACTCAAAACCTTGAGTACTTGATTGTTGAGAGAGGCGGAGAGAAGAGAATCAGAGAAAGAATGAGAGAGGCGAAGAAAGCTTGCTTGAGTAGTTGAGCTTGAGCCAGCCAGGCAGCCAGCAACAATGGAGAGAATCAGAGAAAGAATGAGAGAGGCAGAGAGTAGAGAGGAAGAAGCAGAGGGAACAGTAAAATTTTTAGGGATTTGAGTTGTTTTATTTGTTTTGATTTGTGATTGTTTTGTGATTAATCTCTTAGACCAGATTTGTAGTTTTTTTAATTTTTGGTTTGTCTAGAGGATAATAATGTTATTTTTGGACAATGATTTTATTTAGAACCAATGTATAACTAGATCTACAAAAAATTTTGTATTTTGGTTAAAAATATAAGCCAGATATTTTTAATTCATCTTAAACTAAACTTTTTTTTTTGCCCCTACTACCCCTTCTTTTCTAAAATTCTGGGGTCCCTTTTCACTTGGGGCTTTAAGCAATTGCCTAATTGGCCTAGCGGAAGGGCCAGCCCTTAAAGCTCATCTCATTTAAGTTCTCTTAAACCCTTGAACTCACCTCTTCAAAGACCCCAACATGCACTATTGTTGAACTCAACTAGCCATTGACATTTTTTTTATTATTTATTTATAGGAAATAACCATTGACCTTAACATCAAAACTCTTTGAATCCCAATGCAGTGCTCGCTTGTTGGTGCATAATTAGGGGGTGTAACAAATTAAACCATATAGTTTCAAAGTAACAAATTAAGCCACGCAATTTTAAATAATATAAATTTGTGGGTTCCAATTAGTTTAACTGGTAAGTCTCTAATGGTTGTATAAAAGATCTGGGATTCAATTTCCGCTTATACCAAAAATTGATTGGTGTCTTGGTCTGATGATAAAGAGCCATCATTAGGAGTGGACGCCATAGGTTAAAACTCTCTTTCAAAAAAAAAAAAGTATAAATTTATATCTTATAATTTTAAAATTAATAAATTAATCCTAAAGTTTCAAAAACTAACAAATCAGTCCTTAGCCCATTTAAGTGAAATTGCGTTGTGTTTAGTGTTTAGAGTTCAATATTGACTGAGGTTTAATTTTGTTTATTTTTGAAAATTTAGGGTTAGTTTTGTTATTTTAAAACGATAGGGTTTAAAACATATTTTTCCTAAAAAAAATTATATGGATCTTAACCATTATATAGGAAAAGTTAAAATGATAAAAAATTAATAACTTTTCTAATCCAAGGATAGAGAATCAGAGATCAGCTATTGAATAGTATCACCAAGTACAATGGTTGTTTTCATTGAGTGGTTGTTGTACTTGTAACGACGCAGGAATTGGGGATAGGGTGGGCCAGGCTCTTCTGACGGAACTTGGTGGAGCCCGCTGCCATGTGATGGCCCAAAAATTCTCGTGCAGGTCTCGCTCAAAACTTCGTTATGTTTAATTTTAATTTAACGGTCTCCATGAATCCGGTGTCCAATTAGGCGTTAATTATTGAGGTTTTTCACTTTCATCATTTATGTTTGTGTAAATCAGATTTGGGTTAAGGGAACCTGAGCTGGGTTTGTATAAAATGGCCGTTGGGCCTAGCTAGTGGACTAGGGTATGGGCCTTGTAACTTTACTCCACTGACCTGGAAAACAACGCAATCTAAAAACCCTTCTAATCTATTTAGTTATAAATGTTACCAAAATAGCATTGTACTTTTTCTAGCAGGAAATACTACTGGACCTCTTTTGTTTTGTTCTGTGTTTTTGGGTGACAAAAAAATTATAGACATTATAATTGCAATATAAATTTATATTGTGAATACACAAAATGTTGCAAATGTTATACACTTTTTACAAATATGTACAACATTTGTCATTTTCTGTATGTTTATAATATAAGTTTATAGTGTACGTAGTATAGGCGTATAATGTAAAAAGAAAATTTTCCCAAAAATGATTGAACCTACTACTTAGCAATATTCCTCCAAAAAAAAAAAAAAAACTACATAGCAATATATGTATCATTGCTAATTAACAATTGTAATGTGCACTTTAGGTATTAAGACAAGCAAACTTTCTTGTTCAATTTTTGGTTAGTTGAGTTTAGGATTTTTATTTTTATTTTTTATTTTTTGGTAATCCGCTAAAAGACCCAAAACTAAATTGACATATACTCTAAAAGTTAGAGACCAAATATGTAATTTATTTTTTTAAAAAAATTCCTTGTACTCTTCTAAAGGAAATGGTGATGCTTCTCTCTTTGATTTGCCTTTTATAATATCTTCTTATTAATTACTAGTAGAAAAAAAAAAAAAAAAATTTAAACTCCCCTCTTGTTCACCAGTTGTAAGCGTTGTTTATGAGAATTGCATATCCACTTGGCCATTTTTTCATGGCTAATAATGTAGGGAAAAAATCCATTATCAAACTTGTGGAATCTTCGTTTGCAGCAAAGAATTGCTATTTAAGCAGTCAAGCTATAAACAGCTAAATAAGTTTAATTACTTGCTACTACTGCAGTTAAAGTTGTTGTTGTTGTCATTTACTACTTGTAGTTTTTGTAGACATTAATTAATATGTGTCATCTTCAATACAATCATTGTGAAGTCACAGGGCATTAAACAAAAAAATCCAGTCCATGGTTTGCTACTGCCAATATTATCCCCTCTAGCTTATTGGCTCAATATCTACAAGGCCAAAACGTTTACCATATTCTCAATCTACCCGCCAAACCTATATTGTATCTCTATTAAAACAAATAATGGCAGCTCCAGGAATATTTTTCAGGGTGGTCATTAAAAAACTTCAATTATATAAAATTTAATAAAAATAGAACTTCATATGTTGACCATTAAAAAAAAAAAACATATACATACACAAAGGCATAAAGTCTTACAATTTATTTTTTAAATTTCTTATTTTGAAATCTTTGCATAATAGTTTTATTATCAATTCTGCAAATTACATCTTTTTTCAAATTTTAGTTCCATAAAAATTTTCTTGGGCTTTTTCTTTTTGTTTGTAAGGACTTAATATATTTTTAAGACAATCAAAGTTTAAAGAAAAATATGACTACAAACTAAGCTAAGTCTAAGACTACAACTCTCACTAAAAAATTAACACGGTTATATATTTTGAATATTTAAATGTTAAATTGAATGTTCTTTATGTCCTTAAAATACATGTCAAATTTCATGTCAATAAGAAATTATCTACTATTTAATCTATAAACTTATTTTTTTATGTATAATTTTGACAACAAAAATTCAAAATTTAAAGATTTGAGTGATGACATAGCTATTGATATTTGATTTTTTTGAAATTTTGCAAGTATGGAGGATTAAAAAAAAAAAAATCCAACGGTGGATTTGCCAAAATTTACATCCAATAAAAAAAATATTAAGTGGAGTTGTAATCTTAATTTACAACTAAATTTGTTGCTAAATTTTGTCCAAATTGTAATTATGTTGAGCTTAAAAAAATTTAGGGTGGTCCCAAATATTTTTTAAGCTTAAAAAATCATAATTTTTTTAAAATTTACATGTAATAATTAATTTTTTTCCAAGTCAGGGTGGTCTTGTGACCACCCTAGACTCTATGTGGAGCCGCAAGTGGAAACAAATATACGTATGTGAAGCAACACCATTCACTAAGTAGAGTTATTGTATGTGTAAGAGTGTACCATAATTTTGGTATAATCACCAATCACGATGGTACATTAACAAGGTTGATATGTGAAATTGTTGTTGAATCTATTAGACATGGCAAAACGGGTCCGAATTTTTTGACCTAACCCGACCCTAATTTTTTTTTAACCTGAAGCAAAAACGGGTTGACCCGTGACTCAATCTATGTTTTAGTGGGTCAACCCGGCACGACCTGCGACCTGACCCGAACCTAAACCATGTTTTTAATTTTTTAATTTTTTTGGGTAAAAAATAGTAAAACTAAGACAATATTGGTTTACTTGTTTATTGTGTACTTTAAAAAAACAATTGATACATTTACATAACTACATGTAAGTTAATAGAAAGATAAATGGTTGAACATTCTGTAATGAGTAAAGATTTTTAGATATTAAATAGCAAAGTACATGCTAAGATAATTTGGCTACAGTAGAGTTAAAAACATAAATTTAAAATTGTAGACATATGTGAGAAACATTCACAAGTGTGAAAATAGTGAAGCTAAAGTATCAAATTAGTATAAATTATGAATATTTAAACCTATTTTTTAATATTTATGTCCAAAATAAACGACTTTTCAAAATAAATTATGATATTTATTAGAGTGTGAGTTGCTTAACAATGATATGATATTCATAAAAGAGACTATATATAAATAAGTAAGCAATCAAATTTTAAAATATATCTCAAATTGAAATAGAGTGTTAACGCAATTGATAATAGATTATAAAATTAGTTTTCAAGATTGTAAATTTCTTATATATTTTTATTCTTTATCAAATGAGTTATCCAATAAGTCATTTGTAATTTTGTTTTATATTTTGAAATGTTGATATTGTGTAGAAATAAAACTTCTATATTTGTTTTACTTATTTTTGTGTTATTTTGTTTTAGATAGTAATGTTAGGATTTGTATAATTTTAAAATTATTGAATAAATATTAATAAGTTTAACTAAATTCATTTTTTTTATATAAGTGGTGAATTCAAAATAATGCATTTTACATTAAGTAATTTGTTGCATAACTTTTCAAAAGGCAAATACACGTTGTTTTCTTTATAAAAAAAAAAAAAATCATGTGAAAAATATGGGTCAATTGACCCGCAATTCGTTGACCCGTGCCCTATTTTAACCCACTTAAAATGACCTATTTTTTACCTGTGACCCGTGACCCGTGACCCGTTTTTGCCAACAATGAGCTATGGCTCAAATGGTACATCATCTCTCTTAAAAGTAAAATAGTATGAGTAAAATAGTATGAGGTCGAAAATTTAATACCCACTAGATGCGTTTGTAACATACCAATCAGATAATAATAATATTGAAAGCTGCCAAGACAGACAGGACATTAATGTGTAGAAAAAAAGTACGGCGAGACACATGTGAATGTGGGCTCTTTTAGTCTCTTACTCATTGTGGCTT
Source organism: Quercus variabilis (assembly GCA_030445155.1). Lineage (NCBI taxonomy): Eukaryota > Viridiplantae > Streptophyta > Magnoliopsida > Fagales > Fagaceae > Quercus > Quercus variabilis. Next base: position 29,902,644 of record CP129450.1, on the reverse strand, counting down.
GCTTGTATTTGCCTGAGGGAAGTAATGGAGGAGATTCATGAATGGCAAATTGTCTGGATGGGTAACTGCGTAAGCTAAGTTGCTTGAACGGCCCTAGAATTAAGTTGGTGGCCTGCTCAAGAGTTGGGTTTATGGATGGGCTTGGGCTGTCTCAATCTGGACCACTTTTTGCTCTTTCAGTCCTTGTTGTTACTGTTATTATTATAATCCTTCCAGTTTTCTGATTTGTCTTTATTTGCACACTTTTGCTGTTATTTGGCTGTTGTTTGGTACCACCATTTCCTTCTTACTTTTTTTCACTCTATATTGTTTCCTTATCAATAAAATGCATGCCTTCTTATCTATATCTATATTTATTTAATTATGATTATATAAATAATATACTTTGACTCTTTTTTTTTTTTTTTTTTTTCACTTCTTCGTAGGTTGCCACATAAACTTTCAAAAACTCAAATTTTTTCATGCAATTAAATTGAGTTTTAAAAACAGAGTCCTATAAAACATCTTATATTTTCACATTCCATTTCAAAAAAATTTCTTTAAAGGATAGAATAGGTAGTTTCACATGCAAAATTCAAATATAATAATACATACCTATTAATAATTAGTATAATTATTAAAATTTCATATTACAAACAAAATGTTTTTTTGCTTTTGTCATTGTTATTGCAAGTGGCGAGTAAGTTTAATCTTTTTATTAAAGTATATTAGGATCTTGTCTTACCACTTTCATCATTATAGAGTGAGGAAAATCACCAAATGTGCATCAAGTGATTTGTCCCTTTCATTACTAGAAATTGTGTTCCAATTGTGCTTTCTGATGCTCAAGTGACAAAGAAAAGGGTTAATTTGAATTTCTGACGTTGGATATTATTAGTCATTTATGGGTCCAAACCTTTTGAGTGTACATGACACACTCTGCCTCACATCTATCTGTCAAAGGCTTCTTTCCCATCCTTCTCATTAAGTTTTATTATTGAGTTTATGAAGTGATTGGGTAAGACTTTTTTGTTGCTTACATTTTGGACTGACCTGGATATGTCTAGCTAGCTAAGTTTTCTTCACTAGTCGACAAAAATGCAATTGTACGCAGTTCACATGCAAGCTGCAACCACACATTGATGAGCTTTTCGATCTGATGTTATCATGTTTATCTTTTTTAATATATTATTATTATTTCTTGTGTAATTTTGACAGCACTGTAATTCCACTATGGCTTTTCTCGAATCATTAAGTTCTTGTTAAAAAAAGTGGGGCCCTCTGAAGACTGAAGCTAATTTTTTTTTAATCAGAAAAGAGGGGCAATTCATTGGTCAAGTTTCTTCAGATAATAAAACAAAATGGCTTCTGTTTCATTGAAATGCAGAAGTTTGGGAAGCGTCATCAGGCATTCATGCGTGGCCAAGATTCCTGGCCCAGCTGCGGAAAAGATCATTGCTATCCATTTTTTATCTGAATTGCGATATGAACTTTTTGCAAGTGTTTGTCTAGGATTTAGTTGCTCATTAATGGATCTGTATAAGAAAGAACAAAAACCATTGATGACTTTATTGTAATAAAGCTTAATAGCAAAATGTAATCATTAAAGACTTTCTGCTATGGCTGAATCACGTTAATTTCCTGCGTTCTATGCTATTGTGTTTTGTTTTCTACACCTATAGGCTGTTAAGTTCATGGCTAATTTTTTTCATTGTTGGTTGACCTATATAGTCATTGATTGTATAATCATTCCAAGGATGCAGGAAAATTTCCATGTACCATCGTTGCCTTCTCCATTGATGTGATCCCAATGTCCCTTATTACTTTAGAACTGCACATAATTATGTAGGTCCTCATTGATTATGGTTTGCCAATAGGAAAGGAAAGCATACAGATACTGTTTTTTTTATTGATCTTGCTTATTAGTGACATTATTTTGAACAAAATATTTGTGAGTGCACTGAAACTTTTTGACAGAAGAAAGATTCCTTATCTTAATATGGCAGGAAAGTTACAAATCAAATGCTTTTAAGTGTAACCGTCCATGAGTAAACAAAGACCCTCCACCAAAGGATCATGCACAGCAATGTCAAAAGCTATACTAGAATTTATTGAAAGTGGAAGACTTGCTATTCTGCCTTTGGTTATATGTTGCAGCAACTAACATGCCTTGTCTGTGCGGTGAAATGAAGAGGTCATGGCTTGGATTCTTAGCAACTACAGAAGTGAACAATTCCTTGCACTCAGTTTTATCTTAAACTTCTATCTATGGATTATGAGATAGCAAGTTTCCTTGCTTAAGAGTAATTAGAACACAATATCTTCTTTGTGGCGCAGAATATAATAGGTGAAAACTCAGAAGGAAGAAAATAATCGGAACAAAAAGTGTAACTAGTGTTTTCTGTGACAAAATGGTTGCTTCTATAATTGATAAATCTTGCCCGATTCCATTTTTGTACCGAACATTAACAATAATAATCATAAGTGTTTTATTCAATTCTTGAAGATAAATACCAAAGGCCTATTTCTCGAGAAATTTTTCACTCCTACAGAAGATCCTATGAGAGGGAATACTGCTCCCTTACAAGTGAATAGTTTCTCGAATTTCTCCTTGAACTTTAACGACATTGGTAATAAATATGTTCACACAGTTTAGTGAATTTGTGGGGTTTGGTTTTGTCGGTCATTATGCGCAAAAATGCATTATTAAGATTTGAGAGATAGGTTAGAAAGTAAATGATGACCTATACAATGTCTACTTTCCCCCTCTTTAGACTAAAGTTGTACTATTAGCAGATACGACAAGATTAGTTAATCCAGGATTTACTGAAACATCAGTACGATGTTCATGAACATTGTTGATCTCTGTGTTTCATATTTAGGTTTAAAATGATAGTTTCAATCTTTTTGCTTCTGTATATATATATTTTTGGTCATTTTTCTTTTGTTCACTTCTCTTCTTTTGCTACGTCTATTAAGAATTAACAGTGTTCTGATCCAAATAGCATTTTGATTTTGAACTGTCTGAAAAAGTGGAATGCAAAGCACCACTGAAAATGGACTGCATTCGATATCTTATCCTAAAGAAAAAAGTAGTTTGTTTCTTTCTTTGCATTGCTTGTGTGGCGAACCATACAAGTTGATTGAAGAATCACATCTCTAGAAGGCATTATTTTGGATAATAACCTATTTTGGCATATGTAGCTTTATTTCTTTCTCCAATAAAAATGATGTTCTAAATCTTCCTCCATAAGAACAAGCAAGAATTGCCCATTTATCCAATGTGTTTTTCCGCTTTAGATTAAAGATAGCAAAATGTTGGAGGCCGCAAAATTAACTTCCTGTGTCCATTTATTCAGTGTGTCATCTCACCACCCCTTTGCACAATGCTAGCTAGACCTGATCACATGGATAATGTTGCAAGAGAGTTTGGTTGTTTATTATTTTTAATATTAAGGTTTCAACTTCTACGTGCTTGTATAATAAGAAAATAATTGACAGTATTTAAGAAAGACAATAACAAAAGAATTATGGGAAGCAAGTACTTTTAAAGGTTTTAATATTATTTATAGCCTCTAAGCTTATATTATGGTCATTTCTAAATCAATCCCTTAGTTATGAAAACTTACAATTTGTATTATCAAGTATTACAGCTTTATTCTTTCTCAAAAAAAAAAAGAAAAAGAAAAAGTAATACAGCATTATTAATATGTCATTTCTATTATCGTCAATTAGAATCATGCAATTAACATAAATGATATCGGTTTGGACAGAAAAATAGAAAATATACGTTAGTTTTAGGTGGATTAACGGTGAAAATGTGATAGTATCTTTTTTGTCAACATTGACTAGAATATTGATAATAATCCACCCATAAATTATGTGAGATTTTGATGAAGAATGAATTGTATTTTCTCAATGAAAAACTGTACAAATAGAGGTATTTATACAAGGTTGAAGTCCTAACTAATCCCAAATTATACAGATCTATTCCCTTCAAAACTAACAATACCTATCAGCTATTTACATGTGCCCATAAATATCACCACTGTTTATTACCACTAAACTACCAGTGGCATAAAGAATTACAAGACAGTATTACAGGTCGTTTAGACAGAACCAATAGCTGATACTTTGTGCTTGTGTCCTGCTCAGATTGCAACTTATAGCTTGAAGCTTGAAGTTGACCCTTCTGATATTCCCCCCTCAAGAGGAACAAGGGAATGTATATTCAACAAGTTCATCTTGGACAGCAAACAATGAAACTGTTGTGAACTGAGAGCTTTTGTCAACAAATCTCCAACTTGAGACTTAGTTCTAACATGTAACAACCTTATCACCTTAGCTAATACTTTATCCCTGACAATGTGGCAATCTATTAATGTGTTTCGTCCTTTCATGGAACACAGGATTTGCCCCAGTGTGTAAAGCAGCTTGACTGTCACTGAGGAGCAGAGTTGCCTTAGAATGTGAGACCTTAATGTCTTTAAGAAAACTAATCAACTACACAATTTCACAAACAGCAACAGCCATTGCTCTATACTCTAATTCTGCTAATGATCTAGAGACAGTGTGTTGCTTCTTAGATTTCCAAAAAACAAGTGAATCTCCAATAAAGATATAACAGCCTGTAGTTGAACTTCAGGTATCAGGGCATGCAGCCCAATTTGCATTAGCAAATGCCTTGATATGCAACTCAGATTGACTAGAGAACAATAAACTCTGTCTAGGTGATCCTTTGATGTAGTGCAGAACTCTATTTGCAGTTTGAAGATGTGGCAATCTAGGCTTAGCCATAAACTGACTTAGCTTATGGACTGCAAATGTGATATTAGGTCTTGTGATAGTTAAGTAAAGCAACTTTCCAACTAATCTTCTATACACACTAGGATCCTTCAACTCCTTCCCTTCAAACTTACTCAATTTCAAATTCTGCTCCATAGGTGTCTTTGCTAGCTTACAACCTAACAAGCTTGCATCCTCCAAAAGCTCTACGGCATACTTCCTTTGACACAAGTGTATCCCTTCTTTGGATTTGGCTACCTCCAAGCCCCAAAAGAACTTTAAGTCACCCAAGTCCTTAAGCTTGATTTGTCTATCCAGCAACACCTTAAGTTCATTTACTGCCTTCACATTATCACTAGCAATAAGAACATCATTTACATACACCAATAGTGCAATAAAACCACTAGAATTGCTTCTTGTGAAAAGGGAGTAATTTGCCTTGGACTGTTGAAAACCCAGCTAGACCAAAGCATGAGAAAACTTAGAGAACCATTGCTTGGATGCTTGCTTGAGACCATAAAAAGACTTATTTAGCTTACAAACAGCCTCCCCCTTGCTGTGAAAGCTTAGAGGTAAAACCATATAAACCTCTTTTTCAAGCTCTCCTTGGAGGAAAACATTATTCACATCAAGTTGAGAAAAAACCACCCTTTCACAGTAGCCACAACAAGTTAAGCCTTAATAAAAACCATTTTAGCTATTGGGGAAAAAGTTTTGAACTAGTCTAGACCCTTTTTTTATGTGAACCCCTTGGCAACAAGTCTAGCTTTATACCTTTCTACATTCCCATCTGCCTTATGTTTGATTTTATACACCCATTTACAGCCTATAAGCTTCTTATGAGTAGGCAAAGAAGTCAATGACCAAGTATTATTAGCTTCAAAGGCAGCAATTTTAGCAGCCATAGCCTCCCTCCACTTAGGATCCTAAACAGCCTGGGCGTAGGTAGTAGGTTCCACAAAAAAAGAGATAGAATTGCAAAAATGTCTATGGGTGGCAGAAAGTTTAGAGTAAGAGAGAAAGTTTTGAAGTGGATGAGAAGTACCTTTCTTAGGAAGAGTGGAAAGGAAGGGTGAAGCACTCACTTGGTTGCAATGATAAGACTGCAAATAGGATGGTTTGTGGGAAACCCTGGTAGACCTTATAAGACCTTGGATAGGAAGTTGGGGCTGGACAACCAATGATGGCTTAATTGAAGGAGCAGGTTGGGTGGAGGATTCAGGAGAAGAAGCAGTAGGTAAGGCAACAGGCAAAGTGGACTGAGGAATGTGTGAGTCGCTGGATAAAGTAGTAGCAAGAATAGTGGATGAAGGAGTTAAAGGAATAGGATCAGCGAGATGGACACCCTGAAGTGAATCAGATGGTGATGAGCTAGGAGCATCATCATTAATATCAGAATCTGAATCAGCATCAGATGCAAAGTGCTGATCATTAATAAAGGAATCATAAAACACAGGTGAGGAGTTAGAATAAAAAGGTAAGGTGGTAGAAGTAGAATCTGACACAGGAGGAAGGGAAGTATTAGAGGGAGTGGAGTACACAAAATCTAAGGAAATAAAAGGAAAAATAGACTTATAGAAGACCACATCCCTGGAAATGAATATCTTTCTAAAAGTGAGATGAAGAAGCTTATAACCCTTTGTGGTAGGAGGGTAACCCAATAGAACACAAGCTTGGGACCTAGGTTGAAACTTGTCTCTATGAGTAGAAATAGTGGAAGAGTAACACAAGCAACCAAAAACTCTCAAATGGTTATATGAAGGTTTAATATGAAAAAGAATCTCAAAAGGAGATTTGTTTTGAATGGGAGAAGGTAATCTGTTAATAATATGAGCTGTAGTGAGAATGCAATCTCCCTAATAGCACAAAGGAACATTTGACTGAATTCTAAGTACTCTAGCAACTGACAAAAGATACTGGTGCTTTCTCTCCACAACATAATTCTATTGAGGAGTATAAACACAGCTCTTTTGGTGTATGATGCCATGAGTAGAGTAAAAATCAGTAAGGAGAAACTCTTGTCCATTATCAGATCTAATAGATTTAATGTCGGTACCAAATTGGGTTTGAATCAATTTATGGAAAGAAATAAGGTACCCTCTGACCTCAAATTTAGCTTTTAAAAGGTAAATCCAAGTACATCTAGTAGCATCATCAACAATGGACAAGAAATATTTAAAACCTTCATGAGTAAGAATAGAGTAAGGTCCCCACACATCAACATGAGCAAGATCTAATGCAAAAGCAGAAAAGCTATTATTAAAAGGAAATGGTAGCCTTTTCTATTTTGCTTTAGGATAGATGTCACAAACATCATTACAAGTATCAAAGGAAACATATAGGCTATATTGCAAAGATAGTAGCTTATTCATGGAAGAGTGACCTAACCTAAAATGCCACACTCTAGACATGCTAGTTACAGAATTAACAGAAGAAAAAGAATGACCAGACTTGTGCTTAAAAAGATGATCTGCCAAGGAAGAAGCATTGATGCAATCTGATCTTTACAACAAGTAGAGGCCATTATGCACTTCACCTATTCCAATCGTCTTCCAAGATGAAAGGTCCTAGATAAAGCAAATTGAGAGAGAAAAACAAGGCAATATGGCAATTGTTGAGTTAGTTTGCTAATGGACAACAAATTGAAAGAAAAAGAAGGGACACAAAGAATATGATCAAGAATTAAGGTTGCAGAAAGCTTGACTATGCCAATGTGAGTCACTTGAGCAGTTTCACCATTAGGCAACTTAACAACACACTGGGTTAAGGTGGTGATAGAGGTTAATAAGTTCACAGAATAGATTATATGATCAGTAGCACCTGTATCTAAAACCCAAGTATTTCAACTAAAAGCATTTCTATTCACTACCTTGGCAGCAAAAATAGAATGCTTTAAGTTGAAAGAAGTACATGCAAGTGGAGTAGTGGCTGTGACACTGTTGGCCATTGTGGTGGGAACAACTTCAAGGGCTGCCATATTACCATGACTAATGCTTGAACCCCCAATCATAGCTAAAATCTTTTGACATTGTTTTGCAGTAAAAGGGAAAGCTTAGGATAGAAAGGATTGTGGCACAAAAACAGAATTTGGCTCCATAACACCAAAGTTTGCTCCAAAATCAGGTCCTACAACTTGATTAGCCTTTGCAGTCTTGCCCTTTGGTTTGTAACTAGGAGGATAGCCGTGGAGTTTGTAGCATTTCTCTATGGTATGATCTGTGACGCCATAATGGCTACACACTGGCATCTCCTTTCCTTAGTTCTTGTTACCTTTAACACCTGAATTATTGCCATAAGTGTTTCCAAAACCAATAGCTCCAGCAGATGACTTGGTTGCCAAAGCAGTGGATTCAATGTAGGCACCAGTAGAATGACCAATTGATCTTTGGCTCTCATCTTGAATCAATAAAGAGTACACCCTATTGACTGAAGGAAGAGGAACCATGAACAAAATTTGGCCCGAGACTTGACTATATGTCTCATTGAGTACCATAAGGAACTGCATAACTGAATCTTGCAACTGAATTGTGTCAATATCCAAGATACAACCATGTTGTTGCACTTGGTCCAAGCTTGAACGAGCAATGGAATTTTCGCCATGGAAGGAGTCAATGAAAGACTTCCATCAATAAACCCTAACTTGCTCTTAGCTCCCAAAGCTCTTTGCATTGATTTAGCACAACTAGCATAGTTATCATTAACTAGAGGTTGAGCAACAAGAATCGTACATGGATTCTCTTCGTAGTGCAAAATGAAAGGATGTGATTCATCAATTTTGGTAATAGGGATAGAAGCTTTAGTGGTCGCCATTGAAGAAATTCAAGCTTGGAAGGAAAATCTGATGTAACTCTGAAGGAAAAATTTGAGATTAAAAGAGAAAAATCTGAGGTGAATTTGCTTCAGAATGAAACCAAGATGAATCTGAAGTAAAATTCTAGAAGATCTCAGAAGAAGAAACTAATAAGAATCTAGAAAAGCTCAGAGTGCTCTGATACCATCTGAGATTTTGATGAATAATGAATTGTATTTTCTCAATGAAAAACTGTACAAATAGAGGTATTTATACAAGCTTGAAGTCCTAACTAATCCCAAATTATACGGATTTATTCCCTTCAAAACTAACAGTACCTATCAGCTACTTACACGTGTCCATAAATATCAACACTATTTACTACCACTAAACTACCAGTGGCATAAAGAATTACAAGACAGTACTATAGGTCGTTTAGACAGAACCAATAGCTGATTCTTTGTGATTGTCCTACTCAGATTGCAACTTGTAGCTTGAAGCTTGAAGTTGACCCCTCTGATAAATTATATCATTTTGGACAAGAAAATAGAGCTAACGACATTATTTGTAGGCGGATTAATGGTGAAAATGTAATGGATCAAAAATGGAAGTTGTATATATTAATATTGTTGTTGTAGTCAACGACATTAATTACAAGTTTCAAGAATTACTAGTTAGGGCACGTGCTACCTCTTGAATGTAAAAATTAAGATAAAATTTCTATTTGAAGAAGTATGAAACTATATATATATATATATATATATATAAATGTATGTCACACACAAAGTTAGGGTAGTTATTTAACATATAAATATCTATTTTATTATAATAGTTTCTTAGTACTTATTTGCTAATGACAATATTCACTTACTAAAAATTTCTAAGAATGATAATGAATATCATCATCTTTTAATAATAAACAACTGAGTTTTGCTAAGACATTGTCACGATATTTAAATTTTCATAATGAAAGATGTCATATGCTACAATTGAACCCTTTCATCAAATACCTTCAATCATATACAATGAAAAATTTTTCATTCATACTTTCTTCTTTATCACTCCACATGAGTCTAGGTAAAATGTTTAGCTAGCTTGGTTTTTAATGAGCACCCATTTTAGGCAAGAAAAGAAAAACAAAATAAATAACAAAAGGCATGTGTCTTGAATTTTCCATTAGATAAATTATAAGTTTCGAAGATTTAAACCTAGAAAATCAATGTTCTTTAGGTAATAAATAAAAAACCTTATATCATCATTTCAACTTTTTAATCAATCTAAAACTCAAAATGTGTGAAGAAAATTTTTAGAATATTAAAATTTAGTGGGAGTATTTTAGACATTACACAATGTAATATTTTAAGAATAAGCTTTCATTAAGGTTTAATTGAGAGAATAACAATAAGACATATTTGCTCATTTCCAAAACACTAAGAGGAGAATTGTTTGATTTTAAAGGTTAAGGAGGAATTGTGAACTATCTCAATCATAAAGGATGGAATGGAATTTTTCTCTTTTTTTTTTTTTTTTTTGGGTGTAAAACTATGTGTTTTTACTTAAATTGTACGTAAAGATAAAAATACAATAAAAAGGACAAAATTCAGCTACAAAATTAGTTGTAGTCTTAGGCTACAAAATTAGTTGTAGTCTTTTTATTGGAGGTGAGTTGTAGCCTTGGATTACAACCTTACTTAATAAAATAAATATTACTATGTATTTTGAAAATCTAACCGTTGAATTTCATATTTTTTACGCTCTTAATATACATGTCAAATATTGTGTCAATCGGATATTATTTACTAAATAATCTATAAGCTTATATTTTATGCATAATTTTAAACTACAAAAATTTACAATTTAAACATTTTATTGTTGACCTAGTTTTAATCTTTAATTTTCTTAAAATTTTGCAAGCATAGAAGATATAAGAATAAGATGTAATTCCATAATGGATTTGTCAAAATTTACCTCCAATAAAAAAAAAAAAATATTGAATAAGGTTGTAACTTAAAGTTACAACCAATTTTGTAACTAAATTTTGTCTAAAAAAAAAAACAAAAAGTCAACTTAAGAAAATTGTACGTGAAATAGTGAATTTTGGCTAAACAAAGTTGACTAAACACAAATTTTTTTTCTAAAAACACAATATAATGGTACAACATTTTTGTAACACCATAATTTTGTTATATTTTATTATGATTCATAAAGATTTGATACTTTAGTAGTTGTAAAAATATTATGACAACAAGAAAATTGTTTTAATATTTTCACAAGAGAAATGTTATATCTACAATATTTTCACAACAAATCATAAGTAGTATGTTGTTACGAGTTGTTATTGATAAGTAAAAAAATAATTTCATTGATAAGTTTAAATTAGAATCAATAACAATTTACCTTCTATGTTTTGTTATGAAAGTATTGTAAAACTGTAATGGATGTTGTACATTTTTTTTTACAAAACCTTTATTTTTAGCTGTGGTTGGTTCCAGTATAATATTTTATTATTTTATTTTGGCTTATATGAAATTAACACTTTAACAATTGTGAAAATATTGTAGCAATTTGTTGTGTTAATATATATATATATATATATATATATATATATATTTAGAGTAGCTCATATGTATATAAAAGAATAAAAAAATAAAAACCTTACAGGTTGTTATTGGTAAGCAAAAAAGTAATTTCATTAATAAGTTTAAATTAGAATCATTAACAATTTACTTTCTATGCTTTGTTATGAAAGTGTTGTAAAAAATATTATGGATGTTGTAAATTTTTTTTTTACAATATATTTATTTTTAGTTGTAGTTGGTTCTAGTATAATATATTTTTATTTTATTTTAGCTTATATGAAATTAACATCTCAATAATTGTGAAAATATTGTAGAATTTGTTGTGTTAATATTTTTTTTAGAGTAACTCATAAGTATATAAAAGAATTAAAAAATAAAAAGCGTGTTCAACAGGCCATTTTACCACTCAAAAAAAAGAAAAAGAAAAAAAAAAGCAAGTGAAAGCGAAAAGAGTTGAATAAACCAAATTCACTGTTTTTTTGGCATTGAAAATTTATATATATATATATATATATATATATATATATATATACTTTTTATATATAATACTTAATACTTATTTTGTTGTATAATATTTATGTTTGCCCACAATATTGTTAATTACTTTAAAACTTGATTTTTTTAATTCATAATTTATTTTAAAAATTTTTATAACATTTTAAGAATGTAATATATTATAATATTTACCGTTAAAAGTAGATTTTATTTTTTTAAACTGATTAAATGATTTTGAAATCTACAAATACGAATTCAAAATATAAAATACTTTTATATCCTAAAATTACATAAATTTAAGCAACCTACCAAACACTTTCTCAATCACTCTATTCTCACAACCAAATATGGAGACCTTGATCATAAACTCCCAATTAATTATCTCAATGGAATTAAGGAAATCATTTGTAAGTATCAACATAAAGAGAATGTGATTAAGTAAAGATAAATTGCTAAAAACACATTCATTTATCAAAATTCAATTGACTTTAGTTGGGCTTTTGTATCCTTAATAAAAAAAAAAGCAAAAAATACTTTTAAGTCACCATCGATTTTTGTTTTTATCACAATGGCTACATACAAAGAAACCTACAAATTATGAATTCTAACACAAAATAAAAAATAAAATTAAAATAACTTCATAAATAATTACAATTTTTAAAAATTACTTAGATCTCAAACAAGGGACTAAGGATGTCTTAAATAACTTGGTGGATAAAATAGTAAATATCACCTTAATGGAATGAATAGTAATGATAATATATAACATAGTCCCTTGATTATTCTATGGATTAAAAGATATTATGGTCTCTCGATAAGAAGTTGAATATTACATATTGAACATGAAAATTTTAAAAGATTTAGGACCATTGAGACATCTATATCTATATATAGCTAAAAACTAAAGCATAAAGTTTAATGTTGTTGTGCTCTTGTTGAGTCATATCAGCATCATATCATCAACTTATTTTTAATATTTTCTTTCTCATTTTTAATTATTTTTCTCATTATTAATTTGCCACTTTACAATTACACATTTTTTAACATTTACTTACTTTTACCTTTTTTTTCCCCACTACTCTATACCTTAACTTTAAAATTTCTCTATTCCTTCATCTTCTTTTTATTTTGACTCTTCTTCTCCCAATTTTTTTTCTATAGTTTTTTTTTTCTACCATTCTATCCATATTTTGCTCACACAAAAAGGCTCTCATTTTTAATTAATTTTCTGCTTATTAATTTGCTACTTTACAATTACACGTTCTCCAATATTTACTTACTTTTACCTTTTTATCTTACTGTAGGGCCTGAGAGCTTGGCAACCTTGGCCCACTTTACATCTGGCCCAAGGCCCATGCCGAGGAGGACGGAACATCTGAGGATGAAGTGTGAAAGTCTGAGTTGCCAGGGATACTGCTGAGGATGACCCTACCCTCGACCAATCGGGACCAACACTAAGCGGAGGAGCAAGTCCAGGATAAGCTGTCACCTCCATACTAAATGCGCTCACCAAACCCCCTGGCTGCACTAATGGAGATGTGACCTCTGGACAGGGCAGCCTTAGTTACTGCAACTCACATGAGTACTGGAAAGGTGGCTGATGGTACGGGCGGTCAGAAGAGAGGGGCATGAACATCTGGCCCAAGGCCCATGCCGAGGAGGACGGAACATCTGAGGATGAAGTGTGAAAGTCTGAGTTGCCAGGGATACTGCTGAGGATGACCCTACCCTCGACCAATCGGGACCAACACTAAGCGGAGGAGCAAGTCCAGGATAAGCTGTCACCTCCATACTAAATGCGCTCACCAAACCCCCTGGCTGCACTAATGGAGATGTGACCTCTGGACAGGGCAGCCTTAGTTACTGCAACTCACATGAGTACTGGAAAGGTGGCTGATGGTACGGGCGGTCAGAAGAGAGGGGCATGAATGATCAGCAAATGGAAGAAAAAGGTTGTAAAAAGGGGGCTATAAAAGGGGAAGAAGGGGATCAGCGAATCGGGGGGGCTTTTTGGGCCCTGTACGCTCTCTGGGGAAAGAGGGAGACCATCGTCAAGCTCCTCAGACTGATTCCGAGGGCACACCTTGGAGGGTAATCTTGGTCTGCCGGCCCTCGACGGAGGTGAATGCCACATTGGGCGTTGTCCGCTTATTAGGACCTAGTTCTTGAATCTGCTCTCTACAAAATTCATTGTACTAGGCTAATTGGGCTTGAGTCCACTTTCTTGATTGTAGAAGTGCTCAAACTCGGTCCCTACAATTGGCGTCGTCTATGGGAAGCTAGTGCGTTAGCAAGTGCAACTGCCAATGATTCCCCCGTCAGGGGCTTACGCGAGGTTAAGAAGTTTTTCATCACCACCGGCGACACCGACCCCGAATCCCATAAAAAAAAAGGGATAGAAGGGACAACAAATAATGACGCGTTTGCATAAGAAATAATCATTGCAGAAAAGCAAAAGATTCAGAGAAAAAGAAAAGGGAATAAGCATTGCAGCATTTTATTAAACAGAAAATAAATACATGATACAAACAGAGGCTCAGACAGGCTTGTTTTAAAGCTAATTCTACAAACAGAGGCCCAAACAGGCCTATTCTAAAGCTAACCCTAGAGTGGAGGGCTGCGGCAAACTTGTTTTAAGGCTATCAACAACCCCCAGGCCAGTGTAGGTAGTGCTGACGCGAAGAGAGGAGCAGATGCAAGAGCACCTGATGGCCCCTCCCCATGACGTTCCTTTAATGCTCTCCCAGCCCCATGGTGACTAACCATTGGAGATGGCAACACCCGTGCCCCGAACCTGACGTAGTCTTACGAGCCTCCATTGGTGGGTAGGCCAGGCGCGAGTCACTACCAGCTTGAAGGGCAAGCACGGATGTGCACGGGAGGAAGGTGTTATGTACTTCATGGACCTCCCTCCTAGCTGCCATGCATGACACCAATAGGATAATGCCCAAACCTTACCGCGCCGGAAGTTTAACATGAATTACAATCGCAACGGCTCTCAATCGAAGGAGGAGGACCTTTGGCATGCGTGTCCTCACCCTCATCCAAAGCCCTCCCATTCCTCTAAACTCTCATCACAATCCTGACAAGGTTATTGAAGGGGCTTGGAGAGTTGAAGAGCCATGTTTCCTATTTAACTAGAAGGTTCATGGAGTGTGGAAGGACGATTCCCCCGAAAAGCCTTATATAGAGGGCAAAGGTTGGTGGGAATTGGTCTGCATGAAACTTGAAAGAAGAATTATCAACGACATTAATCCTGACCGAATTCCAAAGAAGCCATCAATCGCTGGATCTGCATTGATCCACGAGGATGTTAATGAGAGCACGCCTCGCACATCGAAGCATCAAGTGCGGAACATGAACAGTGATGAGACGCCTCGTGATTGAGGAGGGTGGAAACTTGGAGTGAAAGAGGGGCTATTGCCACGTGTGAGGATAGAAATTCGAGTCACCCCTGTCTAGGGCAGCGTGGGGTCAAGGGCTCGGTCTGAGGAATAACCCATTTCCAGTGAGACAAGGCCGAGGCTGTCATCACGCCAAAAATAAACTTCCCCGCATGTGGGACAAATTCCTTCACTCCAAGCAGAAGAACACTTGGGTACTAGGCTGAACCAAGGTCTTTTACAGTCTTCGGACCCAAAACTTCAGTGAAACTAGTTACTTACAGAAGAACACCTGGGTCCTAAGATAAACAAAGGTCTTTCACGATCCTCGGACCCAAACCTTCGGTGAAACTAGTTACTTACAGAAGAACACCTGGGTACTAGGCCGAACCAAGGTCTTCCACGGTCCTTAGACCCAAACCTTCGGTGAAAATAATAACTTATAGAAGAACACCTGGGTACTAGGCTGAACCAAGGTCTTCCACGATCCTCGGACCCAAACCTTCGATGAAACTAGTTACTCACAGAAGAACACCTGGGTACTAGGCTGAACCAAGGTCTTCCACGGTCCTCGGACCAAAAACTTCAGTGAAACTAGTTACTTATAGAAGAACACCTAGGTACTAGGCTAAACCAAGGTCTTCTATAGTCCTCAGACCTAAACCTTTGGTGAAACTAGTTACTTACAGAAGAACACCTAGGTACTAGATTGAACCAATGTCTTGCATGGTCCAAGGACCCAAGCCTTCGGTGAAACTAGCTACTTACAGAAGAATATAATCGTTAGACAAAACCAAGGCCTTGCATGGTCCTTAGACTTAAGCCTATGGGAAAACTAAACACCCAACTATACCTTGGTACTAGGCTAAACCAAGGTCTTGCATGGTCCAAAGACTCAAGTCTATGGGAAAACTAACTACTTACAGAAGAACATAAGTGTTAGACAAAACCAAGGTCTTACATGGTCCTTGGACTCAAGCCTATGGAAAAACTAACCACCCAAATATACCTGGGTACTAGGCTGAACCAAGGTCTTGCATGGTCCAAGGACTCAAGCCTATGGGGAAACTAGCTACTTATAGAAAAACATAAGCGTTAGACAGAACCAAGGTCTTGCATGGTACTCGGACTCAAGCCTATAGGAAAACTAACCACCCAAATACACCTGGGTACTAGGCTGAACCAAGGTCTTACATGGTCCAAGGACTCAAGCCTATGGGGAAACTAGCTACTTACAGAAGAACATAAGCGTTACACAGAATCAAGGTCTTGCATGGTCCTTAGACTCAAGTCTATGGGAAAACTAATAACCCAACTATACTTGAGTACTAAGCTGAACCAAGGTCTTGCATGGTCCTCGAACTCAAGCCTATGGGAAAACTAACCACCCAAATATACCTGGGTATTAGGCTGAATCAAGGCCTTGCATGGTCCTTAGACTTAAGCCTATGGGGAAACTAGCTACCTACAAAAGAACATAAGTGTTAGGCATAACCAAGGTCTTGCATGGTCCTCGGACTCAAGCCTGTGGGGAAACTAACTACTGCGGGGGAAACTTAGGGGCTAGGTTGAATCGAGGTATTGTGTGGTCCTCGAACTTAAACCTGAGGGAAAACTAGCTACTTACAGGAGAACAAAAGCGTTGAACAGAACCAAGATTTTAAGCAAAGCATTAAAATACGACAAGTGAAAGGAAGCATCAATTGAAGAACTAAAAACAAACGATTGGACATATTACATAAAAAAAAAAAAATAGTCTTGTTACAATGTCACTAGGGCAAAAAGTAAAAATGAAAAGAAAACGGGAGCAGGATGGCCCCAGCTGTCAACACAAGATAGCCCGACGAGAGAGCCTAATCTCCCAACTCGGTAGACAACTTGTACTAAGGACTCTTCTAGAAGGCTTCGACCGGTTCCTCGGGATCCTGACTCGGAGGGGCCACTTCGGAGGACCCTCCCCTAGCAAGAGGGATCTGAGGGACGACAAGCGTAGCCTGGGAGTTAGCAGAGGGCTTCGCCGCATCCTGGGGCGCTTTTTGGCTATCAGTCCCTGCCTCCTCCAATGTTCCATGGCATTCAGTCTCCCCAACAGGCTCATCAGCTATAGTTAAGTCCTCAGCAGCATTGGCCTGGCCTTCATCTGTCGCTTGCAAGGCAGAGCCTGCCTTAGGAGTGACGGGGACAAGCTTGCGAATTGTTGGGGGTAATACACCCTGTCGGCCCCCTTGAGCTCAAACAAAGCCTCGACCCCCACTTGGATGAGAGCCTCACTCCAGGTCTGGGAGCAGTAGCACCTGCATACTTCAGGCACTTGAGCCTTAAGGGCAGCCTCAGTCTTAGCCACCCCTTCAGTAAAGGCCTCTTCCTTCTCTTGCTCTAGAGAGCACTCAGCATCTATTCTCGCAAACACGATCTCTTTTTTAGCTCTCGTGGCCTCGTCCCTGGCATACTCGATAGAATCTCTCGCCCTCACTGCTTCAGCCAACTCTTGCATTAGGTTAGCAATATGCGATTTGGCAACCTGCAGCTGACCCTCAACATCTCGTAAGTGCCTTGTCTGGTCCTCGACTTGTTTTATAGCGCCGACTAGGTCAGATGCCACTCTATCTCGGGCCCTTGTCATCTCCTCCAAGTCCTCCATTGCCTTTTTGAGATCGGCCTCAGATCTTTTAAGGGTGTTCAGGGTATCCAAGTACTTGTCGCGCTCTTGGCCTAGAGCTTTACCCTGGCTGTCGGCCTCTTCATCCAGCCTAAAAGTGGCCTGGATAGCCTGCCAGTCAAAGCAAGTACACCGTAAGTTGGGGACCGAGTAGTAAAATTCAAATAAGGGAACGGGCAACTTCTTACCTCCTCATGGCCCCCAGCTCGGGCATGTCGATGGGGAGAAGGAGGAACCTTTCCAGGGCATTGACTACGCGAGCCCCCTCGCCCCCTTGGAAGTCCTTGAGAGTGGCATCGTCCATCAAAAGCTTCCCGTGAAGCATGACAGCGGGCAGCCAAGCCTGGGGCTCAGACCGTTTTTTCCCCTTACTCTGACCACCAATCCTCAGTTGCTTAGAAGGTCGGCGGACTTCATCTTCCCCTTGGAAGGAACGAGATCTTCCCCCGTCCACAGGGTCTTTGCCTTTGGAAGACCTCTTCCTCTTCGGGTCAATGGACTCGAGCCGAGGATCCGAGATTGTCGGAGTGGAGGACGACTTGGCCTACGCAGGCAAAGGCTTAAGGAGGGGAGGAGGAAGCTTGGGTGCGAGTGAAGGAGGCGTGGGCTGTGATTCCTTCGACGCGTCCTTCCCTGGCTTGCCCTCAAGCAAGTCAAATAGACTGGTTTGAGGTTGCCTCTTGGAACCCATCTTGGCCCGAATGCTAGCCCTTGGAGGCAGGAGATCGGCCTCAGGCAAATGGGGATCCCCCAAGTCACCAGAAGGATTCTTGAGCAGATAGGCTTGGTTGAATGCACCAAATTCGTCCTCGGACGAACCCAAATCAACTACTTCTCCCTCCTTTTCCAAACTCTCTCCCTCGACCTCCGCAGCTTAATAGGACGAGGAAGAACCTGCTAATAGGACACCCTCTGGAATGGAAGATCTTTCAAAAAACAAGAACCTGTGCTTCACCACAATGATTTGTCGAAGCCGAGGATCATGTACTTCGGGGCCACGAACGACTTTTGGGTCGGATCGTACCCGAGGATTTTGTGAGCAACCCTAACTTGATTGTCGCCTTCGGTCACAAAAATCTCCGCCCTAAAAACAGCTTCCAAATCTGCCTTGTTGACCAAGTTAAAATGACGTTCGAAGGTGTGCAGATTTGTAGAAAGAAAAATAGGCTCTTGTCATTAACCGAACAAAACAGACTTAAAAAAAAAAGGAGGAGGGGCTAGCCCCCCTCTTACTTCGAGTATCCTACCTGGCTCTCCCTCTACCATCGGGCAGTGGAGACCACCATGCCATTCCCTTGACATAATGAGAAAATCCTGATTTAACCCCTTACTAGACTCAGGGAGGCACTGGGTAAGCCGAACCCTATCGTCCCTCGTCTTCATGTAGTACGACTTGCCCTTCAGGAGTTGGAGGTTATAGCACCAGTTCACGTCATGGTGGGTTAACCTCAATCCCATCTTCTCATTCAGAGCGTCTACGCACCCAGTATCCTAAACACATTGACGGCAAACTGGGTAGGAGCTAACTGAAAATGCCTGAGGTAGTCGCTCGTCATCGGGCCCATAGGGATTCTCATACCCCCCTCTAAAAAGGCGATTATGTGAATCATAACCTCGCCCTCTTCCCTCATAATATACCAGTCCCCTTCCTCGCAATACCTCAGGCCCACGTTACTGGGTATCCTATAATCGGTGATGAATTTCTCCATCGCCTTTTCAAACTCAACTAATTTCTTAAATCTACCCATCCCTAGCAACGACTAAAAAACTTGAGAAAAAACGAAGGAAGTAAAGGAGTTAGGGAAGAAGTTTTGAGCTAGAGAGAAGAAGACTTACAGAACTGAGGAAAAGCTCCTCAGACAGGCCTTTTATGTTGGAAAGGGATATTGATTAGGTTGGAGGTTTGATCGAATTTAGAGTAAGTGCACTAGAGTTCTTGAATACAAAAATAAGGAGGCAAAGCGGTTCAAGTAAGTATTTATATCCTCAATTAAAGATAACCGGGCAGAGTTTCCCGCCCATAAAGGCAGGAAATCCCCACCGTTTGATTACCATCACACCGTTGGACGTGGGGAGCATGAAGCCGCCAGAATTTAATGCAGGTGCACATCATATATCGAGGCGCCAGAAACGCGCATTGGGCAGGCGACAAGACTCCAACGCTGACGAAGGCTCGAGGATATCAAAACCTTCCTCTTTGTCCGAGAATACGGGCAGCAGGATTTTGAGAGGCTATTGTGAGGCCTGAGAGCTTGGCAACCTTGGCCCACTTTACATCTAGCCCAAGGCCATGCTGAGAATGAAGGAACATCCGAGGATGAAGTGTGAAAGTCTGAGTTGCCAAGGACACTGCCGAGGATGACCCTGCCCTTGGCCAACCGGGACCAACACTAAGCGGAGGAGCAAGTCCAGGATAAGCTGTCACCTTCACACTAAATGCACTCACCTAACCCCCTGGCCGCACTAATAGAGATGTGACATCTGGACAGGGCAGTCTTGATTATTGTAACTCACATGAGTGTTGGTAAAGTGGCTAATGGGATGGGCGGTCAGAAGAGAGGGGCATGGATGATCAACAAATGGAAGAAAAAGGTTGTAAAAAGGGGGCTATAAAAGGGGAAGAAGGGGATCAGCGAATAAAGGGGGCTTTTTGGGCCCTGGATGCTCTTTGGGGAGAGAGGGAGACCATCGTCAGGCTCCTCGGATCGGTTCCGAGGGCACACCTTGGAGGGTAATCTTGGTTTACTGGCCCTTGATGGAGGTGAATACCACATTGGGCGTTGTCCACTTGCTAGGGCCTAGTTCTTGAATCCGCTCTCTACAAAATTCATTGTACTGGGCTAACTGGGTTTGAGTCCACTCTCTTGATTGTAGAAGTGTTTAAACCTGGTCCCTACACTTACCATTACTCTATATCTTAACTTTACAATTTTTCTATCCCTTCATCTTCCTTTTATTTTGATTCTTCTTCTCCCATTTTTTTTAATATACAAAAATCTTATTTTATCTTCCATTCAATCAATATTTTATTCACACAAAAAAGTGAATACTCTCTCTCTCTCTCTCTCTCTCTCTCTCTCTCTCTCTCTCTCTCTCTCTCTATATATATATATATATATATATATATATATTCACTTTTGGTGGATGTTTAATTCTTTGGATTGATGAATTTTTATGTTTAACTTTACTTTAGGTTGATATGATTTGGTTATATTTTAATTTTTTTATCTTTTTAATTAAATTTTTTTTTGCTTGTTACATGTTATTTTATGAAATTACAAAATGATTTAATTTATATATATATATATATCTAAAAGCTGAAGTGTAAAGTTTAATGTTGCTACGCTCATGTTGAGTCACATCAGTGTTACATCATCAACTTATTTTCAATATTTTCTCTCTCCTTTTTAATTATTTTTCTCTTTATTAATTTGTCACTTTACAATTACACATTCTCCAACATTTACTTACTTTCACCCTTTTATCTTCCCACTACTTTATATCTTAAACTTACAATTTCTCCATCTATTCATCTTCTTTTTATTTTGCCTCTTTTTCTCCCAAATTTTTTTTTACTATAAAAATTTGTTATTTTCTCTACTATTCAATCCATATTTCGCTCACACAAAAGAGCTCTCATTTTTAATTATTTTTCTCCTTATTAATTTGCCACTTTATAATTATACATTCTCCAAGATTTACTTATTTTTACCTTTTTATCTCCCCACTACTCTATATCTTAACCTTACAATTTCTATATCCATTCATCTTCCTTTTATTTTGACTCTTCTTTTTCCCATTTTTTTACTATAAAAAATTTTTTATTTTCTATTCCATTCAATTCATATTTTTCTCACACAAAAAGGTGAAAACTCTCTCTCTCTCTCTCTCTCTCTCTCTCTCTCTATATATATATATATAGATATATATTCTTTCTTTTGGTGGATGTTTAATTCTTTAAATTGATGAATTTTTATGTTTAACTCTACTTTAGGTTGATATGATTTGGTTACATTTTAATTTTTATCTTTTTAATTTTATTTTCTTTATTTGTTACATGTTATCCTATGAAATTACAGAATGATTTAATGTTATTCTATTACATAGCATGATTTGAATGATTTGGCGTTTACAACTATACATTTTCTTTTGAATATTCTTCTACTCATCTTCTTTTATATAATTTTTTTAATTTGTCTCACATTCTCTTCCAAAAAAAGTCATTGTTCTCTCTCTCTCTCTCTCTCTCTCTCTCTCTCTCACATAAATTCTTTCTTGCAACTCTATTTTAGATTGATGATTTTTTTTTTCTCTACTTTTGGATGATACACTTTGGTGGTGTGTTTTTTGAGTTATTTATCACATGTACTCTTTATCCCTCTTATAGTTTTGGTTTGAGTTAATTTTTAGATATTTTAGAAGTGAGATGATTATGTATTTGAATGTCTTTGTAAATTATTTGAGTATTATAAATTATAAATTTGTGATGAGGTTTCGTTATCATGATAATCTTCTTAATAGAATGAGAAATTCAAATAATTAATTTTGGAACTTAAAAATTTTAGTTGTAGGAAAAAAAACAAAAAACCATAACACACTGTACAAAATTTTGAATAATACAGATCACTTGAAAAAAGAATAGGATTTCTATCTTTTATCTTAAAAAAGAAAAGAATAATATCAATCAAATGCACCTAAGTTTTTCCCAAAAAAAAAAAAAAAAAAACTCAAAATAATAGAATGATGTATTTGTAGAGATGGAGAGATGAAAAATAATTTTAGAAATAATATCTCCAGTACGTCTTATAGAATAAATTATTCATTATATCACGTTACAAAATAGTTTTATATTCCCACACATCGAGTTTGCAACTAGTTTTTATAAAAATCCACAACTTCATGTTCAGGAAAGAAATGAAATTGATTGATGATGTAGATGCTATGGTGACTATGAGAGCTTTTACTTTTACCCATGATATTGGTCTTTCATCCATCATTATTAAGGGAGACTCCAATTATGTTGTCATCAAAGCTTTACAAGTGGGAGATGAATCCTTTGGAACCCATGGTCGTTTGTTTGCCTCTACAAAATCCCTTACAGAAACATGTCAGTGGTTTAATGATGTGGATGGATGGTATTCTCCAACACTAGGGGTGGAGCTAAAACCACCCTTGGGGGGCCATTCTCTCCACCCCCCCCCCCCCCCTCAAAAAAAAAAAAAAAAATTATAGTATGTATAATTTTGAAAAAAAAAAAAATTAAAGATTTAGCTACAAAAAATAGGAGTTATCCCCCTCCCCCATATATTTGAGTTAGTTTAATAATGCTCTTATTTAAAAAAAAAAAAATCCAATTGGTTTAATAGTTATATATAAAGACAAGGTAGCATATGTTTTTCTCAATTTCTTTTTTTCTAGTAAAAAATGCTCTTGTATTTATTAAAATTTTGGATCATTCATGTCTTTGAAGACTTTAGTGGTTCCATTAAATTTTTTTATTAATTTTGCTAGAAAATTTTGTAATTTATATTCAAATGAAAATTTAAAAAATTTCATTATGAAAATGGTATAAGAAATTTATTTTTTGGAAGATCAACAATGAGCAAAATCTTTAATGGAGATTAAGTTTTTTTGTTGTTGATATTTTTCAAAGTCTAATATTAAACTAGATAACTTTTGTATACTCATTAAAGTTTATAAGAAGATAAGTTTGTGTACAATATATCTATAAATTATGACTTAACTCTAGTATTAAAATATTAAGGTTTACATATATATATATATATATATATATATATATATTTGTTTTTACACATGTGCATGGGGTTTTGTTTTGACTAATATTACTAGCACAATTTTGCCTCCCAAACAAAAAATCCTAAGTTTGCACCGGCTCCACACCTTCATGATGTTCTTTTTGCTTGAATATGAAGATCTTTGAATGAATTTTCAATATAAAACAACTATGTTTGTTTCTGATGTGAAGATTTGTTTCATGTGTGAAGATAATCAATTTTCATAATTTTCACACATGGCCAAAATGGTGAGTGACAGTGTAAGTGAAACTAAAACATAACTCAAATTTAGAAGGTGTAAAATATATGTTAACTCCAATATATTGGATGTGATATGAACACGATATGTGTCTAAAAATGGTGATGTGTGGCTTCTATATTCCATGTATAAATAATTAAGTAGTCCAGGGGCTAAGAGCATCAGCAGTAAAACTGCTCAACAATGGGAAGGCCATATCGCATATGCCAAAATTTTTTTTGAGATTAAGTTACAGTACCATCTCAAATGTAAGATGGTACTGTAGTTGAATTGCATAAATTTATTTTTATTTTTATTTTTATTTTTAATACTCTCATTTCTCTCTCCTCTCTCATTTTAACCCGACAATTTCTCTTTCCTCTCTCATTTTTTCTCTTTCTTTTCTCTCTCTTCATTCTCTCTCTTTCTTTCTGCTTTCTCTTCTTCCTGCTCTCTCTTCTTCAACGAAATGGAGGCAACGGCGTGGAGGCTTGATCAGAAAAGTTGTGGTGGAGGCGTGGAGGTCGTGGGTTTCCAGCATTTGGGTTGAATTTGGGTGGTGTTTGGCATTTGGCGTTTAGGTTGAAGATGATGATGATGATGACGAGTTTGGGATGAATAGAGATGGCGATGGGCGACCTTCTCTCTCTCGCCATCGCTGCCGGTGAGAACAGATGGGTTTGATTTTGGATTTTGGATTTTGATTTGGCTAGATTTGGCTGTGCTGTGTTGGTGGTGCTATGTTGGCGTTGGATTGTGTGTGTGTGTGTGTTTTTATTTATTTATTTATTTATTTTATTTTTTTAGTTCAGCTACTGGGGTTTGTGGTTATGGCTGGTGGGCCGACGGCGGAGGTGGTGGAAGTAGTTATGGCTAGTGGGCCGACGGTGGGTGGGTGTTTGTGGCTCCGATAGAGTGGGTTTTGGGTCAGTGGGTGGCGACGTGGTTTGTTGCCTGGTTTTTTTTTTTTTTTGGGTGTTGACAGTAGATTATGGGTTGCTGCTGGTGGCGGTGGTGGTGGTGTCAAGTGTGTGTAGTGCGGCGGTGGTGGTGATTGTGGTTGTTGAATAGAAATAAAGAGAGAGAAAGAATAATGTGTTTTATTGTAAATGATGATAATTGTGGGATATATTATTTTATTGTGTAGAAATATTATTTTATTGTGTAGAAATATTATTTTAATGAGTAGAATAGGAAAATAAAAGTTGAGATGTTGGGTGTATTGTAAAATGACATAGTAAAATTGATAAAATAGTTTTTTAAGATGGTAAAATAAGATGAGATATGAAATCCCGATGTGAATGCATTCCCTATCCTATGTAGCACTAAAAATCTAGAGTGAAAATTCTCCCTTAAAAGTGATCACTCCTTGAGGCGGTGCTTCGCTTTTGACTTTTGAAGAACGTTAGGCTTAACCAAACATTTTCAAAATTTTCAACGGAACAATTATTATATTTGAAACAAATATCTAAAATGCTGCCTGATTATTTCCTAAAAATATCACCTTTGCTCATAAAATATCTCCACGGAAAAGGCGATGATGATTGATGAGAGTGTCGTCAATAACTTATAGTCATTCTAGAGAATTTTTAATGATGATGAATTGAGCGTCTAAATTAAGAGTTAGAATAACTCTATTTTTTTTAGGCTAATAAAGTTACATCATTCTCTGCTATCTATCTCTAATTTCTTGGCATAAATAGTAGTATAACTCAAACCCTTTGTTGTTGTGAAAAAATTATTAGATCAGTCCGGAGGACTTTTGAAGTAGTCATCCCAAACAATGAAATAATAACACTTATGCAAATAAAAAAACTCAGTAGATATGTTACATTTGCATGAATGACAATGTTTTATTAGTAAGAAGGACCAAAAGGAACACTTCAGCCATCCTTTCAATTAACTAATAATTTCTCGTGACTGTGGGTGAATATCAAATTGTTAAAGGAGGATGGTTATAAGTGCTGAAGTCTTACTGCTATAATTGAAAATAAGTTAGTGGAGTCATGTCTATAAGACTGGATATGCATTAGAGAGTTTAATCTCCCCTGTCGCCTCACGGGTGAGACAGTTTTATGTAGGATTGGATTTATTCCTTTGGGTAATAGCTGAATGTAACATTTATCTAGTTTATATCTCACAAATGTGAAATTCACTTTCAAATGGCACATTGAGATAGCGGGTGCAAAAAATGAGTTTTGCATCTAATTCATTTAGAAAGTACAACATTCAAAGTGTATCGTTTTTAATAATTTAGGAACAAGAAAAGAATTTTGGATAATTTAAATAAGAAAATAGAACTTTATATAAAATTTAAGGACCAAAACCATATTTTTACATATGAGATAAATACAAAAACTTTTTTTGTTAGTTAAACTAGGTGAATAAATATAAAAACTTTACGATTGCTCTACGTCAATCCTTCGCTTATGATTTGTCTTTAATAAAAATAAATAAACCCAATTGCAATTTCTTTCGTGGAAAACTTTATCTAGTCTATGAAGCATTAACTGTCTCTATAATATACTTTATAAATCTTTTCTTGGCTGGTACATTCTCATAGACGGTGGAATTTGATAGTCTACATCATATGATGCATTTTTTTACTTCATCATGTTTTATTTCTTATTTTGAACTTCTGAAGTAAAAAGAGCTTAAAGCAATGTTTACAAAAGGAAAAAAAAGAAAAAAAAACCATCGTCCTATGACAGACAAAAGTATTAAGCTTGCGATTCCCGCAAAGCGAAGGCCTTTTCGTATATTAAAAACGCCCACTTTCCTTAATTTGATTCAATTAATTAAATAAAAAGAATAGCTTCAAGTGCCAAGTGGTAATTTCCTTCGATTTCATGAATCTACTAGTATTCGCTTTATCTTTCAAAGTAGTCCATTAGCACAAACTTTTTTTCACAAGTTGTTGAATTAATAAATTACGATTCATTCTCAAAAAAAAAAAAATAATAAAAAATAAATAATAAAAAATTACAATTAGTGGACAATAACCATAATGATTGTTCGTATAAAATTGGCGTTAGATTCTGTATCCATCAATCACAACCAATAACTTTAGCAAGTGTAAATAGTTATATCATAATCCACAAAAATCATAGAAATGGGCACTTCACAAAGAAAATTGAAATACTTTACGCGTTACTAATAAATGGAGTATTTACTATTGGCTTTAAACATTGGGGATTTAGAAAGTGGGAGGTTTACAATATGGATTTCGTCAACTTTCCTTAGGCCTGAGGCAATACCTAAAGTCACCACAATCTTTGATGGTGGTGTTGGTTCTTTCGGTCCCTAATTAAAAGACTACAAAAGTAAGAATGAGAGAGAGCCCCAAAATCAATGTATATGATAAAGTTAGAGAAGGGCAAGTTCTTGCTGTGTCCCCTGTGGCCAAATTGGCTAGCCATTCTGTAGTGGCCAATTCAGCCTGCTCAATTGGTCCTGACCCCGACCCATCTGTTGTTATTCCTGCTGTCGTAGGGGGCGAATCTCTTGAAGATTTTAGACTGCACAAGAACAAATTCCAAATTCTCAATTACAACGATACTTATGAGCATCAGGCAAAATTAGAAATTATTACAAGTGTAATATACATTCCACACTCATGAATATGGACAGGTAAAACTTAAGTGTAGTACATCGTTAAATTCTTACAAATGGTTGTATTCGATTTAATTGTCTTTGAAAAAGAAAACAATGTTTGAATTTCAATGATCAATATAGTTATGTGTTGAATATAATTGGGAAACTCAATATAATTTAATTGAAGTATTGTATATAAGTTTTTTTCATAATAGTTTGTCACAGCAAAGGAATCAATATACAATTATATCAACATAAGAGAATCAAATTGTCCAAAAAAGCAATAGGTTTCCCGAAACCCCAATTCTAAATTCTTCATACAAAACAAACATCAGTTTGATTACAATCAAAGATCAGCAGGCATCTAAACTCTGTTTCATAGCAAACTCAAACTAAGGACAACTTTACCTTGGAAGCGAAGGACAAAATGTGATTGTATAATCTGCTCCGGTACAAGTAAAGGTACTAGTAGCATCATCATAAGCATAACTGTAAGACAAGGGACAAGCATTCTTGAACATCTGCGAGTACAATGAAGGTTTACAAGTTGCCGGTGAGCTATGATCGCCATTGCAACAGTACTCAGGTGTCCCAAACGCCCCACATGCACTCTTACAAGCTTGTCCACCCTCAACTCTCAGCTCAGCAGGACAATTACGGTTAAGGTCCTTGACGCAACCAGTGGAAGCGCACGTACCTGATCCACCACTACCTTCAACGACCACTGGGAGGTTATAACCATCAACGAGGCTCACATCATAGAAGTCAGCTGAGCCTGACCCGAGTGTGAACTCGGCTAGCGTGGCTGGAGGTGTGGCTCCAGCTCCATTGCACTCAATTGTGCCTGAGCCACAATCGCCAGTGGCGCAGGAGCCGCGGTTTGAGCCATCAAAATTGCAACCAGTACGGCCCCAGAAGCGACCAGACCAGCCGGTTGGGGCTTGGAAAGAACGAGAGCTGGATTTTGTGAGCTGGAAACCTGTAGACTCTAGCTTCGGACTACCTGCGCTTGATAGAATTCCTGGCCATACTGTGTAATCACACTTGTTTACAAATGTGAATGTAGCACCTGAAACCCCTGTAAAAGTACATTCAGAGAAAAACAATATTAATAAGATTAGTCATCACTACAGTCTTGTAACTCAATTAGTAGGCACATTTTGATGTTCAATATTCCCGATTCCCGAATTATTTATGGACTTATGCTATGTCTTACTTTTTGTGTTAAAAATGTAAGAGGCAGAGTCTAAAATCAATGGGAAATTTTATTTATTTATTTACCTTTGGAAATGAAGAGAATAGCAAGGCTGAGGATCATAGTGTAAGAATGATGATGGCAATCGAAGAAAAGTTCCATAAAGAGTGAATAATACTATCAAATTTCAAATATATGATTCGATATTTTGGATTCTCAGTGTGTAAAAATGAAGGGTTTGAATTGAGACTGAGAGAGACAGAATTAAGAATAACAGTATCCAAGGCAAGGCTTTTTGCTGTGATAGATGGCACTGAGAGGAGGAATGGAGAAGATATGGGGAGTGACCACCCATAAACAAAGTGGCAACTGGCAACTACTATTTTTGTCACTCTTATCTTTCTCTTTGAAAAATAGTGGATGGAAGGAGCTGCCACTATTATTTTTTGTCACTCTCTCACTTAGAAAAAAAAAAAAAAAGAGTGGATAGAAGGAAGCTGAGGGAGTAGTGGTGGGGAGTTCTAATTAATTGCTCTACATTCCTATTTATAAAAGAATCAAGCATAAACAACAAAGGGAGCTAAAGGAGAAACTGTCACTGTTAGAAAAAGATAGAGAATTGAAGGCTCTCGTATACTCGCACCTTAAGTGCTAGTGAAGCTTCGACTTAGTGTAAAAGTGTAAAATGGCGTAAAAAAAATATATCAATAAAGCTTCAACTTAGCGTGTAAGTGTAAAGTGGCTAAAACAAAATCACCCAGTTGAGAGGGATGACAAAAATGTGTCTCGCCTATTTGATTAATTAGTCCTGTCGTACTCTATCTAAGTACTGTGGGTTCTCCCCGTCCCTATTGTGTCATTGACGTTGGATTTTGACCCTTACCTCTTGACCCTTTTTGGAGGCCTTGCCGACGACTGTGTGATGTGTACCTTAACTTTTTATTTGATGGGATTATCTTTATATTATTTGTTTTTCTTTTCACACTCTGTACTAATTTAGGGTTTTGCTTACTAGAATATGATAAATTTGTGTTTTAAGGTAGTCGCTACCAATTATTGGATTTCTAAGGTTTTTTATTTTTATTTTTTTATTTTATAATAATTGAAATGATAAAAAACTTTATTAAAATAGAACCAACAGATACAAGTGAAACAGAGCCAAAACTGTGACTTGGGGGAAACACTAGCAGATATAGTGCTGCTGTGCTACCCACGTAAACAAGGAAAAAAAGAAAACAGAGACTACATAGACTGAAGAAACTGCACTACGATATCTCATTGAGCTAGGGACTGTGCTGCCATCAGACGTTGATACTCCTCTAATAGCCCGTTTGCCCCTTCAAGAAATCACCCTGGGATGAGTTTGAATCCGCTGAAAGTAAAATTTGATCCTGGCATTCCAGATGGCCCAGGCCGTGACTGCCCACCTCTCAAGTTCCAACTTGCTCAGCTTATTTCTCATCAGCTGGAAGAGTAAGAAAAAATCATCTACTTCGTTGCCGCACTTCTGTGGGCAAACGGACATGCCCACAGAAGATGGCCCGTAGTCTCAGGCTGTTGGCAGCAAAGTTCACATCTGGCATCCACCTTAATTGGGCACTTACATCTACTTAATTTTATTTTCAAATTTAGGTTAAAGAAGAATTAATGGTTCTAACCCAAACTATGATTTCAAAAAAAAAAAAAAAAAAAAAAAAAAAAAAAAAAATCAAATAAGAAGACATGAGTAGGAAAATTTGGTTATGAGTAGATAAGGTATTAGACATCTCACGATGCCCATACTGTAATTGTAACTCATTTTGACTCAGTTGTAAAATTTATGATTTGATCTACAACACTTACAGCATAAAAGTAAATTTTTTTTTTTTAGGAATAGTGTTTCCGTTGATTTTTGGAAAGGAACCTCCATTGATCAAAAATATTTCATATGTGTCTGTCTTATACAACATTTCTCTCACAGACATGTGGGTCTCAATACAACATTCCTCTCACAAACATGTGGGTCCTCGTGTGGTACTCACATGTCTGTAAGAGGAATGTTGTCTAGGATATACGCAAGAAATGCTTTTTTCTTTAGATCTTAGAAACAATTTCTTAGAAAGAGTGCCAAAACCATTGTTTCCTGAAATATGATTTTTCCAATGAGGCAAAGACTAGTTTAGAAGAAACTTTGATAACTCCACTTCTAATTTTTTTTTTTTCTTTTGAAAATTTAATGTGCTTTAAAATATTAAGCCATATATATATATATATATATATATATATATATATATATTTGTTTTGTTTTGTTTTGGGTTGGGGGGGGGGGGGGGGAAGAGATTAAGCCATGTTAATGTGTGGCTTATATGGATTTGACACCATTAACTAAAGAGTTAGTGTATAAATCTGTAAAAGTAAACATCAAAGATAATCACATTCATAGGAAAGTAATTTCCAAATTCAATTGTTCAAGCCATACCCATTTAATTATGGTTTAACCCGTCTATGGATATTCATAATTATCAAAGATTAGCAAGGACAGGTTATGAAGCATGGATAAGAAAATTTCTCATCAAAGAATTGGCCTAGCATGAAATGATCCTTTAAAATATATCATCTATGCAACATTTGATTATTCAAGAGAAAATTAGATCTACATATACATAATTACAACTATTCAAACATGTTATCATAGAGCATAAAAAATTATGGATGGAGCTACTCTTTAAAAGCACATCAAGGCATTATTCACACATGCATGATTATAGCCATTTAAGAATCGTAATGAGCATGTTATAAAGAAAATGACAAAGTTTGGCAACAAACTTATTTGTAGTCTAAGACTGCAACTTTTTTTTAAAAAAATTAATATTGCCACATATTTTGAAAATATAACAGTTGGATTACATGTTCTTGTCTCTTAACACAAACATGTCATATTTTGTGCCAATTAGATATTATTTACCATATGATCCATAAACTTATTTTTTATGTATTATTTTGGATTACAAAAACTTGCAATTTAAACATTGATTGATAACATAGTTATTAATTTTTGATCTCTTGAAGATTTTTCAAACATGATGAATATAAGAAGATAATGTAATCCAATGGTGGCTTTGTAAAAATTCAATTCCAATAAAAATATATTGAGTGAAGTTGTAGTTTTAGGCTGCAACAAAACAGCAAAATTTATAGCCAAACTTTGTTTTAAAGAAAATTAATAAATATCTCAGACTAGTAAGAAGGAAACCATACGTAAAAATGAAAGCACACTTCTCAAATAAATCATCCTGCAGCATCATTCAAATCACATGGCATCATTTAGGTAATTAAGAGGGGAAAAAAAAAAAATATATATATATATATATATATATATATATATATATATATATATGGGACTAGAAATTACCGAATTGTTTGGACTTTAGGCTAATGAGTCATTTTTGTTATAAAAAAAAAGGGGCTAATGAGCAATGAGTAATGAGTAATGAGGGCTTTTTTGTTTTTTGTTTTTTGTTTTTTTTTTTATTTGTTTTTCTTGGACAATTTTCTGGATAGAGAAAATTTGAAATAAAGTATAGAGAAATACGTTTAATTTCTTAAGCCATATGTTCATTTGACTTAGAAATGCTCTGCCCAATAAAAGGTAGTCCATAAATTCTATATTTTATATACTTGAAGAAGTGTACTATTTATGGAGGAAAAAGTATAACATCATTCTTTATTTTTCCATGTCGGACTTGTAGCATTTCTTGTTAAAATCTCTCTCTCTCTCTCTCTCTCTCTCTCGATGAAGAATCATAGCATCTTGTTCATTATTCTGGTATGGGACTTGCAATACTTTTATTTTTATTTTTAATTTAAAAAAAAACTTTCCATGCATTTTTTCAAAGGTAAGATGCATTAAGACCTCTGTAGGGGCCTGGGCCAGGGTGATCGGGAATGGCCCATGTAACAAAGGCCCAAGGTTGTTAAAATCTCTCTCTCTCTAGACGAAGAATCATAGCATCTTGTTTCATTATTTTGGTATGGGACTTGCAATATTTTTATTTTTATTTTTAATTAGAAAAAAAAAAAAAAAACTTTCCATGCATTTTTTTCAAAGGTAAGATGCATTAAGACCTCTGTAGGGGCTTGGGCCAGGGTGATCGGGAATGGCCTATGTAACAAAGGCCCAAGGCTGTTAAAATCTCTCTCTTTCTCTCTCTCTCTAGACGAAGAATCATAGCATCTTGTTTCATTATTTTGGTATGGGACTTGCAATACTTTTATTTTTATTTTTAATTAAAAAAAAAAAAAAAACTTTCCATGCATTTTTTCAAAGGTAAGATGCATTAAGACCTCTGTAGGGGCTTGGGCTCGGGTGACCGGGAATGGCCCATGTAACAAAGGCCCAAGGTTGGCCTGGGCAACAAAGGCTATTGTGGGAACAAAAACTGGCCCAATATAGTAGGGATAAGCCTAGCCCAATGGCAAGTGCGCAAGGGTTCAAAGATTGATGCTCCGGAGAATCCTATTATGTCTGGCCAAGTTAGGCCCAATACCGACTTATGAGCTAGGGGGAGGATGATGAGGAGATGGTCAAATTCAGATCGGTTCCCGAGTACTATTAGTGCCTTTGGGAAGTTTGTTGTCGAACACTATTTGGTGTCCGGAACAAGTTTCAAGAGAATCTTCTAGAGAAATTATTTTTCCTAAGGATTCCAGGCAGAAGTGGGATTATGTGGGAAATGATGAAAAAGTAATAATTTGAACCCCTTACTAAGGAGAGACTATAAAAGGGGAGGGAGGACGAATAGAAGGAGGGTTCTGAAAGGAAAAAAGATGGAGATAAAGGGAAGTTGAAGGCAAGTAGAAAGAAAGGGAGAACTAGGCTTAGAATCACGAAAGTAAAAGAGGTTAGGCTGTTAAGGCAGCATTTGACGCGACTATACGTAGGAGTGTAAGGAAACCCATTAACAAGTAAATTGGAAGCCTAAGTCCTTTGTCCCTAAAAGCATTACTCTCAGGTTTGGGCACCACAACCCCCTATTTTTTTTCTATAAAAAAATATGTTAGGGTCATATATTTTTACAAAACGCACTTTACTTGTAATTGGGTAGATTTAAGTTGAGTTTAATGTATCAAGAAGTATGTTATTCAAGCATATCAAGTGGTTTCATTAAAGACATGAAGATTGATCTAAGAAACAAGTGAAGAAAAGTTGTTTCATTAAGTCTCGACATAAGCTCGATAGATATTGCTATCAAGGATTAATGGAGAAGTTCAACACAAGCTCAATCTATAAAGATCTGCGATTTTAGAATTTCTAGATTTGAAATTCGGCCCATGATGACTTGTTTGATTAAGGTTTCTTTTTTCACAACCCTAGTTATATATAATGCTTATTTTAAAAGTCATCAAGTACGGAAACAGAGACTTAAAACTCATATACTCTGTGTGAAGCTACTGTATTTATACACCTTAGAGTTTTGTAACTAAGTATTTCTTGATCTTCTTCATTTATGAAGTGAAGAACATTGTAACCAACAACAAACAATCAATCTATAGAGATCTACGATTTTAGAATTTCTAGATCTAAAATTTGGCCTATGATGACTTGTTTGATTAAAGTTTCTTTTTTCACAACCCTAGTTATATACAGCGCTTATTTTAAAAGTCATCAAGTACGGAAATAGAGACCTAAAACTTATATACTTTGTGTGAAGCTAATGCGTTTATACGCCTTAGAGTTTTGTAACCAAGTATTTCCTGATCTTCTTCATTTATGAAGTGAAGAACATTATAGCCAACAACAATCAATCAAGCTACTGAAGTTAATCCTGTACTGGGATTCGTGTAAAGGAGTTAGTCATAAATTGGAGATTTGTACTACAAAGGAAAGAAGGCTTTTATAATATCAAGTTCAATTGGGTATTGAAGCAAAGGTTCAACTGTAGGATGATATTTTGGGATAGGACAGGGTAGTGATAAGATTCCTTATACTTGTAACCGCTTGATTATTGATTAGTAGATTCTTAGAAGTAATGACCTTAAATTCATCCAATGATTTTTTGCCTCACGAGAGGTTGTCCCCATTTGTCAACAAAGGAAAAAAGGCTACTACAATATCAAGTTCAACTGTAGGTTGATATTTTGGGATAAGTCAAGGTAGTGGTAAGATTTCTTATTCTTGCAATCGCTTAATTGATTAGTGGATTCTTGGAAGTGATGACCTTAAATTCACTCAGTGGGGTTTTCGCCTTACGAGAGGTTGTCCCCATTTATCAACAAATCACTGTGTCAATTTATTTTCCGCTGCATATTAGTTAGTTAGTGAATTGTTGATGCCTCCACGATTTGAATGTAATTCAACCTAATTAATCAACTTGGGTAATTGAATTAATTAACCGGGGTCAATCTATCTTAACCTAACAAAACATTTAGTACATAAACTTTAGCATTTTAGCAAATAGTCCCTATTTGTCCATTAATTCTTCCTCTATTTGCACTTTTTTTTGTTGTTGCACAAATCGTTCCAAAAAATAGTAAAAAAAGGAGTTTTA
Organism: Quercus variabilis; assembly: GCA_030445155.1. NCBI lineage: Eukaryota > Viridiplantae > Streptophyta > Magnoliopsida > Fagales > Fagaceae > Quercus > Quercus variabilis. Next base: position 29,867,625 of record CP129450.1, on the reverse strand, counting down.
TTGCAATATCATTAAAGTTTAGGGGCTTCGTGCACTTTTTTCAGCGATTTGGTGAAAACAACAATGTAAAATAAAGAAAGAATTGACAAAAATTGTCTATTTACTACATGACCAAACTTTATGTGCTAAATTAGCAAAACAAATCAGAGGGTCTTACTACAATAGTATAAAGGTTTAGAGAATATCAGTGCATTTTGCTCTTTTTCAACGTAGAATTTGTATATTCTTTTATAATTCATATTTTCTATTTAGATGTTATCATGATCCAACATGTTATTAAACCTTGATTTGATCATAAATTCTCATAATTTTTCTCTTTGCATGATGTGGTGGGCCATTTTGAGATTGTGGGCTGGGCTGTCTTCTGTCACACTATGGCTCAAAGGTTTTGCGTAAGAGAGTCTGGAACAGTCCAATTGCAACTTACCTTGAACCGGCTTGTGCACAAAGTAAAACCCTTTTGTTGAAACTTTGGTCACATACCCATGGCAGATGAAACTGTTACAAAAGAGTTACGGCAAGCAAGTATAATATAACAACAATAAAGGATAAGCGCTTACTGTTTGTCAAAACAAGCAAAGAATTCTTGATTAAATAAAAGAGCAGCACAGCAATAGAAAACACATTATAAGAAGAAATGATAATAGTAATAAAAGAAAATGTAACACCAATAATCAATAAGATTAAAGGAGAAAATGTATTACGGAACTAAAATCAAAGAGGGAACTACTTCCTCAATGTGGATAACCTTATAGGAAGGTCTTGCTGTAGAAATTACCGACCTTGAGAAGATGGGCCTAAATAGCTTATGCCCAAGAAATCCTTAATCCTTGTTAGGACATATATGTTTTAACTTGTTTAAGAACATATGTCACTTAGTTATGTAAATTGGCTAATCCTTTGACAAAACGCACTCTGCTTGTAATTGGGTAGTTCTAGGTGTTTTTAATACTTCAAGAAACAATGTTTCAAGGTCAAGTGTTGAAGTCATCAAGTCTGTCCAAGAGAAAGCAAGCTGAAGTGCAAAGTTTTTAAAGCTCGACACCTTCTCGACAGCTACCTCGACACCTGCTATCTGTCGAGATTTAAAAAGTCAGATTTCCAATCTGATTTTCTTGGGATCCGTGAATATGTTTTTGGGCCTTCTTTTCTTCTAACCCTAAACATATAAAAGGATTATTTTAAGAGCTGTCTAGGGTGACACAAGTTGCATTATCATTAAGCAATCTCTGTTCAAGCAAACTGTGATCAAAAGATGAAGTTCTTGACCTAGTTCATCTTCCATCAAGAAGTTGCTGTGTATTTGCACCATAGGGTTTTGTAACCAAACATCTTCCTGCTATTCATCATAAAGGATGAACTGAAGAACTTTGCAGCCAACCATTCTTCCTCAGTTGGTGTTCTGAAGTCGCGTACTTGGATCCGCGCATTGGTTAGTCACGTACTTGGGAGCCGTGCATCAAAGGTGGAGACTGTCACTACAGATCAAGTCCAATTAGGTATTGGGGTAAGGGTTCAACTGTAGGTTGGTAAGGCACTTGGAATTCCTTTACTTGTAACCGCTTGATTTGATAATAGTGGAGTTTCGAGAGTGTTGACCTGAAAATCACTCGGTGGGGTTTTTGCCGTTAGGGTTTTCCCCATTTGTAAACAAATCACCGTGTTATTTATTTTCCGCTGCTTATTTAGTTTTTGGTGATTTGTTTGTGCTTCCATAAAATTGCATGATTAATTGATTAATTAATTACTTGGCTAAATTAATTAATTAGGGTTAATCACAAGGGGTCATTCAGATTGTGACCTATCAAGTGGTATCAGAGCAGGCACACTCTGATTAGGGTTTAATCTTTGCTGTATTGATCCATTGACCCCTGTTTGTCATGGATAGAGGACAATCTTTAATTATACCTCATTTATTTGATGGCACTAACTATGCATACTGGAAAGTACGCATGAGAGTTTTCTTACAGTTTTTAGATGAAAATGTGTGGCAAGCTGTAGAGATTGGCTGGACTAAGCTAACAGAAGATTCGGCCGATTGGGATGATACTAAGATCAAGGCGGCTAACTTCAACAGCAGAGCATTGAATGCCCTATTTAGCGCAGTCACAAATGAGGAGTTCAAAAAGATATCCTCAACTGAAACTGCCAAAGAGGCTTGGACCATCCTCCAGACTACCTATGAAGGCACAAAGGCTGTCAAAGACTCAAAGTTTCAGAGGCTTATTACAAGCTTTGAAGAAATTAAGATGGAGGAGGATGGGTCATTTGATGAGTTCTATGCCAAGCTTAAGGACATAGTGAACTCAGCCTTCAATCTTGGGGAAACCATCCCTGAACCCAAGATTGTAAGGAAGGTGCTCAGATTTCTACCTGAGAGATTCCATGCCAAGATTACGGCGATAGAAGAATCAAAGGACATTGACAAGATTCCTTTGACAGAACTGGTAGGAAACTTGCAAACCTATGAGATAGGATTATCTAGGATTGACAAGTCAAGTAAAGGTAAAAGCATGGCCTTGAAGGCAAAGAACAGTGATACAGATGAGTTTTTCGATGATGAAGATTCTAAGATGAAGTCCTACATCACTCGACAGTTCAAGAAGTTTATGAAGAATGCCAATGGAAGGAGTTTCGACAAGGACCGTAGGCAATTCAGTTCTTCTCAGTCTAAAAGCCAAGACAAGGGGAAGAAGGATGCAAAGGATGGAAGTCAGTACACTGTTCCTGCAGGACCAAAGTGCTTTGGATGTCATGGGTTCGGACACATGAAACATGAGTGTCCTACATATCTCAAGAGCATTGGGAAAAGCAAGGCACTTGCTGCAACTCTAAGTGACACTGAGCCTGAAGATGATTCCGACAATGAGGATGACGGAATCTTAAATGCCTTCACTGCCACAGTCAATCCTACTGAAGGGATTGTTGAAGAAGTGGATGAAGAAGAAGAACTGGTGGAATCAAAATTTGAGAAAATGGATGATTAAGATGATACCCATTCAGCCTATGAGAAGCTTTATAAGCTCTTTGAAAAGCATGAGAAATTATACAGGCTGACCACCAAGAAGCTAAGTGATGTGGAACTTGATCGTGAAGAGTTGTCCACAAAGTTTGATGAGGCGAATCAAACTATTGGAGCACTAAGATTTGAAAACACTTTTTTGGCCGAGAAGACCAAGAAGCTTGAAGCAGATCTGTTTCAAGTCAGAGCTCAACTAGAGAGGACTTCAAGTGCAAAGCTTGATGAGATGCTTAGCAATCAAAAATCTGCTTCGGATCGAACTGGTTTGGGGTATGGTATTTCTTTCTCAAATACTGCTTCTACTAGCAATACTGTTTTTGTTCCTCCTGCTAATAATACTGAAATTGAGAATATTGATGTCAAAACTGAATTAGCTAGTGAGAACTTAGACAAGGGTAAATCTATTTTAGGAGCACCCCCTAAGCAAGATAAAAAAGATGATAAAAACCCTAGGGCTAAGAAGGCTAACTCTCAAAAGTCTAAACAAAAGAAGCAGCATCTCTGTCATCATTGTGGAGCTGCCGGTCATACTAGACCAAATTGCTATAAGTGGTTAGCCACTCAACAGAGCAACGGCGTGATAGCATCTGGAAACCATAATCAGCTTCAATCCTCTCTTGCTCCTCTTGGAGATCTTCTGAAAGTCCTCATGTTCCTTTCGAACTTGAACGGGTTAAATTCTTCCCCTTCACCGCCGGTTCAAGGATTCAATCAAAGGAAAGACTCTTCCAAGGTATGGAAGAAAAAGGACTTTAAGTGATTTCATCACTTTCTTTTTCCTTTTTGTTTTTCTGTGTTTTGCATTACTTGTGTGTTTTGTTTTTCTGCTGAGTCAGTCTAGTTTTTGCATTATTTTGTTTAACATGTTTTGTGTGTTTACTTTCAGTTTTGTTTATTTTGTTTTTGATTTAAAATGAAAATAAAAAAAAATTTAAAAAAAAATTGAAAAAAAAATTGAAAAATCAGAAAAATATAAAAACAGTGTGTGTTTTGTGTACTTTGGTACTTGTGTACCTTAGATGGCCAATGAAATAAAGTTTTCTAAACTTTGTATCTCTTGTTGCTTAGATAAGCATCTCTATGCACAACTAAGCAAGTGAGCTTTGTGGTTTTTGTTTGTGATGAGTAAGATTAGGTTATCTCTTAAAACTTAACACTCATATCACTCTTTTTGACAGGTAGGACTAGAAAATCCTAAGAGAAAGGCATAAATAACCATCTCACCACTGTTGCCCGCCAATCATAATATGGCACCTGTATGCTTCGGCATAGTAAAAGTGCAATGTCAAAGACAATCGTATGCTTCGGTATAGCAAAAGTGCGATGTCAAATGCTTAACATCTTGGGTATTTCTTTTCTCTCTTTTATATACTCATGTATGATATGCTAAAATAAAAGAAAACATGCAAAGAAAATAAAAAGCAAAAAGATTAAAAATGCTTTAAATATGGTTGCAAGCGTGTATTCTAGGAGATGTGGGAGTTATAGGATGTACCTCGAAGGTGATAGTCCCCATCAAACAGTTATGATTGTGTGTGAGTTAAAAGTTATTTTCTCATATCTCAGATCGTCATAACATCTATACACATATGCAATCTTGCGATGTTTTTCACACACAACACGCAATATTCTTTGCTACTTTTGATACATGTGCAGGTACAATGTGATTTGGTCATCACAAAGGTTTTACATGTGCTAATGTATGCTCACTAAACTGTCATAACTTGTTTTTGAAATATAAAATTGGTTAGACTTGTTTAGTGTGTGTGTGTGTTTTGCATGATCCTTGTGCTTATTTTCTTGTTGAGAGATGTTTTTGAGAGGTTTATATGTTGAGTGAATCTTTGGTTGAGATGTGTGTTGGATTGCATTCATGTCTGTGTTTTTCCCTTCTCGAAAAACTGCCTTTTTCTGATGGCTCGACACCTCCTCGATACCTGGTCATCTGTCGAGCTTCTCAAGTTGTTTCTTATCGCAATCTCGACACCTCTTTGACACCTGATGGATCGATCGAGAAAGTCTCTTTCCTCTCGATAGATTTTCGACACCTGATGGATCGATCGAGAAAGTCTCTTTCCTTTCGATAGATTCTCGATACTTGATGGATCGATCGAGATTCACCTATGCTGTTTGAGTCTTCTTTCTCGACACCTGTCTCGATACCTTGTGGATCGATCGAGATTTCTTCTGTCTTCTCGACAGCTTCTCGATACCTGGTCGATTGATCGAGCTTCTTGAATCTGCATTTGGCCTTGTACCTCGATACCTCTCGATACCTGTATCTGTCGAAGGCATTTTCCTCGATACCTTGCTCGATACCTCTCGACACCTCAGCTGTCGAGAATTACTGAGGTGCCTATTTAAGGGCAGATTGCGATTTTCACTCATTTCTCTCGTTCTCTCTCGATCTGTCCGTGGCTTTTCATCTCCTAAACTTGATTTTCTCACTCAAATCTTCAACCCCACTTGGATCTTGCTCATTCCTTGCTTCAATCTCTTGGTAAGATCACTTTTCCCTTCCTTTTTCATGCATTTCATATTTTGAAACCTAGTTTTTGGGATTTTTTGAAAATTTTTAGGGTTTTTCAAAATTGATGAGTTTTTCTTCAAATTTTGGGTTGGGTTTGTACTTGAATGATTTCAAAATGTCATACATTGCATTTCATTTGCATTATAATGATATTTACATGCATTCAGATGTGTGCTTTATGTTTGTGTGCTGCTAGGATTGGATTGGGCTGAGCCCATGATGTTTTTTTTCCTTTGCATGTCACATGCTCATGCATTCCCATGCATACGTACTTGTTGTTCAACATATTTGATATATTTGAACTGTGTTGGGACTTTTCTGATTGTCTCCCTCTTTATCATTTTCTCGTTCTTTTACGTTAGTAGTGTCTATGGCACCCAAACGTAAATCTACTCCTGCTCGGAACCCTCTGTGTTCTGGAGCTTCTACTTCTTCAGATTCTACTCCCTTTAACATTCGGTTCCGTGATGGAGATGCCCATAAGGCATTTTCGGAGAACTTTTCTAAACGAGGTGTTCATTCTGAACGCCAAGTTATTCTGCCGGACTTCGCCGATACTGACCTTCCCTTTGTCATTAACAGTAGGGGATGGGGGTCACTGTGTGACATCCCGGTCACTTGCCCTCTCGTGCTGATACAGGAGTTCTACTCCAACATGCACGGGATTGATCTTTCAGTACCTTATTTTGTCATTCGTTTTCGAGGTATGCGCATTCCTGTCACACTGCAACTTGTTGCGGATGTGCTTCGGGTACCTAGGATAGAGTTTCCAGATTACCCCTCTTATGAGCGTCTAAGGACTGTGTCCAAAGATGAGCTCATCTCTGCTTTTTGTGAGCGCCCTGCTGATTGGGGTGAGCATCAGTTCACATCATGTAGGCCTTTTGCTAAAGGTCCTAGATTCATTAACATGGTGATGACTTTTGTTCTTCATCCTCTTTCTCACTATAACTCTATCACAGAGCCTCGTGCTCGATTTTTGCTTTCTTTGCTTCGGCATCTTACTATAGACCTCCCTTCTCACTTCATCCGGTCTATCATAGAGGTCTATCTTGATTCGGCGTCCTGTGATAAGCTCATCTTTCCTTCTGCTATCACGCGGATTCTACGCCATTTTTCCGTTCCCTTTCCTGTGTCCGACCACTTCACACACATATTTGCCATAGATGCCGCTACCGTAAAACATAGTGAGGCACAGTTCAGGTCGAGACAGCCAGGTGCCACTCCTCCCTCCCGTTCAGCACCATCCAGATCCACTCCATCTACATCTGCTCCTTCTTCATCTTCGAGCGATGTATCCCTTGGTGATATTATGGCACAGCTGCAGCGCATGGACACTCGTCTTGATACACTCTCTGCTGAGTTGTATCAGGTGAATGTTCGTGTGGGTCGAATTGCACGACGGCAGGCAATCATGGGTGGATTTGCTGTAGAGGCTACTCCTTCACCATCTACTCTAGCAGCGTCTGATTTTGAGGATGATGATGATGATGATGATGGGGATGCTAGCTCTGCCGATGAGATGTCTACATGACACTTTACCCTTTGTCACTCGTGACAAAAAGGGGGAGTAGTTTTGGGCTATGAGAGTAGTCATCTTAGGGGTTAGTTTTGGGCTATAAGAGTAGTCATCTTAGGGGGAGAGTTAGTATAAGACATTTTTGATAGGGGGAGTGTTGTCATATTTTTGAGGGATGTAGTGAGGCTATATGTATTTTTTTTCTTATCTCTTAGATACATTGGTCTTGTATATGAGGTCCTTTGACCACTTTTACATACATTGTACTTATCTTATTTCTTATATATGTTGATGTATGATTCTTTCACCTCTCTCTTCATGTGTTGTTTCTTTTCTATCTTTATACACATGTTCTTTATACTTGTATGCAATCTATTTATTTCTGTTTCACACAAGATGCCTTGATGAGTTTTGTTTAAAGTGTTTCAGAAATACAGGTTGTCAAAGTCTACTTATCATAAGCTCTCTTCTTGCAAAGTTTTTTAAGAGTTTGTGTTAGGATAGATTTTATTGTATTCAACAAGTAAATATGAGTTGAGTGATTTATGACTTCTCTCATATGCTCATTTGTTTGTTGTGGTTTTGTCACGGATTGCCAAAGGGGGAGATTGTTAGGACATATATGTTTTAACTTGTTTAAGAACATATGTCACTTAGTTATGTAAATTGGCTAATCCTTTGACAAAACGCACTCTGCTTGTAATTGGGTAGTTCTAGGTGTTTTTAATACTTCAAGAAACAATGTTTCAAAGTTAAGTGTTGAAGTCATCAAGTCTGTCCAAGAGAAAGCAAGCTGAAGTGCAAAGTTTTTAAAGCTCGACACCTTCTCGACAGCTACCTTGACACCTGCTATCTGTCGAGATTTAAAAAGTCAGATTTTCAATCTGATTTTCTTGGGATCCGTGAATATGTTTTTGAGCCTTCTTTTCTTCTAACCCTAAACATATAAAAGGATTATTTTAAGAGCCGTCTAGGGTGACACAAGTTGCATTATCATTGAGCAATCTCTGTTCAAGCAAACTGTGATCAAAAGATGAAGTTCTTGACCTAGTTCATCTTCCATTAAGAAGTTGCTGTGTATTTGCACCATAGGGTTTTGTAACCAAGCATCTTCTTGCTATTCATCATAAAGGATGAACTGAAGAACTTTGTAGCCAACCATTCTTCCTCAGTTGGTGTTCTAAAGTCGCGTACTTGGATCCGCGCATTGGTTAGTCACGTACTTGGGAGCCGTGCATCAAAGGTGGAGATTGTCACTACAGATCAAGTCCAATTGGGTATTGGGGTAAGGGTTCAACTGTAGGTTGGTAAGGTACTTGGGATTCCTTTACTTATAACCGCTTGATTTGATAATAGTGGAGTTTCGGGAGTGGTAACCTGAAAATCACCCGGTGGGGTTTTTGCCGTTAGGGTTTTCCCTATTCGTAAACAAATCACCGTGTTATTTATTTTAAGCTGCTTATTTAGTTTTTGGTGATTTGTTTGTGCTTCCATAAAATTGCATGATTAATTGATTAATTAATTACTTGGCTAAATTAATTAATTAGGGTTAATCACAAGGGGTCATTCAGATTGTGACCTATCAATCCTTAGTAAATGGTAGGCTTTTAGAGGGAGAAAATGGATTAGCCTATTGGTGCATGCCTGCTATCACACTTTTGCCTACTCTCTATTTTTCTTTCTCGTTGTTTTCCTTTTCTAGGTTTTGTTACTCTGCTTTTCCACTCTTTTCTTTTTAGTTCTTGCTTACGTGATGTTGTTTTTCTAGTATTGTGGTGATGTGATTGTTGTAATGTTTTGTTACTTTTGCATGACAGAGGCTCCTTATATACTTCCCGCCATGACTAGTTTTTACCATTTTACCCCTTAATCACTTTTGTCGAGGTGTGGGTGTCCTTTCAGACCACCCACTAGTTTGTTAGTTGCCCAACCACCACCATTTACCTATGCTAGCCATGCCACATCCCATTACCAGACAAAGAGACCCATTTTGTTTGCTTGTTCAGCATGGCATTCCCATCTAGATAAGGATGGACATTCTCTCTTACTGTCCCTCATGGCATGCACCTAGTGATTCCAACTCATTTTTCCCTTTTTTGGATGGTATGTCATCCCAGCAAGACATTTCCCCCAAAAGAGTTTGAGTGGGAACCCTAGAATAGGCTCCTCCTTCTCCCCATCGTTAGACCATACCCTCTCTTACCTCTGACCTATGGCCCACCACTTTTGTATTGGCTGGGTACAAGTTGGTGGTGCCTTAGTCTTGTGCGTGCTCTACTTCCGTATGTGTCCAAAGCTTATTTGCTGCTCGTGTTTGCCATGGCCTAAAGGCTAGTCTGTGCATTTTGCTGCTCATTCTTGACCTCTTGTGGCATAAAAAGGTTTCTGAACCTTCATTCTTTATGACTCGATTTCTTCATGGGTTGGGCCTTGCCTGATTGTGAGTTTTTCTCTCTTTAATCCATTCTTTGCTCCTTCCATAGAATTGCTAGTATTTTTGTCATGCCATTTTGTTATTCTTGCAATGGTATTGCTTGGTCTGTGCTTGTTGGGCCTTTTTCTAGGCCTACTGTATGCTTTCTCTTTTACTTAATTACAGTGGCCGAGTATTATCATTGGGCTTGCATTCATGCCACTTGGGGCCTTCTTGACACATTCCGTTGGTCACGGGCTTCCTTAGCCCATTTCTTCCTCCACGGGCATCCTCGGCCCATTTCCTTTCCTCGGGCATCCTCGGCCCATTTCCTTTCCTCGGGCATCCTCGACCCATTCTAATTAAGCATTCCTATCGGCTTTTGCTAAGTCTTTTAGGCTTCTCCGACCTAATTACCACATCCTTTACTTTTGGGGTTGATGGGCTTCCCATCAATCCCTTACTCACTTGATTCATTGCTTTGGGCCTCTTTGACCCATTCTTCCTTGCTTCTATCTCATATAATACCCATGTGTTTACTACTTCTTTCTTTGGGCTCCTCTAGGCCCATTACTTTCTTTGATACCCATTTATTATTTTCTAGGCCTATGATCCATTATTCATGCCATGCAGGTTTAATGGTTTTTCTCCCAATTTACTAACTATTTTCTTCTCATATTGTTGGGCTTCTTCCTGCTATTGGGCTTTTTTGCCAAAATGAGCATCAAAATTCAGCCCCTTGAGCATATGAAGTGCTCCTACGGTTCATATGCGAATAAAAGACTTTTTTTTTTTCCCGAATAGTGGGCCTCACCTTTTTTTTTTTCTTGCCATGAACAGTGTTGTCTCTTTGAATTTCCTAGTTTAGTAGTTATTCTGAAACACAGCTTTTACTTCATTAATTCCATTCCTTATCCAATGGGTAACCCATCGCATCCTTTCGTGTCAGCGTTAATGACGTTGGTACTTAAAGAGATGCCCTTCATATCACTTGACACAAAACACTTTCTCCCTTTCCCTTTTTTCATCGTATCTTCTCCCTCAAACACTCACACCCATTTACTTCTATCAACCATTCCATCATAATGTCGGTGAAAGGCCAAGGTTCTTCCCGTCATAAGGGGAAAGAGATCTCCTCTGATGATCCTAACACGCGAGACGTAGACGAAGAGGCTCCTCACTCAGAATTGGAGCGTTCCGATAAGGAATGAGTACGGCATGATCTCGATAGTGAGTGCTCTCCCCTCATAGACCCATGGTACGACACCTATGCCCATTTTCCAAAAGTGCTCAGTGAGTACACACCTCTGCCACCAGGCTGTGTATGGCTTGCCCTTTGCCATCACAACATGGAGATATCTTCGGCTCCATTGGCTTCTTTGATTCCTAATCTTGTTATCCGCCAAGGTACTTCACTCTCTGTGCCCATTCTTTTCGAATTTGGGTCAGGTACTGTTTTGGGTTGGAAGAAATGAGCGGACGCTGAGTTGTCCAATAAAGGTTTCATGGCGGCACTACAGCAGGCCGGTGGGCTAAAGGCCATTGTTTCATTGCGTTGCTTGTCCAACTACAGGGACTTGTTCAACCTCCGTCATCTAGTCTGCCGATGGTGCACTGCAACCCATACCTTCTTTCTTTCCTGCGGTGAGATTACTGTGACCTTGGAGGATGTGGTAAACCAACTACTTTTGCCTATTCTTGGTGATGTTGACTTTGGTGCCTTGGAGCTTTCTCTAAAGGAAGAAGCCGTGGAGGCCGAGTTGAGGAAAGGGATGAGTGGCAACGTGAAGTTGTCACATTATGTCGGGTTTTTCTTCAAGGCTTTCGTCACTGCTCGCTGTGCGGCCTTCATCACATTTTGGCTTTGTAAGTTCATCTTTGGCTCCCACCCTCATTATACTATGAAGCCTTTGTATTTTCGGTTTGCCATTAAGATATCTGTTGGGGTGAGTCTGCCATTGGAACCCATGTTTCTGGGACATCTATATGTACAGCTAGATATCTTACGAAGTGATAAGGAGTAGGCAGGTTCCTGCCATATATTTTACTTCTTTTTCCTATAGTACCATTTTGCAACATCTGTTGTATAAGCGTTGTGCTAGGCACTTGGCAAAGTGTAGGCCTGTTCGTTTTGCCAAGGAGATATACCAATCGTTTCTAAGAGTTATCATTGATTTCTATGGTTCGTTTGCATCTAATTTTTCGTTGGCTTTTTGTTAGGTTAGTTTGAAGCCATTTGGGCATCTTGCCATTGAGTTCTTTGATAAAGGAGCTGGGTTTTCTTGGAAAGCATATAGGAGTTTAGGTACAGGTTTTACATGTGCTGATTCTACCGTGGGTCCTTTTGTTGATACTGTTGGGACCACCACCCTATTGCCTGGTTTTGATGAGAGGGGTATTACTTACTTGGCAGCCACCAATGCTGGGTGGTTTCCTTATTTGGTTGATGAAGGGATTCAATTTATACATTATTCTACTGATAGAGTGAGGAGGCAGTTTGCGTTGGATCAAGATGTTCCTTATGATTTTTCTGTTATTATGGAGTCTCCCACTTATGTTCGGCCATTCCTGCCATATAGTGCTTTTGAGGAAGGGTATTTGTACTGCTACCATACATGGGTATTGGTAGGCCGTGATGATCTCATTTGAGCAGGAGTTGTTGGGCAGTCATGGGTTTTCTCTCATTCCTCCTGATGGCCTTAGTGCAATCATTTCTGCCAATCCTCGGTTGCTCCTTCCCACCAAGCTTGTGGTGGTATATGTTGGGAAGTAGAGTCGGTCTGCTATATTTGAATGGGTTGAGGAGGAGAGGGGGTGGTTCTAGTATGCTGGTGACTTTCCCATAGGTTGGGAGAAGAGGGTAAAAGTGACAAACCTCCTCGTGCCCATGAAGAAGAGTTCTGCGCCTCGGTCTGCTAAGCCTAAGTCTACTAAGAAAGGTGATGACTCCTCTGAGAATTGTTCAGATATTGTGCCTTTTGAGGGCGACCTTCCTCCTATAGGCAACATAGCCTTGGAGAGTTCTCTTCCTCCTTCTGCTCGTACCCGTTCCAGTAGGCACCCTACTATAGGCAAGTCTAGGCCTACTGCTCCACGGCCATCTGTTGATGCTCTTCCTTTTAGTAGGACCCGAGGTAGCAAAAGGAAGACATCTCCCCTTCCTATGTCTACCATTGCTGAGAGAAGAGTATGTTATCGCTAATCCCATATACTTGTTGACTTATTCCCTTCCTTTTGTCTTCTCTTTTTTTTAGTCTAAGCAAAAAGAGGACACATCTACACCCACCCTATATTGCTTAATAAGCTTGAGTTAGATGTATATCTTTCTCTCTTCCTCTATTCCTTTCTTGCATGTGTTCCTTTTGCCATGTGTCATTATGTGTCCCATTTTCTCTCTCTCTCTCTTCTTCTTTTCGAATATATATGCATCACCACTTATTACGTGTTCCTCTCCTTCTTTTATATATATATATATATATATATATTGTTTCATGTTCTTTAGCCTAAGCCTAAGCCCACCTCCATCTATCACCCCACAACTGAGGAGGTTTCTGCCACCATAAGCACACCCATGGAAGGTTTCCTTGATGGGGCTGATGTGGTGGCTGAGGCCATGACTTCTATTGCTTCTGCTGCTGCACAGGGAGTTCCTGCTGAGACTCCTGCCCTTTCCACCGAGCGATGCTTATAGATGAGGGCGCTTAGACTGAGGGGGTTAGTGAGCCTATTCCTATTCCTGCCGTGACTCTTACTCCCCAAAAGGGAGTTACTCTTTCACCTGCTTCCTAGCCTGAGATTTCCTTTCTTGCTACACCTCTTGTCATTTCAACGAGCAATCCTTTTGCAGCTTAGACTCAGGTCGTGAAGGATGGCTCCTCCTTGGTGGTTACTCCTTCATCCACACCTAGCTCTACCACTCGTGGTCTTAATGCAGACTTGTCTTTTGAGGGATATGAGGAGGTTCTTGAGGATTCTGATGATGAGGAGGGTGATGAGCACAAGGATGAGACTATGGGTGCGTATCTCTCATATTTGTTAAGTTTTCTCTTCACCCTTTATTGTTGCCATCTTCTTCCTTTTTCCTTTTATATGTATTTGCGTGACTTTTTGATGCAATCTCCATTTATTTTGCATATTCATTCTTCTGATTACATAGATTCTTGAGGAGCCTGAGATTGCAGCAGACACAGCGATGCCTACAGCCCTTTCTTCTGCCACACCTACAATACCCGTTTTTGCCATGTCTACAGTACCGGTTTCTGCCGTACCTTCAGCACCTGCTTCTGCCGTACCTACGATACCTACTTTTGCCATTCCTACTGTACCTGTTTCTGCTATTCCCACCACCCCCATTCTTATGGGTCCTGGTATGTTTTCTTTCTTCCATCCTCTTCCCTATCCTTATTATGAGTTCATTCTCTTCATCTATGGATTCCTTATACCACATTTCATATCTTCTTCCAGGTCCGATTCTTACTGCCCTTTTTCAGTTTGAGGTGGGCAGTAATTCTGCCACGGTTCTAGACTTTATGAGCGAGGTTGTAGCCTTCTTTACTCACTTCGACCAGCTTGAGATTAATGACCTCAATCCTGCGGACTTTTGGGGTGCTAGGCCTTCCTATGTTGACTTCCATGGCTTTAGGGTTCCTGGAGATTGTGCTTCTCACTTGGAGGCTGTCTATAGGAGCTGTGGGGATTTCATGAAGGGATTTCTTCTTGGCCGTTTCGCAAGAGAGCATTTTCTGAAGTTATTGGGGAGTGTGATTAATGACATTGAATACAACTTCATCGATACTATTTCTACTGAAAGGATATTGCAGTGGAGGGCGGTGGTATAAAAGTTGATCAAAATGGGCTTTGTAGAATTCATATTAGACCATCTACGTGAGATTGCCCGAGCCTTCTTCATGAAGAAGGTTCAGCCTACTCTGGATGCCATTGATACACGCATTGAGGCTTTGAGGAAGGAGGTGGTGTACTTGGAGGGATGTTGTGAGCACCTTCTTTCTAGTGTTGGTGGATTTAGTCTCTTTAGAGATCAGACTATTATTTCCAAACTTCGTTGATTATGTAGTTTCCCTTTTGTTTCCTTTCCCTTATTCCTCTATATAGTACACTTTATGTTTTCTACAATACTTATTTGGCAACATTTAATGATTGCTATAGTTTAGGTTTGTAAACTATGATACTACACTTGCTACTACTTTTGCTATGACTATAACTATTATACCATATAATTTCTAATACTTCGTAGTTTTTCATTACATTCTGATAAAATCATGTTACAATATTGCCTTGTGACATAATCACTAGAAGGAAAAAAAAAAAAAAAAACGTAGAACTAATTAATCAAAAGGGATAACTACTGATTTTCTTTTAAGCATAATAATATTTTAGCCACTTGCCATTGATGAGATCCATCAGATATTTGCCATCTATCTGGGCCAAACAATAATACACATGTGCTTCTCATATCACAAGGGGTCTCTCCTATTATGGTGAAAACTTGGATGGTCTTGCCATACCTTTCTTGACATGGTCCGCTACCTTTAGCATAAGTTGTCCTTCTACAAACACTCTTTCTCTAGTCATCCTACCATTGGCTTCAGTCATCTTTTGTTTGTACTTGTGGCTACATTCTTAAGTCTCTACCCTTTTTTCGTCAAGCCCCTCTAGGTCTTCACACTTTTCTGTCACAAAGACTTCTTTCTCATTTTCCTTCTTTCGCATCTGCATGTCTCTTAAGAAGGGAGTCATTACTTCTGCTAGGCTCATCACTTTTGATCCGTAGACTAAGGAGAAGGATGAAAACCTTATGGCTGACTTTGGTGAATTTTCATAAGCCCAAAGGGCATCTGGTAGGTGCGTTAACCATCCTTCCATATATTCCTAGCTCATTTTGCCGATGATCTTTATGAGGGTCTTATTTGTCGCCTCTGCTTGCCCATTCCCTTGAGAGTAACAGGGTGATGATCGATGGTGCTTGATCTAGTAGAACTCTAGCATCTTTCTTACATCGCTATTGACAAAGGGCGTGCCATTGTCACTAATAATCCTATGGGGCACCCCAAACCTAACAATTATGTTTTCCTTGATAAAGTTTGCCACTACTCCTCCCATGGCTTTACAGAGTCGTATTGCTTCTACCCACTTGGTGAAATACTCCATAGCCACTAGGATCCATATGTACCCATGTGACGTTGGATTAACTAGTCCCACCAAATCGAGCCCCCAAGTGTGGAAGGGCCATGGGGTGACCATACTGTGTAAGCTTTGCGGGTGGATATGAATCAGGTTGGCTTATACTTGGCAACTGTGACACTTCTTCATGGTAGGCCAATAATAACCCATCTGTACAACTTTTTCTTCCCTTCGTGCTCCCCATACTCTCCTACATGTACTTCCTTTATCATCTCACTTACTTCCTTAAGACCCAAACATCGTAATGGGTTCCCATCATACCTTTTTTTGAAAAGGACTCTGTCATGCAAAAAGTAACGTGTTGCCAATCTCTTAAGCTTATATCTTTCACTGTGCTTCTATGGTAGGATACCTTATGTTAGGTACTCCACGAATGGGCTCCTCCAATCTTCGCTGATGAATATGGTATAGCTTTCCTCTTTGTTTGCTGCAAGCTGATAGGCCTCGCATTGGGTTTGGACTTGGTCCGTATCCTTACCCAAACTTGGCCAATAGAAACCTGCCTTTTGGAGTCTGTAGTAAAGATTGACTTCTCTGCAGAACCTATAGGTTTTGTCATGCACTTCCTTCAACTTTCTTTGGGCTTTCTCTTGCCCCACACATCTCAACAAGATTCCACCTGGCATCCTGTGATACAATTCTCCTTTTACCAAGACGTAGTCTTTTAATGCCTTCAATTTTGCCATGTCTTCTTCTCTCGTCAAAGCTTCTCTTATGGGAATCCTCCAATTTTCTTCACATTTTTCTTCTTAGAACCTCTCCTTTAGGACTTCTATAATGGACTCCTTCTATTTGTTTACCTCTATCCTAGTACTGCTTCCTTCAAAAACTATTTACGACTCTAATGTGGCTAGCACATCTGCATACCGATTTTCGCTCCTTAAAGCAAGCTTTATCTCAAACGTTGAAAACTTTTCCTCCATCTTTTGGGCCATCGTTCTATACAGGGCTAAATTGGGTTCCTTCAAAGAAAAGCTCCCCTTGGTTTGGCAGACCACTAGGTTTGAATCACCCATCACTTTTAAATGCTTAATCCCCATTTTGAGGGTCGTAGGTAGCCCAGTGAGATAAACCTCATATTCTGCGGTATTATTTGAGTGGGGGAATTCCAATTTGAATGAGAGCATAATAGCCTCATCCTTTTTATGATACAGAACTATTCCCACTCCTCCTGAGTAGGCAGTCGAGGATCCATCAAACTTCATTACCCACTCCTCCCTGACTTCTTCTGCCATGGCTACCTCCCTTATGACCTCATCATCTAGTGGGAATTCCTCTTCTCTTGGAAATTGTGCCAACAAGTCTATTATAGCCTAGCTCTTCACTGCTTTGGGCGTTCTCACCTTCAAATCATATTATGACAACTGTAGTAACCACTGAGATATCTTTCTAGAAAGAATTGGTTGCCGTAACAAGGCTTTGATTGCACGAGACTTAGTCATCATCCATACCTCGTAGGCTAAGAAATAATGGCGTAGCCTTTGTAAAGCATATACTATGGCTAATCATGCTCTTTCTGCTCTTGGTAGTGAGTCTCCGCATCCTTCAATGCACGGCTAGTGTAATAAACTAGTTGCTCATCGCCACCTTCATCCTCTGGGGTAATTAACGCGCCTATGGCATATGAGTTGGTGGCTAAGTAGTGCAGTAGTGGGTTTTTGTGGATTGGGGCTTGCATCGTAGAAAGGTTCATCATAATCTGTTGTAACCTCTTAAAGGCTATCTGCTGTGTTTCTCTCCATTCAAAGCTTTGCCCCTTTTTGAGTAATCTAGCGAAAGCCAAAGTAAGTGATGCTAAACCAGGAATAAATCTCCAAATGTATAAGACTTTCGCTAAGAAACTCTTCAATTCTTTCACCGTGGCAGGTGGCTTCATGGTTACTATGGCCGTGGACTTGGTTGGGTCTATATCTATTCCTCTACTATGAACCAAGAAACCCAAAAATTTCTCAGAAGATACTCCAAATGCACACTTAAGGGGATTCATTCTCAACTTGAAAGCCCTACATCTTTCAAATACTTTCCTTAATATTTGGACAAGATCTTCTCAACTTTTTGACTTCACAACTATGTCATCTACATAGTCTTCCAACTCACGGTGCATCATGTTGTGGAATATGGACGTTATAGTACGTTGGTAAGTTGCGCTTGCATTTTTCAACCCAAAAGGCATCACAGTATAGCAAAAATTGCCTATGGATGTTTTGAAGGCAATTTTCTCTGCATCTTTTGGTGCCATTCTGATCTGATTGTATCCGCTAAACCTGTCCATGAATGAAAACATGGTGTTCCCTGCTGTAGAGTCTCTCAATAAGTCCATATTTGGCTACAGGAATTCATCTTTTGGGCAAGCTCTATTAAGATTTTTGAAATCTACACAACACCTTATCTGCCCATTCTTTTTCTTTATTGGCACAATGTTAGATAACCAACATGGATGTTGGATGGGCTTAATAAAACCCGCAACTAGCAACTTTTACACCTCCTTTACTATTTGCTCCTTTATTTCAGCGTGGAATACCCTGACAGGTTGGGCCACTAGCTTGGCCTTAAGGTCCATATTCAGCGTTTGCACCACCAGCCTGAGGTCTAATATGGGTATCTTGCTGTAATCCCATGCGAAAACATCTTTAAATTCTTTCAGCAACAATATCAACTCTGACTTTTCTTCCTCTGACAGTTTTGAACTAATTAAGATGGGTTTCGATTCCTGTGGATTAGATCCTAGGTCAATTTCTTCAAGTCCTTCTTCTGCTGTAACTTGTACATCTTTTTTTGCTATAACTTTCTCCTTTTTCTCCATATCACTTTCTTCCTCCGAACCTTCTTAAGCCACGCAGCACACCAAACTTTTTATGCTGCCATTCTTGCTTGGGGCCCGCTTATGCACCGTATATGGGCTCTTCACACCTTTATAATTTATAGACGATTCTGCCATTAGGGGCCCAAACTCTGACACATTGCGATGCGTCATCTGACTCTAAAGTAGGCGCTTCTTTCCATTTCTTCTTCTGCGACAACAACTTCCTCAGATCAAGCTCTTGGTTATCTGGATGTCCTCCCACCTAGGCACGAAGGTGCCTTGCAGTTTTGACATTGAGCTTTCCCCAAATGGTGCCCATTGGTTGTAGAACATAGTTTCTACTAGATGAGCCTTTGTTTACTCAAATGGTCATGAATTTTCTGCTATTCATATCAGTTTTCCATTCAACCTTCCTTTCACACACTAATGATAAGTGGATGGGACCAATTGGTGCTTATGCAACCACGGCCTTCCCAAAAGCACGTGGTTTGAGACTTTTGTTTTCACCACTTAGAAGTAGGGGTGTCCAACCAGACCCATCAACCGACCCACCCGCCCAACTCGACCGACCTAGCTTGAGAACTAGCCGACTTGATGCCGGCGACGATCGGCGACGGATCTCCGCTCCCAAAACCCGAGATCGGCAGGTTGGTTGATGGGTTAAAGCATGGAAAATCGATTTCCAACCGACTCGACTGGAAAACTCATCGGAAATAGCTTTCTCCACCGATTGAAGTAGTTCGCCGATCTATTTTGTCCGATTTGTTGAGATCTCGACCAATCTCTTCGAGATCAGGCTTAATCTAGTTGAGATTTGCTGAGATCTCTTTAAGATTCAACCTAAACTTGTTGAGATCAGCCAAGATCTCTTCAAAATCTGGTCAATCAAGCAAAAAAAAGTAGATTTTGGCAAAATCTAGCGACGATTCACGCAGTTCGAGCCCGACAGGAAAATGACAACGTTCGACCACCCAAACTATTGCCTTCGGTGGATCAGCGGCAGGTCCAAGTTTAGGAGACCCGAAGTGATCAGGTTGGTTCTGGGTTAGGCACAAACCCGACCCAGACAGACCCATGGACAGGCCTACTTGGAAGCAGGCCAAAGAAGCTATTGGCCCCACCTTTAACCACAGTTAAAATGTGGCCTGCGGTGTACTCATCTCTTCCCCTAAATACTGTTACTTCCATTGGGCATCCCTGAATCTTTCTTTCTGAAATTCCTGTTGCCTGTAAAGTGCTTAGTGGGATAAGATTTACGAAAGCGCCAGTATCCACCAAGGCTCTCTTGATGGGGATTTGATTTATAGATGCTGCCAAGTAAAGGGGCCTCTTGTGGTCTGAGTACCCCACTTCCATATCATCATCACTAAAAATGATCTTACTTGACTCTTACAAGAGGACTCTGTTATTTGTGATTTCTACTGTCAAACATTCTATTCTTGCCCCAGAGGCAATACTTACAAGGGCTTCTGTGGCTATACTTCGCTCTTTTACTGTGAGCCCCAACTGATTGAACAAGTTCTTGAACTTGGAACTTTTCTATAAGGTGGTAATTGCTGCAGTAGGCAGGGTTGAACTTTCCTCTTCATCCTCCCCTATATCTGCGCAAATGACAACTGCTGCTACATCCTTCCCTTTGTGGTTTGGGAATGGGTTTCTTTGAACTTCTGGCTGGGATAGCTCCAGAGTCTCTTCCTTGATTCTTTGGTGCACTAGTCTGCAGAGCGCCCAACATTCTACGATAGGATGTTGCACGTAATTATGTAAGCATTAGAACTGGGAGCACGTCTAGCTCCTTCTGGGTACATGGTAGTGGTGAATAGGTATCGTACTCCCTTCCGTTAACCTTCCTCTTTCTTTCCCCAGTGGATACTGCCATAGCCTGTGGGACATTTCTTTTGTCGAAACTTGGCCTCACTAATTGAGCATTCTTCCTAGCTTTTTGCAACAATTGTGTAAACTAGGAGATTTCTAGATTTTTCAGGACAGCTTTGTACTCCTTAATCATATTTGTCATACACATTTCCACCAACGTCTTTTCTTCACAATGATCATAACAATCAAGTGCTATGTCTTTGAACCTTTTGATGTATTCCATCAAATCTTCGCCATTTCTTTACTTATTTGCTTGCAAAGTCGCAAGCATTACTGTTTCTTCTCCATGGAAGTACTTAGTGTAAAATACATCCACCATATTATCCCATGTTGGGATTTTAGACAAATGTACCAAGTACACGCACGGTCACACAATGATTTAGAAAATTTTCAAAGATATAGGTTCTCGTCTGCCGCATAAAGGCCAATAGTATCAATGAACTTGCTTACATGCTTAATGGCACTTCCCTTTCTGCCATCATATTACACGAAAACTCGTGGTTCATACCTCTCTGGGTATGGCTTGCTGAGTATTCTTAGTGGGTAAGGAGGTCTTCATGCATAAAACCTTTCTTTGGGCACTTTAGCCCTCTTCTACTCTAGGAGATCTGCACTTCAGCCATAGTGATGAAACACTGTTCTGCATTCTACGAAGCACCTCCAACTGGTGTCTCCTTCTTGTCCTCCGCATGCTTGGGTCATGCTGGCTTCCTTTTTCCTTCGTCTTGTCCACTTTCATTTGATGGATTTCTTCCATCATCTACTGCTATGAGTGTTGTAGCGACTGAAACACCTCGATAAAAACATTGGCATTCTCAGTGGGGATTCCTTACTGTTGCTGAGGTTCAGCCCCCATTCTATTGACACCTTTTGCCTTGTTAGGCTATTGTTGGTGAGGCGTTGTTGGCCTCGACTCTGCCTGCGAAGGCACAATACTCATGTTTCGTGTTGCCTTGGATCTTGGGGGCATGGTTTGCGAGGGCTTCCATCTTCTATCCCTCTATGTTTCCCAACTCTCTAGTGGATTCACCAATTTAAATGTGGTGGGCACTGGGCTGCCTCCTGCCACACTACAGCCCAAAGGTTCTACGTAGGAAAGTCAGGACCAATCCAATTGCAACTCACCTTGAACTGGCTTGTGCATAAACTAAAGCCCTTTTGTTGAAACTTTGGTCACATGCCCATAGCAGATGACACTGTTACAAAAGAGTTATGGCAGGCAAGTATAATATAACAATAATAAAGGATAAGCGCTTACTGTTAGTCAAACCAAGCAAAGAACTCCAAATTAAAGAAAAGAGCAACACGACAATAGAAAAATGCATTATAAGAAGAAATGATAATAATAATAATAAAAGAAAAGGTAACACCGATAATCAATAAGATTAAAGGAGAAAAGGTTAGTCTGTCGTGCTTAGTTGTATTATGGAACTAAGACCAAAGAGGGAACCACTTCCTCAATGTGGATAATCTCACAGGAAGATCTTGATGTAGAAATTACCCACTTTGAGAAGATGGGCCTAAATGGCTTATGCCTAAGAAATTCTTAATCCTTAATAGAGGGTAGGCTTTTAGAGGGTAGGCTTTTAGAGGGAGAGAATGGATTAGCCTATTGGTGCATGCCTGCTATCACATTCTTGCCTACTCTCTATTTTTCTTTCTCATTGTTGTCCTTTTTTAGGTTTTATTACTCTACTTTTCCACTCTTTTCTTTTTAGTTCTTGCTTGTTCACTAGTGCATGTTGTTTTTCTGGTGTTGTGGTGATATGATTGTTGTAATGTTCTATTACTTATGCACGGTGGAGGCTCCTTATATACTTCTTGCCATGATTGGTTTTTACCATTTTACCTCTTAACCACTTTTGTCTGGGTTTGGGTGTCCTTCCAAACCATCCATTGGTCTATCAGCTACCTAGCCACCAACATTTACCTGTGCTGGCCGTGCCACATCCCATTACCAGACAAAAAAATCTATTTTGTTTGCTTGTTCACTGTGGCATTCCCATCTAGATAAGGATGGGTATTCTCTCTCACTATCCCTCATGGCATGCACTTAGTGGTTCCAACTCATTTTTCCCTCTTTTGGGTGGTATGTCATCCCAGCAGGATATTTCCCCCAAAAAAGTTTGAGCGGGAACCCCAGAGTAGGCTCCCCCTTCTACTTACTGCTAGACCATACCCTCTCTTACTTTTAACCCATTGCCTACCACTCTTGTATTGGCTGGGTACAAATTGGTGGTGCCTAAGCCTTGTACGTGCTTCACTTTTGTGTGTGCCCAAAGCTTGTCTGTTGTTCATGCATTTGCCATGGCTTAGAGGTCTATATGTGCATTCTGCTACTCATTCTTGACCTTTTGTGGCGTGAATAGGTTTCTAAGCCTTCATTCTTTATGACTCGCTTTCTTCATTGGTTAGGCCTTGCTTGATTGTGGGCTTTTCTCCCTTTAACCCATTCTTTGCTCCTTTCATAGACTTGCTAGCATTTTTGCCATGCCATTATGTTATTCCTGCCATGGTATTGCTTGGATTGTGCTTGCTAGGCCTCTTTTCGGACTTATTGTATGCTTTCCCTTTTACTTAATTACAGTGGCCTAGTATTATCATTGGGCTTGCATTCATGCTACTTCGGGCCTTCTTGACCCATTCCGTTGCTCACGGGCTTTCTTGGCCCATTTCTTCCTCCTTGGGCATCCTCAGCCCATTATAATTCTGCATTCCCATGGGCTTTTGCTTTTACTAAGTCTTTTAGGCTTCCCCAGCCCAAATTACCATATCCTTTACTTTTGGGGTTGATAGGCTTCCCATCAACCCCTTACTCACTTGACTCATTGCTTTGGGCCTCTTTGGCTGATTCTTGTTTACTTTCTATCTCATATAATGCCCATGAGTTTACTACTTCTTTCTCTGGGCTCCTCTAGGCCCGTTGCTTCCTCTGATGCCCATTTATTATTTTCTTGGCCTATGATTCATTATTCATGCCATTTGAGCTTAATGGTTTTTCTCCCAACTTACTAACTCTTTTCTTCCCATATTGTTGGGTTTCTTCCTGCTATTGGGCTTTTCTGCCAAAATGAGCATCAACATATGGTTATTTTAACAAGTCCATTTTAATTGGGTAAAATTTAGATACAATTCATTAAGTGCAGTACATTAATTAGGTTCTCCATTGGCTTTTAGGCTATGCCAATTAGGTCATTGCCAAAAGGCCTATATGAGAGAAAGGCTTTACAAATTTAATTTGAAAATTAGTTTTACTAAATTGTGAATCAATAAAAATCCTATCCAATTGTTCTAAAATATATATATATATTTTTAAAATTGTTGTAAGTGTGCCAAATTACCATTGATGATCAATTTCCTTTAACAATTCAATGCTTAGAATTTTTGTAAACAAGTCCCTTGATCAATTTTAGTCAACCAATCACCTATAAAGCCAAACATCAAACAATCTCTCTCTCTAAATTTAAATTGGAAATTAGATTTTATCTTTCCTCACCTTACATGAACCATGATATTAGATTTTCTATATATGATTAATCTTGATTGGTCAGTATTTAATTTATAGAGTTATGTGATAATGTTGGGTTATAGATTGACCCCGATTAATTAATTAAATTACCTAAATTGATTAATTAGGTCAAATTACATGCAAATCATGGAGGAACAAATAAATTACCAAATAAACTAGAGTGTAGAAGAAATCAAATTTAACACGGTGATTTGTTTACTAATGGGGAAAACATTATGCAAGGCAGAAACCCCATCGCTGAGTGAATTTCAGGTTACCACTTCCAAGAATCCACTAATCAAGAACAAGCGGTTACACGTATAAGGAATCTTGCACTACCAAGCCTATCCCAAAATACCAACCTATAGTTGAAACTTTGCTCCAATCCCTAATTGGACTTGATTTTGTAGAAGACTTCTTCCTTTACATGAATTCCAATACGTGACTAACTTCTTTGCACGAATCCAAGTATGTGACTAACTCTACAACAACCCTTTAATTGTTGTAGTTGATTTGCAATAGCTTTACTTAGAAACATCAATAAGATCTTTAATTGTTGGTGCTAGAGAATTTGTTTGGTTACAGAACCCAAAGGCACACAAAATGCAACAATATCTCTTTCTTCTGTACGAGGAGGCTAAGTTTCAATAAGAAAACTTTATGGAACTTTCTAGGGTTAGGGTTTTCTTTCTCCACCTCCTTATTTAAATAGAAGCTTAATGGGCCTTTTAAATGGGCTCTCTTATTCATATTAGGTGTACACAAACCCATAAACAAATAGCCAATTAGAATAAAACATTGTAGGCTAAATCTGAAATCCGTCAGCTCAATAGATTTAGAGGTATCAAGCTTCTTTAAATTTTGATAGATCTATAGGTATTAGGACCTGTAGATTCAATTTTTTCTTAAGTAGATCTTGAGTAATCTTTATGTCTTCAATGAAATCACTTGTTTTGACTTAGTAACACACTTCTTGATATCCTAAACACATATTAGATCTACTCAATTATAAGTGCATTTTGTCAAAAGATATGCCAATACTTAGAAAATATGGCCCTAGCAATCTCCCATTTGGCAATCTGTGACAAAACAACTACAACAATTATGAGAGAAAATTAACTTAAAAATCTTCCCAATTGATTAACATAGAAAATAAACCTTTTTTAAAAGATTTGAACCTTGGAAGTTGCTGCAAGAAGAAGGCTCGGAATCTTGACTTGGCTTTAACCTGTCTTTCCTGAAAGGCACTAAACAAGCTCAAGAAAACTTTTATTCACAATGCTATCAAAATAAACAACAAGAATATCTCAATCATAGCATGTGAACCAAAGCATAAAGATACACATCTCAAAATATATCAGTATCAAGGTGTATCAAACTAACTCTCCCCCGAAGTTAATTACATCAAAAAAAAAAATTTCCCTTTTATATGAAGTTCTCCCCTTAAATTTATTACTCCCCTTGAGTAATAACATTCAAATCTCAAATTTCTCATCCTTTTGACATGATTGTCAAAGGTCATAGAAAGCCAAAAAACTTGATCGGAGACAGACAAAAAACTGACATAGAGGGAATAAGGAGAACAAGAAACCATAGACCTAAATGAAAAACATGAAAACAAGATGCTATGGACACAGTGGGATAACAAAAAATAAGCAAAACATGAAAAACATATGAAATGCATGAAAGAAGAGCTCAATCTATCGGGAGGTATCGAGGGAGGTGTTGAGGAAGACGTCGATAGATTGACACTAGTATCGAGCAAACAGAAAGTTGAGAAAATAGGCTTGATGTATTGGGGTGGTGTTGAGAAAGAACTTGATGTATTGAGATACATAAAACACAAATTTTCATGCAACTGCAATATGAAACACATGCAAAAATAAAAACTCAACACCGTGAACCAACCTGGATTAAAAAAAGTTAAACATGTGAATGAACGACTCAAATCTCAAGACTCCAAAAAACATTTTAAAGAAAAAGCAAAAATTTTTGTTTAAAAAAACTCTCACTAGTACAAGAGAAACTTTAAATGGCCATGATTGTACTTGTATATTTGTATCAATAGTAGCAAAGAATTGTGTGTTGTGTGTGAAATTTTTGCAAGTAAACATAAGTATCTCATCATGCAAAAATAATGATATAGGAGAATAAAAGGCACTCACACACAATCATAACTGTTTGATGGGGATTATCATCTTTAAGGTATATCCTATAACTCCTACATTTCCTAGAAACATGCTTGCAACTATATTTAAAAGCATTTGTTTCTTTTTGCTTTTTCATTTTCTTTTAAGCACAATGAAGCATATCATGCATGGACATAATAGAGATAAAAAAGAAAATACCCTTTGTTTTTCTATTTATTCAGCACCCTTTTCTTTCTATGAAAGTACTACTTCTTACCGAGCACAGCTTTTATGAATTACACAAATGTGTTTATAATTGATGAGTTTTAGTGGTGAGATGATTATTTATACTTTTCTCCTAAGATTTTTTAGTCATTCCCATCAAAAAGAGTGATATAGATATAAGTAAGAAAGATTAACCCATACATACAAATCACACAACGCATTACAAAGTTCACAATACTTAGTTGTGCAGGAAGTTGCTCATCTAAGCTACAAGAGATACAATGTTACAAAACCTTGTTTCATTGGCCATTCAAGGTACATAAGTACTAGCATACACAAACACAAATTGTTTTTGTATTTTTATTTTTTTTTCTTTTTTATTTTTCTTTTCTTGAAAGCAATAAAAGAAATAAATAAAAAAATACACATGCAAAAATAAATATATGCAAAACTATGCAATGCATGGAAGCATGATTCCAAAAACAGATAAGAAATCAAGCATGAAAGTCCTACTATAGATAGAAAGCATTAAAGTAGAGGAAAAACAGAAAGACAATTAAGTCTTAGGATCCTTCATCATCCACATCGCATGAGTCTTTGGCTGTAAAGATGAAAAGACACATGTCCTAGTATGCCTACTAATGGACATAGAGGAATTAGAATTCCATTGAAATTGAGTTGAAAAGCTCAAACTTTAAATAACTCACTAAGAATAGGTATAGAGCATTTAAACAAAGGATGAGACCTATTAGATACTCACTTATGAGGAAACAATTTAAAACAGTTAGGGCTAGTGTGACCAAAAGCACCATAATGGTGACAAACATAAGTAGGTTTAGACTTATTAGGCTTCCTAGAAAGAGATCTAACCTTAGAGGTTGACAAAGACCTGAACTTAGGACAATTATGTCTAATATGACCAACAACATGACAATGATGACAAGTGGGGACAAATTTTGATTTTTCTTTCAGCCTATGAGGAGTTTTAAACATAGGTTTAGAAACTTTAGTATTAACATCAGATTTTTTTACCTTTGTCTATCCAAGCAATATTAGCCTTCAAGTCTTCATTATTCCTTTTAAATGGAGGAATATAACAATCTTTCTCTTTAGAGTTAGGTTCAACAAGAAGTTTGACACTAGTTAATTTTTCAATTTCAGTTTTAGATTCAACTAGTTGCTCTTCCAAATTCTTAATTTTGTCCACTTGACATGAAAGTTGATTTTTTAAATTCTCATTTAATTTAGTTGCTCCATCCAATTTTGCAATCAATTCTTTTCAAGTTTGACCTTCACAAATTTAGCCTTAAATTTTGCAAAGCTTTTAACCAATTTAACATGAAATTTATAAAGCTTACAATAGGTATCTTGAATATCATTATCATCATTCTGCACAAGATCATGCAAAACAAAACAATCAATAATTTCCATGACAACAGAGGTTAATGGATCATATAGCAGAGATTAAAAATCTAATAAGCTTATGCCTACTCTAATACCACTTGTTGGGTTATAGATTAACCCCAATTAATTAATTAAATTACCTAAGTTGATTAATTAGGTCAAATTACATGCAAATCATGGAGGCACAAACAATTAACAAAATAAATTAAAGTGCAACGGAAATTAAATTTAACATAGTGATTTGTTGACTAATAAGGAAAACCTCTTGTAAGGCAAAAATTCTACCGGGTGAATTTTAGGCCATCACTCCCAAGAATCCACTAATCAAGAACAAGTGGTTACAAGTATAAAGAATCTTACCACTTTTATGCCTATCCCAAAATACCAACCTACAGTTAAACTTTTGCTCTAATCCCTAATCGAACTTGATCTTGTAGAAGACTTCTTCCTTTGCATGGATCCCAATACGTGACAAACATTTTTGCCCGAATCCATGTACGTGACTAACTCCACAGTAACCCTTTAATTATTGTAGCTGATTTGCAATTGCTTCACATAGAAACACCAATAAGATCTTTAATTGTTGGTGCTAGAGACTTTACTTGGTTACAAAACCCAAAGACACAAGAAACTAGAAACATCTCTTTCTTCTGTAGAAGGAGACTAGGTTTCAATTAGAAAACCTAATGAAGCTTACTAGGGCTAAAGTTTTCTTTCTCTACCTCCTTATTTAAATAGGAGCTTAATGGGCCTTTTAAATGGGCTCTCTTATTCCTATTAGGCTTACACAAACCCATAATCAAATAGCTAATTAGAATAAAACGTTGCAAGCTATATTTGAAATCCGCCAGCTTGATAGATTGAGAGGTATCAAGCTTCATTAAATCTCGATAGATTTACAGGTATCGAGGAGGTATAAGGACTTGCAAATTCAATTTTTCTTGAGCAGTTCTTCAGTAATCCTCATGTCTTCAATGAAACCACTTGTTTTGACTTATCAACACATTTCTTGATATCATAAACACATCTTAGATTTATCCAATTACAAGTACAATGCATTTTGTAAAATGAAATTCCAATACATAGAAAACATGACCCTAACAAATAAAATTTTTGTTTGGAAATATAAGTTGACAGAGTTCGGTGATTCAATTATTAATTGAATTCATAATTTTTGTTGTTGTTGAGAATACTAAGTATTTTTAACACATACACATGGGGAGAGGGGAGAAGGTTTTTTAAAGAAACTTACAATAGTGTATATCCAAAAGAGCCTAAATTCATAATATTGACTTAGATAAACTAAATTCTATTATTAATTCTACATTTTAGGTGGATTAATCATTCTATTAATTTAAAAGTAGAGTCCAAATCTTATGTCCCACTCTTCCTGCTCCACTATATACTCTACAAATAAAAACATGCCACATGTCCATCTATTTTATTAAATACTAAATTTATGTCTTCTATTATTTCAATTATCTAAATATGATGGGTTATTTATTTATTTATTTTAGGAAATTGAAATAATAGAAGGTATAAATTTAGCATTTAATAAAATGAATAAACACTTGGCATGTTTTTATTTGTAGAGTATATAATAGAGTAGGAAGAGTGGGACAGACGATTTGGACTCTTAAAAGTAGACGTCGGCAAAACTAAAATACAAAACCTAGTGGTTGAAATGCTTTTCTTAATTTTTGCTTTTAAACATTTATTAATGAGAGATGCTACGTCTACAACAATTTTACAATATTTTTACAACAAATCATAGGTGGTTAGTTGTTATTGGTTCAAATTTAAAACTAACACTAAGATTACTTTTTTACCCCAACAATAATAACCAGTAACAACTTGCCACTTAAGATTTGTTGTAAAAATGTTGTAGACGTATCATTTCTCTTTATTAACATAGGCAATTGACTACTGTCTCTCTACCACACGCTGTGATTTTTATATTTATTATTATACAGGCGGATATGGACTTCTCTCTTTACTACACACGCTCAGAATGAATTGGCCTTTTATAAGAGAATTTTCAGCCGCTGGGTTACTATTTGTTTTTCTTGCCCACTAGTGAATAATTAAAGCAAGTGCATTGACAGGATTGGGACTCTGGTGGTGGAAGCATATAATTCCAAAGGCTACGAGGCATTACGAATCAGCTCACGTCTAGTGCGCTCTCCTTATGACAAAGCAGATTCCCCAAATTTAAAATTACATCACCAAGAAGTTGCAACTACGTTATCTGAAAAAAAAAAAAAAAAAAAAAAAAAAAATTCACCAAAACTTGTATCCATGCAAGCTTTAATGGAAAAGACGTGGACCGGAGAATTGGGGACTTTCTACAAGACTCTTCTTATTTGTCCAAATTTTATTTTTTTTTTGGTTATTTTTTTGGAGGTGGATGCGATTTTTGCGTAAACTTTCTTTTCTATAAAATAAAGTGAAGCTTGGTCCAGTACAATATACGGAAATATAATACGGATAGGACT
The DNA here is from genome assembly GCA_030445155.1 of Quercus variabilis. Taxonomy (NCBI): domain Eukaryota; kingdom Viridiplantae; phylum Streptophyta; class Magnoliopsida; order Fagales; family Fagaceae; genus Quercus; species Quercus variabilis. Next base: position 29,837,501 of record CP129450.1, on the reverse strand, counting down.
TAGCTTACTTTTAGTGCTGAGTCAATAAAATACAGACACATGTATCTTGTCATTGAAGTCAAGTCTTATTCTTGTGCTTATTATTGTGGTGGGCCTTTTGTGTTGTTAGGCTTTGATCTCTCCTGCTATACCACGGTCAGTGATTCTGAAGTAAGAGAGTTGTAACTGACCTAAGTGAAATACACCTTATACTAGTTTGTGCACAAGTTGGATTATTCCAGTATAGACACACCTTGACAAGGGTTTTAAGTGTATGGCGTGCCCACGGTAGAAGTAACTGTTACAAACATTACAACAAGAAACATAATACAGTAGGATAACTATAACATTTTACAAATAATACAAATGCTTAAATAACAAAACCAAGGAATCTAACAAGATTATAGCAGAATAATATCAATAACAATGTAACAAATTAATCATTCATCAATTGAAAAGTAAAACTCGTTTGCCAAAGATTGAAATGGACTTAGCTATTCAACAAACACAAGTCTAAAAAGGGAGTTGATCCCCAATATGAGTAACCTCAGAAAAGACTTCTGCCATAGAAATTACACACTTTGGAAAAAGGACCTAGATGGCTTAAACTCTAACTCTTAACTTCTCAAAGAATGAGCCTATCAAAAGGGAAAGAAATAGGTAGTCTATTGATACATGCCTCTATTCCTATCACTTAAGTTTTTCTCTGATTTATGTGTTCTTCTTTTCTTTTCTCTCTTTATCTTCCTTATTCTATCTCTATTTCTTGCCGTGGTTGTTGTCCCCTTTCATTTTTCATAACTATTGCCTTTTATACTATCTGTCATGACAAGATTTACCATTTTTACCCCTCAACCGCTTTTGGCTCATTGTGGGCGTCCTTCCAAGACTGCCCACTGGCCTGCCGGCTGCCCAGCCACTACCATTACACTATGTTGGCTGCACCACACCTCATTCCTAGACAAAAATGGCTTGTCTTGTCTCTTACCTCTCTTTGTTTTCGCTACTTTCATCAAGATAAGGGTTAAACCTTTCTGTCACCTACCTCTATGGTAGGGATGGCAATTTAAATCCGACCCGCGGATAACTAGCCTAGCCCAACCCTAATGGGTCAAATTTTACCTGGCCCGATAAAAAATAGGGTTTGGTATGGGTTTTATTTAAAAAAAAAAAAAAAATTTCGGTTCAGTTTTGGATTTTTTCAAAACCCAGCGCGAAACCCGATCTAGTTAAGACCTGGTTACCCTGAAATTACAAAAAAAACCCCATAAATATATATATATATATATATATATATATAGTTGTAAACCCTAATTTCCTAACCCATCCACCTCTCATAATTTGATCTCATTTCAATCTCTCTGTCACTCACGCCTCAACCCCTTACCTTAACCCTCAATCTCTCTGTCACTCACACAGCCACGCATAAAAGCACGTTTGGGTAAGGATCGATGGGTTTCATCTCTCACCGTTTGGTCATTGGATTAGTTTCTCACCGTTTGAGGTATTTTAATTTCTTCTTTGGCTGTTTTTCACTCATCTGCTTGCTGTTTAGGTCGCAAAAATTGGTTTTGTTTTTCCTTGTTTTTATTTCATTGTTTGGTATGATGAGTTCATTCAGTCAAGTGGATCGGTTTCTCAATCTGCACTCTGCATCCGCTCACTTCAAACTTCATAAGACCAATCAAGTTGAAATATTTAGAAATATTTGGAGTAATTCGGTTGGTTCAAGTTGATGTGAATAGTTTTTGGTCAAATTGATTGATTGATTTTTTTAATTCTTTTTATGCTATGAATTTTGGAAGTGATGGGGCAATGCTATGAAATTTTATAAGAGTGAATCTAATTGTGAACAACTATGGATATAAATATACACACATTGCATTATAAGAACTAAATGAAATAGATTTAGCTTACAATTAGAACTTTTAAGCATTACTTTGAAGAGGAAAGCCTTTTTTTTTTTAAATAAATAAAATAAAAAATATATGTGGCATTCTTCATGTAATGACTTTTAAATTTATGCACAACTCATGTGCCCACATGGGACTGAATCATCCATTGATCTGTATTGGGCTTTATGTACTTCAAATTTATTTGGAGGAATTCATAGGGTATTAGTTTGAGTTCCCTAATGGTATTATCATAATGTGATATCTTTGTGCCTCAGAAAGAAATCCATCACTGCTAATTTGTGCCAATGGAAGAAATTGTTTACTGTTTTTTGTGTTTGTTGGGAATGCAGAGCCTAAAACGGAGATGGAAGACACAAACAAATCTGGTTCTTCCTCGCCAAGCGGCTTTCCCTTGAGAACCGGATGTTGTCCCTTGCCAGCTATGCGGTCTCCTTCGCCATTTTCACGATCATCCTTGCCATTATCGCCTGGTAGCTCACCTTTAGGATCACCATCAACATTAAATAATGAGTAAGTGTTTGAATTTGTAGTTAATCATGTTTAATTATGATTGGATTGATAGAATTTGTGAATCTATGTAATTATGAATTTGTGAATTTGTGAGCCAATTAGGAGTCCAAAATCTCCAGTGATGGACTTAGTGGAAGAAGACTTAAAGGTAGAGAAACAAGAAGGGACAGGGGAAGAGGGAGAGCAAGAGCCTACAAATGAGGACTTGGATACAAGTAGAAAAAGAAAGACTACCTCAGATGTTTGGGATCATTTTACAAGGAATAAAGTTGATGGAAAATTTAAAGCCCAGTGCTATCATTGTAGCAAACTTTACTTGGGTGATTCTAGCCAAGGTACAACCCATTTGCGTAATCATTTAGCAAGATGTTCATGGTTGAAGTTTAAAGATATAAGGGATATGTGACGACAAGTCGTAATTAAACAACAAAATAAGGTGGATGAAACTATGAGTTTAAATGCTTACCAATTTGATCAAGTCAAAGTAAGGAATAAGCTTTCTCGTATGGTCATCCTACATGAATACCCCCTTTCAATAGTTGACCGCATTGGGTTTAGAGAATTTGTGGCTTCTCTTAAGCCTTTGTTTAAACTTGTCTTAAAAAATACTTTGAAGAGTGACATTCTTAAAATCTATGATAATGAGAGAGAGAAAGCTTTGAAGATGACGGACAAGAATGGAAGTAGGATGACAATTACAAATGATATGTGGACTTCAAGTAACAAAAAGAGAGGGTTTATGGTCATTACTGCTCATTTTATTGATCATACTTGGACGTTGCAAAGCCGGATTTTAAGGTAATTTTTTTTCTATAAATTGAATGTTAAAGACTTTATGTTAAATTGAATGTTTATTGAGTTATGTTATAATTATTCATATTATTTTTCTAGGTTTGTTTATGTTCCTTCTCCACACACGAAAGATGTCCTTGCTAAAGTACTTGTTAATTGTTTTTTAGAGTGGAACCTTGATAGGAAGTTGTCCACAATAACTGTTGATAATTGTAGTACTAATGATGTCATGATAAGACTTCTCTTGAATAAGCTTGATACTAGTTCTCTTATTTTGGGTGTGTTTATTTTGTATATGAGGTGTGCTGCACATATTTTGAATTTGATTATTCAAGATGAGTTGTCTCTTATTGGTGATGGTATTTAAAGAATTCGTGATAGTGTGATTTATTAGACTGGATCACCAAAAAGAAGGCAAAAATTTGAAGAAAATGCACGTCAATTACGTGTTCAATGCACCAAAGAGTTAGTCTTAGATTGTAAAACTCGTTGGAATTCAACTTACTTAATGCTTTCTACTGCATTGATTTATAAAAATGTTTTCTCACGTTTGGCTAAACATGAAACATCTTATACTTGTTTGCCACATGATTATGATTGGGAGATAGCCAAAGATATTTGTGAGAGGTTGGAGTTGTTTCATAGTGTGACTGAGTTTTTCTCTATTCGTAAGTACCCCACAACTAATATGTATTTTACTTTGGTGTGTGAGTTGAAAATTGCATTGAATGAATGGAGTTTGTCTTCAAATGAGATGATAAGTACGATGGCAAAAAGCAAACTTGTTAAATTTAATTCTTATTGGGCTAATGTTAGTGTTGTTATGGTTGTTGCTGCTATCTTAGATCCAAGATATAAGATAAAATTGTTAGAGTTTTATTATCCTAACATTTATGATGATAATTTTGATTTGGAGATTGAAAAAATTAAGAATCTTTGTTATGATTTGCTTGATGAGTATGGAGATATAAATGAGTCCCCTGTAGATAATGAAGGAAGTTCTCACATTCCTGAATGTACTTCAAGCCCTATGGCTCAAATGAAGTTTAGGTTGAGTGGGGCAATGTCATCTTTTGATTTGTTTGTGAACAATAGTTCAAGTAGTTCAAAGAAACATGAGAGTGCTAGAATGAAATTTGATCATTTCATTGATGAGAGAGTGTTGAAGAGGAGTCAAGATTTTGATATTTTGGCATGGTGGAAAAGTAATGGTCTCAAGTATCCTACTTTACAAAGGATTGCAAGAGATATTTTAGTTATTCTTGTCACAACTGTTGCTTCAGAATCTGCCTTTAGCATTAGTGGGAGATTTTTAAGTCCACACCGTAGTAGGCTAATCCCAAGACTATAGATGCAATGATGTGTGCTCAGAATTGGTTATGAAGTGAAATCAACAGTTAGCAATTGTCTAATTTTTATTTATAAAATCAAAATTGTATTTTTATATTTGTTAGTTACAATTTGATGAAGTTTATTCCATTTTTTAATTCATTGTTGTTGTAGGTTCTTTAACTCTGTCTGGAGATTGTACACTTCAATCAATTCTTGATGATGGGGAGCCTAATGAAGAGGATGGGAGTTGTGTCACAATTGTGGAGAATTAGACATTTTGTATTAATTTAGTAGCCTTTTTAATTTCTTAGACTTGTTGGATTAATTTGTTGGTTTGTAATTATTCTAAGCCTTTTTAGCCTTTTGTAATTTCTTAGCCTTTTTAATTTGTTGGTTTGTGGAGGAAAAGACATTTTGTAATTTCTTAGCCTTTTTAATTTCTTAGACTTGTAGGATTTATTTTGTAGCCTATAGTGTTGTTTTAAGAACCTGTAGTGGCATTTTTTAACTCGACCTCCATGAAATCGAGTTATAGGTAAAAGAAATTGCTTATAACTCAATTTCATGAAGGTCAAGTTAAAAAATGTCACTATAGGTCCTTAATACATCACTATATACTCCTTAAAATGCCACTATAGGGTTCCAAGAATTTTTTTTTTTTTTTTTTTTAACTCAATTTGTAATAAATCAAGTTTTAAAAGAGAAACATTTTCGTAATTAGTTTGAGAAGGGAGGCATAAAGCTATTTAATTCGCCTGAAAAGGGCAAAGGGCAATTTTGTCCCCATATTTTTCCCCCTAATTCTTCATCAAACACCAACTGCCTTCTCAAATCTTTATATCCAGAACATTAGAATGAAAAAAAGACGACTAAAATGGGAGTCAACAAAATCACATGGGCTAGTTGATGTCTTTTTTCTTCTTCTTTTTGATTTCACATGGGCAGATGTCTGAATGGCATATATAAAAAAATAAAACCATGCAAATGTCTAAGTTCCATTGCAATAACTTTATTCAAAGGCACGTAATAAAGTACTTTACACACGTATTCGTGTGCAACTTCTATCCAAGTTCACTGGTTGTTTTACTCTTTTTACGTTTAGAGTCTCTTAAACTTTTGCAGTGGCACATTTTTGTCGGGCCCTCTAGGCGACAATGCCATGTCATAAATAAATTCTTCCATATCAAATATATGAAAGTATATTGGATTAGGGTCCAATATACTTATGAATGGAAATCGAAATTGGTTAATTTTTGTTTTAATTTCTCCTGGACCTGGTTCTAAGTTAACTCAGTCTCAAACCCAAACAAAGTTTGACTGAGAATTCAGATGGCATAGTCCAAATGTTACGTAAAATCTGTCCCAAAAAGTCATTAACTAACTATGTGAAATCTTGGGGTTGATTTGTGCTAACTGCTAAGTACTGTCAATATGGCCTCATGGCCATGGTAAAAAAGAATATATGTGAGGGTGACAGGACTACTCCATGACAAGGCACTAATAATTAAAGGCATGCATATAAAACGAATATACATTACCAAAATCTATACCTTGCAACATCAAATTATTGAGGATAGTCTTAATTAATTAACCAATGTGCACTGAATTTTATGTTTTGTCTTGTAAGTTACAAGAAATGATGATATCATTGTATGCAAGAAGCGTAAAAAACAATTTCATATATATTAAATTTGTGACCACATATCGATAAGGAGACTACGAAGACTTGTTCTCTCTTTTAAAAATTAAAAGTGACTACTTTCATTAATATATATCTTCGAGCCATTTGATGCTGTACACGCATGCCGTGTAAAGTTAAAGTACCCATATGGATAAGGTTTTTTACTTTTTCTTTACTTCGTAAGCTTTAGCATCTTCTTCTTCCCCTTTCCATTTTTCCTCCATGCACAGTGATCGTCCTTTGTTTAAAGATTTGCGTCACTGCGCCACTTCATCGACTTTGATAGTGAAAAGATTGTACACGATGATGAAAAGTTGCTACACTAAAGGTTTGGATAATTAAAGAAACCTATGAATGGGGAAGAATCCAAATAAATTTATGATGAGAAAGGGAAAAAAAGATTAACAGATAACAGAAACCATATGGGAATGGAGGTCAAAGAAGGAAATGTGAGGTGGAAGCTAACATGCATTTGAGGCAAAAGTAAAATAGAATTGGCTTTAGTTTTGCCTTATCAAGATATGGTTTTTTTACTATAAAAATATACCTTTTAATTATGCCTTTTCTCATTTTTAAATCTCTCTACATTATCGTGCCAAAATTGTCTTTTTATTCATTTTCATATTCAAGATTTTGATAGATGACAGGATGAGTGCTTCGATTAACATTTATAATTTAATAGAATTAATATTGAACAAGTTGCATTATATTCATGCATTTACACGTTGTTCTTCCATCTGTCTTTTGACGAGAGCCTAAAGGTGACTAATACATTATTATTTTTTTTCCTTCTTATTACTGTTAATACTAATGTATGTCATCAAACCAAATCTTATTCAAAATATATGTTCCTAAATATAGATAAGTAAACTTTTTTTGTTAGAAGCCTTCTACATATTTCAAAAACTTTTTTTTTTTTTTTGCATTTGAAGAATTATAAATTTTTTTTAAGAAGAAACTAAAATTACAGATTTCTTCGTTTAAAGGTACAGATTTGTATTGCATTTGTCACCTATGAAAAATGAGGATTTCCTTTTTATTTTTATTATTGTTATATTTTTCATATAACATCACCTACCAATCTGAGAGTTGTTAAATCACAAATTCTCCCAAAATTTTAAATTATTAGAAAATTATGAATTTAATTATTTTACCATAATTCTAATATGAGTAATGTAAGTAACATTAACATTAATACAAATAAATACAAATCCGCAGTCTAGCAGCTAAGTATGGATAAGGATCCTGCCTTGGGAAACATATGGGTTTAATTATGTTGCATTGTCGGAGCATGAATTGCGTGTGTTTTGTTTTAAAACATCAAATACATATATTATAGGTCACAGCTTTTCTTTTCTTGCTGAGGGGTACTTTATTTTAAGGTTATCATGACTTGGAAAAGCACTGCATGCGAACACAAAGCATCAACATGACCTGAGATTTTAGCCATAGCCGTCTTTGATCGATGGACATAAGGCATCTAGTGTTAGCTGTGGACCTGGCTGTGGTAAAGGAATTTTTACTGATGACAAAAAAGAAATGGTATCAAATAAAGTTGATCGGCTAAGAACGAATTCAGAGAGCTGACATCTAGTGGTTGAATTCAGAAGGTTATTATGTTGACTACGTCAGTCAATTTCAATTTATAAATAACAACAATGAACTCTTTTATTATAACTAAATCACAAATCAATTTCTTTATTTATTTTTAATAATTCAATACTTACAATAAAATGAAGATTTGAACACTGAACATAGTGTGGATATTTGAACTTTAGAGTCTAGATACCTCTGTTGAAAAATTAAAGACACGTTTGGATTTAGGGAAGAAGGAAGAAAAATAGAAGAGAGTAGAGTAGAGTTAACTGAAAATAGACTAATCTTAAGGAAAATTTATTCTACTCTATTTTACTCTTCCTCCTTTCTCAATCTAAATGACCCATAAGCAACAAGACTCTTGACAATAAACTGTGATTAATACAACATCAAATATAAATCTCTTGATCAATAGAAAATACCACCTATGTCCCCTAAAAAAATGATTTCTTTATTTATTTTTTTAATAATTTAATATATAGTTACAATAAAAAAATGGGACGTTTGAACTTTAGACAGGTATTGGAGTCTTGAAATTTTCGTTGAAAAATTAAGTAATAAGACTTTTGACGTGTGTTTGTTGGTATGACACTTTCAATCAACAGAAGATGGCGGCTAATCCCCTAATCCACATGTAAAAGGCCATCAAATTTTGGGCGAACGTGCGGGCAACTAAGACAGTTGACGGCCTGAATTGCTGAGGCAGCAATGAATATTTTTTAAGCCCACTAATTTGAATTATTAAAAGCCCAGACGATATAATTCGCTTTCACAGAGTTGGTCAGCCTCAGTACTAATGACCTTATCCACTAACCAACCATCGCATTGCGTTAAGCTTCATTTCATGAAATAAGGGCCTTATGTTTGACTAAACTATGAGAAAAGAAAAGCAAAAACTAATACAATTAAACACTCCTAATACTCTGCATTCAACGATACAACACATATATACGTGTTCGAAATTGACATTTTTGCCTTTTCCTTTTACTTTTTCATAGTTAAGGATACACGTTACTGACACCCTAAATTTTGGTCTCATTTTTGTAAAAGAAAAATTGATGTATAAAAAAGATGGCGGCGGGGCAAAAAGAGTAAACTAGAGAACCCTAACTATTGGTGTAATGGCTGTTATTTCCAAGTTCCAACAAACAAGTTAAGGAAGAAATATGGAGTAATAACAAATACTATAAATGAGAGACATGAAGCCTAAATTGCCAAAGGCAAAGTGAAATGGAGAAGCTTTATGACTCTCTATAGTCTAGATGTTAATGCTTCTTGAGCTTTTTATCCGGCCGGCAGTAAACGAGCAATACTATCTACTAGGTTTTTGTCTTAAAGTGTAGTGGAGATTATCCAAACAAGAACATTCTTGATATGTTTAGGCGGTTGACTACGTACACATGTTAGGTTTGGTATTGGCGGCCACATTGAGTCCAATACCTACACATGAGTCTGAGATTCATGGTTGTCAAAATCCTGATCTAGATCCTACGATCCTAAGAATTTACGATCTCACCTGCCCAAAACAATCTAAATCTTTCAAGGATCTTAGCGATTGTTCAGGATCGTACGATTCTGACGATTCCAAACAATTTTGGTTTCTTGTAATATTTTTTAACTTAACAGAAGGTTCAGTTGGACCCAAATGAAAAATAATATTACAATAGATCAAGTTTTGCTATTATAATGTAGCGAGATAGAGTGTCAGTTGAAAACAAATAAAAAATAACATCCTAATAGAGTGTTACGTTTTGAGATTTTTGACATCTTAAATGATGCTTACAAATGGATGTAATGATGCATGGTAATTACATCAAATGGATGCAAATTTTTTATTTTTTATGAATGTATAATTTATGTAATTATTTAACATACCAATTTGTTTTTTTGTTTTTTTTTTTCTCAAATAATATAGTATCTTACAATTTACGATCCGATCTTACAATTCACGATCTGATCCTACGATCCACAATCCCACCTATCTCTCACGATCTTACGTAAGATCCCGATTTTGACAACCATGCTGAGATCTACGTAATAACCTTTGTTTGATGGAGAATGGAGTTTTGTTGAAAGTTGATGCAATCTAGGTTTTGCATAAAGAGAAGAAAACTTTTCAACGATTAAGTTAGTTTCATACTTAAAGAGAAAGAAAGAGATAGTCCTTTACCAAATGACTGTCTCTTTCTTAAATAGTTGAATGTGTGATTGTAAGTCAATATTGAAATGTGTGGTTAAAAATGTCTTATTATTTAATGGAACTTCCCACAAAATGTATTATATTTCAATGTACTTTCCTAAAGCTAAGCCCAACGTACACACCAATGAGAATTCTTTGATGTGCAATTTTTTGTGGGACTTAAAAAAAATCCTACATATGCCAATTTTTAAAAGAATTTAAAATAAAAAAATAAAAAATAAAAAAAATAAAAAAAAAACCGATAATATTGCATTTCTGCCAAATGGATGCCCAATTCTTAATTGTGTCAATTTAAAAAAAAAAATTTAATTGACACAATTAATTAATTGTGTCAATTTAAATCTTACACATTTATTTATGTGAACAATTTAAACCACTCATCCATCTCTATTAAATTCTATAATAACATAATAAAAAAATATTCTTGTATTAAGATCCATATGAAAATAATATTGTTTTAATATAATTTAACAAAGCAAATTGTGAAAAACGGTTATGACCCAAAAAAAAAAAAATATATATATATATATATATATATTTAATATTACTCTCTAATAAAGTAATTGAGTATATATATGAATTGCTAAAAACCTTGTAACTCAAGCTTGTAATATATATATATATATATATATATATATATATATATATATATATATATATATATTGTAGGGGGACAAGGATCAAAGGTAGTTAATCGAGGCCGCAAAAGTAATTCCGAGGAGGGGAACTATAAAAAGAGAACTTGTTTAACTAGTAAGGAGTTTGGGATGATGCTACTGATGAAGATATCGAGGATTCCTACTTAACCTCGAGAAGGCCGAGAATCTAGAATGAAGAAAGCATGGTGCAATCTCCGAGGAGACAAAGGTAACTTAGTTCTGAATAAGGAAGAGAAGAAAAATGAAGGACAAGGTAGCAATCCCCTCTGCATTAAATGCACTGCAACCATTTACCTGGCCACATTAATGGAGAAATAACCATGAACAGTGTCTTTCACAGCTCATATTTTGTTGTAGAAATCTTCTAGCAAGGTCTTGATAGGACAAGTATCAAGAAAATCTTATCTTAACCCACCAAGTGTACGATCTAGATGCATACTTTCTAATTTATATAAAACCAAGGAGCACCTAGATCAAAGAAGACTGGAGATGGAGGGGAGAAAAACCAAAGAAAGAGAAACCATTCAGTTGTACTTTCATCCTCAGACTGAACCCGAGGACGAACACTTAGCTAATTTCTACGCTATTTCTAATTGAATATTTCCACTTTGCATAGAAAATTTAAGTTTAATCTTTGTTTCATGTTGCACAATGGGTATTTCAAGGTTGACCTTGCATCCCATCTCTACAAATTTATTGTTTGAGTGAACTGTAGCTTAATTAAAACCAGTCTTAATTAACTGATCTACCTTTCCCCTGCCACAATTAGCGCCGTCTGTGGGAAGTCTCTTGAGGTATCCATGTAAATCTCGTGGTTATGGCTAGTCCTAGGCACATTGTATCACTAGAGTTTGTGGGCTCCCATCGCAAAGATCATTTCAATAATCTGGAACGTAAGAGGGAACGAGATATGACTCATACTTATAGTCAGGAACACCTTCCTTTCACTCTGAATGAACCAAACAACATGAGGCTAGTAATCATTCACGTGATAAAGAGGTCCATAACTTGGAGAAGAAGCTGGAGCAGCTACGTCGACGTCTTCGTCACAAAACTCGAATAAGGGAAGACAAGATCCCTTCTCCAGACCAATATTCAAGTACTAGAAGTGATGGAAGTTACCGACCTAGAAGCAAGACTCCACCAAGTGAATCGTTCATGTCATCATCTTGTCACTCTTTGGGACGAAACCGTTAGTGTAAGAAATCTAGAACACCACCAAGGAGAGGCTAGGGGCATGACGCTATGGGAAAAGCTCTCCTTCAAATTTCCCACTACCCGTTTTCTCGGCATATTGAGTAGGTTGAGCTCCCTCATCACTTTAACCAGCCTACGTTCATCATCTATAATGTTAAAACTGGTCCGGTTGAACACTTAAGCTATTTAACCTGAGGTGGCCATTCACTCAAAGAATAAAGCCTCAATGTGTAAAGTCTTCCCTTTAAGCCTAGGGCCGGTTGCTATGAGGTGGTTTGACAACCTTGAATAAGGATCAATACATTCCTATGAGGAGCTAACTAGAGCCTTTGAGGCAAGATTTGTAGCTTGTAGCCAAGTCCCAAGACATTTAGATTCTTTACTCTCGATGTTTATGAGAGAAGGGGAAACACTGAAGAACTATTCTGATAGATACTAGGAGATTTATAATGAGATTGATGGAGATTTTGAGGACATAGTTGTACGAACCTTCAAAGTGGGTCTTCCTCCACATTCCGACCTGTGGAAGTGACTTACCATGAAACCGCCTCGGGGCATGCATCAACTAACAGATCGAATTGAGAAGCATAAAGGGTCGAGGACAATCAAGGCTCTAGCAAGTGTAAAGCTAAGGCTTTCATACTTAAGGGATAGCTCGACAGGTTAGTTTGTTTCCTCCCGACCAAGGAAGGACTTTTACAATCAAACATCACATACTGTCATTGGTTCTCAAGCAATGAACTCATATTCAAAGAGCCGATATATCAAGTTTCAGAGAAGATTAAGCATGAGCCCTATTTCAAATGGCCAAAAAAGATGGGAGGAGACCCAACTAAAAGAAACCAGAATTTGTATTGCAGTACCACCAAGACTGAGGTCATACGACTAAGGAATGTAGAACTTTGCAAGCTTTTCTTAACCAGTTGATTAAAGCTAGTAAGTTGAAGCAATTTTTGCAGTAGCCCGATAATCAAGGAAATCGGCTCGTGACAAGACCACAGAGAAGTGGAGCACCTCGGTCATCTCTAGGAACAATAAATGTCATTTTTGCAACCTTAAGAAGAGAATCTCACCTGATTAGCAAGGTAATGTTGGTGTCGCCACAACTGGTAGAATCCGAAGAGGAGGCACCACACAAGAAGGCTAGAGTTTTAGAACAACCAATCATAGGATTTTCCAAGGAAGACAAGTTGGGAACAATTCAGCCACACGATGATGCCTTGGTGGTAACCTTGCAGATAGCAGGGTTTGATGTCAAGAGGGTAATGATTAATAAAGGCAATGGGGCAGAGATTATGTACCCCGATTTATTTAAAGGTTCAGGACTTAAACTTGAGGATTTGGACCAGTATGATGCTCCGTTGATTGGGTTCGATGGAAAAACTACCATTCCTAAGGGGATGATTTGTTTCCCTATATAGACTGGGGACAAAGTGGAGATTGTAAACTTCATAGTGGTAGATGCCTTCTTGCCATATACTGCCATCCTGGCTAGACCATGGCTACATGCCATAGGGGTGGTCTTATCTACGTTGCATGTTAAGGAGAAATATCCTACTAATTAGGGGGTGGCCGAGCTGGTAGGATGTCAATCAGTGACTAGGCATTGTATGTTTGCAACGGTTAGTCATTGTGTTGCTGAGACAGACTCTTCATGAGTGTCGTCGACATTATATCAACCACAGCCCGGGCCGCCTATCTCCTTGGATATTTTAGTATCGTGTGAGGAGTTGGAGAGGGTTATCATTGGTGAGGATGTGGATAAATACTTTCAAGTTGGGATTCAACTCCCAATTAAAGATAAGAAGCAACTGGTAGGCTTTTTTTAAGGGAAAATTGAATGTTTTTGCGTGGAGTGCATACGAAGCACCCAGGATTGATCCCGAGTTTATCTACCACCACTTGAACGTTAATCACAAGGCTATCTTGAAGAAACAATTACCTCGGCGTTCGTCTAAAGAACATGCCAAGGCTGTTAAAGATGAAGGCCATAAGCTTAAATAGGCTGAGGCAATTAAAGAGGTCTTCTACCCTCAGTGGTTGGCTTATACTGTAGTAGTAAAGAAGAAATCGGGGAAGTGCAGAATATGTGTCAATATCATAGATCTCAACAAAGACTATCCAAAGGACCTATTTCCTATCTCGAGAATAGATCAGTTAGTTGATGCAATGTATAGACATCCTAGGATAAGTTTCCTAGATGCGTTTCAAGGCTACCATTAAATCCCACTGGTGCTGCTCGACCAAGAGAAAATAGCCTTCCTTACCTCGACAGAAAATTATCACTATAGAGTAATGCCGTTTGGACTCAAGAATGTAAGGTCTACATATCAAAGAATGATGACTAGAATGTTCAAGAGCCAGTTGGGAAAGAATATGGAGGCGTACATTGATGATATGGTAGTTAAGAGTAAAGAAGAGTTCGGGCATCTGCCTGATCATGGTGAAGTTTTTGCAATCTTAAGAAAGCACAAGCTATGATTAAATGCTTCTAAGTGTTCTTTTGTCGTAGGGTTCGGAAAGTTTTTAGGCTATATAATCACCCATTGAGGAATTGAAATTAATCCTGACTAGATTAAGGCTATTCACTAGTTGCATCCTCCTCAAAATTTGAAAGAAGTTTAGTGTCTTACTCAAATGACAACAGCTTTGAACCAGTTCATATCAAGGTCCGCAAAGCGGTGTAGAACATTCTTTCAACTATTGCATAAATGAAAGGATTTTTCATGGTCTGAGGAGTGTGATAGGGCTTTTGAGGAGTTGAAGGCATATTTAGTTCATCCACTAGTCTTGTCTAGGCCAAAGAAAGAGGAGGTTTAGTATGCATATGTGGCTATTGCCCAACACGCAGTGAGTTTGGTCTTGATATGGCTGGATGAAGGAATTTAGAGATCGGTGTACTATGTTATCAAATCCATCCAAGAGGCTAAGGTCAGGTATCTCCATTTAGAAAAGGCAATTCTTGCTTCATCCATACCACCAAGAAGCTGCCCCACTATTTCCAAGCCCACACCGTCATCGTCTTGACCTAGTTGCCTTTACAGTCATTGCTTCAAAGGTCAAATTATACAAGAAGAGTGGCAAAATGGGGAACTAAGCTCGATGCATTTGACATTAAGTATCTACCCTGAATGGCTATGAAAGGCCAAATTTTGGCAAATTTGGTAGCAGAATTTACCAAGGAGTTAAGTGACTCAGAGGAAGAAGTAAAGCCCAAGGAAGCATTGAGAGTGAGTTTAGTGGAAGTTCAGCAAGTTTGACAGCTATTTATGGATGGCGTGGCCAACCTAAAAGGATCAGGGATAGGAATTGTGATGATCTCACCAAATGGAATTACTTTAGAAAAATCTCTGAGGCTTGGCTTTTCAGCAACAAATAACGAGGCATAATATGAGGCTCTACTGGCAGGGTTGATTGCTATGCAGAAACTTGGAGGTAAGGTTGTTAGAGCACATTGTGATTCAAGACTCATAGTGGGACAAGTTTGAGGTGATTTCGAGGCTAAAGACCCAAGGATGCTTTCGTACTTGAATCAGGTTAAGCGTTTGTCTAGGAGCTTTCATTCTTTTACGCTTGAACAAGTTCCACGAAGTAAAAATTCTCACGCTAATTCAATAGCAACTCTGGCTGCCACAAGCAGGGAGAATCTTCCTAGGATCATACTTGTGGAAGATTATGCATTACTCGCTTACGATGTACCAGTTCCCGTTGGGGTTCATTTTACGCGAGTGGGCCCTAGCTGGATGGATCCATTATTTATATTCCTCAAGAATGGAATATTACCCAATGATAAGATCGAGGTAGAAAAAGTTCGTAGGAAGGCGCTGAGGTTTTAGTTATCCAAGGATCAAAAACTATACAAACATTTGTACTCGGGACCTTACTTACTGTGTATTCATCCTGAGGCAGTGGAAATATTGCTAGAAGAGTTGCACGAGGAAATTTGTGGTAGTCAAACGGGGGGTAGGTCACTTACCTATAAAGCTTTAACTCAAGAATATTGGTGGTCGAGATACAAAAGTCCTCCTAAGAATATGTCAAGAAATGCAATCAATGTCAGAGATATGCTCCTAACATCCATCAACCAGGGGGAGTCCTAAACCCATTAAGTAGCCCGTGGCCTTTTACACAATGGGGGTTGGATATCGTAGGGCCTTTTCCTAAGGCAACAGGGAATCGAAGGTACCTTCTTGTTGTTAATGATTATTTTACCAAGTGGGTTGAGGCTAAACCATTGGCAAACATTGGAGATCAAGATGTCAAAAGATTCATATGGCGAAATATCGTGACGAGGTTTGGGGTTTCGAACACTCTTATCTCGAATAATGGGCTTCAATTTGATAGTAAGGCATTTCAAAGGTACTGTTGTAAATTGGGGATAAAGAATAGATATTCCACACCATCTCACCCACAAAGTAATGGACAAGATAAGGCCACAAATAAAGTCATTGTGGATGGTTTAAAGAAAAGATTGGAGGATGCCAAGGGAAAATGGGTGGATGAACTACCCCATGTTCTGTGGACATATCACACGACTCCTAGAAGATCAACAGGCGAGACCCCATTTTCCATGACTTATGGGTCTGAGACAGTTATCCCTACAGAAAAAGATTATCAAACATTAAGGTCTAACCAACTCCTCTCTAACAGCAATGAACAAGTATTATCACTTGACCTAAACTTAGCTAAGGAACGAAGGGAAATAGCTGCAGCCAAATTAGCTCAGTGTCAGCAAAAGCTTATGCAAGGATTTGATAAAGGGATAAAAGTCAGGGTATTCATTCTAGGAGACCTCATTTTGCTAAGGGCGGTCGGAAGTATGAAGAATCCTTCCCGGGGAAAGTTCGGTCCTAATTGGGAAGGGCCTTACCGGGTGACTTCTGTAGTCGGAATAGGGGCTTATAGGCTGGAGGATTTAGATGGGGTTGTAGAACCCCGACCATGGAATGTAAATAATTTATGAAAGTATTATTTCTAATGTGAAATTGTGTAAATAATTATAGGCTTATATGCAATCAGATGTATTGATTAGCTCTATCGTCTTCGTTTTGACTAAAGTGTATTTAGTTTATGACTAAGGGTTAAATAGAACCTTAGTCGAGTTCAATTCCTTGGAATCACCTGCCTTGGGTAAATAAACGCCTAAATAAATAACTAAGAGTTAAACAGAACCTCAGTCAAGTTCGATTACTCGGATCACTTGCCTTGTGTAAATTAACACCTAAATAAATAACTAAGGGTTAAACAGAACCCCGGTTGGGTTCAAGTCCCTGAATTCCTTGCCTTGAATAAATTAGTGCATATTGGAGATCATAAATTGTTTGTTTGAGACTAATTAGTCAAAAAAAAAAATGAATTAAAGTGTGGAGGAATTAAAGTTCTTTCATTAACGAGATAAAACGTTCATCAACTTCGATACACAAAAAGGTCTAGAAAAGGCCACGGTACATAAGGCCATAACTGAAAAAGAAAAGAAAATTTACAAATATAGCAAAAGGGTGTTTCAACCCAGCCTCTACTGTGTCCCTAAGGCCTTTAGTGTCTTTCGCTTCTCAGTTTCCTCCGAGGTTTACCCTTTTGCAATAGGTTGAGATGTCAGAAGAGTTGCTTCAGCTGAAGTTGGATTCACTTCCAAGGGAGGTGTCTCGGCTACAATAGGGGAGGTAGGAAGGGCAGCTGTGCTGGATTTCGAAGGCAGATTCTCGGCTTAGGAAGGCTGTGCAGTGGCAGTAGTTCTTGGGGGAGATTAAGCAAAAGTGTGCGCTCTGATGGCTGGAGGGTAAAACACCTTCTTAGAATTTCTTAGCTCTGAAGAAGGGTCAACACCAGTAGCAATTAAGGCCTCAATCTAGGTTCGAAGACAAAAACTTTGGCACATCATTGGGATCTAGGACTTAAGGTGGGCTTCAGTTTCTTTTTATCCGAGATCAAACGCAGCTTGCTCGACCCTACCTATCTCCTTAGTCTTTTGCTCCAATTCCTTGTTCAACTCAAAAATTTTTGCCTAGGCAATAGCAAGCTGACTTTCTGCCTCTCTTAAGTGGTGGAGTTGTTCTCGGGCCTATCTTTCTGAACTCTCTATCAAAGTCTCGGCACTTTTTCTGGCCTTGTCACACTCAAACAATTTGGAGAGGGTTTCCTTTAATTTTTTGTCTATCTAAGCTTGTACATTCTGAGTAGCGTAACATTTCAACTCCTCTTCCTCCTTTTCATAGAGAGCTTGATCAACCCACTCCTCGGCCACATGTGTTGCCTGGGTGGCCTGAGTATGTGCCAAAAAAAAAAATTATAAGTTAGACATGTTTAAAAAATCAATAAGTATGCACTAATTGTAAATAGTGTTAGTAAATGAAGAGGAAAGAAAGTGTACTAGGGCTAGATCCCTCTTCAGGGACAGAAACATCTCATGCTTCTTCAAGTTCTGAATTTCGGCCATGTCTCTCAGAAGAAGAAGCTCTTGCTCAACAAAATTGGCCACGTAACCTACCCTCCCGTGATCAAAGTTATGAATCAAGGAATCTGTAGGGAAGGGGGCACCATCTAGTACAAGCGAAAGGTTCCAAATCGAACCGCGAGATTGGTGTTTGGGTAGTATCTTAAAATCTTCTCCTCCCCTCCTTTGTTGGGTTCGGCTTGTCTTTGTTACCTTTGTTTGCTCAGGAGGTGTTTGCTCTTGGATCTCACCCTCCTCGGTTAAGCCCCTTCCACCTTTCCTGTCACTTTTTCTCTTCTTGTCAGCTGGTTCATTTTTTAGAGGAGGAGGAGGAGGAGGAGGAGGAGGAGGAGGTCTGAGAACTACGGGGACCTCAGGAGTGGTTGTCCCAGCATGGGATTCTAGCAAAGATAGCAAGTCGATCATCCTTTTTTCTAGCACCATTGTTTTAGGCACCTGGGTTACCTTTTGGTTTTCATTAACAAGAGTTGTGGTTAACCTTGTGCTAGATGCTATATCCTCAGTCTCATCTAGATGATGAAAGACCTCGAAATCCTCATCGTGGACAAGGCTCTCAGTGCTTTCCTCAAAAATATCTTCTTCATTTTCTTCGAATTGGTGTCAGCTTCTTCGTTTAAAGATAAGATTTCCTCAACTACTAGCTGAGGATCTTTGAAAGTGGGGAGGTCTACGGGTTGTGTACTAGCAGGGGGAGGTTTCTGAATAAAGCCCTCAATGACGATGTCAACCAAGGCAATACGCAAATCCCTGGCTTTGATCACGTGCTTAGACACTTGGAATTGGTTGGATATAGGTTTGAAACCGAGAATGACATGTACTACCTGAAGTTACCCATCTCGGTGTAGGAAAATCTCAAATCTCAAAACTTTGTTTAGTAAATCAAAATTTACAAAACCTCGTCTTTTGGAGGTGGCCTTTTTATCTAGAGAAAGAAAAGAAATTTTTGTTAATCATCTGTTTAAGCAAAATCAAACTAATGGGTAACGAAATAAAAAGTAATAATAATAATAATAAGTATTTAAAGTATTTGAAGCTTTCCTAAAAAACACAAAGTCTTAAGGACATCCCTAAACTATCCCATTTGGAATGCCATTTGTGGTCGGGCAATGAAGTCCGTCATGGCATTCCCCAAAAATGATAAGAAAGTCCTCGTCCATGCCTTTGTTCATCTCGGGGAGGCAAGAAATCAATCTAACAGTAGGAACCCTAGTTTTTAGGTAGTAATTTGCCTCATTATTCCTTTGGCAACTATAGATCCAATTAATGCGTGATGGGTGAGGTTTATACCCATTTTCTCATTCATCTCATCCTCATTAGCTAATATCCTAAACATATTTGGGACGCATTGAGTAGGACAAAGTTTAAATAGAGTTAAAAAATCCCTAGTGACCCTACCCATATGAATCCTCATTCCTCCCTCAATAAAGGCTATCATCGGAATCATAACGGCTTCAATAGGCCTTTTCTCATGCCATTCATCTAGGTTACAATACTAGGGATCCTATAGTATCTCTTAAACTCTTCTTTGTGTTCAGGAGTGTCAACCAAATTAAAAAATCTACCCATGTGTGAAAGACATAAGGTAAAAGAGGAGAAAAATCTATGAATGTAAAGGAAGAAGGAAGAATTTTTTTTTTTTTTTTTTTAAATAGTAGTAATGTGCACTTACAAAATTCGGAAAAGAATGGCTCCTCGGGCAAGTTTTCAGAAGTGTGGAGTGATTGTTTGTTCTTAAAAGGAAAAATGGAGATAGGAGTCCCCTACCTTCCTATATATATAAAGGGTGAAAAGGTGGCAGCAGTTTTCCCGCTCCTTTGGTTGGGGAATAAGGACCGTACGATGTTAATCTCACCATAGAACATGGGGGACAACGAGCCACTTATAGCATTTATTGAGAGGCATTGTGGTTTCCGAAGCATCAAGAGTGTGCTTCAGTCAGTTGAAAGGACATTCTCACGTGGGATATTATGAAAGCATGGACTTAGAAGAAATATTCCCAAGTAGACAAAACCTCTCTCTCCTGATTCGGGAACAAAGAGTGAGGTTTTGAGGGGCTATTATGGGGGGAAGAGAATCAAAGATAGTTAATGGAGGTCGTAAGAGTAATTCCAAGGAGGGGAACTATACGAAGAGGACTTGTTTAACTAGTAAGGAGTTCAGGATGATACTACTGATGAAGATATCAAGGATGATTCCTACTTATCCTCGGGGAGGCCGAGAATTCGAAATGAAGGAAGCATGGTGCAATCTCTGGGGAGACAAGGTAACTTTGTTCTGAATAAGGGAGAGAAGAAAAAGGAAGGATAAGGCTGCCATCGCTTCCACATTAAATGCACTACAACCACTTACCTGGCCGCATTAATGGAGAAATGACCATGAACAGTGTCTTTCATAGCTCATATTTTGTTGTACAAAACCTCTAGCAAGGTCTTGATGGGACAAGTATCAAGAAAATCTGATCTCAACCCACCAAGTGTAAGATCCAGATGCATCCTTTCTAATTCATATAAAGCCAAGGAGCACATGGATCAAGGGGGGTTAGAGATGGAGGGGAGAAAAACAAATGAAAGAGAGAAACCATTTAGTTGTACTTTCATCCTCGGATTGAACCCAAGGATGAACACTTAGCTAATTTCTATGCTATTTCTAATTGAATATTTCCACTTCGCATATAAAATTTAATTCTGATCTTTGTTTCATGTTGCACAACGGGTATTTCAAGGTTGACCTTGCATCCCATCTCTATAAATTCATTGTGTGAGGGAAGTGTAGCTTAAATAAAACTAGTCTTAATTAATAGATCTACCTTTCACCCACCACACACACACACACACACACATATGTATGTGTGTGTGTGTGTGTGTGTGTGTGTGTGGGTGGGTGGAATTGCGTACATTCTTGAAATTTTCCTTAGTATATATATAATTATTTTAACATTTTCAAAATTTTGCT
This sequence comes from Quercus variabilis, assembly GCA_030445155.1. Classification (NCBI taxonomy): domain Eukaryota; kingdom Viridiplantae; phylum Streptophyta; class Magnoliopsida; order Fagales; family Fagaceae; genus Quercus; species Quercus variabilis. The sequence continues at coordinate 29,816,233 of CP129450.1, read as the reverse complement.
TACAAAAATAAGAGTTGGCCTTCCAAATATCTGAATTATTCTAATGATGCTCTTAAAAAAAAAAATGATCTAGTCTATATATATATATATACAAAACTTAGAAAAAGTCCAATTAAAATTTCAAATTAGAGTCCAATTTTGCATCATGTGTCCTAAATTATTTACTTTTAGAGAGAGTTTTATTTCCTAATTTTAAAATCAAATGTGGGACCACATCATAAATATTCATCCAAATGAGTTATTGAGTACAAAAACCAAAGAGTCTAGAATAAAGAAATAGTAAAAAAAAAAAAAAAGCTTTACAATAACAAAAATTAAGAAGTAATAAAAATATAAAAATATAAACATGGATGGTTTATGTAAGGGCATGACTGGATCTGCAGCCCAAAAATGACTTGGACAATGGCTCAATAAGCCCACCACAATAGATTTGTTAGAGAATGGGTTGGATATTGATCACTTAACAAGTTAAAGTTAATCACAATGAGATAAGAAGCCAATGAAATTATTAAGACAATAAATTATGAAGAAAAGAGGCTCCTCGATCAGGCCTGAGGAAGGTCTATTTTATATATGTGTGTTTCTTTCTCACTTGCATAAATATTTCAGTTCTTTGTTACAAGGTCTTTTCCTTCTTCTTCACATGGATCTTAATTTTTCTTTTATATTTAAACACAAATCATCCTAATCCTACACTTGGAGGGCTAGGATTGCATTCCTAGGACTTCAATCTCATCCGAAACATACTAGTAAGCTTTTACATTGCAATCTTAGTTGTGCCACCACTGTTCATGGTCATTTTCTCATTAATGCGGCTAGGAGAGTGGTTGTCTTGTATTTAATGCGGAGGGGATGGCTTCTGCACCCTTCTTCATTCATCCTTCTTGTATTTTGGACCAAGTCTGCTTTCTTCCCTTTGTGATGTTTTAACTTCATGCGCCTCACACAGTTAATGCTCGTCCCCGAGGTCCAAGGTGTATCCTTGGAAATAATCTTGGCTGCCCATTTATATTGGATTAGGGATCCTCGTCCTCACAGTTTACATTTCACAACTAATAATATTCTTACAAAACTTTTTAAAAAGTTATCAAAATATAAGAAAAGCTATCAATAGTATTTAAATTATATATATAGGAGTTATATTATGTATCTTATTGTATATTAAGTGTACAAGCTAGTAGTTATAGAGACAAAACTACATTTTTCTCAATTTTATTTTTTATTGTAAAATGTGCTATTGTATATGTTAAATATTTGATAAAGTTTGGCACCAAATATGTTTAGATCTATCTTTTTCAACCTGTTATATGGCAATTAACAAGTCATTGACTTATTAAAAAAATCATTTGACTAAAACTGCACATAAAATGTCTCTTTAGTTGCCACATAATGAGTTAGAGTAAATATAGTTTCAAATATGTTTGGAGCCTAACTTATTCCTCCAAGTTTTGGATCATTCATGTCTTTGAAAATTTCATTAGTTCAATTCAAAAAATTTTTTTTTACTTACTTTAGTATACAATTTGATAATTTGTATTGAAAATGAAACTTTTTAAGAATTGCACTATGAAAATGGTAAAAAAAATGAATTTACTTTATGAAAAATTGCCACCAAATATAATTTTGATTGAAAATACTAAACTCTTTTTTTGTTGGGCATGTGTATGTATATATATAACTTATCAAATAAAAAATTGTTTGTATAAAATATAAATATGTATGTGTGTGGTTGTGGTTGTGGTTGTCTTGATAAATATTAGTGCTGCAACTTGGCATTTTAAACAAAAATTCCTGACTCAACTCCTATATACATACATATATATATATATATGTGTGTGTGTGTGTACACCTTGCACCACGACTGAAGTGTTCTGATCTCACCCAAAAAAAAAAGGGGGTATGTGTGTGTGAACCATGCAGCACGACTAAAGTATAAAGATCTTAACCAAAAAAAAAAAATTATACATGGTATAATTTAAGGGCAATCTAAAAGAGAATATCTGACTCTCCATTCCAATTAATTAGCAAAATAAAAAAAATAAAGGCATCTGGCATGTCTTAAATTTTAATTAATTTGTGACGGCAAAACCCACACCGTCCTTTTGATTAACAATTCTACAAATGACTACAACCCAGACAAAACGAAAATGAAAGGAATCCATTGAAGAAAAAAAAGAAAAGAAATGTCAACTTAATTATTGCGGTGTTTAGTAGGCAACAGCTCCAAAAATAATTACATCCCAGGCTTTCCAGCTAATTGAACTATTAGATTACTATATTATTTTACTATTTGAATCATTAAGAAACAAAAATTCCTTAATAATTTTTTTTTAAAAAAAAAGAGCTCATATTCATGCTTTTCCTCTCCAAATCAAAGTTTGGAATGATGATGTGTTTTTATGTGTTTTTATTCCATTTTTATATGATTCCCATCACCATCTTGCACCGTAAAAGTAGTTGTCCATCAAGTTGGAAAGAGAATCAAAACAACTGCAGGCCAGCAATGTAGGCCGGACTAGATACACACTCATTGATGATATATGATCAAGTCATAGAAGTTTGTATCCATTTGGGCCCAACTCTTATAGACCGTCCCTTTTCAACTCTACAACTGCAACTTGCGACTTTGTGAACTCTTTGACAAAATTGTGGGCCCACCACTTCAATCGATCTGGCGGGGTCGTTATTCTCCAGGAAGAATGTATCAACCGTGAATTAATGTTGGCTGAGACAACTCAAAACAGCTTTGATAACCGCCATAGTGCGGTGGCCGCCACAGTGACACCGCCAATGAAATTTGCTGATGTGTCACGTCTGCCCGCCGACACTGCAATTGCGGATGGGAATTGTCCATTTGTTGACTTTACACTGCAACCAACACCGCACAACTAATTCAATATCAATTAAAATTAAAACGTGTGACAGATATATTTTGTTGTAGAACTAATAAAAATGAGTCCTTATTAGTTCAGATTCTTTTTTCTTAACGCAAAATATGAACCGGTGTGCTTGACATTTTTATCTATCCCAAAAGAAAAATATCAATCACCGTCTAAAATGTTCCTAACTTTATAAATTCCTCATCATGAGAATAAAATGTTTTCAATTGAAAACGTGAGGACCATCTCTTGTGGTTAAATAAAATTCGAAACTGGACCCCCCTGCCCTATCTGATCTCCCACCGGCCTCCCGAATAAAGGCTAGATATTCGAAGGTCAACATTTCGTTTGTACAAAACTGTCACTGTGGTGTTTTTATTTGTATAGGTAGCATCTCGCAAAAGAAGTATCAACCCAATACTATATACATATTCTTCTTTTACCACTTTTTTTCTTGACAAATAGCTTGAGCATATTTCTAAACTTAAACCATATTTGTATGGAGAGTGAGGACGTGCTTAACGCGCGCGTGTGATAAGACTAATATAAAAAAAAAAAAATACATACCTAGTGGATGGTACTGGGCAGAAGGTGACAACGTAGTCCGCGGATGCACATGTGAAGGTGCTGGTGCCATCATCGTAAGCATAGCTGTAGGAGTGTGGGCACGCATTCTTAAAGAACTCCGAGTAAGAGCTGGGTTTACACGTGGCAGGAGTTGCGTAGGCCCCACTGCAACAATACTGTGGGTCCCCAAAAGCCTCGCACGCGCTCTTACACGCCACGCTCCCGTCACTGCTGCTGCTGCTCAAAACTTTGAGCTCCGTGGGACAAGCGGTGTTCAAATCAGCTACGCAACCAGTTGCGGTGCAGTTCCCTTCGGTTCCGCCTTGGGGCACAATCGTCATAGGGAGGTTATAACCGTCGACGAGGCTGACGTCATAGTAGTCAAGACCGTTATAGCCGTTTAAAGTGAACTCGGCTAGAGTGGCTGGTGGGGCGGCTCCACCACCTGAGCATTCTAACGTGGAGGAGCCACAATCGCCTGTGACGCACGAGAATTTCCCTGTGGTGGAGTCTTGGGTGCAATAGGTTCGACCCCATAAGCGGCCTGACCAGGAGGCTGGTATGTCCACTGTGTTCGACTCGCCTGGTTGGAGCGTGAAGCCGGTTGTGGAGAGTTGTGCGGTTCCGGCGTTTGATAAAATTCCTGGCCATACTGTGTAGCTGCACTTGTTTATGATTGTAAATGTTGCTGAATACACACCTGCATGTAATAGCATAAAGCTAATCACAAATACTAAAAGGAACAGAGAGTATAATTAAACGAGCCGTGCTCGTGTCAACTTATAATAGACTTATAAGTCGATATGGCACGAACCTGACATACATGTGGAAAGATTGTGTTACCTGAGAAGATTTGGAGGAGAGAAACAGAAAGCAGAATGATAGAAGTTTGAACAGAGGCCATTTTGGGACAGAAAGAAAATGAAGTGTTTTATAGAAGTCGGTATTTTTTAAGAGAAGAGAGCTAGCGTCTGTTTTGCAAAATGCGGGAGGGATTTAAAAACAGAAGGGTTTGATTTATAGGCTATGGAAAGCGAGACCCCGCCCATGTGCTGGTTAAAGGGCTTGTGGGGGCAGGATCAGGAGTAGGGCCCACATTGCACGTGGGTGCACGAAGTTCATTTTAGGTCGGCAAGCAGAGAAGATTTTTTTCTAAATTTTTTATTTTTTTTAATTTTTTTTTTAGGGGTTGGGCTTAATTTAATGATTGGGAAAAAAAGACGCCCTTTCAGCAAAAGTCAGGTTAATAAAGAACGAACGATGATTAAACAATTTAAACGGCGGTGTGTCTGAGAGGAGTGACATAGAGATTCTCCAATTAGAGATTCTCCATTAGATGGATTACACAGCTGTTTTCGATTTCTCAGTCTGGGACGGCTACAAACTTGTATGTATGTACTGACTACCGACCGGTAACGACTAAATGATCCGAAAAAGACAAGCCCGCGAGGTTGATCACAAGATTCAAGAATTTAGGAAAGTTTCAATGTAAGTTGAAGTATACAAGAAACAAACTAAGTTTTTACTACCCTTGCAATCCACGACATTTCCGTTATTCACATGCGCTTCTTTTCCTGGCTACCTCGAGATCCCTCTTTTCTGTTTCTGTTTTGTTTTGTTTTTGTTTTTGTTTTTGTTTTTTTCTTGGCTCTTGTTATTACATGAAGGAAAGAACAGGAAAACAAGAGACAAACTCTGAAAAAAGAGTTTTCACTAGATACTCCTTGGATTAGATCTTGAGTTTCAATTGAGCTCATCTGAAGGGGATGGATCTTGATTCAAAGAAAGTGAACTTTTTGATATATATATATATATATATATATATATTTTTTTTTTTTGGGGGGGCTGAGAGTGAACTTTAAGCGAAGTCTGCACCTTGGTATACTTTTGAACAAAACAAAAGCATGCTTATGTATTCCACGCAGGATTTTTACGGTCCGCCTATTATTATGAAAGCAATGATGTATATAATGCTTAAGATAATTAGAGATAATTAGCTTGAGCCTCTCCAACAATAGTTATAAAATCAACCCATTTTGCAAATTGCGGGCCTAAGTAAAATGAATCCGAGCTAGTCTCAATCTGGACAATGTTCTACCACCATGACATGATGGGCTTTGATTGTCTAATTAGAATCCTTGTCAACATTTTTTTATTTAAGAGAATAATGATAACCATGCTAAAGTTAACTGATTACCGTGACCAAATACTCTGTTGACCTGTATATTTCCTTTGCAAATACGGAACAAAAAGACCAATAAAAATCAAAATACTAGGGGGGCAAAAGTTTAATAACAAATGGTTCTTTCAACGCGCCTGTCCCTTCAAAGCATGAAAGAGGCTTCTTTGCACCGTCATATGAAAAAATCTAGCACCTCTAAGCAACAAAAATCATAGAGCACCATCATATAAAAATATCTTGGATGTAAGCAATTTGACAATCTTGCTAACATGGTCAGAGTTTTAAAACAAGCAAGCAACTTCGACAGTCTAACTAAACAAGACGTGGGATGACATAGATGAGGTCGATTCGGCAATATGTCCTCTGCGAAACCAAAGGGACCAGAGAGACACTTCGAGACTCCCAAAGTTCAGACAAATGCAATGCTGTCTCATTGGTTACGTCAAAAGGTGCTTTATTCGAGGAGTCGAAATTGATTTACCACAAAAGCCCGGACCGTGAAAATTATTAGCGTATGACAGAGAAACTGGAGCTCAACAAACTTGCATCAATGGAAATAAGAGTCTTTTCAAAGTTATTTGAGAAATTGAAAAAAGAGAGTGAATTTTGGCAATGGTATTGCCGAAATTCTAACAAAAAGTGTGAGAGAGAAAAATTTGAATTTTGGTAATCTCATTACCGAAATTCTTGCTATTCGAAATTACTGGCCAACTATCAGGTGAAATGCCAAAGGAGTGGCTAAAAGAAAACCAATTGTGACAACCAAGTTGTCAAAATTATAGGGGAGTGAGGAGAGAGAAAATAAGAATTGTAACAACTAAATTGCCGAAAATGGGAGGAGAAAAAAAAAATTATGACAACCAAGTTGTCGAAAACTTGGAGAAAAATTTAATATGCAAAAATAAAAATATATTAGAAAGAGTTGGAAGGGCATGAAATAATATTAGGGGAAAATGGCAATGAAAATAATCATAATAATATTCAAATTTCAAAAATATAATATAACAATTCTTGATTACATAAAAATATTCATCATTCTTTTTAAAATGCATATATAGCTTAAAAATTTTACTACCAATATTTATTTACAGTTGTTTATTTGTTTCTATGAAAAGAAAAGTTTTTTAAAACTAAAATTGATTATGTCACAAGAAAATTAAATGAATTAGTTATATTATAATTTGAAAAGTGGACATGAGAAGAACTTAAATATAAAAATTTAATTAGTAATTTTACATCTCAAAAGGTAAGAAGAATATATTTTAATATTTTTTTAAAAAAATAATGAATTTTAAATATAAGAAATGCTCCATTTCAACCTTATTTCAAAATCAATTATTTCATAAGAAAATTAAATGGATTACTCATATTATCGATTAAAAAGTTGTTATTAGGAAAACTTATATATACTAACTAAATTAATAAGAAGAGTAGCTTTTATGTAAATAAAAAAAAAAATTAAAAAAACTATAATGGATTTTAGATATGAAATGGTCCCACTTAAGATTATGCTCTTAGCCTCTTAGGCCTCAACTTGATTTAAGCCGATATTTATTGTATCTATAGCTCATTAGTGGCGTGATCTTGTTATATTGTGTTTCTTTTGTTAATAATATTTTCTCATTCAATGTTGAAATTTTATTTTTCATAAGACAAATCCCGGGAGTGGCAAGAAAAGTTCATCTATGTTTGCTTTGATATGGTTTCAATGACGCGAATGTTTAATGTAATGATTTGTTTATTCAAAAAAAAAAACAAAAACAAAAACACAAAAAAAAGTAATGATTTTTTTTGCATATTAAATTTCTCTCTAAGTTTTCGGCAATTTGGTTGCCACAATTCCTATTTTCTCTCTCCTCACTCTCCGACAATTTCGGCAACTTTGTTGCCACAATTGGTTTCCTTTCAGCCACTCTTCCTTCGATTACTTCACCTGGCAGCTAAGCAGAAATTTCGGACAACAAGAATTTCGATAATGAGATTACTGAGATTCAAACTTTTTTCTTTCATACTTTTTGTTAGAATTTTGTCAACACCGTTCCCGAAATTCACTATCTTCCTTCATTTTCTCAAATAACTTTAAATAGTACCCATATCACAAATAAACTCGATTTTCTGCAATATTCAACCAAAAGACTCATGGAAATAAAGCTTAACAAGCTTGCAAGTTGCAACAAATTGGGGAAAAAAATTTGCAACCAAGTGTAATATCAAAATTTCAATTACTTTTCCCACTGATTCGTAAATGACATTACAAACAATGAAAAGCATTACACATTGCCTTAAAAACACAGCTTAGTGAACCTTTTATTCCAATTATATATATATATATATATAATATATCACAATAGCAAGATTAAGTTGACACTATTATTATGCAAGATCACAAAAGTCAGGGGCATGGAAGGTCTCCATTTGAGACCATCTATTGAGAAGCAAACAGGTACACTGATGGGCTAAAACTTTCAACAGAAACGTGAACCTTCTCTTTTATACATGTCCTTCCTTTTTGTTTGACTGTATAGTGTAATCTAACCAACTTCAAACTAACTTGAAATTTAAGCACTAATAGATGAGATAGTATTGATCTCTAATTTTCTTAAGAAAAAATATATAATCCAATCGTGGTTTTCTCAAAATGCACATCCAAAATTAAAAGATATTGAGAAGCCAAATGTCACACCATGTAGAACTTGAACACAACCCATATATATATATATATATATATACACGACCTTCCCATGCAAAAACTTAATTGCATTAGAACTTGGAAGGAACTCAACTTTTACGATTAACTTCATCAGAATCAAGAAGCAATGCAGGATCAAAACTTAATTGCAATAATACTCCAGAGCACAACTTAATTCCTACAAGCTCTTTTATTCAAGGAGCCTCAAAACAGTTCAGAAAAGAAAAGGAGGCTACAACAAGTTTGAAGAAGCAAACAAAGGAGAGGAACCATCTGTGTCGCCAAGCTCATTGTAATCATGTGAATTGGCAATTAGGCAACATTGAGGCAATGCCCTGAAATGCTAAGGCTATATAAATCCTAATAACTTACATATCTAAAGTCATCAAATCAGACTCTGAAGCCTAATCACTCCAGTTGATAATATCCCTCAAGTTAACTTTATTCAACCATACTTTTTAACTGCTTGTAGATATTTTCCAGCATAAAATCTTCCAATGGTTTTAGATGGTTTACTGGCATAAAATTTGTTTACATTTAACCAATCCCTTGTTAGAGAATACATCCTATTGCCTTACACAATTAACAAAGTACAACAAATAGATTTCTGACAAACCCCATTATATGTGTAATGCATGTTACAATGATATCGATATTGCAACTTTGAACAACAAGAGACTAGAATGGTGAGGGGTAGTTCTTAAAACAAAATATACGTGGCTGTTTGGCATCTAATAAAATATTCATGGCTGTTTGACATCAAATAGATTTCTGACAAACCCCATATGTGTAATGAATGTTACAATGATATCAATATTGCAACTTTGAAAAACAAGACAGACTTGAATGGTAAGGAGTAGTTCTTAAAATAAAAGACTCGTGGCTGTTTGGCATCAAATATTTCTTTTAGCCTTTCTAGAGTCTCACTTTTTCTAGGTACTATACCTTAAACAACTTTCAATTATGTTAACAAAAATGCGCAATTGGCAACAGTTAAACCACTAATGAAATCATGTAGTAACACCACTAACACTATAACAGAACAATACTATGCACACTTTCTTTCTTTTCTTTTTTTGATAGGGACAATACTATGCAAAAATTAACAGTTTTAGATATATTAGATTTTTATATTAGATAAAATAAAAGCTAGATAAAGATTAGACCTGTTCAATTAGAAAGTTACACGAAGTCATTAATAAGAATACCCTAATTCTTATCTAAACCACCGCACATCTGTGTGCTATGTAGACTGGAAAAGTTGCTGATCAAACAGCCAGTCACTACAAAATCAAAATCCCATTTAGTAAAAGGTGAATATGTGCTATTACTCTTTTTTTGAAAGAGTCAAACTACTAATGAAAGCATGGAGTAACACCAATAACACTATGACAGAACAATACAATGCAAACAGTAACAATGCCAGATATATTAGATAAAAGAAAAGCTAGATAACGATAAGAACTGCTCAATTATGAAGTAAAGTCACAGGCCCACAGTCATGATAAAGAAGCCCTAATTTTAATCCGAACCACCACATATATCTGTGTGCTATGTAGGCCAGAAAATTTGCTGACCAAAAAGCAGCTTGAACACCAACTTAAAAACCAACACAAAATCAAAAATCCATTTAGTCAAAATATCCTATGTATAAGGGAAACCACTAATGAAAGCATGGAGTAACACCAACAACACTATAACAGAACAACAATATGCAAAAATTAACAATGCCAGATATATGAGATATAGAAAAGGCTAGATAAACTGCTCAATTAGAAAGTTATGCCGCAGTCATTAATAAGAAAACCCTGATTCTTATCCAAAACAACACAATATCTGTGTGCTGTGTAAATCGGAAAATTTGTTGATCAAACAGAAGCTCGATGACCAACTTTAAAAACCAACACAAAATATCAAAAACCCATTTAGCCAACACATCCTATGTATAATCCACCAGATATAAAAGTAACCAAAAGAGAATATGTACTATTACTCTTTTTTTTTTTTTTCTTGTTATTCAAGAAGCGGTAGTTTCCTCAGGACACTCTCTCGCAAAATGCCCTTGCTTCCCACAATGAAAACAGCCTCTTCCGCCTCCGGCACCGCCTCCACGGCCGCCGCTGCTACCTCCGGTGTTGCGGCAATCCCTAGCCAGGTGCCCGATTTCCCCACAATTATAGCATGCGCCGGCACCGCCGCCACCACCACCACCGGTGTTTTCCTTACAGTCCCTAGCCATGTGCCCGTAGCCACCACAATTATAGCAGCCCCCACCGCCACCGCCACCGCCACCGGAATTGTTTCCTCGTGGACAGTCCCTAGCCATGTGCCCAACCTCACCACAACTGAAACAGCTACCACCGCCGCCACCGCCGCTTCCTCTGTTACAATCTCTAGCCATGTGGCCAGTATCACCACAATTGTAACAACCAGCACCACCACCATTACGCCTATCTCCGCCTCTCCAACCACCGGCAAATCCGCCTCCGCCGCCGCCGCCGCGTCCGGACCTGTTGTTGCCCTGGATGGATGATCCGTTAGGGCCAGTGACATTGACCGCCTTGGTCCTCTCGTTCTCGCCCAACTCGATATCGAACTCAACAAGCTCACCCTCAGCCAAGCTACGGAAGCCGTCGGATTGGATCGCGGATTGATGGACGAACAGATCGTCGCCTCCTTCATCGGGGGTGATGAACCCGAAACCTTTCGAGTCATTGAACCACCGGACCACACCAGTCGACCTGACCTCCGCCATTGGATCGAAAACCCTAACCCTAACCTAACTATAGTTTAATCAGAATAGTGAATAGAATTTGAAGGGATCGGAGAAATCTATGTATGAGCGCCCTTATATATATATATATATATATATTACCCCCAAAACCCTAATAGCCTCCGCTTCGTTAATTCCCTGCTCTTTGCCTTTTGCGCTTCCTCTTTTATGCTTCGAATTTCCCTTTTTATCCTTTATATTTTGATTATTTTCATTTTGGCCCATTTTGTTTTATATAATTATTTTTCAATTTTTATCAACCATCATGACAAATGTTTCAATTAAAAATAGGAATATATATGCACATCATCAAAGTTAATTATTTATTCTTTCTCAAAAAAAAAAAAAAGAGTTAATTATTTCTTCTTCTTTCTTTTTCTTTTCTTTTTTCCCTAAAAAATCATTTCTTTTTTCTAAATTTTTTCTAACTCAAATTACTATTCTAATTTGGTTTGAAATTTTTTTGGGAGCAGAAGAAAAGGTATTTTCTTGACATGGTATGAAATGAAAGTTCATATTGAAAAAGTAATTGGTTATTATTTGTTAATCAAAGAATATAATCCAAAGATGAAACTTTATAAATAAATAGTGTTATAAAAGATTTAGTGGTTTTGGCCCAAGTGTCCTCCAGCTCGAAAAGAAGAGAAGACTCTTATAAGAATATGAGTGGGGTTTCTTTGAAGTTTGAAGGGTAATTTGGTAATTTTATTTTGGTTGAAAGATACCTATCTTTGTAAATTAAAGTTTTTTTTTTTTTTTTTTTAATGTGGTGACTACTGGGATTGTGAGATTTGTTTATGTCTTCGTCTATGAGTTTGGTTTTTGGGATACTTATTGTTGTTCGTGGACTTTGGTTGGCATTGTCTATGTACATGAGCTTGGATTTGTCAAACCATGTTAGATATTGTTATATCTTGTGATTCTTTTATATTATCTGGCGTGTGAATGCAATTTTGCAAGTCCCAAATTATAACTATAATTAAAAGGAAGGATCTTAATTTTAAATTAAAAATAAAAATACCCTGATTGTCTTACTATTTGATAAATGCAATTAGTCTATACTATAATACCTCTTATACACGTATATTTATGGGTAAATTATACTTTTCACTCTTGAAATTTATTGAAGATTTGTTTTGATCCCTTGAATCTAAAAAGTTTGGATTTGATCCTTACATTAAAAAAAAAAAAAAAAATGAATAATTTGGTTCCTTCATCTAATTTTCCATTTGCCTTACCAATGGGATTTGAGAAACCCTATTTTGAGAAATCAAAATTGAAACAACATATTAAAGGGACTAAAATCGCACAAATCACATATCTAAGAGACGAAAATCGATTCAACCTAGTTTTAAATAACAAAACTGAACCGAACCATAAACAAAGTAACAAAATTGTTTCATTTTTTAAAATTTCATAGACTGAATCCAAACTTTTTAAAATTGCAATGGTCAAAAATTGAACTTACCCCAAATTTCAAGGATCAAAATTATAATTTGCCCTATATTTATATGTGCTAACTACTTGTATGTAGATACTCTTCTATTGGGGTTTATAATTTACATAATTGGTTCAAAGCATGAAGCAATTTTATGTCAGATGAATAGAGACTCACGCTCTGTTTGTTTCGATTTGAAGACATTGTGTAAAGATAGGTTTTCCTATTTTCTAGTGTTTAGTAGCATTAGAAAAAACTAGTCAAAGGAAAACTATCTTTAGTCAATATAAAAATTATGACTTATTTTTAGAGATTATTTTCTAATAATTTTTTTTTTTTTGAAAACAGTTCTATCTCACAGTAAGCTAAATAAGGGAAGTTAAGAGATTATTTTTCAACTCATTTAAGGTTGATACCAAGCATACGAAAATGAGATAGTTTTATAGAATTTTTTATTTTATTTTATTTTTTGGAAAATGACTAATTTTCTAAAAAATATCATTGTTGAAACAAACAAAGCACCAAAAATTGTGATGTTTCAAGAGTAGGAATAAATGACCTGTGAGCTGTGACATATCAATGGTCAAGTCTCACAACATCTCATTTTCAGTAAATTAGCATACAAAAGACAATAGGGAGTCACAAAAAGTTATTTTAGTTTAATACCAAAAAAATAAACCAAAAGTAATTGTGACTTGGTAAGAATCAGAAAATAGCTAAAATTTGTACCAAGTTTAGCTTGTAGACAATGTTTACACACTCACGCGGTTGGAAGTATCAAAATGAAGAATGTGAAGGATCATAACACAGTAACCTTAGTGATGTCCACAATGTGATTTAGAAAATTGAAATATGGAGCTGAATCAGAACAATTTGACTGTAGGATCTACAAACAGAATTATAATGGCCACCTGAAATAAGTATTAAATTTTGTCTTCAATTTTTTCTTAAGCTGGATGTATGACCGTTTTGTGACTTTTGTCATGATTAATGATGAAAAATGGAGCTGAAAATTCATAAATGAGTAATGCTATAGACACAAAATATTTTACAAAATGTTAATGTGGCCTACCTCTTATTAGTTTTCATCTAGGCTCACCATTAATATTACTTTTTTATTTACTAATAATCACTCATCACATCAACAATTTATAAATATTTTTATAAAATAATTTATATCTTTAGCATTATTCTTCGTAAAAAGAAGTTGAAGTTGGCTTCAGCTGTATTTATGACTATATAATCCATGACCCCTCATAAATAAAACTCCCGTAGAGGCTATACCAATACAACTGCTGCATTAAAACAAAGGACAAAAATATAAAATGGACAATTACAAAGGCATTACCTATCTACAGAAAATGTAGTGGAAATCATTATCAGTTGCCGCTTAAAAGTGAAGTGGGAGAAATTTGTACAAGTAATCAGGCATTAGTATACTTCCACATTCCATTGCTCTGCTCTCTTCAACTGCTTTTTGTAGTCCGACCAATCAATGCCTGAAAAATGTATCAAACACAAGATTGAAGGCATGAAAGGTAAGAATTGTCTATCTAGTCTAGCCAAAGTTTGATCTGCTACTTACCATCTCTAGCAGCCAATGAAACCATTATGTCATCAATTCCCTTTTCCATCCCCTTCAGCCCACACATATAGACAAAGGTGTTATCCTTCTTAAGCAATTGCCATAGCTCTTCCGCATACTGAGCCATTCGGGTTTGGATGTACATCTTCTCACCTTTCTCATTTTTTTGCTCTCTACTCACAGCAAAGTCAAGTCTAAAATTTTCGGGGGCCTTCTCCTTCATTTTCTCAAATTCCTGTTTCATACAACAGGAGAATTTTCAGTGTGTATTTCAAAACATAGGTAAAAAGGTTTTTGATGAGTGAGGAAACTCTAGTCCATCTCACCTCCTTATAAAGCAGTGAGCTACTTGTGGGGACACCCAAGAAGAGCCACGCCAAACCATTGAACTACACAACATGTCAAAAAGATGAATCAATCATCAGCTGATGCATAGACAAGAATTCACCACTATAGGTATTTTTTTCAATTGTGACAGAACTATTGTTTATAATGAATGGTTTCTAATTTCCAAGCAGGCAATAATACAGAAAGAAGTTCCTGATGAATCATGGGCTTTTCATAAGTAAAATTAAAAAAATGCAGCATTTGCAATTGATGCTGAAAGCACATTGAAACTGCATCCTAGATTCCTAGTGATTGTATTTGTATGTGACAACTATATTACTCTTCTCTTCGAGGATTGATGATGGCTTCAGTCCAATTCTTATATCAGCCTCCATGAGAGTTACCACATGTAATAACTCTTTCCATTTTCCAAAGTCCCACCTTTTTAATGCTTTACTGGGCTGAACTCTAGACCTTTAACGCAAGGCTACAAGGCCATTGATACTGTTTTGAAGCTTCAATGAGAGAAATTTCGTGATCACGTGTTCATGTTAGTTTCTCATCAAGGGTTTATCAAAACAAGATTGATTGCATTTTATCTACCTTGTAGTCATCATGCTTCTCAAAGAACATTTTCCACAAAAATGAGCGGAAAGGAGCAATTCCAGTTCCAGTTGCAAGCTGCAACAAATGAATTCAAAATTACCAATGCATAGAAATCAACTAACTGAAAAATTCAGAATCAATTTATGGAGTATTCATTAAATTTCTTGACATTCTACTTGCTTAAGATAACAAACCAAAATATACCATGATGATGGTAGCATTGGGATCTTTTGGCATAAGCATTTCTTTTCCAACAGGTCCTGTCATTTTCACTTCAGCTCCAGGTTTCAAGTCACCTGAAACGCAAACATTTAAAACAACAAGGGTACTAAGGTATCTTGCTTAATTTGGTGTTACCGTTTTTGGTTACCTCAAATTGTTTCTCATAAAATTCGCACACAACCAAAAAGATGGACAATGTTTCATTAGAATTTGGTAGACAAAGAACGGAATAATTTCATAGATCTATAGTTCTGCATCCTTACACAAGAAATTTGAGCATACTCCTTTAACAATTTCTCCCGCATCATTGGTGTACACTAGCCGTTTCACACACAGAGAAACCTGTATTAAGGTAACAGGTCAGACAACCAAATGAATTGAAATCAAAGACTTAGGTAGCTATGGAAATAAAAAACCGTTGAGATGTGGATAATACTGACTTGACAAAGAACTCAAAACCCATTATAAAATCATGTAATTATAAACTTCAACTCTCACAACAAATATGGTTCATTTTAATTATAAAAAACTCACTGTTTTGGAGTCTCCAAAGTCACCAATGGCACTGCTGGCAATTGAGTATAACCTCAGCTTGTGAGGCTTGCCATTTTTGTCAATACCATCTGGAATTACCCCAACTGATTGCCCTTCTCTGTATGGGATCTCCCCTAAGCCAACCAATCAACAAATAGCTCAAAATCATCAATTTCTTTATCAACCACATTTCAAAATAATTAATATGTTAAAGACGAATTTGTTATATTTTTAGCGTTCATGCTTGTCCCAGAAACTTAGAAGATAATAGGAGCTGATGTGCTTTTTCCTTTTTATTCATTCTTGCTGAAGAGGAACTGCTGTGCTATTGTAAGTCCATTGATACATTTGCAACTTTCATATTAAGGTTCATTAGTGGTCAGAAAACATTAAGAAGCACATAAAAGCTCACAAATAAAATCAAGGTAATATAAACTATATGTTGAAGAGTTAAAAAAGTCATTTTTTAAGATGTTTAAGTGTATCGATCAAAAGAAAAGCGCTAGCCACATCCTTGTATTTGTTTATAAAGCATCAACCTAGTGTATGCCTGATGCGGGACTTAAAATACACACACTCAATCAATACCCAATCAAGTTGGGCATACATTGAGAGAGACTAAAAAGGCATAGGAGTTCATACCCTCAGTGCTGAAGACCATGTGCCAAGTTTCTCCAGGAGCATCATCACCAGTAATCTTAGTGTTAAGTAGGCATCTTCCAGTGTATGGATTTTTCGGTTTGTATTTGTTCACAACCACGCCTTCCTCCATTTTCTTGGATTCCTTCGCAACCTTTGCAGGAGCCTCTGTGGTGACCTGGGCTCTGATCGAAACCACTCTTCCACCAACAGAAACATCTCTATACTGCAAAGGAACCTGAGAAACCAAAAACCATGTCACAAACTCCAAGCAAAACAATCACAATGCAAAAGCTAGACAAAGACAACCGACTACCTTCTTGAAGGAGATTCTTTCTGGTGAGATTATAGAGGTTCTGGAGGACAGAGAAGATGACTTGGATGATGGAAAAGAGACCGTGGCAGTTACTGCGGTAGCCATGACTGCAATGCTAGTTGATAAAGCAGAGCAAGAGAAAGAAAGTGTGATGGTTTTATGGGGTTGCGAGGAGTTGGTGAAGAAGTATGAAAACGAGAGGGTATGATCTCTTTCGTTTGCAGTGGATTATGAGATTTGAGTGGAGGAGAATTTAAGGCCAATGCAGTGGCAGATGTGAGGATAAGTTTATGTGAAATGTATGACTGTCCTCACTACCATTTGTAGTCTTGTGGTCAATATGGCCACTATCTTCGTTGATTTTTTTTTGGTTTACACCTACGTTGATGGGCTAACAAGTTTATATCTTGTTACCCATTCCAATAAAATTATATTTTTTTGTCAAAAAAAATAAAATTATATTTTGAAAAAATGATTTTGTTAAAATTGTAAAATGGTGACAATTCTAACTGAAATAGTGTTTGACCGTATGAATACGGTGAATGTGCAATAGCCAATATGTGATGAGGGCACATATATAAGACCAACAAAAATTTAACATAGTATTTTTGTTTAAGAGTTTTAAACCTGCCAATCAACTTACCGGGAAAAAGATCATCTCTAGTCTCTAATTGAAATTGATCCATTTACTAATTTAAATTAAATATAACAAATTTAAAAGTGTTTAAATTGTCATTTCATTTAAAAGTATAGAAATTTTTAAGTCATTTTTTTCGAAGGAAGATTGTCCATAATTTAAAATTTTAATACTCACAAACGCATATTAAATCATTAAGAGATTCTTAAATGCATGTTACTTTAGGAATTTCCTTTTTAACCATTAAGTTGTTCTTTTCACCATCCACCTAGGTTAATTCCGATTGCAAAACTTGGTCTTAACACTGTTGTTCATGAATTCAAACTACACCAATGAGGGGTATTTTATAGACACTCATTTAGCAATCCTCATTTAGCTCTATGCTATGAGCAAAAACTGTCATTTTATGACAAGAATAAATCACCATTTTTATCTTTGGAAATTCAAGTGCTTAGGCTCTGTTTATTTTGGCCATAATGTTTTCTGGAAAATGAGTCAAGTATTTTATATAAAATTATCTCATTTTTCTATGTTTGGTAGCAACCTTAAATGAGTTGAAAAATAATATTTTAACTTCCCTTATTTAGCGTGCTGTGAGATAGAGTTGTTTTTCAAAAAAATTTAGTGGAAAACAATCTTTAAAAATAAGCCTTATTTTTTCTGCTGACCAAAGATAGTTTTCCTTTGACTACTTTTTTCTAATGCTACCAAACACTATAAAAATACGAAAAACTATCTTTACATAAGATTTTCTATCAAAACAATATTGAAACAAACGGAGCATTAATTAAAAACAAATCTAGAAGTCTTAGAGATCCATACAACAACTTAAGTGCTAAAACCAGACCACTAAATCTCAAGATAGAGCCACATCTAGATTTTAACAAAAAGAACAATATGCATCCTTATAATTAGAATTGAACACACGTGATTATGAATACTTTATGATTGATTTTTCAAAGGATTAATTATAATTAATTACATGTAATAATTATATTAGTTTACCTTTATTAATAATGCACATGTATTGTAGGAATAAGGGCTCAGAATCATATATTGGGCCTTGGGCTTGGTCTGAAGACATGAAATAGTCTGAGGAGGGACAAATAGTTAAGAGGGGTTCCAATTTTAAAGTCTCATAAGTAAGGAATGAATGGATGTTGGTTCGAGGAGGAACTCCTCCTCGAATGTGATAAATACAACTCAAATCTATACTCCTAATAATCAAGGTGACTTTCCAGGAGGCTCCAGTGATAAAGACGTGCATCACGCACGTATAAAAGTGATGGGAGCTCAGAAATATCTAAGGAAAAGCTGCTACCATTACATTTAATGCACTTCAGCTACTTTTTTTGCCGCATTTATGTGGAGAAGACCCCTGAACAGTGTTTCTTTAACTACCGCAACTCACAGAGGGTCAGAAGGGGTGTCTAATAGGACGAACACTCAAGTAGTGACTTGAAAGATTAACAAATTGAGGGCCAAGATTGCTAGGAAGGAGATATATAATGTAAGAGACCTCGGAGGGGAAAAGGAAGGGGGGGGGGGAAGAAAAAGAGAAGACTGTAGCTACCAAAGTCGCACTTGTAATCAGTTTTATTGATTCATAATAAAATTTTCCTTCTTGGACATGGAATTCGTTTAGTCCTATGTGCTTTATTTTTGCTTAATCATCTTCTGAATCCATACTAGCCATTGTTAAGTCCATTATAGCCTAATTCTTTAACCCACTCTCTACAAATTTATTATATTAGGCTCACTGGGCCAAGATCTCATACATCTTGGGCCTGGACTGCAAAACGAGTCCATACAATTGGCACGTCTGTGTGGAGAACTTGTGTGATAGTGAGTGCAATGGTCAGCTATGGTAGGTTCAGGTCCACACTAGGCGGAATCCCTGGCATCCCAACAGGAAAACCCTCTCACTAACCCTGAGCGTAGAGGAGATCGAGAAGGCAGCCCGCACACTACGCATACAAGCAAAAGCCATATTCGAGTTAAAAGT
The DNA here is from genome assembly GCA_030445155.1 of Quercus variabilis. NCBI lineage: Eukaryota > Viridiplantae > Streptophyta > Magnoliopsida > Fagales > Fagaceae > Quercus > Quercus variabilis. The sequence goes on along the minus strand of CP129450.1, from coordinate 29,796,834 downwards.
CACGTCTTTCAAGACTAGTATAACAGAGCTATGCAGTTGGAAATTGACCAGTTAAAGAGGGAACTGCATCATGCATAACGAAGGCGAACTCCCTCTAACTTTGAAGTTTCTTCTGATGACGGAAGGGACATCAGTTAAAGGCGAAGGTCTCGAACCTCGCCTAGCAACTCTTTCTCCTACGAAGAGGAATACCATCACGAACAGAGGGTCAAAAGCCGCCTCATAGAGGCATAGGAAACGACGCTATGAGCAGGGCCTTGAACCAAATCTCTAAGTGACCCTTCACACGCAAAATCGAGGGGGCTAAACTTCCTCGACGATTCACTCAGCCTACTTTCACCATGTACAACGATAAAACAGACTCTGTGGAACATGTGAGCTACTTCAATCAGAGAATAGATGTCCATTACAAAGATGAAGCCTTGATGTGCAAGGTTTTTCCATCTAGTTTAGGACTCGTCGCGATGAGATGGTTCGATAGCCTGAGGGCAGATTCCATAAGTTTCTTTAAGGAGCTCACCCAGGCGTTTTGTTCCCGCTTCGTCACCTGCTGTAAGGTCCCTCAGTCCTTGGCTTCCCTACTGTCCTTAAGCATGCGAGAGGGAGAAACCTTGAAAACGTACTCTGACAGATACTGGGAGATGTTCAACGAGATAGATGGTGACTCTAACGATGTGGCCATCAGTACTTTCAAGCTCGGCCTCCCGACCGAGCATGGTTTGAGGAAATCTTTGACGGGCAAACTTGTCACTAGTGTACGCCAACTTATGGACCGAATAGACAAGTATAAAAGGGTTAAGGAAGATCAGTAGCAGGGGAAATGAATAGATAATGTTATCTCTTAAGAGAGGAGGGATTTCGGGTCATACCGATACAATAACAACCGACCACGGAGAGATTTTGCTAGACAATTAGGATCTACCAATCCTTAGGCGGTTAATGCGGTGTTCTGAGAGCCGATGCATCAAGTTCTGGAGAAGATTAGGAACGAGCCATTCTTTAAATGGTCAAACAAAATGGTGAGAAACCTCGCAAGGTGCAACCACAACCTTTATTGCCAATACCACCAAGATCATGGATACACCACAAAAGATTGCAGAAGTCTGTGGGACCATTTGGACCAGCTCGTCCATGAAGGAAAGTTAAAACAACTCTTGCACCACTCCAGTAGTCAGGGGGGCCAGACAAATTCAGAACCCCAAAAAGATGATTCTTCAAGACCCCCCTTGGAAACGATAAATGTCATCTTCACTGCTCTAAGGAGAACTAGGCCCTGCCCTTCCAAAGTGATGTCTATGGCCTGACTACCTGTCGAGGACACTAATCAAGAGTCAAAGAAGGCTAAACTAGAAATCCAATCGGTTTTGGGCTTCTCGGACAAGGATAATGTTAGAACCATCCAACCCCACGATGATACTTTGGTGGTTACCCTTAGGATTGGGGAATATGATGTGAAAAGGGTGATGGTGGACCAAAGCAGTGGTGCCAAGATTATCTACCCCGACCTATATAAGGGGCTAAACTTGAGACCCGAGGACCTAACACTCTACAGCTCGCCCCTGGTGAGTTTTGATGTGAAGGTCGTCATCCTGAAGGGCCAAATTAGACTACCCATCCAGACTGGTTCAAAAGTAGTGAAGGTGGACTTCATCGTAGTAGACGCTTATTTGCCCTACACAGCCATTGTGGCCAGGCCTTGACTTTATATCCTAGGAGCCATTTCTTCTACTCTGCACCAGAAGATGAAATACCTGTCTGGGGGCTAGGTTAAGAAGATCCTGGGGAATCAATATGTGGTTAAACAATGCCTAGTAGCTGCCATCTAGTATTAGCCCGAGACCAAGTCCTCGGCTCATGCCGAAGGGGGCTTATAGCAATCAAAAGCTTTGGCATTGCCTGTCGATGGGTCGGCCGACGAGGCAAAATGTGAAAATTTGGTAAAGGTTGCTATTGGTGACGATCCGAGAAAATTCTTTCAGATTGGGGCTCAACTACCTCCTCCAGAGAAGGAAGAACTGGTAGAGTTTCTTAGAAAAAATGTTGATGTCTTTGTATGGAGTGCTTACGAAGCCCCGAGGGTGGACCCGAACTTCATCTGTCATCATCTAAATGTTAATCTATCTATCACTCCTAAGAGGCAACCTCCTCGGCGCTTGTCCAGGAAACGTTCTAATGTTGTCAGAGATGAGGTGAAGAAACTAAAGCAGGCAGGGGCTATCAAGGAGGTAATTTAACCTAAGTGGTTGGCCAATACCATGGTGGTGAAGAAGAAGAGTGAAAAATGGTGAGTATGTGTGGACTTCACAGATCTGAATAGGGTTTGCCCAAAGAGTCCTTTCCCTATGCCTAAGATAGACCAACTGGTGGATGCAACTGTAGGCCATTCTCGGATGAGCTTCTTGGACACCTTTTAGGGATACCACCAAATAGCACTAGCCCTGGATGATCAGGAGAAGATAGCTTTCGTCACTTTCACAGGAAACTACCACTACAAAGTAATGCTTTTTGGTTTGAAGAATGCAGGGTCTACCTATTAAAGGATGATGACTTGAATATTTGAACCGCAGTTGGGCAAAAGCATTGAGGTCTATATAGATGAAATGGTGGTAAAAAGCAAGGTAGTGTCCAAGCACTTAGGAGATCTCGAGAACATATTCAAAATTTTGAGGAAACACAAGTTGCACCTCAACGCTTCTAAGTGTTCCTTCGATGTGGGATCAGGCAAATTTCTAGGCTACATGGTAACCTATTGGGGAATTGAGGTTAACCCTGATCAGATTAAAGTAATCAACAGTTTACAACCACCTCAGAATCCCAAGGAAGTTCAGAAACTAACCGAAATGACAACTGCCCTGAACCGATTTATCCTTCAATCAGCAAATAGATGCTGATCCTTCTTCCTATTGATGAATAAATGGAAGGGGTTCTAATGGACTGAGGAATGTGCCTTGGCCTTCCAACAGCTTAAGGATTATCTATCTCAGCCTCCTATCATGTCCAGCCCTGAGGTTGACGAAGACCTATTCGTTTATATTGTTGTGGCCCTTCATGCTGTAAGCTTAGTCTTGATACGAGTTGATGGCGAGACACAAAGGCTAGTTTATTATGTGAGCAGGTCACTACATGAGGCTGAGATCCGCTATCTGCTACTGGAAAAGGCTGTTCTGGCAGTGATACATGCCACACATAAACTCCCCTATTACTTTCAGGCACACACAGCTATTGTCCTAACTCAGCTCCCGCTCAGAGCTCTGCTCTAGAGCACTGATTACACAAGGAAGATTGCTAAATGGGCCACGATCCTAAGAGTTTTCGACATCAAATACATGTCTCGCACTTCTGTCAAGGGTCAAGTCTTCGTGGATTTGGTAGCCGAGTTTGTTGAATCCCTGTTGGAAGAAGAAACGAGAACACAACACATGGATGGAAAATCGGTTGGCATGGTCTCCCAACAGGGCCCCCTATCCTGGAAAGTGTATTTTGATGGTGTAGCAAATCAGAAGGGCTCTGAAGTAGGGTTAGTGCTAGTATCCCCCGAAAGGATCACCATCAAGAAATCATTAATATTAGGATTCTCGGCCACCAATAACGAAGCTGAATATGAGGCTTTGTTGATAGGAATAGCCATGGTGCAAAAAATGGGCGGGAAGGCCATAGATATGTTCTCGGACTCTAGATTGGTCGTCGGATAAGTTAAAGGAGAGTTTGAAGTGAGGGATGAAAGAATGCAGGAGTACTTGAGTCAGGTTAGGCACCTACAATCAGAATTCGAATCTTTCAGCCTGTTGCATGACCCAAGAGAGGAAACACACACGTCGTTTCCCTAGCCATGCTCGCAACCTCCTCAGTGTAGAGCTTCCCTTGGGTCATCCTTGTAGAAGACCTGTGTAAACCCACAAAGATGAACAGAGAGGTGGTTCATGTTCACCAAATTAGGGTGGGGCCTAGCTGAATGGACCCTATAGTACTGTTCTCAAAAGAGGACACCTTACCCGAGGATAAATCAAAAGTAGACAAAATGCGTAGAAAGGCTTTTCGGTTCTAACTGTTAGAGGACCAAAAGTTATATAAACACTCCTTTTCTAGGCCATACCTGCTATGCATACACCTCGAGGCAACAAAATTACTCCTTAAGGAGTTACATGAGGAGATTTGTGGAAGCTACATAGGAGGCAGATCTCTGGCACACAGAGCCATCACTCAAGACTATTGGTGGCCAAATATGCAAAGGGAAGTATAGGAGTATGTGAAGAAGCGCGACTAGTGCCAAAAATTCGCACCAAACATACACTAACCGGGGGGAGTCCTGAATCTACTATCGAGCCTTTAGTTATTCGCTTAATGGGGCTTAGATATTGTGGGCCCTTTCCTTAAGGCAGCAAGAAACAAGAGATACCTGCTAGTCGGCACGGACTACTTCATTAAGTGGGATGAAGCTAAACCTCTAGCAAACATCAGAGACGTGGATGCCAAGAAGTTTGTATGGAAGAAAATCGTCACATGATTCGGAGTCCCTCGTACCTTCATCTCTAACAATGGCCTTCAATTTAATAGTAAATCTTTCAAGAGATACTGTTGTGACTAGGGAATTACAAATAGATACTTTACCCCAACTTATTCCCAAGGGAATGGACAAGCTGAGGCTATTAATAAGGTCATAGTAAATGGACTCAAGAAGAGGTTAAATGATGCGAAGGGAAAGTGGGTAGAAGAGCTGTCACATGTCCTCTAGACATATCAGACCACGCCTCGTAGGTGAATCGGGGAAACTCCCTTTTCAATGACTTATGGGCTGAGGCTGTTATTCCTTTGGAAACTAGCTTCCCAATGTTAAGAACCAGCTCATTCAATCTAATCACTAACAACGGGCTACTGGAGAAGAGCTTATACTTGATTAAAGAGAGAAGGGAAAATGAAATGGTTTAATTGGTGTACTACCAACACAAGCTTAAGCAAGGATATGACGCCAACGTGAAACTAAGACCATTGTCACCTGGTGATCTGGTGTTGAGAAAGGTTTTGGGTATTGCAAAAAACCCGGTGTGGGGAAAGCTAGGGCTCAATTGGGAAGGACCATACCGCATCACCTCGGTGGTTGGTATAGGAGCATATTTTCTGGAAGACTTAGATGGACATGTAATACCATGCCCGTGGAATGTAAACAACTTGAAAATGTATTATTATTAATGAAAGTCTCTTTTGTCAATATGTTCATTTATTATAGGCATTATATTTCTCATTATTCAATCTCTATAGGTGTTAAACAGATTCTAAGTTATGTTAGGTCTCTCAAACCACATACTTAGGTGAAATTAACACTCAATGACATTTTTTATATAAATGTTTAAATTGAACCTTAGTCATGCCTGACGTCCTCGGACCAAATGCTCTGGAGAAATTAATACATTATGACATCTTTTATATAAGTGTTTAAATAGAACCTTAGTCATGTCTAAAGTCCTCGGATTAGATACTTTGAAAAAATTAATACACTATGATATCTTTTATATAAGTGTTTAAACAGAACCTTAGTCATGCCTGAAGTCCTCAGACCAGATACTTTGGGGAAATTAATACATTATTACATCTTTTATATAAGTGTTTAAATTGAACCTTAGTCATGCCTGAAGTCGTCGGACCAAATGCTTTGGTGAAATTTAGTACACTATGACATCTTTTATAAGTGTTTAAATTAACACTATGTTATCTGTTCGATTCTCACTAAGTGTCAAGACAGATCTAAAGTTACAGCCAACTCCTCGAATTGGTAGCTCTAAGGAAGCTAAAATCCATAATTATTCATCCAAGTTTATTAATTGTCTTTATTTGGTTCAGCCCCCATTACAGAAAGAACATCTCACAATGCAAGTATAGGGTAAATTATTCATTGTTGGTACTTAACCAAATTACTTAGATTGATAGCAATACACTATTATTAAGGTTTTGTTGAAGGCAGAATAGTTAGCAATGGTAATAAACTTCAAAGCATGCGAAGTGAAAAAACAAAGGATAAAAGGAAAAAACATTTTCATTAAGTAGAAGTAGGGATACAATATGATTGATGGTAGGTAGCCATTACACCAAAAAAAAAAAAAAACCATAGGAAAAAACCCTACAACTACTCCGCTGTTGGTTGAGAGCCTTCTTTGGATTCAGCTGCCTTGAGCTTATCATCCCTAGCTTTGGACTTTGACTCAGCATCTTTGGCCTGGGAGACCATATCCTTGATTGTCTTCGGAATAAGTGCCTTTGGCTGAGCAAGGCCTCTTTACCCTTCCCTACCCCAATGGAGACTTTGGCAACAAGAGTAGGATCTTGTACACTAGAGACTTGCTCCACAGGTGGGAGGGGAGGAGCAGTAGGAGGGAGGTCCGCTGGAGCTTCTTGGATATGCTTGGGAAAGAACACGTTCTTAGCTTTCCTCAACTCGGAGTCAACAAGGATCCCTGCACTGTTGAGTGCCGCTGTCCAGGACTCAGTGCAGTAATCCCTGCACACCTTGGCTGCCTCCTCGGTCAGCCTTCTTTCAGTGTCCTCCACCCCACACTCGTAGGACGCATTCACTGTAACTTCAGTAGTCTCCTTGGCCACCTGAGCTGCCTCTTTAGCTGCATCCTTGACCTTTTGTAGCTTAGCCTTAAGGTCTAGGACTAGCTGCTTTTGGGTAGCCAAGTTCAACTCGGTGGTGTAAAGCAGCTTACGCTGGTCCTCGGCTTGGGCCTCAGCAGTCTTTAGACTGGCCAAGGCACTTAGGCAGGCCTTATCTACTTCTTTCAACTTGTTACTCAGCTCTGTATACTCTTCCTTCAGGGCTCCGAGAGCCTTCTCAACCTCTAAACGAGAATGGGCCTCATCCTTGACCTCATCATAGGTATTCTTGACTCATTCCTCAGCTACGTAGATCTGCTGAGTAAGCTGCATGAAAGTAGCAGAGGGGTCATATATATATATATATATATATATAAAACATGTGTACATGTATGAATAAACACACATCTTAGTGTTTAACAAAAGAGGATGTTAGCTGGCCTACCATTGTGAGGTCCCTTTTCATTGATATGAAAAGGTCCAGTTGCCTAGTGTGCCTGAGACCCTTCATATCTCTTGGGAGGAGGAGGGGTTGTTGTAAGGCCTCGACAAGGTGGGTGGCATGCCCCCTTTGAGACCCCTATAGGGTGGCATCCTAAGGAATGGGAGCACCCTCTAGCTCGAGCCGAAGGGCCCAGGAGTGCATCCCTCGGCGCACCTTAGCCTCGTCTCGGCTATCCACTGACTTGGCCTTCTTATCCTTAGGGTCCATAGTCTTCTTTTGCTATTTAGCCCCCTTCTAAGGAGCCATTTCCCCTTCCTCCTGGTCTTCAACCGGCCTCTTCTTCTTTAAATTTAGATTGGCCTGTAGTTCGAGGTCGGTAGGGGCCAAGGGGAGAGGAAGAGGAAGACTAGGAGGAACTTGGGCATTGGGGATGTCTTTCGAAGTCCCCCTTTATTCCTATTGGCAATCAGACCCTTCAAGCTTGGCCTCTTCTTCGAATCCATCCCTTCCTCTTCCTCTGAGCTTGTATTGATATGAGCAACAATTAATTTTGTCAAGTAAGCTGTGGAAAGTTTGTCAGACTCGATTTCAGAATCTGAGAGTTCTACAACCCTACCAGGCATGCCTTCCTCCTCGAAACAGAAGTTGTCTATCTCTTCTTCGAGAGATAAGCAAGAGGACGCTATCTCTTCTTCTACTACTGGAGTGGTACTGTGAACGGTGGAGGGACTTGTTGGATTGGTAGTATGATTGGGGGAAGGTCGTGTTGGGTGAGGAAGTCCAGTTTTGATACATTGGTCCTAGCCAACTGTGGGTCACCTGCTCTGATGGCGTGTTCTATTTCTTGGAATATCTTTGAGATGGGATCAAAATCCAAAATTAGGTGGACGGCTAGTAGATGTCTATTCGCACTTATGAATATTTCCAATTTGAGCAGGTAGTTGAGAGCTGCAACGCTGGTAAGGCTAAGCTGAGAAGTAACTTGATTCTTATCTGCAAACATAGCTGAGAAGTAAAACACCGATAGAAAATCGAATTCTTTCATCAAAAGACAGCAGAATGACAGAGAGATAATGATATGGTTAGGGCTACAGAATCTAAGTCTCTTGCTAGGAAACCTAACTCTAAGGTGTCCCACCTAGCACTCCCTCTCAGATTGGGCAATGAAGACCATCATGCCATGCCCCCGAAGTGATGAGGTAATCATCCATCATCCCCTTGTTAGATTTGGGAAGGCACGAGATAAGCCTGACAATGGGTGACCTGGACTTGAGGTAATACCCTCCGTCAGCTTGTGAGTGGCATTCGTATAAGTGGACCACATTGTGCTTGGTAAGTCCTAATTGGAGATGCTTATTAAGAGTATCGACACAGCCTAAGATCCTAAACATATTGGATGCACATTGATGAGGGCATAACCTATGGTTGATAAGGTAGTCTCGTGTTATCCTACCCATGGGAAGAGTCATCCCTCCCTCTATGAAAGCTATAATGGGGATGATTACTTTCTCTTCCTCTCTGTTTGACACGATTTGTTCTGTGGAACAATATCGTAGGCCAACTTCCTGGGGTATGCGGTACTTATCTTTAAAGGCTTCTATTTTGGCAGGGGAGTCTACTAGGCTCGTGAATCTACCTATTTGGACAGCTCCAAAAAAAGCGACTGGAATTTGTAAGTGAAGAAATAAGAACTAAAGGGGCCGAGGAGATTGGTCGAGAAAGGAAATAGAGTTTAGAGAGACGAAAACTTACAAAAGTAAGTGTGCTAATCCTGATCCTTTAGAGAATTTCTTAAGGAAAGAGTTATGAAAGCTTAGAAATTTAGAGTATTTTGTGAGTTGAAGTGCTGGGATTCTCTAGAATATTTGAAAATTTGTGAAGTAAATAAGAAAATGAGTTCCCTCAAGGCTTTATATAAAGGAAGAAAGTGAGTGGGAATAATCCCGCTCAAAATTCTAGAAGAAATGTCCACCGAAGGATGTGTGTCTCATCATTGGATCTGGGGGAACAAAGCGTCACCTGGAGCAATAAATGACGATTTGCGGACCTCGAAGTGCCAAAAGCAGTTTTGAAGTGCATAAAATGGCCCTCCCATGCATGTAAACTAGAGAAATAAATGGTCTTGTCTCTCGAAAATCAAAACCCCACTTTTTCTTCTCGGATGAAAGAGAAAAACTGGAGTTTTGAGGGGCTATTGTAGGGATAAAGGCCCAGAATCATATGTTAGGCCTTGGGCTTGGTCTAAAAACATAAAATGGTTCTAGAAGGGACAAATAGTTAGGAGGGATTCTAATTTTAAAGTTTCATAAGTAAGGAACAAATGGATGTTGGTCCGAGGAGGAACTCCTCCTCAAATGTGATAAATACAACTCAAATCTGTACTCCAATAATCAAGGTGGCCTTCCAGGAGGCTCCAATGATAAGGACGTGCATCACGCATGTATAAAAGTGATGAGAACTCAGAAATATCTAAGGAAAAGCTGCTACCACTGCATTAAATGCATTGCAGTTATTTTTCTGATCGCATTTATGTGGAGAAGACCCCTAAACAGTGTTTCCTTGGCTACCGTAACTCACAGAGAGCCAGAAGGGGTGTCTGATGGGACGAGCACTCAATTAGTGGCTTGAAAGATTGACAAATGGAGGGCCAGGATTGCTGGGAATGATATATATATAATGTAAGAGACCTCGAAGGGGAAAAAAGGAGGGGAAAAGGAAAAAAAGAATACGGTAGCTACCAAAGTTGCACTTATAATGGGTTTTATTGATTCATAATAAAATTGGCCTTCTCGGACAGGGAATTCGTTCAGTCCTATGTGCTTTATTTTTGCTTAATCATCTTCTGAATCTATACTAGTCGTTGTTAAGTTCATTAGGGCCTAGTACTTTAACACATTTTCTACAAATTTATTGTATTGGACTCACTGGGCTAAGATCCCATACATCTTGGGCATGGACTGCAAAACGTGTCCATACATGTATACTTTGGAAAATTTTAGTGGATGATTAATTGATTATTTTTCAATATTTATAGACGGAAATTTTTTTTAAAAAATTTAGGGACAAGAAAGAAACTTCATAGTCTTAGTGATCAGTACGACACCTCATTTAATAATAGTCATTTTACCCCCACACAATGAGAAAAAACATCATTTTATGAGAAAAATAGATCACAATTTTTATTGTTAGATATTCAAGTGCTAAATAAAAAACAAATCTATAAGTCTTAGTGATCAATATGACACCTCAAGCGCTAAAATTGGACCACCAAATCTCAAAATTAAGCCTTATCTAGATTTTAGTGAACAATATGCATTCTTTCATTTAGAGTTGAACGCATGTGATTGTGAATACTTTATGATTGGGTTTTTCAAAGAATTAATTATAATAAAATGCATGTAAATAACTAAATATGTAATAATATCATTTAGATTAACTTTAGTAAGAATGCATGTGCATACTTTGGATAATTTTAGTAGATTGATAATTAATTAATTAATTAATTTTCAAAAGTTAGAGAATAATTTATTTTCTTCCTTCTTAAATTTTGAATTGCATTGTCTCTTTCTAACTAGGTTGGTTCAATGAGATAGAGGTGTTGTCCTACAATGGAGTGTTGCTTAATGATACGCGATGATGCTCTAGGTTTTTTAATCAATTACGTTACTCTCATGTTAAGAGAGAAGGTAATAAGGTTGTTCACAGTCTTGTCAGGTATACTATACATATCTTAGTCTTTTATTTTGTGGATGAAAATGTTCCACCACAATGTTTTTTAGTCATCCAAACTAATTTAGCAGGATTTTCTTAATAAAAGTTCTTGATCTTTCTTCTCAAAAAAAAAAAAAAAAAGGTTGGTTCATTTAAGATAATTAGAGGGGTCATAGTTTATTTTAGGCAAACATTTTTTTTTTTTTTTTTTGTTCAAACACTTACAAGTCTTGCTAAGAGAAAGAGGCATTTGTTTTGGTATGCGAATTCCTATTATTTCTTTTTCCCATTAATATTATCCAATAATGTCTACTATCAATTCTAAAAAAAAAAAAATATCGCACACCCTTAGTACAATGGTCATTTCAAAAGTACGAGTATTTGTAGGGTGGGGGGGGGGGGGGCAAGAGCTAAGGTTATTTAAGAGAGAGTTTTATACACATACACTTAAATTAGACTAAAGAAGAATTTCTATCTTGTATTAAAAAAAATTCAAAAAAAAAGAAGTTAGGGACAAAACCTCATATAAACTTAAGATTAAACTAGAATAAAATTTCTATCTTGTATTAAAAAGAAAAAATTCTCAAAAATAAAAAATAGTTAGGGACAAAAAACCAACCTCATATAAACTTTTGGAACAAAAAGAATATTTTTGCATAATTTTATAGTTAAAGATATTCATTACCAAATTTCTTATATATATGTTTCTAAAAAAAAAAAAAAATCATATACACACACACACACGAGCGGAGCCACGACGTCGTTCTTCTAGTACGTATGTAATACCTGTACGACGCTAATAACAGGCGGTAAGCATTTTGGGGCGAAATACAAGCGGTTCGTTTGAACTTTGAACTTAATCCCTCTCTCTCTCTCTCTCTCTCTCTCTCTCGCTCTGTGTGTGAATTGCGTTTCCAATTCGCCATTATCGTGGAGGAACAAAACCCTAGACAACTCGGTTCATTTAGACAAAATTTCATTGTCGCTGTGAGTTCCCGCCTTTCTTTTTACCTCAGTTTTATTATTACTATTATTATCAATCTTCGACGCCTAATTTCTCTATTATTTTTTTTTTCTTTGAAATAATTTATATAGGTGATATATGAACATCGTTTAATTTTGTTGTCTCAATTTCAGCTTTCATTTTTGTTATTTGAATTCTTTGCAGCTTGCGTTGTTCATTTGATCATAATCATTATTGGGAAATCCATCATTGCTATTGTTACTTTTTTGTTGTAGCACTTCACCTAGCAAGAAATCTGTTCTATGTTTTAGTATCAGTGTGATTGTAGAATACTTATTAAGTTATAGGAGAAAATTTATAAGATTGCTATTAGATTAACTAAGATTTAAGGTATTGAATGTTGGGCTTTTAAGAAGCACATATTCATAAATCGAAACGTGGCTGAAATTAGAAAGTTAAGGTGTATAAGTGTAAATATACGTAAAGATGGGATTCGAAATTCGAAATGAGAAAATTCACTTAAAGATAGGAGGGAGAGCGATTAATGCAACAGTGAGAAAGTTAAAGTTGATTCAAATTGAGGGAACGAAAATAAAATTAATGGAAGCGTGTAAAAGGATGTGTCAATTAAAGAAGTAATAGAGAGTGTAACTTTAGATAGAATAGAATGGCGGAAAAGAATACATGCGCTTGACTTTGACTAGTATGTTAAGGATTTATGGTCGATCCCAAAAATTTTAGGACAAAGGCTTGGTGGTTGTTGTTGTTATTGTTAAATTTCTTTCTCTTTGATATTCAAGGAAAGTATCCATTGGTTTGTATGCAAGTGTTTAGGTCTAGTTTAACAGTTCCTTCAAGAACTTTTAATGGGCATTTGAAAAGTCTTTCATGGCCTTCCAGCCAAGGTTATGGTGTTTGGAGTGTAATATCTATATTAGTTGCACTATTTGAGATGGACATTGAATCCTATAGGAGGTGTGGTACCTGCCCATTTAATGAATCACCTGAGTCCTCTACAGTGCTGGTCAAGCAAATTGCAAGTCAAAACAGTCATTTGATAAGCAACGCATTTGTCAGGTTGGACTAAATGATGCTATAAGGAGCCATGTTCCCTTGGTGTGGTACCTGCCAATTTGTGGAATAACCTGAGTACTCTACTGTGTTGGTCAAGCAAATTGCAAGTCAAAACACTTGTTTGATAATCAACACATTTGTTAGGTTGGACTACATGATGATATTAGGAGTGATTTTTTTCTTTTTTTGATAAGTATTAGGAGTGATGTTCCCTTGAAGTAGGTTTCAGAAAACTCAATATTGCAGTACCTCCGTAATGGGCACTTGTGTTTGACGTGTATACATTAGAATCCTATCCACTGCACTTGTGCAGGTACCGTGTATCTACTTATAGATATCATTCATTCAGCTTCCCTGAATTTGATATTTTCATATTTTATTCTTTGTCAGCTTTAAAAAGGTCGTATCCTAGTGCACAAAGATTCTACTTTTTGTGGGATTTGGAAGAGGTGTTTGATAAGTAACCTTACCCCCAATTTTTTTGGGAGAGGCTGATATAAGCTGCATACCTATATTTGGAGTCATTTCTTTTTGTTGTTGTAATCTGTTATTTGCTAATTTTTGTTTTAAAATGCTTTCTAGGACAATTAACTTATTGATGTGGTCTGACTCTTAGGAATCTGGTGAGCTAGTGCATTCGAGTGTTTGGCAAGTACTTGCCATCTTTGTTGACCTTCTTCGAAGCAGCTGAAACTCAATCTTTTAGTGAAGCATAAAGTTTTAGTATCTCTTATCAATACATACATGATCGCTTTAGTCTGCCTCCTTCTCCCACTTTAGTAGCCAAAGAAAGCATGGACTTATTTGATGGTTGGGCCCTGAAGGAATGAGATGCAGTTCTTTAATCATTCTGATCAAACTTTTCTGTCCATAATTTTCCATTTGATTCAGAGCTGGAAAGAAGGAAGACTGCATGATATTTTAAAATGTATTTATTGCAGAATGCCACTAAAATGACGCAGAAATCCAAACATAAGTAAGAAAATAGATATTTAAGTATTTTTTGTTGTAATTTCTATTTATTGTAGAATGCCACTAAAATGACACAGAAATCCAAACATAAGTAAGAAAATAGATATTTAAGTATTTTTTGTTGTAATTTCTTTGTGTGGTTCCTACCTATCATTTTTTTTCCCCTCGGTCCCTGCAGATGGTGGGGAATAGAGGTTAATCCATTACCATTTTCCTGATCCAAATCTTACACACACACACACACACACACACACACACATATATATATATATATATCTTTTTTTACGGGGTCAATGACAGAGTTGTTTAGAATTAACCCATTAAATGGAAATAAAACTGTTACAATACACAATGTGGCATATGATTAACCTTTCTAGTATTCATGTGTTTACACATTGCATGTTTCTTGAGGAGGTGTGATACTATTCTCATAATTTGACCATAAATATACGTCCTATTTTATGCAGGTTCTGTGTCATCACTGCCGCCTTTGGCTCTGAGCAGCAAATTTATCTCCCATACTTTACATGAGGGTTTAATGCTAGAAATTTAAGAGCTATTTTAGGGTGGTGTCATGAGAGGGTGGCTTTGGTCAATTTGTGTATACCATTAATTTTTAGCTGTAATATCCATGTGGCTAGTTTAACTGACTATAATGGTACTCACAATCTAATTTTTTAAGCTCCTGGAAGCTTATGTTATTGAGAAAGATTTGCATATTTGGTGAGGATGTATCTGCATATGTCTCCTAATCATTCACTCAATGATGTGAGTTGTCAGGTGATGGTTATGGATGGGCCACTTGACTTGGCTAGTTTGGAAGTTGAATTATGAATTGGCTTCATCAACAAATCATATAATTCTGTGTAGACTTATACAAATTCTATTGACTCAGCTATAATTTTTCATTTCATTGAAATGGGGATCTCTCACTTCATCTCTACAGTAAGTTTATAGGTCATAGGAATTTCACACAGAATCTTGTGGGCATGTATTGCATTATTAGCTGACAAGACTGACCCTTTTTACAATGTCTAGTCTCAAAAACATATGGTTCCACTTTGGTTTTAATTATAGCATGTGCAGGTCCAGAAATTGTATATTCAGTCCTTTCTGTCTTTACTTGCAGAGCTGGCTAACCCATTCCCATATGTTGTTTACTGTAATGTACTGAGGAAATGCATTATGGTGGTCTGGCAAAATGTCCAAATTACACTAGAGAACATATGCTTCATCAATATCATATTTGTAAGAGAATTGTAACTGCAAATTGCATTGGATATCATGTGGGTGTGTCTCATACTGGCATCAATGAGGGGACATGTTACTTTCTTAGGAAAACAAACTAAGTAACTAACATTTCATTAAGGAATGTTTTGAATTCAAATAATTCTTTGTTTTCTGTGGTTACATGCCCATTGTGTATGCTAGAATGGTTTTGAGATTTACACTATGACATCAAAATTTCTCTTATATCTTATATTTAGAGTGACTTGCATTGATGGTCTAATGGTATCTCAAAGAAGTATTATCATTATAGTGTGGATAATTTATGCATGAATCCCCTTCAATGTGTGCCATGAACTCATATTATAACATAGCAAAAAAAGGGGTTTTGTTTTTTTTTTGGGGGGGGGGGGGGGGGGTGGGGGGCGGGGTGTGGAACAAACCTTGGGTCCTCACTAGTTTTGTGGGTTATCATCATCATCATCATCTTGTAAGTTTGAGTTCAGCATTGGTATTTATTATGCTTTTAATTAGATTTTTCCATAAATTTTGGTTGGCATATTCTGCAGTATAATACACTTAAAAAGCAAGATAGTTGAGCTTTATATTGAAATTGCTATTATTTTCTTCATTTTAATAAAATATTATTAAGAGACTGTGTACTAATTCTGTTTCATTGTCTTGTAGGGTGACTCCATGATGGACTCTTCAATTTGACCAAGCTATGGCAGTTGGGTATTCTACACTATTGTATTTACTGGTGATGAGTTTTTGAATGTTCACCTTCTTATATGTTATGTATTTACTTCATTGTTAAGCATCAGATTTCTTATTCTTTGTCTATAGATTATCCTTCCAGATTTCCTACCTCGTGCTTCTCAAATTAGTTAGCCTAGCTGATTTTACATGGGATTTTTATCAGCAGTCCTGGAGCACATATTGGATTGACCATAAGTCGTGAATGTTCATTCATCACACATTATCAGGGGAGAGGTTAGGCATGTGGTTTTTTTTTTTTTTTTTTTTTTTTTTTGTTTATTTATTTTTATATTGTCATGTTGGGATAAAGCTTACATGTGATACCTCTTAATCCAAAATTCACTTGTTCCTGTTCTCCGCCATTTGTACTCAATAAAAAGAAACTTTCATTATATATAGAAGAAGGCTATTTGACATTAGGTTGGACTGATGCAAAATACTAAAATTTAGTTGACCAGTGAAAACGTTGCTCTCTTGATGCCAAGGATGAATAATCATATTGTTGACATTATGCTTGAAGGCACCCCCAAAAAAGCAAAAGACAAAAAATCAGTTGGCAAGACATAGCATGAGCTCAGCACATCACTCTCTATTTAATATTATGTATTTTAAACTGTTTACATGGTGATATCAATCATATGATGATGCATTACATGGCTGCTTAGGTGTTTCATTACTGTAATGTTTGAGTCTGCAGCAATACTTTTATTTCTTCTACATTTTTCATTTAAATAAAAGAGTTGAACAAAAAACTTCTAGGTGGTTTTGATGGCTAGAGGATCAGGAAAGTTGGTTCATGTATTAAATTCATGATAATGGTTGTACAGTCATACAATTTTTAATTTCAGTGTATGGACTATGAACCAGCCACTTAAAAAAAATGGGGGTATATCTCTTAGACCTTGCAAAAGTCGGAGTTTTGTGCAATATATAGGACCTTTTTAAGTGTTGAATATGATTATATTTTTATTTATTTTGGGTAAATTACAAAATTCTCCTATAGTTTGGGGTGGTTTCAAATTAAACCTAAGATTTTAATAAGTTTTAATTAAAACCCTGAAGTTTCTAAATCATCTTGACTATCAACTAGAAATAAGTCTAGAAACAACTTTTCTCACAATTCTTTCCACAATTACTGAGGTGGCAAGTTGTTAATACTTAATAGTAGACAATAAAGTAGTGTTAGAGGTGGCCCCATATAGAAATCAATAAAAATATGCCAACTCAGCAGCTGTGAAATATGTTGTGAAAGAGATCGTTTGTAGCAGTACTAATCAACTAGACTGAATGGAAATTTACATAAGCAGAACTTGAAACTTATTTGGATAATAAAAATCTCTCCATTTGAATTGCAGGAGGTAATTTGGCACCAAAAAAGCTTACTAAACTGCTTAAAAAATCTTATGAGATAAATAGATTTGATTAAAAATGCTATAATTTTATAAGCCTTCTTAAAAAAAAGTTTATTCCCCCCCTAAGACCTACTACTTCATGTTCATATGATGGATCTTGTAGTACCCAGAGTCTAAAGTGCAGTTTACTTGAATTTTTGTTATTTTGACTCAAACTTAAAGTACAGCTTGAACTGGTCTTAAGGATAACTTTTGAAAATTTAAGATTTTTAATTTGAAACCAATCCCAAAAAGGGGGAAATTATATGATCTGTCCTTATTTTGAGTAGGATTGCAGGACTGTGATTGTTGTCATGACTGTACTCCAGAAAAGTTTTGGGAGAAGCATCTCAATATCATAAAAGTTGGAGAAGTTTTACATGGTTTGTCATTAAGATGAGGTATCTACACTTTTGTCATTAGCTCTTTCAGGTTGTACAAACAAGATTTTGATAGATATAGATAGGCTTGTTGCTTGCTATGTATGAATACATTGCAGATTTGTTTGTCCTAAATTGTATTCATGTCATTGTTCCATTCTTTTTCCCTTATAAAATTTCAAAGTATATCCCCTCTTGGAGGTTGTACTTGGTAGAATGCCTCAAATCTTGAGAGGATGAACTGCATGTCACATTAGCACAGGCATCATTAAAAGGAGAGTTGAGTGTTTTTCTCTTGTACTACTCAATAGGGTACACATGGTAGAAGCACCAAGATCAAATTGAAAATGTGATCAATAGCAAGTTTGAACGGGTAGCTAAAAATGATGTTAGCCCTGAGACTGAAATTTTCTTCCAAACGGCCAAAATCCTGGGTCCATTTTAGGGTTTCATGATTCGGCCGAACTAGTGCTCCATTATTTGAAAAAATATTTTTAAGAAAAGTTCAGAAGTCTGGTTGTTTGGATGAGAACTTTTTAGAAATCCTTTCCCCACCTTATTTTCTTTTCTAGCTTTTCCACCTCAGCTAAAGACAGCATATTGTGATTCACGTGGAGAGGTCCTAAAATATAGAATAAAGAGCAGGACTTACATGCCAGGTGTCCAAACTTATTATAACATGCTTTTAGCCCCCAGCGTTTAGATTGGTCATCCACTGTAAAATTGAGTCTATTTCAAATTCCAAGTGGAAGACAAATGGGCTGGGGGGAAGGGGGGAACAATTTAACTGCTAAACCCGCATTCTTTGATGATTCATATGCTTAGCATCCAACTATCCTGAATTTCCATAACAATAAGTTTACAGACACAACAAAATTTCATAATATTTTAAACAATTGTTGAGCTTACAGCTGTAAAAGCGCTAATCACAATTTACTACCTTAACACGTTATGAAAATGTTGTGTGTATAACAATGTTGTTTCCATAAACCACCCTATAGCATTGCGACCAAGTACAGTTCAACATCAAGAAATAGGTGTTTACATGAAGGTAGGCAAATCAGGAGGAAGAACAATCAACAAGACAACGCTCTGATGATTGAAAGTACATCTAAACAGTTACATAAGACAATGAAATGAAATGTATGTACACTCCATGAGAATGATTAAACAGAGAAAATTATAGGGAACGCTTTTTTTTTTTTTTTGGTTTGGGGGGGGGGGGGGGGGGGGGGGGGGTTGTGGTTTCAACAACAGAGTCTGTTATTGATTGGATCAAAGTAGTCCCTTTGCATTTCTGGGATAAAGCTCCAACCTGCCCTTGGCCTCTTGTAACAATAGGTCCAGTGTTTCATCCTGGGTCATGTTGGATTGTTTGGATGCCCATTCCAGCACAGTGAGCACCTCGGCCTCAGCAAGTTCCTTGCTGTCTGGCACATGCAACGCAATGTAGCATAGAAGAGCCAATGCTGAAATTTGAACAATTTGTTCTCCAAAATACACCAGCTGGATCAAGTGCTTTGCCCCTCCGGCACTTATTATTGCCTTTGAGTGATCAATGTGGAGGTAGTTATCTGAGCAGGCGAATTTTGTGAGGGCAATTGAAGCCTCTTTGCAAACCTCAGCTTCTCGCTCATCGAGAAGCTGCACCAGCGGGGCAATAATTCTTGTCTCTGTTGCTCTGAATGTCCTTGCCAAATTTCCAATAGCCTTGACACATGGGATAAGGAGGTCTGGGTCTTCCCTCTCAATAAGCATTAGCATTTGATCAACAACAGCTTTGCAGGCGGGTGAATTGGGCTTGAAGGCAGATCTTCTCAGTTCAGCATCTTTCTCTGCCACTGCAGTGATCTCCATCAATGCCATGGCAGAATTGTATTTAACATCATCGGGCCCTTTCTCCAGGAGAACTGCAAAGCATAACAGCGCTCTTGATTCAGTGATGCTGCGGCAAATGGCCGAGTTTTCTTTGGAAAGATGCCAAAGGGCTCTTGCTGACATTGCTTTCATGTAGGCCTTGGTAGCAGGGTCTTCCGTTTCCCTACCCTTAAGACTAGCCCCTGGAAGAGAAACATTTTGCTGATGTTGGGGTTGATGGACTTGAAGATTCTGCTTCACATTGTCGTGGTTACTGCTTGTGGGATGGCTGCTGATTTGAGTTGAACCATTCTCCTCCGGTTGGAGTGGCTTGGACTGTGACCTCATGGCCATGGTAGTGGTCACCAAATTGTGCATCTGACTCGGGCTCTTATTCCCCAAGGGGTGAGGAATTTGACCGTAAAATTGCTTGTCATCCTCGTCATGCACCTGGCTTATGTTCTTGGTGTTTGGATTATTATTGCTTGCCATGACAAGCGCATGAATTGTTGCGGCTTTGATGCTAGTAATAGCATACTTACTATGCTCTTGAACTGTCTCAAATGCAAGATGACTCACCAGCAATCGAATTATGTTGTGCTGGGCAAAAAGATCTTGGCACTTGGGGTAATTAGCCACAAGCTCCGAAACGGCCCAAGCCACAACAGCTTGCACTTTCATTGGACCTTCTTTGAGGATTTTCGCAAACACAGTACACACGCCTGCATGAATCATGTGTTCCACACTTTCAGGGTCGCGTCCCAGTAGCCCAATAGCCTTGGCAGCGTTCTCTTGCCCATCAATTTTCCCCTCTTTGATCAATTTTAACAAGGGTAAAACCCCGCCTTCCTCTATGATAAGCTTCCCATACCGATCATTGTCCCTAGCAAGCGAAACCAATGAGGCAGCTGCATCTGATCGGTCCTCAAGCGAACCCGTATAAAGAATCGCAATCTGTTCCCAAATCAGACACAAAATTGGCTCGTTTGCTGCTATAGGAGGCAGCCCTAAGTACTCGCCGCCGCGATCCCCAGCCGGAGCTGATACTCGGAGCAGCCACGAGACATCTCCAATGGAGTTCTCAAGCTGGGAAGACATTTTGCGAAAGGCAGCAGTGGGGATGATGGTGAAGACACGCTTCATGATGCCGTTGGCACGGCATTTGAGCACAAGGGACAAGGCCTTTTCGAGGACTTGTTCCGTGTCTTCGATAATCCGCCGTGTGGGGCGCTCATAGAGGTCGGAGCTAGCTCTAGCAGCCTGGCGGAGCAGCCCAGCTAGCTTCTCAGCTTTGGATTTGAGCTCCCCACAATCTTGCTTGAAAGCAGAAGCCTCATCAGCAGCCTTGCTCACTTGGTCAGCTAATTGGATCGGCTTTGCCAAGATTTGTTTCACTAAGTCCGCCATGCCCACCACGGCAGACCAAAAGTCTCTGTTGTGGTTGACTCTAGATAATACAGATCAGATCAAGGAACGACGATGGGTTGGCTTGGTTTTTGGAATACGTTTTTGTCCCTGATAGACGGAGAGGAATTAAAGTCGTTAAATCTTCGAAGGGTGAGCTGGAGATGTGTGAATGAATGAATGAATTGGCCTAGTGTTTGATGATATGGGTCAGGGTTTACCTACCAGCAAAAAAATAAAATAAATAAAGAGTCAGGTGAGGCTTGGAAATTGGGCTTTGATTTGGGCTACAGTTTTTTTTTCTTTCTATCTTGCTGGCTTTGGAGGAGAGTTTACTCTCTAATGGTAGAATGGGTCTTATTTTTATAAGGTCAAATGCGAGTTTCTTCTTATCTTTCATTTCCTTTGCCTGGCTTGGTTAATGGTTTCTTTTTTTTTTTTTTTTTCCTGTCTAGTCAATTAAATGTGTTTCAATACCTTAAAAGAAAAGACAAAAAACTATTTCCTATGGAGTATGGACGGAAAAATCTGACTGGGTGTGGGTTGTAGCTTAAATTATGTAAATAGAATTAATTGAGTTTCAATAAATTAAAAGAAAAGACAATAAACTGTTAGCATCAACAGTGTTGTCCTCTCTTTTCTAACGACCTGTCCCACCGGGTCCCCTCTAGGTCCCGATGCGGTGTGGGTTGCTGAGTAGCCCTCATTGGGTATTTTGGTATAGGTTTCCAATTATATTTTGCCTTACTTTTTTATTTAAATTTTTTAGGAATCCATATATTTTTCCATTCTGGAGAGGAAGATAGAATACCTGGTCTACCAATCATTTTATTGGTCCCTTTTAATTATAAGATAAGATAAGATTAGTAATTTTTTATAAGATAAAGATGGAAATAAACATATATCGTATAATGTACTTTCGCTTAAGTGTTGGTTTGGTATATCTTATTTGACTTTTTTTGCTTAAAAAATAAGTTAAATAATGGCATAAAAATGTGATTTTTTAATAGTTTTCTTTTGCATATGAAAACAAGTTAAATAAGCTAAAAGAAATTGAGCATTAAAGAAAAAGAGCCAAACAGAATAAGCAAAATCATGTTGTTCTCCACTTGTTTACATCGATATAAAAAGAATTTGTGTGTTTCAATTAGTTTAACTAATAAAGCATTTTCTTTTCAAAAAAGTAAAAATAAAAAATAAAATCTTTTGTTATCAAATAAGAGATTTAAAGTTTAAATTCTATTTACACCATTAATCAAATGGTGTCATTGTATGTATATGAAGATGATCACATCATAAGATGATATACTCTCATTTACTTTATTACACCCACAAAAAGGATAATTTGTTTTAGAGAAGGTTGCATTGATTGATGTAGGGTTGTAATTCTTAAAGAAGACACCATGAAAGTTGTCAATACCATACCAAACTGATCATTACACTTATATGAGCATATTTTTTTTTTTAATCACATAAGGATTGTAGGGTCTGCTTTTGTGGCCTAAGCCCAAAGGATATAAGTTAAAGGCCCAACGAACCTAGAACAATGAATTTGTAGAGAGTGGGCGAAAGAGCTAGGCTGGTTATGAAGCACAGAACAGTAGGCGAGGTTACATGCAGTAATAATAATATGAACTAAAGCTTGAACGACTCCATGAATGAGTGTCCGAAGAGATGTTTTATTAAGTGAGCAGTGATTACAGCATTCAGAGCTACAGTCAGGTTTTTTTCTTCTTATTTCTCTCTTTTCTCCGTCCTCTATTATCAGGGACCCTTCTTCTTTATATAGTATCATTTTCCATCATCTCCATCGTCCACCTGTTCTTCATCCGCGCATCTACTCAAGTGTACGTCACGTCATGTGTTTACTTTAGTTTTTTGTGAGTGGCGGTAGCTGAGGTTACACTGTTCAGGAGTCTTCTCCACATAAATGCGGTCAGAAAAGCTGTTGTAGCGCATTAAATGTGGTGGTAGCAGCTTTTCCTCTAGATATTTTTCTTTAGTTCTGATCATCTCTGGATCCACTCAGGATTTATCACTATCATTGAAATTGTTAGGAAGGCTATTCGGATCTTCCAAACGTTTGTTTGATCAAGGCTATTTGTGGCCGAGGAGAAGGACGTCCTTGGACCGGCAGTGACCTCTTCGGACGGCATTCCCCCTTTACTTTTAGGCTTCCTGCCTTCAGATAGGCCGTATCAACCACCTATTGCTCATCGGAAATATAATAGTCCTTACCAGGGCGCCCTGGGCCCATTAAGTGGCTCTGGGCTTTTACCCCCCCACAAGGATATAATTAATAAAAATCCTTCAATATTTAAGTTTTAAGAATAACCACAAAAATATACTAATCTTTGTAATCAAATGGTGCCTTTGTAAGTATATAAAGATGATCTCACCGTAAGATGATACGCTCTCATTCACTTTAGGTCACCCACAAAAGGATGGTTTGTTTTAGAGATAGTTGCATTATTTAAGTCTTAAGAATAACCATAAAAATATACTAATATTTGTGATTAAATGGTGCCTTTGTAAGTATATAAATATGATCTCACCGTAAGATGATACGCTCTCATTCACTTTATTTCACCCATAAAATGATGGTTTGTTGTAGAGATGGTTGCATTGTTTGATGTAGGATTGTAATACCATATTGTACCAACCATAAAACCGTTATAAATATCCCTAATGAAATGTACTTGATACCATCCTCATCTATTCATGTTATAAAATTGGGAGGGGGTGGAGCGTGGAGGAGATGGTGGTGGTGGTGGTGGTGGTGGTGGTGTTGTGACACTAATCTCCAGCAAACAAAAAGGTTTTAAAATCAATGCATGGAGGGAATGGACTAAGGAATGAGAAGGTTACCACCTACCATAATCCCCTAGTCCCTAGCCCCTAATGCATAAATTCAAAAGGAAATTATACAGTAATACAGGTATTATTAGTTATAATATTAATATCCGTAAAGTACCAAACCTTCCACCGTAACAGCCAAATTCTTGTCTGAATGTATCACATGAGAAGAAGGAACAGATTCGAAATAAGCTTAGAAATCTTTATAGGCGAATTGAAGACGAAAAGGACATGACTAGAAAAAGACTTGATTTCTTAGAGAAGCTGTTTTCTTATCATTAATTATTGTTGTTGTTATTATATTACAGGAGGAGGAAGACTATATAGTACGAGATTAGTAGCTTAATTGATACTGCAAGCTGTCAAATTATAATAGTAAATTATTAAACTATATATATGGTTGAGAGAGTTTAGGAATCTTGTCCGGGAAATGTGCATTTTATTATTATGTTTATAGTGTCTTTCTTAACATGCACTTCGTTGTATTAATTAATTTGGTACTAATTGGGTTAACGTGATTCATGTTATATTTTACATCAAAAGTAGAGATATTAAATAAAATTGCCTAGTCCTAGAGCTGGCAATTCCGTAGTGCTACCCACGCGTAATATTAAGCATCTTTGTTGAAAGTCAATCTTATATATATGGTTTTAATTCAATCTTATATATATGGTTTTAATTAGTTTTCGCTACTAGCTAGCTAATTGATTTGGTCAATTTATGACTTCTGACCTTTTCTTTTCTTATTGGCTGGGTTATTATGGAGATGTTTCTGTTTCTTGTAAAAAAAAAAAAATAAAAAAAAAAATAAAAATTTAAGGAGTAGGTGCTTCTCTGTTACTTGGAAAATAGAAATATTTATTTAAGGATCAGTCTATAAATATATATTTAAAAAAAAGGGGACGAAGAAGTGGGAGAACTGTTTGTAAATCACCTTTATGGCTTGTTTGGAAGTTTAGAGAGGGAGGAGAGTAGAGGGGAGTAGAGGGAAGGGGAGTAGTGGGGAGGAGAGTAGAGGAGAATGATTCACCTCCACCTTATTTGGATGTTTTTAAAATTAGTAAGGGGGAATTAGCCATTCCCCTTGTGTAATTTTGTTAATATAATAAGGGTAAATTAGATAATTTACTTGGTCAATAGTTTATGTACTCTACTCCCCCTCCAAATTTCTCTAATTTGGGGGAATTAAAATTGGGGGGGCTAGAGGGAGTCCAAACCCCTCCAAACTCTTCCAAACCCCTCCCCTTCATTCTTTAAAAAACTTTCAAACAAGGTAATTGCATTACTCTCCCTCTCTCTACTCTACTCTCCCTCCTTTTTTAAACATCCAAACATGCCATTAGGAAACCATGAAAGACAGGTTCTGATTATTCTACACTTAAAAGGTGTTGGGCTTGTGTGTTTGAGCTAGATTGTTTTCATGACATATTTAATTTAAAAATAAATTGAGTAAAAATACAATTATACCTTAAAAAAAAAAAAAAAAAAAAAGAAAAGAAGGAAAGCTCTAGCTATGCTTTTGGTTTTGGTGAGTCAAATAAAAGTTATAATTACCTAAAACGTACCCCTCAACATCAAGGAAGTGAAAAAGGTTTGAATCCTATTTGGGTTTACCTACTTTAGTTGGCCGGACGAAATACCAAACTTTTTCATTTTTAAAAGATAGGGTGTGGAAAAAAATCCATGGGTGAAAGTGTAATTTACTTTCAAAAGCCGGTAAGGAGATATTGATCAAAGCGGTGGCTCAATTCATCCCCACTTACACTCTAGGGGTTTTTCAACTACCAATAAAACTTTGTGAAGAACTTAATGCTATGTGTGCTTAGTTTTCGTGGGTGCAGTTAGACAATAAAAGGAAGATCCATTGGAAATGATGGAGTGTGTTGGCTTAACCAAAGAGGGAGGGAGGAATGGGCTTTAGAGAATTACATAGTTTCAATCTAGCTATGTTGGCCAAGCAAGGGTCGGGTTTGCTACAACAACATGAGTCTTTGGTGTATAAATGCTTTAAAGTAAAATATTTACCTCGTTGTACTTTCCTAGAAGCTATGGATGTCCCAAATAGCTCTTATGTTTGGAAGAGCTTATTAGCAGTTCAACCAATTCTAAGGAAAGGTGGTTGCTGGAGGGTAGGCAATGGGTCCTTTATTCAGGTAACCATGGACAGCTAGATTCCCAACCATCCTACATATAGAGTGCTCCCCCTGCCCTATGTGGAGGAGCGGGAATGGAAAGTATCAGAGCTCATTGATTGGAGGGTTAAAGCCTGGGATCGGGTGCTCATTATAGCTACATTTCATAGGGAAGATGCGGAAGCAATCCTTCGCATTCCGTTAAGCCACATGATGGTGTCAGATGTTTTGGTATAGCTTCACACTAAGAATGGGGAGTACACGGTGAAATCGGGAATACCAATTGGCTAGGTTGATTCAAAAGTAGGAAAAGGATTCAAGGGAGAGTTCAAAGGTGGCAGTAGATTCTCAAATATGGGCACATGTATGGAAGATGAAAATGCCAAATAAGATACGTGTGTTTGCATGGAGAGTTTGCCAAAATATTCTGCCTACACATGAAAATTTGATTCGTAGGAAAGTGGTTCCAAACGACTACTGTGAGCGTGTTACCAAGGCCCAGAATCAGTTCTTCACGTGCTATGGTCGTGCGAAGCAGCACAAGACATGTGGGCAGGAGCTCCTGGTAGATTATAGAAGGTAAACACAATGCAAATGGAGTTTACGCAATTGCTACAACACTTGATTTGCAGTTTGTCTGAGGAGGAGCTTGAGCTATTTTGGGTCCATTGTTGGCTGATTTGGCATCAAAGAAATACGTTTTTGCATGGAGGGCAGCCCAGGACCCATCACGAATCATCACTTGGGTAACTGACTTGATAAAGGAGTATAAGGCATCATAGAACTAGCTGGCTGTCCATGCTTTAAGGGAGGTAGTGCAATCGTGATGTCCACCTTCAGGTACTCTGTAAAAGCTAAACTTTGATGCGGCTGTCTTCATGGATACGAAGTCGTCGGGCTTTGGTGCAGTTATAAGGAGCAATATGGGAGAAGTGATGGCAGCGCTGTCAGTTAAGGGCCTTTCAATTGCAAATAGTGAAGAAGTGGAGATATTGACATGTCGGAAAGTTTTGGAATTTGCTGTGAAAGTAGGTTTCCAAGATGTGGTGATGGAGGGAGATAATGTCACAGTAATAAAGGGATTGATAGCTACCAAACCCAACAAATCACTGCTGGGAAATATATATAAAGATGTCGAAGTCTTTCAGCTAGTTGTGTTAGACGTAGTGCTAATGGAGTTGCCCATTCTTTAGCCCGGTTTGCAAGACAACTAAGTGAGGATTATGTACAGTTGGAAGAACAACCCCCTCGCCCTTAAGGCTTTGTATTTGGACTCCTCTGTTATTAATTGAATAATACATGGTTCACGTTTGTAGTGGGCCTTTTTGTTATATTGGGTTGGGCTGTTTCCTGCGATAATAGGCCCAAGTATTTTGAGCAAGGGGAGTTGAGACCGGTCAAACTGCAACTCAATTTGGGTCGGCTTGTGCATAAACTATGACTCGTCTGCCAAGAGTATGCTTATGGCAGGCAGAGTTGTTTCAGATGAGTCATGACATGCAAATATAATAACAACGAAATAGGGCACTCTGGCTCTTTAATAGAAAATGACCAAATAATCTCTATTAATGAAATATAATCATAATAACAACAATGACTTTTACAAAGAAAAGCAAAAGAACAAGTGGTAATATATGGGTTAATCAGAAAAGAAAGAAATTAAGTTAAGTTTGATCCGCAAGAGTAAGACCAAAGAGGGAAGTATGCCTCCTCTCAACGCAGTTAATCTCCCAGGGAAAATCCTGCCATGGAAATTAATTGCTTTGAGTGAAGTGGACCTGAATGGTTGGTGCCCAAAGGAAAATTCTTTTATTTTTTCAACAGAGAGCTGGATTTAGAGAGGGAGAGAGGGAATCAACCTATTGGTGCATGCCTGCCGGTCTCACTTTCTATTATATTCCTTTCTTTCTTAATTTTTTTACTCTGATCTTTTCTTTCTTTCTTTCCCCTCGTTTTTTCTACTTCCTGGTTTTTTCTTAGAGATTCTTGTTACCTAGATTGTGATTTTTTTTTCTCTCCCTTCAGTACACAATAAGAATCCCTTTTTATAGTGCCTGTCATGACCGAATTTTACTGTTTTAGCCCTTAACCGCCTTTGTCTAGTCTAGGTGTAATGGCCGACCACCATTGGACTGTCTGCATGCCACTCCCCCTCACCAGACAAAGAAGGGTATTTTGTTTGTTTGTCTGCCGTGGCACCCTTTCCTGCTACGGTCTGGATTCTCTCTCACTCTTTGCTCTCATGGCATGCACCTAGTCGTTCCAGTTTAGCTTGCCTCTTTTGGGTGGTATGTCATCCCAACAGGACACTTCCCCCAAAAGAGCCTTAGCAGGAACCTCAAAAATAGGTTTTTCCCCTCTCCCCACCGCCAAACCATGCCCTCTTACCTCTAACCCATGACCTCACCATGTCCTATATTGGCTGGGTATAAGCTGGTGGTGCCTGGGCCTTGCGTATGCCTTCTTTTCACATGTGTCCAAAATCTGCCTGCTGCTTATTCGTTCGTCATGATCTGGAGGCTTTTCTGCATAGTCTACCGCCCGTTTTGACCCTTTTATGTGAGCTGCTTTTTGATTTCCCACTCCCCTTAGGGGGCTGGGTTTTATTTGATACTGGGCTTTACATTTCTTTTGGCCTATTTCTTGATTGCCCTTATTTCCTACTATATCACTCTGTCATTCCTGCCGTAATGAATCAATCCTGCTGGGCCTCTTTAGGCCTGCCGTTTATTTTTTCCCTAATGGCTTAGCATGGCTATGAGTTTTCTTACTTATGGGTTCCTGTGTCCCTTTTGTTTTTCTTTGGGCATCCTCGGCTCATTTGCTTGTCTTGGGCTTCCTTAGCCATTTTCCTAACTTTGTGTTCCCATAGGCTTTTACTAACTTCATTGGGCTTTCTTGGCCCAATTACCTCATACTTATCTTTGGGGTTTGTGGGCCTACCATCAATCCCCTACTCTCTTTACTTGCATTGAGTTGAGCCTGCTGCGGCTTTTTCTTACTTTTCTACATCATACACTGCTCACGAGTTTGCTATTTCCTATTTCTCTCTTTCCGGGCTCTTTTGAGCCCATTTGCTTCTTTAAGGCCCATTTATTTATTTTATGGACATGTGATCTATTATTCCTGCCGTTTGGATTTAATGGTTCTTTTTTTTCCTATCTTTTTGCCAACTTCTTTTTAGTCTATGTTGTTGGGCTCCTTTCCCTCTCTATGACTTCTCAAAAATGGCTCTCAACAACGTTCAAAAAAATGTACCCCTAAAAAAAAAAGTAGCTTTGAAAGAGTGAAATTTAAAAAAAAAAAAATTAAATTCTATAAGGACGTGGTGTAAAACCCATATTTTTCCCCTCCAATTTCAACATGCCATATCATCTTATCACATACTTAAGAATAAACATAATCACACTCAATTAACTTTAATACCCATATATAAATCCAAATAAATTGGGAATCTATTGAGATTTGAGATGTTATTAGGTGTGGTAGGATGTATTAAATTTTAAGTAAAATACTAATGTGGCAATCACTTATTGGATGGTGTTGTTAGGACACATGTGAATCATGTTAGGAACATATGTCATTTAAAATTGGCTTATCCTTTGATAAAATGCAATTTACTTGTATTTGGGTAAATTTAGGATGCGTTTAATATTTCAAAGAACAAAAGTTCAAGTCTAGTATTGAAGCCATGCAAATCTGTCCAATAAACAAATGAAGAAGTGCTAATTCATTAAAACTCGATAGCTCTCAATAGCTTGCAATAGATAGCTCAATAGATAGCTATCTATCGAGAATTATGAAATTCAGATTTCCAAATCTGATTTTCGACACATGCTTATGTATTTATGTAAGGTTTCTTTTCTCATAAGAATACAAGGAGAACACATGCAAAAGGTGGCTAATACATTATTCTCTCTGAAAGAAACTACTGCGTCTTTGCGCCTTAGAGTTTTGTAACAAGTGCTTTTTGATCTTCATTGTTAATGAAGTGA
The DNA here is from genome assembly GCA_030445155.1 of Quercus variabilis. Taxonomy (NCBI): domain Eukaryota; kingdom Viridiplantae; phylum Streptophyta; class Magnoliopsida; order Fagales; family Fagaceae; genus Quercus; species Quercus variabilis. The sequence goes on along the minus strand of CP129450.1, from coordinate 29,767,079 downwards.
AGAACTTTGCAGCTAACATCTTATTCAAGTTGGTGAGTTAGTCATGTACTAGGATCCGTGTAAAAATAGTGGCGTTCATATATTGAAGAGTTCAGAGATTCTGAAGCGATAAAAGGTTTTTGTTGTAAGTTCATTTATAGGGATTATAGAGTCTAGGAACAAATGTTTTGTACTAAATATGAAACTTCTCTTTACTATAGTGAATTGCTTTTCGGAAAGGTTTTTTCCCCCAAGTTTTTTACCGTGAAATTAGTTTGTTTCATTGATTTTTCTAGGTCATCATATCTTGTCTTATTTATTTTTCCGCTACATGATTTTGACATGATATTAATGTTTGTTTGTTTTAACAAGTTTTATTCATAATCAATCTAATTAACAACTTGGAATTAAAACTTGTTAATTCTATCAACCGGACTTTATATTTCCTAACAGGAATGAAACATAAATTTTACACCTCATCCTTATAGAATTTAATCTCTTTAGAAAAACTGTACCGAAAAAATTAAGCGCTAACAACATGTCAAATGAAAATTAAATGGAAGCAAACGAAGCTTGTTCACAAATATATGCAGAAAAACATGGAATGACATGATAGAGACAAGCAAAGTATATTTTGTTTGCGAAACACCCAAAAAAAAAAAGAAGTATATTTTGTCTGCTTGTATATTCTGCAGGTAACGTGCGTACGTATGTATGTTCATCAATGGTAGGGAAAAAGACAAACTCTAAAAAAACAAAAACAAAAACAAAAACACACGCAAGGAATTTATGAATATACTCCATAGCTCCGAAGATTACTTCAGGCCGATCGAGACATTAATTAGTCTAAGAAAAAAGTGTAACGAAATGACAAAATATGGCAGTCAATAAGGCAATAGCTCTCAATATTAGTATAATCTTTTTATTGACTCGATATTATAAATTAGGAGTAAATTAATGACATGGTTGATTTTCTGACTTAAAGGAGGTGAAATTAAAAAATAAAATAAAATTCTGTATTTACAATATTTTCACAACAAATTTTAAATGAGAGCTTGTTATTAGCTATTATGATTGGACAAAAAAGTAATTTAAATAATGGATTCAAATTAGAACCAATAATAATTTACCACTTAAGATTTATTGTGAAAATATTATAGAGATATAAGTATTATCCCTTTTGAAAAGAAATGGTCATGAAGCCTTACCCCATTTTTAAGGCACCGTGTAGAAAGATCCAAGTCTTATCCTTTTTGAAAAGAAATGGTCATGAATATGGGTGGCAATTCGTGTTCGCGTGTCGGGTTCGTGTCGTGTCAAGTCATGAGTATTCGACTATATAGGTCAACACTAACCCGACCTGTTTATTAAACGGGTCAAGATTCCTCAACCCTAACACGACCTATTTATTAAACGGGTCAGTCGTGTCGACCTGTTTATCAGATTTTATCAAAATGAAAAAAAAAAAAATTTATGAAAAAACAAAAAAAACAAATATTTTTAATATAAAATTCAAAACTAACGAGTAATTGTATCACAAATAATCATTCAAAACTAAAGCATATCCCAATATCACAAATAATTAATCACAATATGTCAAAGAAAATAAATCACAATAACTAATATGTTTATATACCTAGAGTTTAAAGGGTATATTGGTAAAATATCAATTAATTAAACGGGTCAGACGGGTCAAACGGGTTCTATGTGTTCAACTCTAACCCAACCCGTTTATTAAACGGGTCAGCCGTGTCGACCTGAATATGACACGAACCTGTTAAGCCTCAACCCATAACCTGCTAATTTCGTGTCGGGTTCGCGGGTCGTGTCAAATTTTGCCACCCCTAGTCATGAAGTCTTACCATTTTTTTTAAAGCACCGTGTAGGAAGATCCTTTTTTGCGCATTATTAATTTAGTATTTTTTTTATTACGCATTATTAATTTAGTTTTTTTTTTTAATTGTTAGAGTCATATTTTTTATATATTAGCTTATCTTTTGACAAAACGCATTTTACTTGTAGTTTGGTAGATTTAAGTTGGGTTTAATGTATCAAGAAGTATGTAAATTTACATCCTAAGTGGTATCTTTAAAAACATGAAGATTGATCTAAGAAACAAGTGAAGAAAAGAAATTTCAGTATTTCTTGACACTAGTCTCAACACTAGCATCTATCTTGATTTAATGAAAAAGCTCAACACAAGCTCGATCTATCAAGATCTACAATTTCATAATTCTCAGATATGAATTTCGGCTCATGATGACTTGGATTATTAGGGCTTTGTTTTTTACAACTCTAGACCATATAAAATGCTTATTTTAAAGTCATCAAAGGTATAGAGACCTAATTAGAGAACTCATACACTCTGTGAGAAGCAACTGCATTTGTGTGCTTTATGGCTTTGTAATCAAGTGCTTATAGATCTTCAATGTACTTTGAAGGGAAGAATTTTGCAGCCAACAACAATCTTTCAGTTGCATTGAGTTAGACACATACTAGAATTTGTGCATGTGAAGAAGTCTTCTACAAGAACAAGTCTTCTACAAGAACAAGTCCAACTGGGGATTAGTGGAAAGGTTTAACTGTAAATTGTTATTTTAGGATAATCCAAGGTAGTGGTAAGATTCATTATACTTGTAACCGTTTGTTTTTTATTAGTAGATTCTTGGAAGTGGTGACCTGAAATTCACTCGGTGGAGTTTTTTCTTTGGAAAAGGTTTTCTCCATTTGTTAACAAATCACTGTGTTATTTTATTTTCTGTTATATATGAGTTTATTTGGTGATTTGTTGGTGCCTCCACGATTTGTATGTAATTTTACTTAATTAATCAATTTGGGTAATTGAATTAATTAACTGTGGTCAATCTATAACCCAACAGAAACACATTAAATGAGTACTTGAATTTGGTTAATGAGATTCATCCTTGTACATAGTATTAAACAAGACACGGCTTGTGTCTAGTGCATTGATGTACTGGACACATTAGAATACGTACACTTGTCTAAAATTGGACACAAGCTTAACCCATTTAACTATTGTCCACAATGCATTCGATAACAATTCATTGGTTAAGGATTAATAAATACTCAATCATGAGTTGTAATGCATAGTTTTTGAAGAAAATATATATATATATATATATATTTAAAAATAATTCATTAGTTTACGCACACAAATTTATTGTGGTTGTGTGTGCATTTTGGATATATGCGTGTAGTTTGATTTTATTTTTTGAAAATAAATAAAAAAGTTATTTAATGAAACATTAAATGAATTTTAACCATTGCCATTAGGTCATTTATTAACAAAACTTTTATGGATAAACATGAACAAAACTCATTTTACAATTGTGTCAAAACTCTTCAATTATAGCATAATTTCCTCGTTAAACGTGGTTGGCAAACAACATGGCTAGAACTAGTATTTTAGTTGGGGTGGCACAAGTATGAACCAATAGAATTTTTTTATGAAAATCTAAACTAGCGTCAATTTGATATACATTAACAAAATATCAACAAAAGAAAATATACAACATAATTATTTTTAATCGTTTGCATTTAAAAAAAAAATCAAATATTTTAGTTTTTTAGTTTTATTTTTTATAATCTACGAATCAAATAAAAGTAATATCTATTATCTATTTCTATATGCAATATTCTTCAAATAGAAAAACTAAATAGTGTTGCCAAGTAAAAAAAATGAATAAAAAAGCACAAACAAGTAATTTAGGTGTAGCCAAATAACATCACGATTCACAACAGCATCCAAATCTGAAAGTACCAAACTTTAAACTTTGGATTTCAATCAGAATACAACCAAAGACAGGTTAACTATAATACAGTGCACAAAAGATCTCATCATACACAATCATAGAGATAGGTTAGCTAACAAATTCTTTTGCTTGGTTATTTGCATCAATTTTTTATTTTTGAGGGGCTCAAGTATAGTTATTGTGGGCCCAAATTTTAAAATATTTAAAGTTTCGATGATTTCTCAACTTTTCTATAGTTAGTTCCATCATGGATTGAAAAACTCAATGTAGTGGTGATCTATAAATGAATTGGCAGTATTTCTTAAGGCAGTTAATACCTTCAATACAACAACGAACACCAAGTAAGCGGCCAAAATGGCAAAATACCCATTTCGTCTAAAACAAGTAGTAAAATGCTCCTGTTTAGAAACTATTTAGGAATATGTCCCTATTTTAAACTCAATTTTCTAAAAATCGAGTTTCAATAAAAAACTCGATTCTTCCAAAATCAAGTTATAGGCAAAAAAACTTGCAAAAACTTACATGGAACTAATGGAACTCGAGTTCCATGAACTTGAGTTCCTTGAATGGAACTCAAGTTCCATGTAAGTTTTTGCAAGTTACTCAATTTTGGGCGAATCGAGTTTTTCATTAAAACTCAATTTAAAAAAAATTGAGTTTAAAAATAGGAGCATATCCCTAAATAGTTTTAGAACAGGGGCATTTTGCTGGAACTTTTGGGCAAAAGGGGTATTTTGCCATTTTGGCCCCAAGTTAGATTAAGTTTTTAATAATTAAAAAGTGTTTATCTTTTTGTTGAGATGGGGCATCATCATAGGTGTGGGTTAGCACTTACCAGTTTATTTTCAATTTCTTTAATTATCTATTTGAGCAATTTAATCATTGAGAGAGAAAAAGAGAGTTAGGCGTGAGTTTTTGAAATCCAAAATTAAAATTTGATTAGATATATTATGCAAAACAAACAATATATACTTTTATTTTAAATTTTTAACCCCAAGGGAAGTGGTTTCAAAGGCCTCGTGATATCTTGGAATTCAAAATCTCTTGTCAACATTAGCCATTTCTAAGGGATTTTTCTTTATAATAATTTGATGTGTGTGAAATGAGGGGACTGCATACATCTATGGAAATAGTTAGACTCTCTCAAGGAGGTCTAAATACCTTAATTGTTAAAATAAAAATAAAAATGGAGCCTTCTTTCCAAAATGGCCCCGTCTTTGGACATGATCCATGTAAGGCTTAATAAATAAGTTGTCTTGTGTTGGATACATGCTTGATCCATTTCAATCTGTTTATTAAATAATTGTATATATTGGGTTGACAAAGACATGAATCATTTAAACTTGTTAAAAATAATAATAATAAAGACCCAAAATGATTAACATAGCTTTATATTTTATAAGCACATAAAAATTTATAATAATTTTATTTAAACAAATACATTCTATTTCACAAGAAAAAAAAAACACATGCTATAGAAATTAAAGTTCCTCTCACATAATAGTAGGTTTCATTAATTAAATTTATAATATTCGAGATCTATTATTCGTAGGAAATACATATTTATTATATTTATTTATTATATTTTTGGATAATGTGGATTTTTTTGGGCTGCTCTTGATAATCCACTCAAAGCATGAAACTCGATAGACTTATAGGCGTTAACCCTCTCAGAGTGTTACCAAACGCAAATGAATTTGTACTACACACTTAAAAAAAAGAAAAAAGAAATGCATATCTCTCTCTCTCTCTCTCTCTTAACCAACTACAGAGGAGGATACCCTAGCCTCCAACTTAATCTTGGAGCTATAGCTACAACTTGTTGACTGGCACGCTGCATGCATACACACAGATAACTAACCATAGAGGACAAAAATTTCTTGGAAAAAAATGTATGATATGAAAATTTCTTTTTTAATAATTCAACAGTTACAATAGATATGGACGGATTTGAATTATAGATTTTTTTTTTTTTTTTGGAAATATCAAGAAATGGCAGCTAAGTTACAAAGCTCTTAACATAAAAATAGAGGATCTTAATAAAATAAAATAAAATAATTTTATTTTTCTTAAAAGTGGTCCCAAAAATGAAAGATTATTACCATCCAAACCTTTCCCCCTTCCCTCTCTCCCACCGTGTAGTTCTGAAAGTGTGGAACAACAAAATAAGAGATGGATCAAAGAGGGAAAAATGAGGAGGAAGAAAATACTGTCGTAAGTTGAAAAGTTAAGTTATAAATTTTTAATTTGGATTGCAATTATTTAATTCTTTGAAAGCAAATTACATTTTAGAATGCTGGCTTATTTATATTGAATACTATTAAATTTTAGGGTTTTTTTTTTCCCTTTTCTTATAGTTTATTTATTTTAACTTAAAAATACTTGTTAATTTATTTCATTGAATTGAAATTGATTATTTAGGGATATTTTGTTATTTAGTCTCTGAATATTGAATTTCTTAATGTAATATCATATTCGTTGTGCTGACAAGTTTAGTTGAACTATATATTTAAGTATTTATTAGTTAGTATAAAATTCACTTTAGGTTATTAAGTTTTAAAAAAAATATATTATATTCTTAAAGCATTGAGATTGAATTAATTTTTTCTTTAAAAAACAATCCATTACGTTATACATTCCTTAAAGAGAAAACCAAACAAACATCAACATTGCGTCAAGGACATTAGTAATGAGTTAATATATATATATATATATATATAATCATTGTATTCATTTTTTTTTTTAGTTTCGTCACTACTCCGATTCATCTCTCTCTCTCTCTCTCTCTCTCTCTATCTATTGTAGTAGGGTTCCATCAAAGAATAACTGTAGGATTTGATGTATGATTGATCGCGGTTCTTATGTATTTTATATGTACTAGCAAGTCCTTAGAGCATGTGGAAATCGTGGTGAGTTTGAAGGACGTGAAAAGAATTCAGAGTGATTCGTTGTTCTTTCCCATTGTGTGCACGGATTAATTTGCATCTTTTGCAAAACGCGTAAGTTTCTAAACCTAATAAGTTGTTTCATGCTTGACTCTGCAAGTATGATTTTACACATATATCCACTTTTTTTTTTTTCTTTTTTTTTTTGGAAATATCTCTTTTATAAAGTTTTTATCTATATCACCGAAATGTTAATGTTAAATACAACTGTCCCAGACGTTAATTTTAATTCAAAAGTAGCATGAATAAAATTAGTGTGCACAAAAGATATAAATGGACACACATGTATACAAATAATATTTGTCTATGAACATTCTGATCTTTTTGATGAAGTTGTCCATGAAATTATCCATAGTTTAAGTCCTCATTTCTCATTATTATTATTATTTATAGGGATGGACTCAGGTGGGGGCCCAAGGTAGCCTGAGCCCCTATGGGTCTAATTTTATCTAGGCAAAAATGCAAAATTGACCCTTTAAGTTTTAGCATTTTTTATTTCAGTCCTCTAACTTTCAGTTTTGTCATTTCAGTCCTCTAACTTTTAATTTTTGTCAATGTGGTATTCCGTTAGAACTCAGTTAGCTAATACCGTTAAGTTTTTTTTTTTTTTTTTTTTTTTTTTTTTTTTTTTTTTAATTTCAAAATTAAAAGAAAATAAGAAAAATTTGTTAAAAAAAAAAAAATGTAAGGGGAACGACGAACTCAAACACAAAACCAGTGGAGTTGGAGAATGAGCCAAATCAAGTGCCTGAGCCACAATTCATTATCCTGCACAGCGAAAGAAGTTATTCTGTCCTGCCCACCAACTAGTAATAAAAGGAAAGGTGCCCACAACACCAGAAGAAGACCAGTATCATCATCCATTTTGTCATGCCTAGAAGTATATTTCTCTTCACTGTCAAAGACTAGTCCAACAGCAAAGCTAGCAGCCCAGTCAGCCAGAAGGTAAGCTGTCCAGATTATGAAAGTTACCCATTTGTATGCTGTTTTCTTTCTCAGGGATGCAGTAAAAAGCAAAAAAAATTGAAGAAAGAGGTTAAGGAGAACAAAGCTCCTGACATTCCAGTTCTCCCATAATTTCTTGATGTCTTTATAGAAAAGGATTATATTCTACTTGTGGTCATTTCCCTGTAAAGCAATCTTTGTTATTGCGCCCTCCACAAAACTAACTTAAGGGGAACGACGAACTCAATGACCGAGTTATAGGCGACTCCCAGTCGGTCATTGAGTTCGTCGGTCCCCTTACATGGTTTTTTTTTTTTTTTTAAACAGATTTTTCTTATTTTCTTTTAATTTCGAAATTAAAAAAAAAAAAAAAAAAAAAAAAAAAAAAAAAAAAAAAACCTTAACGGAATCAGCTAACTGAAATCTAACGGAATACCACATTGACAAAAATTAAAAGTTAGAGGACTGAAATGACAAAACTGAAAGTTAGAGGACTGAAATAAAAAATGCTGAAACTTAAAGGGTCAGTTTTGCATTTTTGCCTTTTATCTATTATTATATATTTTATTTTTGTTGTTGGGCCTCCATTCCAAAACCTTAGGCCTTCTTTCTCACCAATCAGTCTAACTAGTTTAACCCAAATAGCAACTATCAAACCCAAAAACTTAACAAAAGCAATAAAAATATTTACAATGGTGATTGTATTTTAGCAAAAAAAAAAAAAAAAAAAAAAAAAATTTACCACCAAAGAGCCAAAAAATCATATGTTATTGGAAAAGTTAACGCTAATTTTTTTGCAAGTTGTTAAAAATAAAATACAACATTTGATATTGGGTGTATTGTAAAGTGGGGTGGTAAAATAAATAAAATAGTTTTTTTAGGTGCTAAAAGTTAAAATTTTTAGCACTACCACTGTGAATGCTCTAACTTAAAAAAAAAAAAAAAAAAAAATCCCAGCTAGCCTAGTATTAAAAAAAAATATATTATTTTGTTTTTGTTAATAGATGATTGCATCTTAATGTATTTAAAAACAACGATTTTGTGTATTTATAATTTCTTAATACTATATAGACACATTTTTGGAGTTTTTTTTTTTCTTTATGCTCTGACCCTTACTAGCTTAAAATCTTAGGTATATATATATATATATATAAAAGTAAATTGATGGCATTGAGATAAATAAGTAGGTCCAATTAGAAATGAAAATCGAAAAGATAGCTTGAACTGGCATTGTGACTACAGATATATAGTCCCAATCTAGAAAGGAGAAAAATGGAATTTACAGGCTTTTTATAAGTAAATACGCAAAAGCATCAATGGGTAAAAGATGATGATTTATTAGATAATACACACATACGCTAGCTTAAAAATATTATCACCCCGGCCCTTCTCTTTTTTATTTATTTATTTTATTTTATTTTTTCCATTTATCACAAGTGTGTTAGCGGCGATTCATCAATTAATGTACACAGAAGGTTACATGACTATATCCATTTGATGTTGGCACGTGATCCACAAAACCATTATCGTAGATTGTCCATTTCTTGAGGTCCCCCACTTCCATGCAAAGGACTAATCATTCATCACGGGAAATACGACGTACGAACACATGTTGGATGTAGACAATATAGGATGGTTCGTGGAATATGATGGTGCTTTAGGTCTATATATGTATGGCATAAGATATGTCCTGCATGGTTTTTATCACAAGAAACAAAATTCAACCTAGCTCAAAATCATATGTTCCCCTTAAACGAAATGAAAGCATGCACTAGCTCCAATTTAGGATCCTAGCAAAAACAGTAATATATGAATAGCTTGTGTTTTATATGTCATTAATTATATAGAGCAGGGCATCGGCACAGTCTAATCATATGAAAATCTTTCATGATATTGAGTAACTCCCGACAACTCATTGTTTGGTTTCAATCATTAGATTCCTTCACAAGGACATATATATATAAAAAAAACCTTTAGGAATTAAAAGTGATCATGATACCCACATCATACATGTTACGCATGGTTTCATCAAAAAAACATATGCTATGCATGGCTTTATATTGGTGAGTATGGTTCAGATAAAGGCTTCACTACCAAAAAAAAAAAAAAAAGAAAGTTCAGATAAGGGTGCAGCTCGGAGTGCAGTAATTAAATATGTTTGATGTGGTTCTATTGCGATCCCAGTTGGATCCATTGGCCAACATGCAATTGCTTTACCGTAAAAGGCACCAACAACGAAGGAGAAGAAAAGAATAACAAAGAGAGAGACAATTACACAATACTAGTGAAAGCGATTTTGGATATTATTATCATTTTGGTGAAATTAACTTTTAGCATAAGGTGCTTATTAAAAGATACTTAGATACTAGTGAGATGCTTTATATACTGCTTGAGTGAATAATTATTCAATATTTTGAGACTACATTAATTTAGTACTTCCTTGATCATTTTACATATTAGTGAACCTCAAACTCACAATTATAAGATTCATCATTCATATAAAAAGAGTGAATATCATGTTATTGTATTTTGAGAAGACCTAATAATTTTTTTACAAGATAAAAGCAGTTACGTGATTCAATTTATTTTTACATTTTTAATACATTAAAAAAAACTTTGTATTATAATAAAAGGTATATCCATATATGCCAAGTTTGGGCCTTTTTTTTTTTTTTTTTCCTATAATCTGCAATTATCCGTTCTTACCAAAATAATTAAAAAGTAAGAGTCATAACATTTATATATATATAGCAAGGACAACAAATGTTTTGGTAATATTAGGCAGCTTGGTTCTGATTTTTTGCAATTTGCTTGCATGTACAGTACAGATGTATTAGCTAGGGGTACATATTATCATTTTATTAACTACTTAACTTTTCTTCTATATCCAGACTGCTGAATAGTAAGTGACCCTACGGGTTCTCCACAGCATGGGCAGGTTGTACCATTCGTGCGTGTAAACCTCTTTGTTTGGCTCCAAGGCAGTACGAATTTCCTCGAAGCAACCTCAATCTGGGAGCTGATAGAGACATCGCAATCTTAACAAAGATGAAGGCACAAGAGGATCTAGCGAGATGACATTGATGGAGAGAGAACATCAACTCGTAAAGCACTTAACGTGGGGTAATGCAATAGTCTACTGTCTACAATATTTTCTTCTCTTTTCTTTTCTTGAGACAAAAGTGTACAAATTGATAATGATTGCAAAGTCCGGGACTATGCAATAACTTTCCCTACATATATAACACATCCTTAAACCATGCTTTCATGTTAGATTTCAACCATATTTTTTTTCAAAGATGTTAAGAATTCAAAATTAATCACGTGGTCAAGCATTATTTCAATTATTGCCTCCATTATGTGAATGGTCCATAAACTTTAATTGATATCCTTTCTTTCTCACTACTATTTATTGATGTGTGTATTTGAATTTTATGCCGTCAAGGTTTGGAGAATTCTAAACCCTAATTACCTAAAGTAACCAAGCAAAGGTTTAGCTTGTGAAATATTCTCGACAGTACTATATCTTTGGATGCATTACAAAATTGTCGGCTGACAATGGATACTAAAAAGCATATTATATTATATTTTTATAACTTGCAACAATGCATTTGACCATCTTGTAAAATATTGAACCAAACCTTGATTACTGATTGGCCTAAAAATGTAAATTTTTTAAAAATGGTTTATATTATGTGTGACATTTCTCTTTGGGTAAAAATGGGTGGTTGAGTGGGTTTAGTTAGCTCAACTGATAGGGATTGAGTTACATACGGAGCCCCTCTCAATTTTTTTTAATAAAAAAATTAGTATATTAATAGGTACTAATTTTAGCAATTTTATTATATAAAATTACATTTTTCCCCCCTTAGCAATATCATTGATTGTTTTAAGTGTAATGTTATAGTAACAAATTTTTCTATGACATTTTTACAAACTGTTGAGGTAACAAATTCTTATTAGCTAGTTTTGCACAATTATATCATTTTATACTTACTAATAACCACTCAATATATTAGCAATTTGTGAAAATAATTTGTAGCTTTAGCATTTTTCACCTTTTAAAGGTTATAAAAAATCAATAAATTTAAATCTAAAACAAAATATACAAGCCCAAAAAAATTAGCCCAACAATGAAAGTTACCAATAGTAAAGCTAAACGAATTAAGCCTAATCAATCTATTTTACTTAAAACAAACAACCTGACTCCTAAAAAGTTTTAAACAAAATAATTTTTTCCTTGATCTAGCACGCACGCAACAAAGACATAAAATAAAATAAAATAAAAAGTCATCAGTTTCTAAGCAGCAGAGTTAGAGGCCAAGTTGCCGCCCTTAACTTCAAGTCCTAACTCCGTTCCTGTCAACTGATAAAGTTTTTTATGGTTAAATAAGAGATTTGAGGTTACATCTTTACTTACACTAAAAATCGATTGATATTTTGATTAAATATTAAACAACCATTATCCAGAACTGTAGTCATAAGCTAAATCTTTTTTTAAATAAAAAAAAAAAAGAAAAAAAAGAGAGAAAAAAGTAGGTGGTAGAAGCAGTTAGACCGAGAGCTATGTCCAGGAAGATACGTCCAGGGCAACTCATAAAAGTCCTATTTGTCGATATTAGTGCTAATAATGTATAACTAAACAAATAACAGCGATCTCGATAGACATGTGATTCACGATTAGTGATCCCCTGTCCAGTTGAAACGGGCCACCGTCCCAGCTCTCCTTTTAAAAAGTAAAAACATGGGAAAGCCAATTGTTGGGAAAAAGAATCTTCGCTCTTCTAAATCGAATTATTTTAAATTTTAAATTAAATATTATAATTTTTAACATTAAATCTAGTATTTATATAATTTAAACTTTTAAATAACATTATATTAAATATAAGAAATAAATTCTTCAACAAAAAAATGGGCTCTCTCCATTGATGGAAGACTTTACTTTCTTTTTTTTTTTTTTTTTTTTTTTTACCTTTCTCTCTTGGGTAAATTATAGATACCATTCTTGTGGTATACCTTTAAAATAAAGAACCATCTCGTGGTTTATTTTCTGATATTTATCTCTTTTTGTGGTTTGTTTTATAAAATATGTTCTTGAACTTTAAGGTAGAAAGAGGAAGAAAATTCTTCTAATGTGGAAATCTCTAAGCCAAAAATGATTATAAAGTCCAACACTTAGTTTCGGCAAAAATTGTCCTCACAAAATGAAGAAAGAGATTGGAACTTTTTTTTTTTTAGAAGAAAAGATATTGGAACTGATAGTTCCCTTTTATGGAGAGAGTAATAAATTTTCAATTTTTTTTCAAGAGGCCAAGGTAATCAACTTCCAATTGTTGTACCATTGTGCACTCTTTATACTTTATTTGAAAGATGTGAGAGGCAAGGGACATAATTTAAGTCTCCATAAAAAAGTTTTATACACATATAAACTTATATTAAGTTAAAACAAAAATTTTGTATAAAAAAATAAAAAAACAAAAAATAAAAACACTCGATTGTTGTGGGGCCATTTTTTTTGGTGTCATTTATGGTGGAGAAATGTGCGAGATGTTGACGCGAAATTCCATTCCATATAATGATGTTGGGTAACCAGTACTACTACTGATGTTAAGATCCTGGCAGTCCATGTTTATCTGCATGTCCACGACAAACCATGTATGAATCACCACTATCATCTGTACAGAAACTTTCTACGATTTCATGGTTTTTTTTTTTTTTAGTAAATTTTTTTTAAAAAAATTTTCCTTCTAATTCTAGCCAACAGCAACTAGACACAAGAATGAGGAAGGTGGCAGTTTCTGCTTTGCTAGTAGAAGGTGACACTTTGGTTGTAGCTGAGGGAGGGAAGAGAAAAGGGAAAAAAAGGAAGGAAAGAGAGAGAAAGAAAATAAATAAATAAATAAATGAAAAAGAAGAAAATAAATAAATAAGTAAGGAAAATTATTGAATATTTCGAGAGTACCATAAATGCATATTCTCTCATTTGGAAAATTATTAGGTACTCTTAGAGTACTATAAATATATACTCTTTCATCTCACATGAATGGTAGGTTCCACCATGAATTTAATTAGTGAAACCCATCATTTATGTGAGCGAAGAGAGTATACATTTATGGTACTCCAGAAGTACACAGTAAATTGTGGGTCTCATAATAAATTTAATTAGTAAGACTTATAGTTAGGTAAGAGGAAGAAGTACACATTTATGGTACTCCAGGAGTACTCAATAATTACCTAGTAAGTAATAAGATGAAATCTATGTTTAAAGTTTTTTGGGCAAGTTACAAAGTTGGTCCCTATTCTTTACACCATATCCCATTTTGGTTCTTAACCTTTTAATTGTATCAATTTGGTTTCTAAACTTTTTAGTGTCATGTCAATTTAATTATTGTCATTATCCATTGGATGGAAAAAACTGATGTATCGGATGGAATAATAAAAAAATATTTTTTATCTCACATCAACGACCAATTGTACTATCATGTCATATTAAATAAACTGCTACAATGTTCACATGTGAGATCAGATTGGGGGAAATTATAATCCCTAAATTCCTTGTCATAAGTTTGTTCAAAAAAAAAAAAAAAAATCATTGTCGTCAAGTTCATCTTCCTCTCTTCTCCATCACCCCTATTCTCAACTCTCACTTTCCCAAAATGCTTTCCAACCAAAAGCACTGACCTAACTCTTTCAAATGGCCCTTGGTTTTGCTTTCTCTCTGTGTCTATCTCTCTCCTTATATAACACCATCTTCCACAATGTCGCTCACATTATTATCTCCTTCTCTGATCTTTGCCGCTTTTGAGCTTTTTCTTTCTTTCTTTCAAACAAACCCATTTATTTCCAACCTTAATCTTACCAATTTCATAAAGCTGAGAAAGATCATGGTTTTAGATTTTTTTTTTGGTTGAAGTTGATATTGTTGGCTTAAAAAACCCACTCAGATTATTTATTAAAAAAAAAAAAACCACTTCAAATGTTCACATGTACAGATCAATCTAGGGAAAATTCTAAATTCTTCTAATCTCTCATCAGATTCACCTTCCTCTCTTCTTTCTCACCCCCACACTCACGTGAGTCAAGAATCTAGATTACAAATCTCACATGTGAACATTTGAGTGGGATTTTTTTAAAAGATTTGATGCGGCAGTACAATTGGCAATTGATATGGTATGAAAAATATCTTTTTATTATTCCGTTTGATATGTCAGATTTTTCCATTCAAGAGAAAACAACAAGGACTAAATTGACACGTCATTGAAAAGGTTAGAGACTAAATTAACATAATTAAAAGGTTAATGACCAAATTAAGATATAGTATAAAGGATAAGGACCCAACTTTGTAATTTACCCAAGTTTTTTTTATATCTCTCCATGACATAAATGGATGACCTTCCTGGTGTTTTAAATAGAGTTTCATGGTTTAAATAATTCATCTCTGAACGTTTGATTTAAAAAAAAAAAAAAAAAAAAGCTCTTTTAATAATTGTTCTAACAATAATTAGAAGTGAAATTACACTTGAATTCACTAACATGGAAGCAATTAAATTTAATTTTTTTAATATCAATCTGTGGTGATTTTCAAAAGAATAAGTTACGTCCACAATATTTTTATAATAATTTTACAACAAATCGTACACAGCAAATATTATTATTGACGGATAAAAATATGATATTAGTGATAGATTTAGATCAAAACTAATAACAATTTATCATATATGATTTATTGTGAAAATAAGTAAATCGTAGCATTACTATTTCCAAAATCAGTATAAAATGTTCTTACTAAATCATTGGATTTACGTAATAAACCATAAGCTCAAAATTTCCGTGGATTATTAGTCTAAACTAAGATTAAAATCAATACTTTTAAAATACCTTTTGGTATGACTACACTTAATTTAATACATAGTCAGTCTTAGACAAACGTCGTGAACTATATCTTCCCTGCACTCCATATAACAATGCTACGCACTGTGAGTGATTTAACTTTTCAATCTTAACACGAAACGAATGATTGATGTGAATTTGTTCTCTTTATAGAGTACGTACCCAATAAGAACACGGAGAGAAGTCACAAGACTCACAATTCACAGTCACAACTCAAAACTAACAAAGGGAAAAAGCCAGGATTTTATCTAAAGCCAAGAACCAAAATATAAAATAAAAAAGAAAAAGAAAAAGATGCAAATTAGTTTTTATTTAGTATTTACCAAAAAATTCAACAAGAAAAATTTTAAAGTTACTACTAATTTTTTTTAAAAGTTTACAAACTAATGTGACAATAAATTAAACATGACTAGTATCACATCAATAACATAATAAATAAATAAATGAAACACCAAAATTACCTCAAATTTCACTATAAAACATTTTACAAACTGATATGATAATAAATGTAATTAGTTCCACATCAACAATATAATAAATAAATTTCTTGATTACTTATTTGTTGTATTTTAATGATTGATAGGTCAATTTGTAAGGCTTATATAGTAAAATTTAAAATAATTGTGTTATCATTCTAAATAAATTATTTGACCAATCAATAAAAAAAGATACAAATAAATATTTTTAAATTATTTGCATTTTTCTTTTGAAAAAAATATCAATTATTGTAGCTAGGTTTCCCATAATTTACCAATCAAATATAAATTATATTTATGTCAAATATTTTTTTGAACTTAAAAAACTAATTAGCATTGCCAAGGAAAGAAAAAGAACCACACTTTTAACTTGAAGTCCTAAACAACAAACAACCAAAGCCAAACAACTTAACAACGCAAATTTCCCATAATTTACCAATCAAATATATATATTATATTTATGTCAAATATTTTTTGAACTTAAAAAACTAATAGCATTGCCAAGGAAAGAAAAAGAACCACACTTTTTAAATTTAAGTCCTAAATAACAAACAACCAAAGCCAAACAAGTTAACAACGCAAATCATTTGCATTTAAAAAAAAAATAATAATAATAAATAAATAACTGAAAAATATGTTTTGAAGTTTACAAAAAGTCAAATACAATATGCACACCACACAGATACACTTAATCTCATATTGTTGAGTCACAAGAATAAAATGTTTATTGGCTTCTTTAATCAATTTTAATTTTGAGAGGCCAAATATTATTATTTTTATTATTAAAATTTTATTTATATATAATATTTTAAAAATCTTTTAAATCGAGGGGGCCATAGTTTAGTGAACTGATAGCATCTTGAATTGAACCTGAAACCTCCGCAAATTTACATCAGTTATGTTTCAAACCAATAAGTCCATCACCTGATACCCCATGGGGTTAGAGAGTTATTGAGTTTAAAGAGAATAATTTTGCATACCTAATAATCGTCAATACACATACCAACACGGAAGCTAAGAAACTATAACGAACAAACAGTTGCAAGCTAGAGACAAGCACAACGTTTAATGGTAGATTGCCGAATCTAGTCTTAACAATGTCAAAAGCCAGCCCAATGAAAACACATGATGTAGGGAAGGAAGGACAAAGATGCTGCATCCTTCTTTTTTGTAAATATTGTGCGACTGTTTTTTTCTTATTATTATGGTAGACATTTTAATTGCAGAATTTTTCCTTACATGCATGGATACACTAAGGGACATATCACTAGGGTCCCCTGTTAAGTTTGGAATACCTTACCTTGTTTCTATTCAACTTTGAAAGGATTCCCTTACAGAGTTACCTACAGTGCCCATGATGCATGGGTCATTGTTTTCTTCTATTATATTATATTATATTTTATTAAGAGTGTATATCATCATTCTGATCTCTTCCTGTACATCATGTGTCAGTTAGTATTTGAATCCAATAATGAGACACGAAAGTGACTAATTAGGAAGAAAGCTAGCTAGGGACAACTAAATGAAGAAATCTGAATAATTTTTTGAATCTATGGTGTATCATGTGATTCTTGATTTCTTGTCCAATTGTCTTCTTCCTCCATTCACAAACTTAGGGTAAAAGTAAAACTACAGCTAGGCCAATGTGCATGATTGCACGCATATCTTCAAGGAAAAAAACGTTATCCTCGAGTATCACTACTTTTCAAGTTTCAATGTAAGTTTAGAGAGAAGCCCAAGCTGTTGCTAATTTATTTGTTAAAAAAGAAAAAGAAAAAGAAAATCAAATGTGATATATGGATTTCCTTTGTGATGTATTTTGTTCCCATGTATCAACATGAACAAGGATGTTTAAAGAAATCTAAAAACTGCTTTAATGCTTTAGACACTCTGTACTTAATGTATGTATTCTTTGTTGGGATAGATTGAGATAGCCAATTTGTCGTTAACAGCAAGGAATAATTATATACTGAAAGCTTGTGAAAAAGGGAAAGATACTTGGTCAGACACTTTTAAATTATTGGCTACCTTTGCAAGTCTGGATTTACACAATCTACTCAAAATTTGTGATTGCGTGACACTTGCAAGGTCTTGTGGAGCCTTAGATTATCGTGGGAGCAACTGAGCAAGTGGCTTTTATAAGCTTTAATTGATTGATGTAAAATGATTCACAGGGGCCCTGTTTAAAGTAATGATAGCAGCTGCTACCCCAAGTGATCATGGTTTTCAACATGTTTGTTTTTAACCAGCGGGGACGTCATGTTCAGGTTAAGGTGTTTGCAGAAATATCCTGACTTAAAAAAAAAAATTTATATATAATAATTTTAAATTTTTTTATTTATATACCCTTAAAAAATAATTAGGAACACTCCCCAAAAAAATTAAGAATTCCCTCAAAAAAATTTTATCCCAATAAAATTAAATTTTAGTGGATTATTTGTTCTACTTTCAAGCAAAAAGAAAAAGCTTAAAAAAAAATTTTGAACTACAATCTAAAAAAATAATTGTAACATAGAATCTGAAAATAGTCATCATCAAAATTTCATCAAATCAGCCCAAAGAGATCACAATAGTCAACAACCCGTAACAAGAAAAACCTTCAAATAGAACAAAATTTCGGTCTAAACAAAAAAAATACATAATATAATTATACCACAAATCTAAAATAACAAAACAAAAATCACGAATTCCCAATTTTACCCATTTATATTTCTCTCCCTCAATTTCACTCTCTCAACTCTTATTCTTCCTCCAACAACTGTCATTTTTTACCTGAATCCTTTATGCTTCTTCAGTTCTTCTTGCCTGGACTGTCATACTGTTATGGTTGATGTTGTCTGCTGTTTGAACAACAAAAATCCTCCTCTATTTTTTTCGTCTTCTTTGGCTTAGATTTCTCCACCAGTTTGCTAAAATCCTCCTCTATTATTTTCTTTCTTCTACTTCGATTTCTCCACGAGCCCACTGTATCTTTGTTTTCTCAAGAGTTTTTTTACTTTCCTATATTTACTTTTAAGCTTTTGGTCAAAAATGTCAGAAACACTAGGTATTTATTTTCTTCTACACGTGGGATTCACTTCTCCGCATCTTTCTTTTTCCTACCTTTATCTATTTTGTTTTTCATATTAATGAGTTGCGATAGTAATCAAAATGTATCTGGTGCAACATATTATTAAGTTTGATGATTTGTTTGAGACGTTTATTTTGTTGAAATTTAAAATTTTTTGTTAAAAGTATTGTAGATAAAAATAAAAATTAGTTGAAATAGTATAGTAAAAACTATGAATAGACCAAAAAGTGCAGGAAGACCCATAAATAGTAGCAAAAATAAGCTAAATAGTAAAATAAGCTGGTAAAATTAAGTCATGCCAAACACACACTACATATATGAATTTATGACTTAAAAATAGATTATATGAATTTACATTTTTTAAAAGCTCTTAAAAAAAAAGGTGGGGCTCTAATTTATAAACAAATTAAATATAATATATATAAAGTGATAACTCTAAAAGGTACATTAGGATTGATTGGTACTCAAATATGTCAATTTTTTTCTTCTTAACTAAACTTAAATGATCTTAGTATGAAATTGACGGGTTTTTTAATAAAATAATTACAAAACCCAAACAATATTATTAGTTAGGCAACGTTTTAAACATATTGCATTTCTAACAATTCGACTTCAGAGGAGTCGATTTTACTGTTCATATTGCTTATTTTTTGGGCCACGTAAATAGAAAAATCGAGTCTTTTATACTCATTTTTTATACATAGAAATCGACTTCAGAGAAGTCGGTTTCAATTCGAAGAAAACGACTCCAGTGTACTGAAAGCGACTCCACTAAAGTCGATTTGCCTACAAACCAAACTCCACGCAGCTTCAGTTGTCAACACAGAAGAACGAACCACCAAACGAACCACCGACGAGCAAGCGACGAACCCAGGCGCGACGAACCTGCGCGACGGTGCGACGAACCTGTGCGACGGCGCGACGAACCCAGGCGCCGACGAACCCAGGCGCGACGGCGCGAGGAACTTGCGCGACGAACGAACCACCGACGAGCAAGCAGGCGCCGACGAACCCAGGCGCGACGAACCCAGCAACACCGACGGCGAGGCGCGACGAATCCAGGCGCCGATTCTGACCAACACGCTCGGGTCCGTTTTGAATTTGAAGGTTGTGACGTCGTTTTCAAGGTTGTGAAGGCGCCGATTTGAAGGTCTGATTGAAGGCGTGAAGGCGCCGATGTGAAGGCGTCGTTTTCAAATCCAGGCGCCAATTTGAAGGTCTAATTCTTTGAAGATTTGAAGGTCCGATTCATGGAATTGCTACAGACTGAAATCGACTTCAGTGAAGTCGTTTTCAGTACGAAGAAAACGACTCCACTGGAGTCGTTTTCTTCGCATTGAAACCGACTTCTCTGAAGTCGATTTCTATGTAGAAAAAATGAGTATAAAAGACTCGATTTTTCTATCCACGTGGCCAAAAAATAGACAATATGAATAGTAAAATCGACTCCTCTGAAGTCGAATTGTTAGAAATGCAATATATTTAAAACGTTGTCTAACTAATAATATTGTTTGGGTTTTGTAGTTATTTTATTAAAAAACCCGAAATTGACCCTTTTGCTTTGGACCCCCTTAATTTCAAATCTTGGGTCTGTTCCTGTTAGGAACACTTTGAAAAAAATTTCTAGAGTCGTCACTGTTTTTAACTGGTAGTAGGAATGTAGCTCAGGTCAAGGAAAAGGCAACAGATTGGTTTGATATCATTAGTGGCTGATTTGAATTTTCTTATCCTTCAAGGTCTGATCTGTAAGATATTTTGTACGTCCTCGGCCCTCACGTAGAGTTTAAATCTGTCTGGTTTGTAGCGAAGAGAACAACTATGATGTCCATAAACAGTAACTGGTTTAATCCTCTTTTTTTTTTTTTTTTTTTTCGTAACTGTGTACTCCCTTTGACTGGTATCAAAATAAAAAGGTAGTTAAAAAATAAAAAAGGAAGCGGAAACGTCATCATGATGAATTAAATTATTGGAAATGTTTTTGATATAAATTAATCTGACTTTTATGACTCTAAATGCGTAAAACCAAATCACACGACCCCTTATTAAAAGATTCATGGTCGTTTGGTACAATTATTTTAAAACGTGCTATTAAAAATTTCTATATGAAAAAGTACTAGTCGGAAAATCTAAGGTAAATACACCTACTACTCTTGGCCCATAAAGTTTTTTATATATGTTTTGTTTTATTTATTTGGTCTTTGGAATTTCAAAGTAGCTATCATATTCTTAAATTTTGTAAATTGATCCAATTTTATCTGCAAACTAATAAAAACAATAATTACAGTACATGCCTGTAGTCACTATTGAAAATTTAAAATTTGAAAGTGCCGCCCACCACTATGGTTTTATAACTTTTATTGCCATGCGCTATTGAATAAGAAAAATGAAATAAGAATTTTCATTTTCTCAACTTGAGTTTGTTGAACACTTCTGTATTTCATGTTTGGTTCAGGCCGGTTCCACAATTTTGGAGACTTTAGGCGAAAATTTTAAGTAATTTTTTTTTAAAAAAAATTTTAAAGTCTAAATTTGTACAAATAAAAATTAATTTATTACATGGTTCAATAGATTAGTATAACTATAGTACAAATGAATTGATATAATATACATCAAATAATTACTTGGTGTGATAATTTATAATAATTGATAAAGTATGAGTTTTCATTAAAAAAAAAGTGATAATTTATTAATTAGTGTGGGGTTGTGTGAGGACCAGCTTAGCTTAGGCCTTGTGATGTGTTGGGGCTTGTGGACAAGACTACACAGTGCTATGTGCATTGTGCAGTCTTATCCTATCAAGTTGTGTGCATTATTATTGTGTAGTATTCTACATTTTAAGGTACAATGTAGCTTTTTTAATGCATTTTATTGACAAATAAAAGTACCTAAAATATTTTTTTTTGGTAATTAAAATATATAGATAAATATATTATACATATATATAATTTTTTTTTACAAGTGGGGGCCTTAGACAATTGCATTAATTGCTTATATGGTTCAGTCGGCCCTGGACTTTGGTTATGGAGAAAATGTTAGGAAAACACAATTGCTGTAAAAATAAATAAAAATTAAGAAATAATATATTTTATAGAATTTTGAAATTTAATTTACGGATCAGATTGGATTATTTTACAACTTTTAAGGATATATTTATTTATTTATTTTGAGAGTAAAACCATGGCATTTCATTGAAAGAAAAACTCAAATGTTGTCAGCTAAAAGTACATAATAAATGTGTAAAGAAACACCCTCTATCCACACCTAAAAACTTCTAATATGTCTAGCATATTTAGTTAGGTTGTAAGCGACAAAATTATCAAGTCTAAGAATATGAGAGAAAGAAATATAACAATTGGCATCTATGGTGGCTTTGGCTGAAGCAAGAGTATAGCCAAAAGTGGAAAGAGAGTCCTCACTATTGAGAGTCTTGATCACAAGTTCGAATCACCTTCAAGAATAAAGGAAGAGTAACAGAATGCTAGAGCAAAAGAGATAGCTCTTGTTGCTGCCAAGGCTTCTACAATATCCGACGAGTGTGGTAGGGAGATCTGTTTTGAGAGGGAAGCAACGGCCTGTTCCAAGTTATTGCAAATCACAACACCCAAACCTACCTTACCAACAACTTTAAAGGTCGCCCTATTAAAGTTTACCTTAAGAGAATTAACAAGAGGAGTCCATCTGATTTGGGGGGGAGTAGGAGCTGGGGTCTAAGATGGAGTTGTACAGTTTGCCCGTTGAAAATCCTGGAGAGCTTGTTGAGCATTCTGAACAACCTGTGTGATGGGGTAGTCCTTGCTATCGACTCTGATCTAGTTCCTACGAAACCAAACTATCCACAATATCATCACCAACAAGTTCAGATTCTTTCCTTCCCTGTGAGCATAAGCTATAAGGTTGTTGATAGTTGAGACGTTTTGTGTTTGATGGAATAGAAATTATGGAACAGTCCCAGGCCATCGAGATTTCTGGGCACTCCCAAAAAGCATGTAACACACTTTCTGAGGTTATATTGCAGTGATCACAGCTATCATCCAGGAGGATTTTACATTTCTTCAAATTTTTCTTTACTAGGATTGCATCTCTACAAGACCGCCATAGGAAATTTTTGACTTTATTAGGGATAGACAAGCCCCAAACTAGCTTCCAAATTCCACCATCGTGAGTCAGATTCACAGGAGCTAGATTATTAGGATCTTCTTTTGCAAGAAAATGATAACCTGATTTTACTGTATAGGTACCCGAAGATGTGAATGGCCAAACGAATTTATCCTCAACATAGGTATGACATAGGGGAATGCTCATTATTAACTCGGCCTCTTGAGGATTAAGTAAACATTGCAGTAGATTAGAATCCCACAATCTTGAAACCGGGTCTATGAGATCTATTCCTCAAAACAAGCAACAGGTGGAGATAAAATCCTTGGATGATCACAAGATGGTAACCAGGAATCAAGCCATACCCCAATGATATCCCCACAGCCCACTCTCCACTTAGCACCTTTCACGACCCTTTAAGATGCTGTGCCATGAATAGGAGTCGGAGCTATATTCTGAAGCCTCCATGATAGAGTAGTTAGGGAAGAACTTTGATTTAAAAACCAGTAAAAAGAGCGAGTCATTGTGATGTAATAATCTCCATTCTTGTTTCGCTAATAAAGCTTCATTGAAAAGAGCTAGATCCTTAAATCCCATATACCTCCATCAGATTTAGGGTGACAACGAGTTTCCCACTTGACATAGTGGACTTTCCTTCGGTCTCCCTTTTGTTCTCACCAAAACTTCCTAATTAGGCTTTCAATCTTCGTTCATAGTCTCACAGGGATTTTGAAGCAACTCATTGTGTAAGCTAGGAGAGCTTGAACCACATGCTTAATTAAAACTTTTTTTCCTGCTTGAGACATGAGCTTTTCTTTCCACCCTTGAATCTTGTTTCATACCCTTTCCTTTATATAGTTGAAACTGGCTTTCTTGTTTCTCCCCAAAAGAGATGGAAAACCCAGCTATTTCTCATATTGTTTTATTTCTAGAACACCTAAAGCTAATTTGATGTGGTCTCTAATTTCTTCAAAAGTGGATTTGCTAAAAAAGATGATAGTTTTGCTTTTATTAATTTGTTGTCCCAAACATTTGATATAGGCATCCAGCATGTCTAGGATCTTTTGGCACTCCTAAATAGTAGCTTTGCAAAACAAAAGACTGTCATATGCAAGTAGGAGATGAGTTAGACAATGAGTATTCCTACATAGAGAATAGCCCCAAATATCACCATAGACAGCTGCTTTGCTAATGAGACCATGCAAACTTTCTATGCATAAAAGAAAGAGAAATGGGGATAGAGGGTCGTCTTGTTGAATGCCTCTAGAAGGGCCATGCCCTCTGGTTATCCATTAACAAGAATGGGGTAGGAAACAAATGTAACATAGAGCATGAGAAAATGATACAAACTTTAACAACTAAAAGTGGTGTTTATGCAAAAATCTGTTAAGCATTTAGAAAAAGTTAAGGAAAAATGTTAGTTATTATAATTGAGCATTGGGTTTATATTAATTTATAATCATTGTTTTTGAGGCCAAATGAAGTCCTTTTTATAGACTTTAATGATGCTTTGAGTATTTCTTATTTAAAAAATAATAATTAAATTTGTTACAACAAACATAATACAATAAAAACTAATTTTACAATTTTTTGTAAGTAAAAATGATTAACATATATAATATATATTAGTTATAAAACATATATTTATAATTATTTTTACTAATTTTGAGGTTTTCAAAAAAGAAAAACATCTCCATTATATTGAGCAAAATCATTTAGAATCAATACATAGCCTTATAGCCATAATCAAATCCAATTACTGCTGGTAATCATGAATTCAAAGATCCAGTTGTACAATTTTTATTAATATAAAAACCCTAAAAATCTTAAATAGCAAAAGAAGAATTAATCCTAACTTTGGACTTTTATTAAAGAAAGCAAAGATATTATTAAAATCTGGCCCAATGTTATTATCAATCATCAATTCAACTTCCCAATTACACATTATAAGCATCAATATATTGTGATATTTTTTAATTTGCATACGATGATCAGGCTCAAAAGTATAGACGTGGAAGTTTAATTTGAAGAGAACGACTTAAAAAATAAATAAATAATTAAATTTTTTTTTGAAGAGATCGTGAGAACAACCAAAAAACAGTGCATGCCAAGAAAAAGCACAGCAAGAGGGTTCTGACAAGTTCTGTAAGGAAGTCTGCATTTCGCGAGAAAGTATTAGGCACAACAAGAAGCCTGCTAAAATGGTCCTCCCTTCCAACTAATGAAATAATGCAACTTATGGAAATATGTAAGTCAGATTCTAAATCAGCACAAGAATTAAAAATAAAAAACCACTAAATGATATCACATTTGCATAAAATAAAAGTATTTTATCAGCTAAAATGACCAAAAAGACCACTTCAATAGTCTTCTCAATAGACCTAATAATTTCTTGTATTTCGCATCCAAATGTTCACAAATTAAATTTTTGGTTTGACAAGACCGTGACGCTGTCTACTAGTCCATTTTAGAAAAACTTTTTATGTTTTAAAGACAAAATGTGGTGGATTTTTGGCAAGTCGGATTTAAAAATAAGACTTAAAACTTTCGTTTTCAAAATAACTATGCATACACCAAAATTTAAGACATGTTTTAGGTGTTTTCAATCCTTATTGATCTCAATGGCAAATTTGTAACAAAATAGTAATTTTTTAAATCTTGTTTCATTACTCATTCTCTGCTCTCTCATGCGGTTGTCATTGCCAACAACGAGGCTTTGAGCTCAAAGTCATTGCCAATTTGTGGCAATCCGAAGTCGAAGTTCATATTATTTTGCTAGCATTCAAGGGTTATGACTTTTATTTTTTTAGTATTTTGTTATTTGTTTTATTATTTGTTTTGAAAAGGAAGATAAATGTAATATCATCAAATTTTGTTATTATTATTATTATTATTATGAAAAATAAGGATTAACTTGATATTAACCATAGCTATAAGGGTCATCGGTCTTACAACTTGTTTAAGAAGATCCATTTCTAACTCAAACCCGCTCGACCCACTTTCTGCGTTTAATTCAATTTTTGAGTTTTAATTTTGGTTCAAAAGCATGCTTAAGGCCCATTTGTTTCAGCAGCTTAAAATTGGTTTAAAATTGTTCGATTCTAAATTACAATTTGTTAAAAATTTTGTTTTTAGATTTTTGTAGTGTTTTTCTTGTATGTCATCTCAAGACATGAAAATTGAGAACCATTTAATTTCATTGTAAAAGGTTATTTCCTGACCTGTAACAATTGAGAGAGAGAGAGAGAGAGAGAGAGAGAGAGAGAGAGAGAGAGAGAGAGAGAGAGAGAGAGAGAGAGAGAGAGAGAGAGAGAGAGAGAGAGAGAGAGAGAGAGAGAGAGAGAACTAACTGGACCAAGTCTGCTTAGGAAAAAAGAAAAGAAGACTGGTCCAAGTCTTGTAGATTCGGACCAGAACCAGAAATAACCCAAATTACCTCCCCTAACTCTTGAAATGCTCAATAATTCTAGTCCATAAGGGGAAAAATGCTTAAATTATCTTGTTGAAAACTTTTAAAAAGATTTAGTAATAACTTTTCAGTTCAGTGCATGAAGCTTGTGGAGTTCCCCAGCTTTCTTTTTGAAAAATACTTAAAACAAATACTATTTTTTAGATACACTTTTACTACAAAAAGTTTACAAACTAACATGAAAATTTATATGATTAGTACTGTAGTTATGATAGGGCCAATAGTATATATTTATATATATGTTGGGCCAGGGGCCCAATCCAAGGACATTTAGTAGTCTGAGGACGGGTAAATGCAGTCATGGAAGTCTGAATTAGTGAATGAAGAAATCAGGTCCCGTCATGAGGGTCCAGGAAGGTGGTCTGAGGAGGAATGCCTCCTCAGCTGAGTAAAGCAGATGTCAGAAGGTGTGGTCTGCCACTTAAAGCAATGTTCTGGGAAATTCTATTGATAATGATACACATCATGAAAGTACAGAACAAAAGGAAACTATGAAATATCTAAGAGAAAGCTGCTACAACCGCATTGAATGTTTTATAGCTAACTCTCTAGTCATATTAATGTGAAAGTGATATTTGAACAGTAACTTTTAGCCTTACAGCTACTGCCAGAGACTCTAGGAAAGTGCTGATGGGACATGGATCAACACCAGAAACTTGGTCTACACGTGGAAGGTGGAGATGAAAGAATGAGGACAGTATAAAAGAGAAAGAATACACTAAGGAATGGGGATCAAGAAATTAAAGGAAAAACACTATAACAACAGGAACTAGATTTGTAGTCAAATTCAAAAATATATATATATATATATATATATATATATAAGAACACATCTCCTCAGATTGTGCCAATGACGATTTTCTTTGGCTAAAACCTGTTTATCTTTGCTCTCAGGTTATCTAGACCCACCATAATTGTTGTCCAATTCACTAGAGCCTAGTTTTCTGACCAACTCTTTACAAATTCATTGTATTGGGCTCTTTGGGCCAAGATCCTTTTGACTCTTAGGCTTAGGACTTAAATTGGGTCCTTACAATTGATGCCATCTATGGGGATTTCTTGTGTTGTAGAGAGTTTAACGTTCATTTATGGTAGGTTCAAGTCCGAATTGAGAGGAATTTATGGGGTCCCAACGTCAAGATTATTTTCTCAATCTTGAGTGAAGAAGGGACCGGGAAGTTAGTGTGCATACCACCCATACTAGTAAGAGCCAGTCTTGAAGTGGGAACCACGTCTCTCATGAGGAGAATAACAGAAACATGCAACTGGAGATTGATCGTTTGAGAAGGAGGTTGTGCAGCAAAAAATGAAGACGAACTTTTTCCAATTCAGACTTCTCTTCTGACAATGATAGAGATGGTAGTTACAGGCCTAGGTCAAGGAATCCTCCCAGTGAGTCTTTCTCGTGTAATGAGGACAACCACCATAAGCGTAGAAATAAAAGCTCGTCTTGCAAAGGTTTAGGAAATGACGCTATAAGCAGAGCGATAAACCAAATTTCTAGATCACCTTTCATACGTAGAATTGAAGGAGGAAAACTTCTTCGGCAGTTTACTCAGCCAACATTCACCATGTACAATGGTCGAACAGACCCGTAGAACATGTAAGCTACTTCAACCAGAGGGTGGCTGTTCACTCCAAGATTGAAGCCTTGATGTGTAAGGTGTTCCTACCCAGTTTGGGGCCTATGGCAATGAGATGGTTTGATGGCCTGAGAGGAAGTTCTATTGATTCCTTTAAGGAACTCACTCGGGTGTTTGGATGTCGTTTTGTTACTTGTAGCAGAGTTTCTTGGCATTTGGACTCTTTGTTGTCCATGACCATGCAAGAGGAGGAGACCCTAAAAAAATATTCCAACAGATACTGGGAGATGTTCAATGAGATTGATGGGAATTTCGATGACGTAGCTATAAGGACTTTCAAGGTCAGCTTTCCCATCGAGCATGATTTGAGGAAGTCGTTGACTAGGAAGCTTGCTAGGAGTGTACGTTAGCTTATGGACCATATTGACGAGTATAAGCGAGTCGAGGAAGACTAACAGCAAGGGAAAGGGAAGACTAAAGTTATTCTTCAGGATATGAAGGATTTCAGGTCGAACATATACAACAATAATCGGCCCTAAAGAGACTTTGCTAGGCAATCGGGTCTATTGCTACTCAAGTGGTTGACACAATGTCTAGGGAACTAGTGCATCAAGTCTTGGAAAAGATTAAGAATGAGCCATACTTTAAATGACCAAATAAGATGGGAGGAGACCCAATGAAGTGCAATCAAAACCTTCATTGTCAATACCACCAGGAGTGAAGACACATCACAAAAGATTGCAAAACTTTGTGGAATCATTTGGAACATCTAGTTAGAGATGGAAAGTTAAAGCAATTTCTACATCAACCTAGTGGCCAAAGCGGCCAGGCAGGATCCATATCTCAAAGAGATACTTCTTCAAGGCCACCTTTGGGCACAATTAATGTCATCCTTGTTACTCTAGGAAGGAATGGTTCTCATCCTTCCAGGATAATGTCTGTAGCTCACCCACCTACCGAGGACTCCAACCTTGAGCTGAAGAAGGCTAAGATGGAGGTTCGACCAGCGTTAAGTTTCTCGAATGAGGACAAGGTTGGAACTATACAACCACATGATGATGTCCTAGTGGTCACCCCCAGGATAAGGGGTATGATGTAAAGAGGGTGTTGGTAGATCAGGGAAGCGGGGTAGAAATCATGTACTTTGATTTGTATAGTGGGCTAAATTTGAAACCTGAAGATTTGACAGGTTATGATTCACCCTTTTTAGGCTTTGATTAGAAAGTTGTTGTTCCGAAGGGTTAGATTAGACTACTAGTGCAAGCAAGTTCGAAAATGGTAGAGGTGGGCTTTATTGTAGTGGATGCTTACTCCCCCTACACAGCCATTGTGGCAAGACCCTGCCTTTATGCCCTAGGGGCTGTTTCTTCTATCCTGCACTTGAAAGTGAAATATCCGTACGGGGACCAGATTGAGGAGCTACTTAAGAGCCAGTCTGTGGTTAGGCAGTGCTTGATAGTTGCAATTATGCATTAGCCTGAAGCTAGGTCATTAGCCTCTGTTGATAGGGGCTTATAGCAATCAAGGATTCTGGTGTTATCCATGGATGCGGTATCAAAGGGGGCAAAGTGCAAGGAGTTAGAAAAGATTGTTACAGATGATGATTCGAAAAAAAAAATTTCAAGTCGGGGCTCAGCTGCCTCTTCGAGAGAAGGAATAGCTGATAGTGTTTCTCAAGAGGAATATTGATGTGTTCGCATGGAATGCTTACTAAGTTCCTGAGGTGGACTCAAACTTCATTTGCCATCATTTAAATGTCAACTTAGCTATCGTCCCCAAAAAGCAACCACCTCGGCGTTCATCTAAAGAGCATTCTGATGCTGCCAAGGATGAGGTGATCAAACTTAAGCAAGTCAGGGCCATTAAACAGGTATTTTACCTTAAGTGGCTATCCAATACTGTAGTGGTGAAAAAAAAAGAGTGGAAAGTGGTGAGTATGTGTGAACTTCACATATTTGAACAAGACTTGTCCAAAAGACCCTTTCCCCATGCCTTGGATAGACCAGCTGGTGAATGCAACTGTAGGCCATCCTCAGATGAGCTTTTTGGATGCCTTTCAGGGATACCATCAAATACCACTGGCTATGGGTGATCAAGAGAAGATGACTTTTATTATTCTTACTAGAAATTACCACTACAAGGCGATGCCCTTTGGATTGAAGAATGCAGGGTTTATCTATCAGAGGATGATCACCAAGATGTTTGAACTACAATTAGGAAAAAATATTGAGGTTTATATAGATGATATGGTGGTGAAAAGTAAGGTGGTGTCCAAGTACGTGAGAGACCTCGAGAATATTTTAGAAATACTAAGGAGACACAAACTGTGTCTCAATGCTTCAAAGTGCTCCTTTAGTGTGGGATCAGGTAAATTTTTGGGCTATATGGTCACTTATCATGGAATTGAGGTCAACCCTGATCACATTAAGGCAATTAATAGTTTACAGCTACCTCGAAATCCCAAAGAAGTCCAGAGATTAGCAGGAATGACTACTACTTTGAACCGATTTATCTCTCGATCAACGGATAGGTGCAGACCTTTCTTCCAGTTGTTGTATAAGTGGAAGGGATTTGAGTGGACTAAAGAGTGCATCTTGGCCTTCCAACAGCTCAAGGAATACCTTTCTTAGCCACCTATTATGTCCAGGCCTGAGATGGATGAGGTTTTGTTTGCTCACATTGTTGTAACTTCCCATACTGTGAGCTTGGTACTGATACAGGTTAATAGTGGTATGCAGAGGCCAGTTTACCATGTGAGCAAGTCGTTGCATTAAGCAAAAGTTCGTTATTTACCACTAGAGAATGCCATTTTGGCAGTAATACATGCTACACGTAAACTCCCTTACTACTTCCAAGCTTATACAATTGTAATTCTAACCCAACTCGCTTCAGTCAATACTTTAGAAGGCTGACTACACAGGAAAGATTGCCAAATGGGGTACAATCTTAGGGGCTTTTGATATCAAGTATATGCATCACATCTCTGTCAAAGGCCAGGTCCTTGTTAACTTAGTGACCTAGTTTACTGAATCCCCACTAGAAGAGGAGGGAGACAAGCAGAACATGGATGAAAAATCAGTTAGTGTGGTCTCCTAGCGAAGGCCTTTATTTTGGAGGGTATATGTTAACGGTGTAGCTAATCAAAGAAGATCTGGAGTGGAGCTAATTTTAATATCTCTTAAGAGGATCACTATTGAGAAATCCTTAAGATTGGGTTTCTTAGCCACAAACAATTAGGCCGAGTATGAGGCTCTATTGGTTCATATTAATCAAATAAGGGTGAGACCTAGTTAGATGGACTCTATTGTGCTATTCCTTAAGGAGGATATCTTACCCGAGGGGAAGTTCGAGGCTGATAAAATGCAGAGAAAGGCTCCTCGGTTTTGGTTGTCCGAGGACCAAAAGTTGTACAAGTGCTTTTTTTTGGATCATATTTGCTATGCATACATCTTGAGGCAGTAGAGCTACTCTTAGAAGAGTTACATGAAGGGATTTATGGGAGCCACATAGAAGGCAGATCATTGTCTCACAAAACCCTCATTCAGGGATATTGGTGGCCGAATATGTAAAAGGAAGCACAAGAATACATAAAGAAGTGTAGCCAATGCCAAAGATTTGCCCTAAACATTCATCAACCAAGGGGTTTCCTTAATCCTCTGTCCAACCCTTGGCTTTTTGCTCAATGAGACTTGGATATTGTAGGGCTTTTCCCTAAGGCAGCAAGGAATAAGAGATGGCTGCTAGTCGGCACGGAGTACTTCACCAAATGGGTTGAAGTTGAACCATTGGTAAATATCAAGGACTTGGACACCAAGAGATTTGTTTGGAAAAATATTATCACTCAGTTTGGGATCCCTCATACCTTCATCTTAGACAATGGTCTTCAGGTTGATAGCAAAGCCTTCAAGAGGTACTGTTGTGACCTAGGCTTTATGAATGGGTATTCCACCCTAGCTTATCCATAAAGGAATGAATAAGCCGTGGTTGTCAATAAGGTCATAGTGAATGAACTCAAAAAGAGATTAGATAATGTAAAGAAAAAATGGGTGGAAGAACTGTCATACGTCCTTTGGATATATTGGACTACACCTCGTAGATCAACAGGGGAGACACCATTTTCAATGACTTATGGAGCCAAAACTATGATCCCTCTAGAGACTGCATTCCCAACACTGAAGACAAGCTCTTTCACTCTAAGTAACAATGATGGGCTGTTAGAGAAAAGTTTAGATTTAATTGAAGAGCGAACAGAAAATGTCATGGTTCAGTTGGCGTATTATTAACATAAGCTCAAGTAAGGGTACGATGCCAATGTTAGGTTAAGGCCATTAACACCTGGAGACTTAGTATTAAGAAAGGTTTTGGGTACTGCAAATAACCCCGTATGGGGAAAGTTAAGGCCCAATTGGGAAGGATCATATCGTATCACCTAGGTGGCAGGAATAGGTGCATACTACTTGGAAGATCTAGATGAAAATGTTGTACCACGCCCTAGAATATAAATAACCTGCAAATGTATTATTATTAATGAAAGTCATTTCTGCCATATTTTTTGTTTATGACGTTATGCGTTACTCTTCATAATTGGTTTAAGTATTAAATTAAATCTTAGTCATGTCTGGCTTTTCGGACTATATACTTTGGTTAAATTTATACTTCATGTCATTTTTCTAAGTGTTAAACAGAATTTTGGTCATGTCTAGTTCCTCGGACCACATAGCTTAGGTAAATTAATACTCTTCATAATTGGTTTAAGTATTAAATAGAACTTGAGTCATGTTTAGCTCTTCAAACCACATACTTTGAGTAAATTAATATTTCATGTCATTTTTCTAAGTGTTAAATAGAACATTGGTCATATCTAACTCCTTGGACCACATACCTTAAGTAAATTAATACTCTTCATAATTGGTTTAAGTATTAAACAGAATCTTAGTCATGCCTGACTCTTTGAACCACATATTTTGAGTAAATTAATACTTCATGTTATTTTTCTAAGTGTTAAACAGAACATTGGTCATGCCTAGCTCCTTGGATTATATACCATAGGCAAATTAATACTCTTCATAATTGGTTTAAGTATTAAACAGAACTTTAGTTATGATTGACTCTTCGGACCACATACTTTGGGTAAATTAATATTTCATGTCATTTTTCAAAGTGTTAAACAGAACCTTGGTCATGCTTAACTTCTTGGACCACTTACCTTAGGTAAATTAATACTCTTCATAATTGGTTTAAGTATTAAATAGAACCTGAGTCATGTTTAGGTCTTCAAACCACATACTTTGAATAAATTAATATTTCATGTCATTTTTCAAAGTGTTAAACAGAACATTGGTCATGTCAGGCTCTTCGGACCACATACCTTGAGTAAATTAATACTCTTCATAATTGGTTTAAGTATTAAACAAAATCTTAGTCATGCCTGACTCTTTGAACCATATATTTTGAGTAAATTAATACTTCATTTTATTTTTCTAAGTATTAAACAAAACATTGGTTATGTCCGGCTCCTTGGACCATATACCTTAGGTAAATTAATACTTTTCATAACTAGTTTAAGTATTAAACAGAACCTTAGTCATGTCTTACTTTTCGAACCACATACTTTGGGTAAATTAATACTTCATGTCATTTTTCTAAGTGTTAAACAGAATATTGGTCATGTCTGACTTCTTGGACCACATACCTTGGGTAAATTAATACCCTTCATAATTGGTTTAAGTATTAAACAAAACCTTAGTTATGTCTGGCTCTTCGGACCACATACTTTGGGTAAATTAATACTTCATATCATTTTTTTTAGTGTTAACCAGAACCATGTTCATGTCTAGTTCCTCAAACCACATACTTTGGGTAAATTAATATTTCCTATCATTTTTCTAAGTGTTAAATAGAACTTTGGTCATTTCTGGTTCCTCAGACCACGTTTCTTTGGGTAAATTAATACTTTCTATTATTTATTTAAGTATCAAATAGAACTAGCCATGTTGAATGGCAGAGATCTTTATTATAGTGACTTGATCAGAAGGGCACTCATGAGCATCACTTAAAGCATTTGTAAGATATCTATGATCTGTTTAAGAACTGATTATCACCTCTAGTTCCTTATACTTACTGATAAATGGAGGGTTAGGTGGAGCCTGACATGGATGGATGCTCTATCATTGTGTATGTTTTTGAAGTTAAGGGTATATTTTGTTGAGATGGTAAACTTAGTAGGTTTAGCCTGTCTTGTTCTTGATCATGTGGGATGTAGTAACTGTGCTACCACTTATGCAGATAACTAAATGGAGCTATATCTCATTGTCACATTGGTTAAGTGTTAAATGAAACAAAAACTATGTTAGGATTCATGTAAACACCACAAGTATGAAAGAAAAGTTTATAATTATCATTAAGCTAAGCCTTAGAAAAAGGAAAATACATTACGAAAGGGTAAATTGATTACAAATCTTGGAAACAAAAACAATAGTTCAAAAAAAAAAAAAAAAAGACATCTTATGGCTTCATTTTTATTACAAGCTTGTCTTTTGGAGTCTTGGTGGGTTGGGCAGTTGCTACTGTTGGGGATGCTGGACCTTTACCCTTGGGTTCTTCCTTGGCAGGAATGGGGAAAGTTGCCAAAACCAACTTGTGGCTTTGGGAAACCACCCCTCCCTCAAAAGAATCCTTAGGTGCAGTTGAGGGCTTTGTAATCTCAGAGGCAACCTCTTTGGGGTTTTCTTTCTCCTTCTCGGTTGCGCCAATTTACTCTGCCCCTCTTGGGAGACTGTTGGGAGGAGGAAGGTCCTTGGTCAGAACCTCTTCAATGGGGCTCATACCTTTAGGGGCTGCATCATCTTGAGAGGCTGAAAAGCATGGTGCCCGGATTGCAGGGGGTAGTAAACATTCTCTGCTCTCCTAAGTGCTAAGAAGGCTACAATCTCAGCTAGGTTGAAGGCATCATTCCACACTTGGAGGTAGTATGCTCTACATACCCCTGATACCTTAGCCCTGAGGGCCTTCTCGGTCTCAACTACCCCCATGTCGTAGCCATCTTGTTTGGCTTGGTCCCTAGCCTTCTCAGTATCGTCTAGCTTCTTTTTCAGCACTTTTTTTTACTCTCTGGCCACAGCAGGCTCATCCTCGGCTTGGCAGAGTTGCTTGCACTAAGTCTTGGCCTGCCTCTCCGCCCTTTCCAGGGCCACCTCAGCACTTTTCTTCTCCCTTTTGGCCTTGGCGAGCTTGGCGTTCAACTCATTGACCCTCTTCTCAGCCATGTTAAAGGCCTCAACAGCAGCAATCAGCTTGCCCTCCTCGTCCTTCATTTTGTTGGTGAGTGACATTCACCAACTCCTCAGCCCTAAAAGTGGCTTAAACAGCCTGCAAAGGAAATGTAGCAGTAAGCAAAGGCAAAAGTGAAATAATAATAATAATAATGATAATAAATAATAGAACAGCAAAGAGAAAAGGAGCTTAGCTTGAAAGACTTAGCATGGCAAGGTCTCTCTTTAGACCCAGAAACACCTCGTGTCTCTTCATGGTCCTCAGATCGGCCATGTTGTCAGGTAGTAGCATGGCCTACTTTATGGCATTTGTTACATACCCAACCTTCCCCTGCTAGAAGTTCCTTATTGAGGAGTTTGCAGGGAGAGGGGGTTTGTCTAACACCAGAGGGGATTCCAATTTGGAACCATGGTGCGAATATCACATCCCTTATCTCTAGGTGCCCCATCGCTTGAAGACCTCGTCTGGGTAGTCTTGGCTACCTTGGCCCCTCTTTAAGGCTCATCCTTTTTAGGAAGGACACCTTGGCCCTCTTCCATCACATCCTTCCTCTTCTGCTCTTGTTTCCTCTTTTTGTCTGCAAGTTTAAGCTGAGGGTCATAAGGAGTGGGGAAAGAGGTGTGTTTAGCTTGACCGGTCGCCTTGAGTGCCTTGCCCCTAGCTTGAGACTCCATGATCTCCAGAAGACTAGCCCCCGACTTGCGTTGTATCCCCATAGCTTCTGGAACAGAGGAATCTCCTTGTGTCTGGCTTACTTGTGTTGAAGGTAGATGATTGAAGTCACCGGTGGAAGCCTCTGGGGATTGAGGTCGATTGAAGACCTTGAAATCGTCCTTGGAATCAAGCTCTTCAACTACTTCTTCTTTTTCTTCTTCTTCATTCTTCTTCTCCCTCTTTGGTGGCTGGCTGTGAAGGGGTCACTTTTAAGTGGTGAAGGTAATAGACCCAGTTGACATCGTGATGGGTAAGGTTTAAGCCGATTTTATCATTAAAGGTGTTTACGCTACCTAAAATCCTAAACATATTTGGGGCATATTGGGTGGGGGCTAATCTATGAA
The DNA here is from genome assembly GCA_030445155.1 of Quercus variabilis. Classification (NCBI taxonomy): domain Eukaryota; kingdom Viridiplantae; phylum Streptophyta; class Magnoliopsida; order Fagales; family Fagaceae; genus Quercus; species Quercus variabilis. The sequence continues at coordinate 29,730,524 of CP129450.1, read as the reverse complement.
CCTTTAGGTAATTTCTAGTGACTATGCCCATGGGAATTCTCATCCCTCCCTCTATAAAGGCAATCATTGGGATTGCCACTTCTCCTTCCTGCCTCTGAGTGTGCCAGTCTCCTTTCTTATAGTATCTAATGGAGACTCCTAATAGGATTCTATATTAAGCTTTAAAGCTTTCTATACTCTCCACAGAGTCTACCAAGTAAGCAAATCTACCCATATATGAAAGAGGGTTGAAGGTATTAAGATGGTAAGGGAAAATTAAGAGGGCTAAGGAGAAAGGGGATCTGTGTAAAGAAAAGTAGAAGAGAAAGTAAATGAAAATGTTTAAAAAGACTTACGCAAAGAAAGAAACTCTTCTCAAATTGGCTCTTGATATTTATGAGTGCAAAAGTAAAGTGAATGAAGTGTTCAAGCAATATTTGTATCAGAGAGAGAAAGACAAGTGGGAAAATTCCCACCAGAGTTCCAATAAAATTCCCAGCCATTGGATCTGCATCGCATCGTAGAACATGGGGAACATGGAGCTGCGGAAATTAAATGAAGGTGCATCTTGGATGTCGAAGCGTCAAGAGCATGCGTTAGGCAGTTAAAAAGGTACCTGCGTAGACAAAGATGATTTATGATAAGAGCAGGGTAATTGTAGTGATATTGAAATCCTCCTTTCTTCCCAAAGTACAAGAGAGGAGAATTTCGAGGGGCTATTGTAGGTATGATAGACCCAATAGTATATATTTATATATATTTTGGGCTGAGAGCCCAATCCGAGGACATCTAGTAGTCCAAGGACAAGTAAACGCTGTCATGGAAGTCTGCATTAGTGAATGGAGAAATGGGGTTTGGTCATGAGGGTCCAAGAAGGTGGTCCGAGGAGGAATGTCTCCTCGGCTGAGCAAAGCAGAGGTAAAAAGGTGTGGTCTACCATTCAGAGTAACGTTCCAGAAAATTTTATTGATAAGGATACACATCATGAAAGCACAGGACAAATGGGAACTATGAAATATCTAAGAGAAAGTTGTTACCACTGCATTGAATGCTCTATACCTAACTATCTAGCCGCATTAATGTAGAAGTGATACTTGAACAGTAATTTTTAGTTTTACTGCTGCTCTCAGAGATTTCAGGAAGGTGCTGATGGGACATGGATCAACACCAGAAACCTGGCCTACACATGGAGGGTGAAAATGAAAGAAGGAAGACAGTATAAAAGAGAAAGAATACACTAAGAAAAGGGGGATGAAGAAATTAAAGGAAAAATACTGTAACAATAGGAACTAAACTTGTAATCAAATTCAAAAGATATATATATATATATATATATATATATATAAGAACACGTCTCCTCGGATTGTGCTGATGATGATTTTTTTTTTTTTTTTTTTTTTTGTGTGTAAGGTTGAATTTAATCAACCATTCTGTTAGTTTTATTCCGTGCCAAATTTGCTTATAATTCAGCATTTAGAAACCCTATATTTATGTAGAAATCATGTAAGGGTAGTGTGTGAGAGAGTATGAAGAATTGTTCAAGATTGTACAGTGAAACAGGGATTCACTACTGGATCTCGCGGGTAGCTCGTGGCTTGCAAGCCGCTAGAAAATGCTCACGTGCTAAGCATGTGAAGAAGCTGAAGCGTTATACTAGCTGGAGCATTATAGGAAAAAAAATTCAGACTGACCATTCATTTATCTCGCGGCTTGAACTCGCGGCTCAGTCAAGTCGTGAGGCCAAGCCACCAACCAACCCTGTTTTGGAAAAAATGACTCTTCGCATTCCAAACACCCACCACTATATATAGACCCTTATACCCACGAAATGTAGAGAGATTTAGAGAAAATTTTGAGAGAGAAACCCTAGAGAAAAACAAGATTGATTAATTCACAATCTTTACATAGAGATTCTTCAAATTCCTCTACTCTCACTTACTCCATTATTACATCCTTGAGAGGTTCTTACCTAGATCATTTTCTCGTCATACCCACATCTATGAGAAAGTTATTTGGTGCTTTGGAAAGCAGTTAGGAAGGGACCAATGATTGTTAGTTGATACTATGGGTTATAGCGGAATCCGATAAGCTAAAGAAGACAAAAGTTCGGCGTAACCTCATTAGAGCAAGAAGCTTAGAGGGCTTAGATACATTGGGTAGATTAGGCTTGGAGGGTGCTCTATTGTTCATGTATCCCAACTTCATTATTTAATGTATTATTGACCACTTGAAGGGCGACGGAGAGGTTTTACGCCGAGGGCTTCGGTTTGCTCTTCGATAACACATCGTTATTTTGTTCTTGCATTTGCGTCTCTCTTCTCTTAATCTTTACCATTTAATTTCTGCTGTGGATGTAATTTTATTTGGTTTAGATTATTTATCAATTCAGTTATTAGCTTATATTCATTTTTCACACATATATTATTTGACATTAAGCTTCAATTGATAATTTTGTAATTGGGGGTCTAAACGTTCATAGTGTTTTATACGCTTTTTGAACATTCACTTTGGATAAAACCTGTTTATCTTTGCTTTTAGGTTATCTAGACCCACCATAATTGTTGTCCAATTCACTAAAGTCTAGTTTTCTGACATACTTTCTACAAATTCATTGTATTGAGCTCTTTGAGCCAAGATCCTTTTGACTCTTGGGCTTCGGACTCAAATTGGGACCTTACTAGTACCATAGCAATAATATGATAAATAAATTTCTTAATTAAAATTTTATTTTGTGTTTTAAAAGTTGACACATTAATTTTAAGATTTATAATAAAATTTATATTAATTTTAGCATCACTCTTTCTTTTTTGGCCATGAAAGACAGGCCAATGTGTGCAAGAATATCAACAAAGATTGAGATCTCTAAAGTTCTAATAGTAAATTGAATTCACCATAAAATTCTGAAATCCTAAATAAATGGTTTAGAATGGTCACATCATCAATATTTAAACAAAAATAAATCTAAAAATATACCAAATTTCACAACACGTTGAAGTGGTTAATTGGGAGTGATGAATACTATTTGTCTACTTCTTTTTACATGTAGTCATCACTTTTTGTCCTCTATTTACTGTCCACAATTTCAGAATGTTATGAAATTTGATGTATCCATAATATTGTTGATTAAATCAAAATTTCAACCATTCATAATCATAAAAATTTTAGAGGATCCTAATCAAATGTTAGGCTCATTTTTCCTCTATATATATATATTCGGAGAGTGCAGTCGGCAACAAAGTCCTTGGGCCTTATTTTCAAAATTTAGAATTGGGTCTGAGTTTTGAAACCTCGGCCCAAAACTTTAATTTATTGGGCACATTGGTTGATAATTCACTTCAGCATATTCTAGTCACTATTGTAGATTTGTAGTAGTAACACTGTCTAATTCTAGCGAAATGAAGTTTAGCGAAAAGAATTATATGGAATTGAACTTTTATAATATTTTTTGCAATTTCTACTCCTGCTAATAGTTTAGTATGCTCTTTGTTGTTACCATAGAGTCCAGAAGCACAAAGAATTTTTACTCATTGGTGTCAATTATGCGGTCTATGGACTTAGATTTTTGCCTTCATTGGAGGTCATTGGGCTTATATATATGGGTTACCTAAGGGATTTTTGCCTTCATTGGAGTTCATTGGGCTTATATATATGGGTTAGTGTTACCAAGGGGAATGTAGTCAAGTAATAGACTTTATTAGTAGATATAATTGATATTCATAGGCTTGTTAAATTTTAATATTATTTTCATGAAAAAGGAAAAATTCCTGGGAAGTCTCAAAGCTTGTCTGTCTTCTTTCCTCCTTCCTACGTTAAGTAAAAAAAAAAAAAAAAAAAAAAAAATTTAAAAAAGAAAGAAGACTAGCTAGGAGTAATTTAAACTCTTAATGTTTCCGTTAAGAACGTTAAAATGTGTTAACTAATAAAGTTATAAATTCTTTGCGTCTTCAGTTGTTTGTTGTTATTTTTTCAGACTTGTGATTATTATCAAGGCACAATTGCAAGTTTCCTCCAAGTTGACTTGCAAATTGAAGATTTTTTGCGTTCCTCCATTACTAGCAAATTGCAATTAGACAGTGATGGGCCTGATGGCTAGTGAATTTTTTCAAGGAAACAAGTTTCATCCAACTATCCAAGTTGACTATAGAAGATTTTTGCGTTCCTTTCTTAATTATCACTAGCAAATTGCAATCTGATAGTGATGGCTAGCGTGGTTAAATGCAACTCCTCTATGTAGGTTCGCATTCTATTGCTCTCATCCGCATTTATTGCTAATCACTCGTCATATGTGAGGGACACCCCTCACATGGAGGACACTGTATACTGTACGCATAGGACATTGGGTGTGTGAGATTATTATACCCACCACCTACACATCTTTTTTAAGCCCTACTATATCCTTTTATAATGAAGAAATTAAGTTTAGCTCCAAACATGAACAAGATAAAAATTAATGTTATCTTCTTATTATTAGTAGTTGGGGCCCAAGGCTTGGAGGCGGCTCCACTTATGCTTCAGGAGTTCAAATGAACCCCATAGCTTGATAGATATATATATATATATATATATATATATATATATATGTATGTATTTTACTAATTTAATCTACCCCTTAAAAATATTTTTGCACACCCAGGATTAAATCTTGCACACCAAACGACAACGCAAATCATAAATCACCCTCTTCCTCTCTCATGAATCTAATCTCATCTCTTTTCTCTATTTGAAAATCTCTTGTATCTCCAACTTTAAAAATAAAGAGTGAGTTTTTATGAGTTGTGAGTCTGTCTTTATTATAAATTTATATTATGTGTGTGAATGTGTATGTGTGTGTGATATTAATTGTGTATGATTAATTTTTTTTTTGTTATAATGTTATTTGTGTGAATTGTGTTGTGTATGAATGTGTGCATGTATAGTATAAATATAATATAATATAACTTTATATAATTTAATAATTAGGAAATATATAAGGTTTGTTACATGTGTGTGCATTGTTATCGTGTTGTAATAATTTGTTATTATAAAGTTAGTCATTCAAGAAAAAAAAAAAAAAAGAGTAAAATCAGTGATGTTCAAGGATTTGATTGGTTAAATAGACACTTAGTATATTATTTATGTATAGATGAGCTAGTGTGGCTAGATGAGTCAATAAGTAATATATTGCAAGAGGGTTGAGTTTTGTCATTTAGTTTAAAATATTTTTATCACAATAATGACAAATAGATAATGACAATTACATAAAAATAAAAATGTTATATAAACTTAACAAAATGAAATGGTCACACTTACCCACATTGACAATAAATAACGAAACCTCTTAGAAACAAAATTGTAAAACTATATATATATATATATATATATATATATATATATTTTTTTTTTTGTGTCGATATTAAGACTCAAGTTTTTTTATATATTAAATTTTGTTTAATTTAAATTTCTTAATAACCCAAAAAAAATTTCTTGGAGGCTCCAACTTTTCCTCTATAATATTCTTCTATTCCTCCAATATGGTCAATGGGAATAGCTCATCCGACTGCTACATAGGTGAACTAAGATTTAGTCGCTCCCTATGAGTTTTAGCTCAACTGCCACCTTCAAAACTCATGAGTTAGTTATTAAAATAGTCTTGCCTTTAGTATTAAGCTATCTCCCTAATTGCAAAATTTCTAGCTTTGTTTTTTGTTTTGATGCATGCATCATGCTACCAAAAAAGAAAAAATTATAGTCGTGGAAAGATCAAAGATGTCATGTTCATTCCCTTGGCTTAAAGAAGAGTTAATATAAATTAGCAATATTTCCAGTAATTCCATTTGCGCATTTTTAGTTTTTCAGAATCTCAAGCCACCTAGATGGAGAGGATACCATAAATAACAAGCTTTCCAATTACTACGCCACTTGCCATAACTTAATGATGTGCTCGACTTATAGTAGCAGACAATTACTTTTATATAGATCTACCATTGAATTATAATTGACTACTTTAAGGTACATTTGGTACACTGAATGAGAATTACGACAGGAATTATAATATTTATTACTATGAATAAAATGTGTTGTAATGTAATAACTAAACCTATTTATTAATTTGGTTGTGAGTTATAACATTAGAATGAAACTTAACATTTATTTTAGGAAATTTCTTACTCATACAATTATATTTTCTTAAAAATTGTTATTTTTAAATTTAAGAGAGATATGTGTTATTTTTTATGATTTTTTATTTTTATAATTGTTAGATGTATATGGAAAGTTCGTTTACTTGGAAACATATTAAGTTTTGAAATTATTGCACTTACTAAGGAATAACTAATACAACATTTTAAGGAGGAATAGTTATTCCTTATTTTGAAGAATATCTATTCATAAGGAATTATTATTCCTTGTAATAAAAATATAACCAAATTAAAGAATAACTAAATCATATGAATAACTATTACATTATAGCTCCTATTACATTCTACCAAACGTGCCCTTAGAATTATGACAAAAGTTCTAAACTATACATTAATAACAACACTACAAGGTATAGACTACAGAGTATATAATTAATGATCTAGGGGTGGCAATTTTGTGCCTTCCTGTTTTGACCCACCCCTTCCCTCATGGGCTTTCCTCGCACCACAAAGGTAGTGGGGCAAAATTCCCAAGTTTAGGCTTTTTAGTCCTACTCGTGTTGATTAAGGATATAATTGTAAATTTTTCAAACCTTATACCCGTACAATAATTGTATATTCTAATCAAACTTTGAATCTTTCAATTTGTTTGCACATTTGTTCATGTCTTTTAATCAAATGACTATATATTTATTTATTTACCACAAAAAAGAATATATTTATTTAAAAACATAACTTTTTGTTTTATACAAGATAGAAATTCTATTATAGCATTATATAAGTGTTTATGTGTATAAAACTCCTTTTTAAAGACTTAAACACTGACCTTTACTCTCCACACTTCACAAGTACTTATATTTATAGAGTAACCATTGCGCCAAAAGTGCGATGGTTAAAAATAGAATTTATTCTCTTGAAAGTTTTTGATGTCTTTTTTTTTTTTTTTTCCTAATTGATTATCTCAGTGACGTATTGTAATTAATACAACATATTAAGGACTAATTATTCTCACAATAACATGGATATCAATAAAAATGTATATATCATCCGTTAAATTATAAACAGCAAAGATTTTAATAACAAATATGAAACACTATTTTTTGTACATTAAGGTCATCATTTTACATCAATCACATCAAGAATTGTTGAAAAATATTAGTATCATATATATTATGTCATTAGATTCTTTTATTTTCTTCTCAGCAAAAAAATAAAAAATAAAACTCTTTTAATTTATTTTCTGCTTGAAGTAAGGCTTTAACAAACAAATGACCCAGCCCAATCTGACAAAATAAAAAATAATAATTCTAAAATTATTTAATCAAATCACAAGTTGACACCCAATTACTCAATCAAAATAATACCCACCATTTCTTTTAATCACAAACGACACAAAACTACTTCACAGAGAGAGAGAGAGAGAGAGTTATTAAAAAGTATGTCGGTATGATATTGTTTTGCGGTATTACACGTTTATACAGTAGCTTCAGAATTCGGAACAGTACCTCAGGCGACAATACATGATCCTAAGGTAAGTAAGGATAGGTCACTCATACATAGGTCGAGGAAAAATATGTACAGTACAATAATCAACTCAGGCCATGCAGTAATATTAGTATAACTATATACTCTTTATATATACTACTCCGGATTAGTTTTTGAACTCGGTAACTTGACACAGTGAGTCAATCCAACCACCGGTTACTACTATTACGTACTACTACCAACACTGGTCCGTCTCCCAATTCTTGCGGGTGTATTTAGAGAATCCAGACGACGCCGTCAAAGGCTGGTACCTTCGGATATTAATCCTGCGATCATAGTCGGCGCGTTTCTCTGGGTCCGATAAGGTGGAGTAAGCAGCATGGACTTTCATGAACTCGCCTCCTCCTGACGTGTCCTCACTATTGGTGGAGATCGCCACGTCGGGGTGACACGTCCTCGCCAATCGACGGTACGCCGATTTTATCTCGTGACACGTGGCTCCCGTGGATATGCCGAGGACCTGGTACGGCGATGAAGTGCACGCTGCTGCGGCGGCGGCGGCCATGTTGGGCAGATACGACGACGACGACGTAGTATATTTATTGGTGCAAGTTTCAGCTGATGATGACGTGGCGGTTGCGGCGAAAGCTAGGGGTGGTGGGAATCTGACACGTGGCGAGGCGTGAGCTGGGTAGAGAGGCTTGGCCAAGAATTTTGGAGGAGTCAGAAAGGAAGAAGGGGAAGAGAGCATGGTACGGTGTAAAAGTGTGGTGTTGAGACTCTTGAGAGAGAGAGAGAGAGAGAGCTAAGTGGGGGCCTGAGGTCTTGGATTTTATTATTTAAATAGATAAAGTGGGAGAGAGGATTGGGTTTAACTAGGGTTAAGAGTTAACTTGTGTGTGGTTCAGTTCAATCCCAAGAAATGCTTATCCACAAAGTTCGGGTTGGGGGGAGGCTGAGTCAGCTAAAAGATTTATCTATTTTCATTATGAATTTTTGTCTCAATTTTTATTAAAATTCATTGAAGTGATCCATTATAAAAATCAGTTTGACATTAATTTATTACTTATCTTCGTCACTCACAGATAATTACATAATTTATAATCGCATAGTTATAACATAAAATAAGTACTTTTATATTTTGTAGATGAGAAACACCGTTAAAAATAAATTTACAAGATTCCTTCAAAATTGTTACTTATTAGGCTTGGTTATATTATGAAGACAAATTTATAAATAACCTTTTAACAACACTTGTGTTAAGGCAAATATTTACTAAGGATGACATGAATTCATACCTTTAAACCATTGTTATGTGTTCATTTAATTGTTTTTTATTATTTTTTATTTCTATAGTTTACTATAAGGTCACGATTTGTAACTCAAGTCTAAAAGATATGGAATGTGAGCCCGATAAGGCCAATACAATGAATTTGTAGAGAACGGGCAAAAGAGCTGAACTATTTGCGAATTGAACAACACCTAATAAGAATTTAAAAGATGAATAAGTACAAAAACACACATAAAACTCAATTAAATTAGTGTCCGAGAAGATGAACTATAAATTGAACTACTCTTCCTAAAAGCTAATATAGTCCTTAGTGTTACAGTAATTCTTTTTCTCTCCTTTTTCACTCTCATTTCCGATCTTTCTCTTATGGGAGGTCTTTTACATTATATAATTTCCTTTCAGACCATCTTGATCGTACACTTGTTAATTATTTAAGCCTTCACTTAAGTATATGTCCAATCAGACATCTTCTTTGGCTCTCTGTGAATGGTGATGGTTGAGACTGCACTGTTCAGGGGTTTTCTACACATAAATGCGGCCAGAAAAGTTGCTACAGTGCATTTAATGTGGTGATAGTAGCTTTTCTTTTAGATATTTCTATGTCCTTATCACCTTTGTACGAGTCTAAAGTTCATCCTTATCGTTGGAACTTCCTAGAGGGTCACCTAAACCACCTAAGTACCCGCTTGACTGTTATCCATCGTATTTGAAAAGGATATACTCTTCGGACTATATTCTTCCATCCTTTCCTTACGTGATTCTCAACTTTGGGGCCTCCTCTAATCATTTGCTCCTCTTCAGACATGCCCACATCCTCGAATAGGGCCCAAAGCCTAATATACAAATTTGGCCCCTCATCCCCACAATAGCCCATCAAAATTTTAGTTTTTCCCTCGCATTTGAGGAGAAAAAGTGAGATTTTGACCTACCACAGAAATGAGAGCTAGAAATGTAAAAATACTGAAGTTTACACGTGTAGGAGCATAGTTTTAGGTGCTTCATCATTGCTGCTGACGTTTTGGAATTCGTGAAGCGTCATTAATTGCTCCAAGCGGCGTTATGTCTTTGACATCCAACGTTGAAACATTGATCCAACAGATGACATTTTTCCTCAGGGTTTGGGCGGGATAACTCCCACTCATTTTCTACCCCCTATATAAAGCTTCAAAGGAGATCATTTTTCCTTTACTTCACAATCTCTCAGACTCTCCAGCAAACTCAAGCATTTAAACTCACAAAACCCATTGAATCATCGAAATTTTATTTCTTTAGAAATCTTTGAAAACCTTTCTATAGATTTCAAGGATCACCCTCCACCTTAGTTTGTGTAAGTTCTACTTCTTCGAACCCTTCTTTTTCTCCTCAGCCTTCAAATTCTTATTTTCTAGTTGTCGTTTTCAGTATTTTCTATTTTTATTGATCCGAGATGGGTAGATTTAAGTATTTAGTAGACAGTTCTATCCTAATAGAAATATTCAAAGAAACGTATCACATACCGCAGGAAGTAGTCCTGCGGTATTGTCCTTCGGAAGGAGTAGCAACTGACCGAGATGTGGGAGAAGTCATAATCCCTATGATAGCCTTTATAGAAGGAGGAATGACTCTTCCCATGGGTCACATTACAAGAGATTACCTTCGTAATCATAGGTTTTGTTCCCACCAATGTGCACCTAACCTCTTTAGGATCCTATGAGCGATTGATGCTCTGAACCAACACTTAGGTTTGGGGCTCACCTGGCTCGACATAGTACATATGTACGAGTGTCATAAACAAAAAAAAGGGTGTGATTTTATCTTAAATCCCGATCCGACATAGTTCGGCTCATCTCCTCTCTTCCAAGGTCTAACAAGGGGATGAAAAACGACTACTTGATTGTCTTGGGAGCGCGGCATGACGGTTTTCATTGCCCAACCCAACTAGGAGAGTCAGGTGGGATATCTTAGATTTAGGTTCCCTAACAATAGATTTAGGTCTTCATCCTTAGCTTTACTCTACTTCTCATTGTCTTAGTGCTTTATTATTCGCTTGTATGTTCTTCCTCTTTTTTTCTTTTTCTTTTTTTTGTTTTTTTTTTTTTTGTTTTTTTTTTTTTTGTTTTTTTTTTTTTTTTTTTACAATAGACTTTCAAGCTTCTAACTATGCTTAGCTCTGTTGTGGTGTTAACAGATAGAAGGCACATAGCTCCTCAGCTAAGTTTGACCAATGTAGTAGCCCTCAACTTCCTGCTCAGATCCCAGATTTTTGTAAGTGAAGACGAGCAACTTCGGGTTGTCAATTTAATTTTGGATTTCAAACCCTTTTCAAGCACATTTCAAGAGGTTGGCAACGCTATAAGCGCGAATGATTATCGGCTGACTCAGATAGATGTATCTCGACCTAATTTTTCGGCACCATATGACCTTCCACCAATAGATCACCCAGTCCCCTAGGTGTTCCTTTGATTACCCCACCAATTCAACAAGTACCCCTAAGAGTAGCAGTGGCCAAAGAAGGAATTGTCTTTTCTACTTCCTCACTTGAAGAAGAAATTGACAAATTTCAATTCAAAGAAGAGGAAGCACAGGGAGTAGAAGCAATTTTAATATCGAAGGCAGAAGAAGAACCGGATAGATATTCAAGTGTTCAGGCCCCTATTCTTGTAATCACTTGCTTGGAAGACACTTCAGATGAAGAAGCAGAAGATATGGCCCCAAAAATAGATGGCAAGAGTTTAAAGGAACTCATGAAGAGGAGGACTAAAGTCTTGTCCCCAAAAAAAGCCAACAAATCCAATCCATCAGCGAATCTTCCTCCTCCCTTTCCTCAGCTTCTTGCTGACCTCGGGCTTAAGCCAATCCCAGAACTGAAGAAGAAAATGCCAAATGAAGCCCTTGAGGAAGGAAAGGTGGGCCCTTCAAAGAGAAACAAGTAGCAAAAAGTAGTTAAAGACCAGCGAAGCAGAAGGTCTTCTTCTGTTGAAAGCCAAGAGGATCCTCTCGCGGCTGATATGCGCCAAGGACTGTGTATTTGGTCTCCTAAACTAGAGCTAGATGGTGCCCTCCTCCCTTAGGACACCTCAATCAGAAACTATCAAGAAAGGCAGGCAGGTCTTATTGTTGTGGGCTTGGAGCAACCACTTCTCCTACCAAGAGATATGGATGCTTATAGGTGCTTCAATCAGCAAGAACTTTTCCTATCCCTTAAGAGGGACCTGGCTATAGTAAGTGATTCGATCCGTTTCTCTAAGTAAACATTCGATCATTTTTACTCATTCCTCTTCTTTGTTTTACATTAAACTTTTTTCGGATATGTAGATTACCCAACAAGTTTACGTGGTCGAAGAATGGAATAAGGATGCCCACAATGAAGCCAAAGTGGAGGCTCATTCTCGGTCCGAGACTGAGAAAACTTTGAGTAATCTTAAGGAGGATTATGCTAAGCTATCCGAGCAGTTGAAAGAGGCGATTAGGGCAAGGGATAGTGCTGATGCTGGCCTCAAGAATGCTGAAAAGCAAGCCAAAGATCAACGCCAACAGTTGCATTTAACTGAAATTAATTTGGAAACAGAGAGGCAACTGGTGAAGGGTCTTTGAGCTAAGCTTCAGAAGGCTAGGGAGCTTGCCCAACTAGCCAAAGAGGTAGCCGAGGTTGAGAAGCAAGTAGCATATAAGCTTGGGGTAGAAGAGACTCAAGTCAGACTCACAGAGGAGCTTTCTATAGTATGTAGGGAATATTAGGATGTATCTTGTGGTAAAGCCCTTGATGTTGCTGGGGTCCCTGTAGACTCTGAATTGAGGTAACCTGGGAGCATCTATTACGATCCTGACATTCGCGAACTCCGAGGCCCTAACTTCTCTCATCCTGAACAAGCTCCAGAGGTATCAGAGTGGCCATTGATTGACCAAGCCCCTTTTGCTCCCCTTGAAGCTCCTAAGGAATCTGACTAAGCTGGCAGCCAAGGTAGGAAAGTCGAGGATCTTCAAGATAAGGGTAAGATCCAGAGTAAGAAGAAAACTCCTGAACCCAAAGATCAAGCCCCAGATACTGCTGCCTCCCAGCCAAGCCAGCCTATTGACCCTTTGGCTTCCAAGACAAAGAGTTAGATAGTAGGACCTTTGTTGTTTTTATTTGTTTTTGCTTTTTTTTTTTTTTTTTTTAGTTAATATTGTAAGGGACTGAAAAATACTTTCTTTTTGATCAATGAAAGCGTTCTTCTTTTATTTTCTATATCTTCACTGTACACACTATAAGATTTCTTGTTATTGTAGATACTATTGATCTATTGCTACTTTAACTTGAGCAGACTCCACAACAATATCATGCTAATAATGCAAATAACTTAACTAAATACTGGCAAAAATTGGGTTGTATAAGAATTAGTAGTGAACTTAGTAAGCAATGGAAGGTATAGGTGTCTTTTATATTCTCTAATACTTAAGCAAATAATTAAGTACTCTACCTTACTTGGGGGTGTTAATCTAAGGACTTGATTAACTGTATAACATTTACAAAGAACGAAATTGAGCGTTAATTTTAAACTGTGTATATGGTCCGAGAGGCTTAACATGAGTTAGAATCCGTTTAAACGCTTATAAAAGGTGTAATAGAGTATTAACTAACTCATATTATCTGGTCCAAGGACTTCAAGTATGATTAAGTTTAAGTTTAAACACTTATAAAAACTATAATAGAGTGTTAACTAATCCATATCATCTGGTTCAAGAACTTCAGGCATGATTAAATTTAAGTTAGACACTTATAAGAACTGTAATAGAGTGTTAACTAACCTATATCATCTGGTCCAAGGACTTCAGGCATGATTGAATTTAAGTTTAAACACTTATAAGAACTGTAATGGAGTGTTAATTAACCCATATCATCTGGTCTAAGGACTTCAAATATGATTGAATTTAAGTTTAAACACTTATAAGAATCGTAATGGCAAAAAATACAAAACTTTTATGTAATAGATAAACATATTGATCAAGGAAAAAACTCGTTTAATAATAATACCTTTTAAGGTTGTTTACATTCCATGGGCGTGATATTACATGACTTTCTAAGTCTTCTAAAAAATATGCCCCGAAGCTAGCCCCTGAGGTAATACAGTATGGCCCTTCCTAATTAGGTCCTAACTTTCCCCAAGTTGGGTTTTTTGCAGTGCCCACAACTTTCCTTAATGCTAGATCACCAAGTGTTGAAGGCCTTAACTTTACGTTGGCATCATAACCTTGTTTGAGCTTTTGTTGGTAATATGCCAATTGGACCATTGCATTTTTCCTCCTCTCTTTAATCAAGTCCGAATTCTTCTCTAGCTGCTCATTATTGCTACTCGGACTAAATGAACTAGTTCTTAACGTTGGAAAATCAGTCTCCATAGGGATAACAGCCTCAGGCCCATAAGTCATTGAGAAGGGGGTCTCCCCCGTAGAGCTACGAGGCATAGTTCTATACGTCCAGAGGACATGTGACATTTCTTCCACCTATTTGCTCTTTGCGTCATCTAGCCTTTTTTTTAATCCATTTACTATGACCTTGTTAACAGCTTTCGCTTGCCCATTCCCCTAGGGATAAGCAAGAGTACAGTATCTATTCGTGATCCCTAATTCATAACAATAATTTCTGAATGCTTTGCTATCAAACTGAAGGCCATTGTCCGAGATGAGGGTATGAGAAATCCTAAACTGAGTGACAATGTTTTTCCAGACAAATCTCTTTGCGTCCACATCTCTGATGTTAGCTAGAGGTCCAGCTTCAACCCATTTGGTAAAATAATCTGTGCTGACCAGTAAATACTTCTTATTTCCTACTACTTTAGGGAATGGACCTACAATATCTAAGCCCCATTAAGTGAATGGCCACGAGCTGGATAATGGATTAAGGATCCCTCCTGGTTAGTGTATGTTTGGTACAAACCATTGACACTGATCTCATTTTTTCACATATTCGTGGGCTTCCTTTTGCATATTTGGCCATCAATAGCCTTGGGTAATGGCTTTGTATGCTAAAGATCTGCCTCCAGTATGGCTTCCACAAATTCCTTCCTGTAACTCTTCTAGGAGCGGTTCAGTCATCTCAGGATGTACATACAACAAATATGGCCCTGAAAAAGAATGCTTGTATAATTTTTGGTTCTCAGATAGCTAGAATCTAGTAGCCTTCCTCCGTACTTTGTCAGCTTCTAACCTTTCTTCAGGAGAGTATCCTCCTTTAAGAATTGAATTATAGGGTCTATCCAAATTGGCTCAGTTCTGATTTGATGGACTCGGACTGTCTCTCTTCTTATCTCCGTGGGTTTGTACAAGTCCTCAATGAGGATAACCCGAGGCAAATTTTGTGCCAAGGAGGTTGTAAGCATGGTTAGAGAGTCAACATGTGCATTACCACTTCTAGGGATGTGTAGGAAGTTGAAAGATTCAAACTCTGATTGCAGACATATAACTTGACTCAAGTACCCCTACATTCTTTCATCTTTCACCTCAAATTCTCCTTTTACTTGATCGACGACTAGTCTTAAGTCCGAGAACACTTTCACTAATTTTTCTCCCATTCTTTGAACTATAGTCATTCCCATCAGTAGAGCTTCATATTCATCCTCATTATTTGTGGCCGTGAAGTTCAGTCTCAATGACTTTTCAATAACGATTTTCTCAGGGGATATCAGCACTAACCCCACTCTGGAACTTTTCTGATTTGCTGCACCGTCGACATACACCTCCCAGAATAAGGGGCCTCATTGAGAGATCATGCCAACCAATTTTTCATTCATGTTCTGTGCTAGTTTCAATTCTTCTAATGGGGGTTCAGTGAACTCAGCCACCAGATCTACAAGAACTTGTTCCTTTATGGAGGTACGAGGCATGTACTTGATGTCAAAAGCCCCTAAAACTGTACCCCATTTAGCTATCCTCCCTATGTAGTCATCACTTCGCAGTATGGCTTTAAGCAGAAGCTGGGTAAGGATAACAACCATATGTGCTTGGAAATAATGAGGCAGCTTCCGTGTACCAAGCACTATTACTAGGATGACTTTCTCTAATGGCAGATAACGAATCTCGGCTTCATGCAGCGACTTACTTATGTAATAAACTGGCCTTTGTACACCACGATCAACTCGTATCAACACCAAACTTACAGCATAAGGGGCCACAGCAATGTAGGCAAACAGAACTTCATCTGGCTGGACTAGACATAATTGGTGGCTGAGCTAGATAGTCTTTAAGTTGCTGGAAAGCTAAAACACATTCTTCAGTCCACTCAAACTTCTTCCACTTGTTGATCAACAAGAAAAAAGGTCTACACATATCCGCTAATCGAGAGATAAATCAGTTCAAAGCAGCAGCCATTCCAGTCAATTTCTAGACTTCTTTGAGATTCCGAGGTGGTTGCAAATTGTTAATGGCATTTATCTGATTGGAGTTGACCTCAATCCCCCTGTGAGTTACCATATAACCTAAGAATTTGCTTGACCCCACGCCAAAGGATTACTTGGAAGTGTTTAGATGCAACTTGTACCTTTTAAGAACTTCAAAAATGTTTCCAAGGTCTCCTACATGCTCAAAAACAACATTGCTTTTCACCACCATGTCATCTATGTAAATCTCAATATTCTTACCCAACTGTGGCTCAAACATCCTCGTCATCATTTTTGGTAGGTGGATCCTGCGTTTTTCAAACCAAATGGTATCACTTTGTAGTGGTAGTTCCCAATAGGAGTGACAAAAGCAGTCTTCTCCTGATCATCTAGGGCTAAAGGTATTTGGTGATAACCTTGAAAGGCATCCAGGAAACTCATCCGAAGATAACCAATAGTGGCATCGACTAGCTGGTCTATTTTAGGCATAGAGAATGGATCCTTAGGGCAAGCTTTATTCAAATCCGTAAAATCTACGCACACTCACCATTTCCCATTTTTCTTCTTCACCACCACGGTATTCACTAACCATTCAGAATAAAACACTTCTTTAATATCTCCAACTTGCTTGAATTTCGTTACTTCCTCTCGTATTGCATTAGCGTGCTCTTTGGATGGGCGCCGAAGAGGTTGTTTCCTGGGGGTGATCAATGGGTCGACCTTCAGGTGGTGACATATGAATTTTGGATCCACCCCCAAGGCTTCATAAGCATTCTAGGGAAATACATCAATGTTTTTTCTAAGGAATTTTATCAGCTCTTCCTTCTCTTGAGGAGGCAAATAAGATCCAACCTAAAAGAACTTCTCCGAATCGTCCCCGATAGCAACTTTTACCAAATCTTCACACCTCACCTCCTCGGCTGAATCATCAATGGGCAAGGCCGAAGGTTTTAACTGTTATAAATCCTTTCCAGCCTAGGCCGACAACTTAGCCTCGGGCTTATGTTGAATGGCAACCACTAAGCATTATCTGGCCATAGATTGATCTCCCAAAATTTCCTTAACCTGGCCTTCAAATGGATACTTAACCTTCTGATGCAGAGTAAAGGAAATAACCCCTAGCGTATGAAGCTAGGGTCTAGCCACGATTACTGTATAGGGTAAATATGTGTCTACAACAATGAAATCTACCTTTATTACTTCCAGACCTGTTTGCATAGGTAGTCGTATTTGGCCCCTTGGGACAACGATCTTTCCGTCGAAACTCACCAAGGGGGAACTATAGGGCGTTAAGTTCTCGAGTTTTAAGTTTAGCCCCGTGTAGAGGTCGGGGTACATTATCTCAGCTCCACTGTCTTGGCCTACCATCACCCTCTTCATATCATACCCTTCAATTCTGAGGGTAATCACCAAAGCCTCGTCATGGGGTTAGATGGTTCCAATCTTATCCTTATCCAAGAAGCCTAGGACTGGTGGAATTTTCATTTTAGCCCTTTTCGGATTCTAATTAACGTCTCCTGTAGATAAACGAGCTACAGACATTACCTTGGACGAGTAGGATCCTATTCTCCCCAGTGCAGCGAAGATGACATTGATGGTTCCCAAGGGGGGTCTTAAAGAATCATCTCTTCGAGACTCCGAACTTTCCTGGCTCCCCTGACCACTAGAGTTATGCAGGAGTTGTTTTAATTTGCCATCGTGGACAAGCTAGTCCAAGTGATCCCACAGACTCCTACAATCTTCTGTGGCATGCCCATGATCCCGATGGTTTTGGTAATAAAGGTTATGATTATGTCATTCAGGGTTTCCTCTCATCTTACTTGGTCGTTTGAAGAACGGTTCATTTTTGATCTTCTCCAAAACTTGATGCACTAGTTCTCAGAACATTGCATTGACTGCTTAAAGACTTGCTAACCCTAATCGTCTAACAAAATCTCTTCGTGGTCTATTGTTACTATAATGATTTGACCTGAAATCCCTCCTCTCTTGAGGGATAACCTTATTCTTCTCTTTCTCCTGTTGCTAATCCTTTTCAACCCTTTTATACTTATCAATCATGTCCATCAGTTGACGCACACTGGTGACAGGTTTGCCAGTCAGAGATTTCCTCAAACCATGGTCGGTGGGGAGGCCGAGCTTAAAAGTACTGATGGTCACTTCATCAAAATTGCCATCCATCTCGTTAAACATCTCCCAGTACCTATCTGAATATGTTTTCAGGGTCTCACCCTCTTATTTGTTCAAGGATAGCATGGAAGCCAAAGGCCAAGTGACTTTGCGACATGTGACAAAACGGGAACCAAATGCTTGAGTAAGCTCTTTGAAAGAACTTATAGAATCTGCTCTCAGACTGTCGAACTATCTCATTGTAACTGGTCCTAGACTGGAGGGAAAAACTTTACACATCAAAATTTTATCCTTGGAATGGATAACCATTCTTTGGTTGAAATGGCTCACGTGCTCCACAGGGTCTGTTCGACCATTATAGATAGTGAACGTTGGCTGATGAAAATGGTGAGGAAGTCTTGCCTCTTCAATCTTATGTGTGAAAGGCGATTTGGAGATTTGGTTCAGGACCTTGCTCATAGCGTCATTTCCTACACCTCTACGTGACAGGCTTCGAGACCGTCGTTTACGATAATGCTCCTTTTCATAGGAAAAGGATTCACTGGGTGGGGTTTGAGACCTCCACCTGTAATTAACATCCTATTTGTCATCGGAATAATCGTCAGAATTCGAAGAAGTTTGCCTCATCTTTGCATGACACAACTCCCTTTTTAATTGATCAATCTCTAGTTGCATGTTCTTGTTATTCTCTGCATGGGAAATATGACTTCCACCTCGAGGTTGGCTTCGGTCAGTGTGTGTGGTGTTCGTGCTACCTTCACAATCACCTCTTTGCTCCAGGTTGAGAAAATGATCACCGTGTTGGGATGCCCTGGACTTTACTGGTTGTGGACTTGGTTCTGCCATCGTTAACCGTTGCTTTCACTCTCACTCAAGCTCTTCCCACAGACAACGCCAATTGTAGGGTCACGATTTGTAGCTCAAGCCTAAAAGATATGGGATGCGAGCCTAATGAGCCCAATACAATAAATTTGTAGAGAGTGAGCGAAAGAACTAAGCTATTTGCGAATTGAACAATGACTAACAAGGATTTAAAAGATGAATAAGCACAAAAACACACATAAAACTCAATTAAATTGGTGTTTGAGGAGATGAATTATAAATTGAACTACTCTTCCTGAAAGTTAAAATAATCCTTAGTGCTACAGTAATTCTTTTTCTTTCCTTTTTCACTCTCATTTTCGATCTTTCTCTTATGAGAGGTCTTTTATATTATATAGTTTCCTTTCAGACCATCTTGATCGTACACTTGTTAATCATCTAAGCCTTCACTTGAGTACATGTCTCATTAGACATCTTCTTTGGCTCTCTGTGCATGGTGATGGTTGAGACTGCACTGTTCAGGAGTCTTCTCCACGTAAATGCAGTCAGAAAAGTTGTTGCAGTGCATCTAATGCGATGGTAGCAGCTTTTCTTTTAGATATTTCTGTGTTCTTATCACTTTTGTATGAGCCTGAAGTTCATCCTTATCGTTGGAACTTCTTGGAAAGTCACCTAAACCGCCCAAGTACCTGCTTGACTGTTATTCATCATATCCGAAAAGGATATACTCTTCGGACTATATTCTTCCATCCTTTCCTTACGTGATTCTCAACTTTGGGGCTTCCTCTAATTATTTGCTCCTCCTCGGACATGCCTACATCCTTAAATAGGGCTCAAGACCCAATATACAAATTTGGGCTCTCATCCCCACATTTACCATTTGTTCTCCAACACAATTTATTATTTAAAATTTTGCAAAAGAACATTTTTTAAGCTTAAATTCCAAGCTCTCATAAATCACTATTTAATTATTTTTAAAAAAATGGGCCTCAGTATTCTTTAACAATGTCCAATGGGACCTGTTCAACTTTAGAAACTATCATTTTATTTTATCAAGTGCTAACAATCATCAGTTAACATGGCAAGCAGTTTAGAGAATCAAATAAGCTCTTGAGTAGACGGATATAACATTGTCATCGAAAGATGGAATAACACTTATCTTTTGGGTTACCCTACCACGCACAAAGACAACATCATAAGTATATCTGGAACATATCATATGTCACTTTTCGAAGAGATTGGAATATAAGTCCATTGTTGATTGATTTGACTAAATATTGTTAGCGTATAAGTTTTTTATCTTTATACTGTAGTGTGAAGTTTTTGAGGGGTTTGAACTTTCAAGAGAGAGAAACTATGTTGTAAAAGTTAGGCTGTTCTTGGCATTTGAGGATTTTTTGAAACAATATGGCCACAAATTTTGGTACTTCGGAGTTCGGCATGAGAAACTAGGTAGTTTTATCTTTTGACACATAACGGCCACAAAATTTCTTAACTAAGTTGTAGAAATGCTGCCTAATTGCCAAAATTAGGTTGTGTTATCTTTTGGCACTAAAATTTGCTAAAACAAGCATGCAAAGTTATTGAACCTACAATCTTTTAAGTGTTAAGTGTGGCATTCATAGTGAGTATTTCACAATTTTTGTTACAACTCTAACGTGGTCAAGTGTGAATAGTGGAGAAAAATGATATATTTAAGTGAAGAGATGTTGAAATAAATTTCTGTTGTGTATTGATTTGGCCAAATATTTAATTTTAGCTTTAAACATTTTTATATTTATAGGTGTGAAGTTTTTTAAGAGTTTTTAGAGAGAATAATTTCTTGATTAATTTGAAGAAATTAGGTTGTTCTTGCACTTTATCAATCGAAATTGAGGACTCTTTCCAGCAAAATGGCCACAAATTTTGGTACTTCAGAGTTCGACATGAGAAATTAGGTTCTTTTGGCACCAAATGGCCACAAAATTTCTTAATTAAGTTGTAAAAAGGACAAAGTTTGGCTACAAAAATAGTTGTAACCTAAGGCTACAATGTTATTTAATATTTTTTTATTGGAGGTGAATTTTGATAAATCTAACATTCAATTACATTTTCTTCTTTTATCATCTATGCTTGCAAAGAGATTAAAGATCAATAACTATATCATCAATAAATTGTTTAAATTGCAAGTGTTTGCAATCTAAAATTATGTATAAAATTTTTTTTTATAGATTATATCGTAAATAACATTCGATTAACACAAAATTTGACATGTGTGTTAAGATTATAAAAAATATGCAATCCAAGGGTTAGATTTTCAAAATATGTAATAATATATATAGAGGGATGCTACGTCTACAACAATTTTACAACATTTTTACAACATATCACAAGTGGTTAGTTATTATTGGTTCAAATTTGAAACTAACACTAAGATTACTTTTTTGTCCCAACAATAACAACCAGTAACAACCTGCTACTTAGGATTTGTTGTAGAAATGTTGTAAAAATGTTGTACACATATCATTTCTCATATATATATATATTAAGGAAGTTGTAGCCATAGACTGCAACTAATTTTGTTGCCAAACTTTGTCATGGTAGAAATGATACCCAATTGCCAAAAATAGGTTATGTTATCCTTTGGCACTAAAATAATTTAAACTTGAGAGAATTGGTGATATAACTCTTCTAATATAAAAAAGGCTTGATAAATTCGGTTTTAGGCATACTAAAATGGTGCAATTGTGTTATCTTTTGGCACCAAAAGTGCTGAAATGAGCACTCAAATAATTAAATTCATCTTTTGGTACTAAAAGTGTGACACTCATATTCGATGGGTTGCAATTTTTGCCACAACTTTAATATAGTCGATTGTGAGTCGTAGAGAAAAAATTGGTAAATTCAAGTGAAAATTTTTATCTACAACTTGCATTAATTGATTATTTAGTAAGATGTGACAAATGGTGTAGTCTTAGAATAATTGATTCAATTATATTATTTACTTAGTCCTTGGCTACATTCTTTTCGAACAAAATATTTCCTTCTTTCATCATGCCAAGGTTCTACGAGTCTAATGGCATCTCAGGCTGGCTCCCCCTCTCTCATGTGAAGAAGAAAATGTTATGCATGGAGGTGATAATTAAGTGAAAAAACGATACCATTTTGGTCGTGTAAAGAAGCTAGAATTTGTTCTAATACTGTTGAGTATAACAGGGATGGATGGAGTCTAGATTGTCATGAGAATGAAAGTTTACGGTTTAATTTACACAATTGGAAATACTCGGTCAAATTTTGTAGAAAGTGCTTTTTTTTCTCCCCCGAAAATGGTGGAGAGAGAAAAACTCAAACAAACATGGAAGACTTCCGGTCCTCCTCCTCCACTAGATGGCAGTCATTTCGAGCAATAGAAAATGTTGGCCAAGTTCACTATCACACTTTCAGCCCAAAAAGTAGTTCACTAATCACTATCACATTCACACTTTTTTTTTTTCTTTTTTTTAATTTTAGCCTTGATCGATTCAACTAGCTAGGCTCGTTAGATCTAAGGTGCAAAAAGGCCTATATATGTGTGAACAAGACAAGCATATAATTCTTCCTTTTCTTGATAGCATTTTACACCATTCACATCTGGCGATAATTTCAGCATTTAAGCCGCCCCCCCACAACCAAAAAAAAAATCTTTGTGCCATAGGAATCTAGAATACATCAAGCTTTCTTTAGTTAAAGATTTTTTTTTTTTTTTGGGGTAAATTTTAGTTAAAGTTAGAATCATGTAAAAGAAGACTAGCAAATGGATAGTATCAATTGCGTAAGAGTATATTAAAATTAAAAATTAAAGTAAAAATGATATTTATAAAGAAAGAGAAAGGTCAAGTGGAGAATCAGAGAATGAGAGAAATGGGTTACGTTTCTAACCACATATTTCTAGCCCCTTTCTGTCTGCTTCAGAGTCAGACTTCAGGGTCTACCTTTCAATTGGGATCAAAAGTCATATAACGTGGTTTAAGAGTGCAACGTCTACTAGTTATTTATGATTATTTCAAACTTTTTTAATGAAAGTCATCACGCATGTTTGTAGCTTTAGACACCTAGGAGAACTTGACAAAGACCCAATAATTAACATGACCAAAAATCAATTTGATTATATTGTCTAGTTGCCCTCTTTGTAATTATTGTCTCAAAGGGGTTGCATACTTCGCATTGGCTTGGCCCCCCAAAAGACTCCTATTGTCAATTATAAGGGCCAAATAGTGTATGCAGAAAGTGGGTCGGCTCTATCTATATAGAGAACCATTCATGTTAAGTCACTTGTCTCTTGATATTGAAAAGCAAAATCATTGTTTACATACATAAAATCTTTTAAATAGAGGGTGAATTAAGTTGCTACAAACTTGATTGCAGCATTAAACTTCAATTTTCTTTAACAAGTTGACATCGACCTTATTTGTATATGACACATGCATACATATACTTAACCAACACTTGTCTTGTGCATTACACACATATCAACTTCTTAAAGAAAGTTAAAGACTTAGACTACAATCAAATTTGTAATTAAATTTTGTCCTTAAATAAATGATAGATTATACAGTTTTTCATGCAAGGGTTGTGCTTTATTAAACAATGGATAAAAATTGATGTAATGGGTAGAACAAAATATTATATATGAGTCAGTGAGAAATTTAAAGAAAAAAAATCTTGTCTTGTATAATGAAAAGTGACCCCTCGATAAAGAAATATATGATTATTTCGGTTTCAGTCAAAGACTCAGAATGTTACAACAATTTTTATTTTTATTTTTTGTTAATAAAACATGTTACAACTTCTTCTTCTTCTTTTCTTTTTTCTTTTCTTCCCTTTTAACACAATAAATGCCTTACAACTTCTTCTTCTTCTTCTTCTTTTTCTTTTTAAGTTTTAACTATTTTATAGTATTTAATTGATTTTTTTTTAAAATTACTCAAAATGACACCATTTATTATTTACACATTTACAATATCAACACATATGTTGTATATTACTAAAATTTTAGTCTTACACATTTTCTTCATTTAACTCAGGATTAAAGTTTCTTTTTTTTTTAAGAGATAATTACAATATGTTGCTAA
Organism: Quercus variabilis; assembly: GCA_030445155.1. NCBI lineage: Eukaryota > Viridiplantae > Streptophyta > Magnoliopsida > Fagales > Fagaceae > Quercus > Quercus variabilis. The sequence goes on along the minus strand of CP129450.1, from coordinate 29,706,280 downwards.
CCCACAACTCGAATCTTTTTCCTTCAATTATTTAAATACTTTATGCATGGGGAGGTGCCAATTTTCAGCTATAAGATCTTTGGTAACTCAGGATTAAAAGTTATAAACATTATGTGCTGGTTTTTCACTATTGTTATAGTGGTTTTCGGTTTCCAATTCTTTATTTTAACTAACTAATAAAATTTATAATTATTTGTTATAGATGAAACTCTATTACTAAAATTTTCAATAAATATATATTTTTTACAAAATAACTTAGCTTATTAAGGCTGACTTGAGAGAAGTCAAAAAGCCACTACTACTAAGGGTAGAAATCAAATAAACCCACAAGAAAGAGAAAAATCCCTTTAACATAGTAGAGAAAGGCTCACGCCGAGAGCGGAGCTCAAGAGGCCTCAAACATATATTAGCACAGAGACACAAACATTCACAGAGAGAACTCCAAATAAAAATTATAAGAATCAAATAGACATTCAATTTCAAAGATTTTTTTTTTTTTATCCTTAATTTTAAATAATAGTAATGATAATTCACGCAATTGTACTTCTTCACACTCAACAAATGGCAAAAATTTCTAAAACTCTTCAAACTTATGTAAATACTAAGTAACTTTTTACATTGATAACTTTTTATAATTTTTTACAAGCACTCATTTTAAACTCAAAATACTATTTTACAATAATTTATCTAAATGGACTCTATATATGGAATAATGGAAGTAAAAAATAGGGGTCAAACTCGAAACTCACTCTCATTTTCCACCTTTTACTCAAAGAATGAACCAGTCAGAAGAAATTCAAATGCCTTGGCGTAACACCGAAACCGAGCCATTGGCAAAGCCAAAATTCAACACCACGTTTGGATCAAGACTATTGGCGCCACTGGTCCTCGTGGGCTCCACGTCCCATTCGATCGTGCGGTCCCTACAAAGGGGACAGCGCAAAGACTTCAACAGCAGCCACTGATCTATACAAGGTTGATGGTACATATGCTTACACTTGGGCAAAACCCTAACTTCCTCTCCATGCACGTACTCGGCCAAACATATAGCACAGCTTGTTTCAGGATTAAACGGCGTCTTTGAGGAAGAAGAAGAAGTAGGAGAAGCCGGAAATGAATCACTACCGTATTTGAACGTAGGAAGGGCAGAAAGCCGGTCGCTGTGTGCTGACGTGGCGGCGGGGTCGCGATGATTGAAGAAGCGGCGCCGCACGCATTTGAGGAGGAAGAGAGAAAGGAGTGACGCAAGAATGAGTACGACCCCCACGATGACTCTCACCCATTTGCTTATTCTTATGTCAAGGTTGTGTTCTGCTGTTGGATTGCCATTCAAAAGGAGCCTGTGATTGTGTTGCCTGAAAATATTGGTCGAGTTATAAAACTCTTGACAAAAATATTGGTTGAGTTTCTTGACAAAAATCATTTGTAAAATTGAGAAAACGTGAAGAATTAATTATAAGAATTTTGTCATTTAGAGAATCCTTAGCCTACATGTAATATATGTAGTCTGTAAATTACATAAATAGATGTGCAAGTTATGGTAAGACTATAATTACGGTCAAGGGAATTATGGTAAGGCTAATAATCACAGTCTAGATTTTATTCTGTGTCACAACTTAATTCAACTTGGCATCTTTACTGCCCTAGCTAGATTGATGATGTGCTGTATTTTAAATGCTGAACTAATATCTTATTTTTTTAGAAATAGTTTCAACTTATGATATCTATTTTTGAATATTTCTCATTATCATTAAACCAAACTAACTAAATTAACGTAGGCGAAAAGCAAACTTTAGATCCTTTATTCAACAACAAACTAACTAAAACTCACAAATGTTTGACTAATATGGAGACAGAGTGAGCCAAGATATTGCATGTTACAAGTCCATGATAAGCTTCATTAGTTTCTACACGTTAGAAGCTTCACAGCCTTTACTTATATTTTTTATTATTATTATTATTTTTACAATAAGTAAGGAAAGCAAATACAACTCAGTTCTCTAGATAAGATCATAAGAGAACTGAGATAAGTCCACTAAATTCAACTCAGTTTCTACGCTTAACTTTTTCTCCCAAAAAAAAAAAAAAAAAAAAACTCAGTTCTCTAGATAAGATCATAAGAGAGAGAGAGAGAGAGAGAGAGAGAGATCTAATAATTAATGATGCCATATAGTAGCCATTGTAGCAACAACGGTTCTTTTCTTTTCCGGGTGGAAGCACCATAAATGACGGCTTCTCTTACTCAATTTTCTCACAATCTCAACGGTAGAAGCTGCTAATTGAATCCGTGATACGTTTGGAATATCCCCTGTTATCTAAATTATTCTTGACAGTTCTTGACCCTTATTTTAGAACTTACTTCCTAGTTCCTGTGGATAAAGATGGCTGGATTTGGGTGTAAATATAATAAAGTTCTTTAAAGTAAAAAATAATATTAAAAAAATTCATGACTAAAAATATACTTCATATAAAAATAATTATCTAAAATTTGAATTTCTGTTCTAACCTATAAAACAAGTGTCATGTGATATAACCTTTTGTTCACGTACGGAATATATACACTTCACACAAACGCACACAGAAAAAGAGAGGTGAGCTCATGCATTGTGATATAAACTTTTGTGATATTTGCTGATTTGGGAATTTGTTAAATGTGCTTTGCTATTTGTATTGGATAGACTATTGGCTAGAAGTTTAAACAACAGTTTTCATTGTTTAAACAACAGAACACATATTTGTTTTCATTGTTTAAACAACAGTTTTCATTGTTTAAACAACACTTTTTTACCTACACTTATTTCTATAACACTTAAACAACGTTACTAGAACAACAATATCAAACAGGTCTTTTTTCTTTTGGATACTTTGGTTTTGTGTCTTGTGAGATAATTATAAATTTTGAAGAGGCCAAAATGAATTTTTATGAGGGCTAAACTTTTTTTTTGGGGGGGTGGCAATTAGGTAGAAGAAAATCAACTACTTATTGAGAAAGTGTATGGGCACAATAAAACCTAACAACATTTTCATAATAAACTTGTTTTGAGTTACAGTGGATTAACACCTTAACTTGTTACAAAAATATTGTGAGATTTTGTTGTAACTATATAGCTCCTATTAAATTGTTTAAAACAAATAAAGCAGTCATCTTAAACAAAATATTGTACAACAACTAAGGTAATTTTATTAACCCCCTAACAAACGGAGTTAACATTATAATCTACGGTCTTCATATGAAATGGAAATTTAATTTTTTTAATCATACATATAGGGAAGAAATTTTTTGTGCAACTACAAAATACCTTCAAAACTTGCTACAAAAACATATATCCATATCTATATGTGTTTAGTAATTGGATTATGAAAACTATGATAACTCTTAAACTACATTTTGAAACTAAGTAAACCAAACACAAACAATATATAATATAATAATCAAGGAAAAAAACCTATAACTAAATAAAAGAGTAGAGTACAAAATATTTCAAAGAGAACTTTCAATACTCAAAATAAAGTTTCATAATGCAACTTCAATATGAAGCAACAAGTATATACTAATTAAAACAAACACTGAAAATTAATAACAATTTTCATTTTCCAGTTCATCATTTTTCTTTTCTTTTTAGAGAGGTTTCAACGTATGACATCCACTCCTGATAATAGCTTTTTATTATCAAACTAAGACACCAATCAGTTTTTGGTGTAGGCGAGAATTGAACCCCAAATTTCTTATTCAACCATCAAAAATTTTACTAGTTGATTTAACTGAAACCTACTTCCAATTCATCATTTTGTATTACACAAACTCATTAATTATTTTAACAATTTCTTTTATACCTAATCTAAATTTGGTCCAATAGATCCAAAATTTTCTCAATGCACCTTGATATATTATGCTTCCCATATCCATAGGCTTGGATATTAACTTTTCATTTAGCAAGGATTTTCGACAGTGAAAATGCTACATTTGGCGAACTTCAGAGTAGTATCTAGCTCATTGAAGAATTGATACTAAATTTAATATCATAAATCTCCAAATTTCTTATCAAATTCCTTTTTTTTTTTTTAATAAATCCTCAATTGGTATTCAAATTCAAATTACATCATATTAAAACACAAAAATTGTGCAATTCACTAAAAAACTAAAATACTAATATCAAGGGGGAAAGAACATAAAAAAAATGATAATACCACACAAATCGTTAAATTAAAAATACTAATATTACATTTTGTCATCTATATTTTTAATAAATTTTGATTTGGAATAGATATTCAATATTTTTAAATTAAACCTATATTTTCTCATTCTTAAGTAAGTGTATTAAAATAAATCAAATGGATCAAAGTGAACCGAAGTAAACTGAAATTGACCAAAATGGACAGAGTCATAGGCCACATCACCATTTTTTTTAATCGATTATACCTCTAATCTTTGATAATATTAAATATATTGACCAATTGACTTTACACATTTGTCTTGACGTTTTTTTACTAATAATATCTTGGACAATTTTAACTTTATATATACTTGGCTTTTATACTTCAATTTAGAAAGAACTCCTTCCACACTTTTCTTTCTCTTCATTAATCTTAATTTTTAAATATTATTAAAAAATTTAGAGGAACAAATCAATAAAATAAAATGGTAATGTAACTGATGATGTGGTTCAACAAGAGCATAGCAACGTTAAATGCTCCACTTCGATTTTTAGATGTTATATAAATAAGGTTTTTGTGGATAGATGCTTTAGAAATTATATAGATAAGGCGTTGTGCTGTGTCTTTGTGTTAGAACTCCTTTTTCTCTTCTTTATGCGTATGTGTTTCTCTAAAGAAAAAACACGCGCGCGTGCACATACACACTCATTAACGAGGCTGCAAAGGGGTCTCATGTACGTTAAAAAATAGCAAAGGTAAAATATTTATTATAAACTGGCTCAACATTAGATTGAAAGTGCCTTAACTCTAATAAAAGTAGGGATAAACCACCCCCCACAACCACAACCACCACCCCCACCACCCCAAAACCAACCTCTCCCCACTGCGCCCCCAATTTAGACACGTACGGAGAACATTGTAAATGGGGTGATAAACGAATGATCATTTAATGATAATATTTAGTTTTTTCATTAATTTAAAACTATAAACAGTGCCAGTGTTATTTAAAATTAGATACCACTCTTTCTAGGTAGAATGAGATTTTAAATTACATCACACGAACATGAAAATTCATTCTTTACCTGAAGGGATTAAGTAACCATTAATTTATGCACATGATTTACTTTTTACAGCATGGGAGCAAATGCTCCTTACCCCAAAAGATGCAGGGTGAAACTGCATGGCACTATTACAAATATACGACGCAGAAAAAAATTCAATGCAGAAAGATTTGAATTACATAATTTCAGTCTGCATCATCAGCACACCATCAGGGAGATGGGGATAGATGCCCGTCCATGGTGCCGTGTCATTTGTGGCGAGATTTTGAATCTGCCCATTTAAAGTAACCACAATTTGCTTCTGAATTGGATGCAGGTCCCTGTAAGTAGAAAACACCTCTCTCTAGTTAATTTTATATACTATTGACTGTCACCATGCTCTGCAGAGTGCAGAAGACCAATGAACTGGTGAAAAGACTTGCAGATAAATACAGAGATGCATTCTCCTTTGTTTTCTATCCTTCACCCTGTCTTTTGTGACCGGATATCCCATTAATCTACTATAGGGTACTTGAAGTTAGTTATGGTACATAAACAACCACAGAACCTCTCATTAAACAAACACATATGGTATCATTAATATTATAAAAAAATTAAAAAAAAAAAAAATTTAAATTGCTAGGAAAGCGGAGTACAGTGAATTCCAGTATGGCTCTGTACATCCTACTGCAGGTAAAATTTGACGTAACTAAGACATGCTACTACAATTCAACAGTTCCTAGCTTCAGCTGAATGAACACAATAGGGTAATCAGTATTCTAACGGATGTATAACGAAATAACCGATAACTGATCAGAGGGATGAGTAATTGGTTCCAGTATTACTTTCATGCAATTGAATAGCATTGAACATACATCTCAATACTGTGAACCATTCTGATTTTTTTTTATGTTTTTTTCATGCAAGGCTTACAAATTTTTTCTTTCAAATTAACTTTTTACATTTTGTCATTACACAATAAATTAAGTAATAAGATATATGAGTGAAAGATTACCTCAGCACGAGCACAGACATAAAATCTCCGACCAAAGTTAGGACCTTGTTTCTTCACTACCCTAGCAACACATGGTTCACTATGGCCCTTGCAAAGAGGTATACTATTCTGCATCACTTGCTGTATCCTTCGCCACTCCAGTAAAGCACCATTAGTTTTCTCTTTCTCCAGAGAACAGGAATTTAGTTCACATTGATCCTGAGTTGATGCACTTGAGTTCAACTCATCCTGCTGGGAACTGCTGCTTTGAACATCAACAACAGGAGTATCATTGGAGTGATAATCAGACTGGGGGATATCTTCCTGACTGATTGAAATATCATTATTAGAGTTGTCAGCACTATCTCTAAGGTTTGAACTTTTCTGAAAAAATGACCTCAGTGAGAGTTGGGACCATTGACTTTTTCTAGCCTTTTTCTTGGTTCCATTGCTTGGCGCTGATTGACTATTCTCACTTCCTGACATAAGCAAGGTTTTACAAATGGCGTCATTAGCAAACCCTTTGGACTGAATATCTGTATCAGAAGCAATACCTTGAGATACTAGATTTGAAGGACAAGATTCAACATGGGATACACCAGAAGTGCTGCAGTTTTCAAATGATCTTTTCACTCTCTCCTTGCACATCTCAATTCTGATATTTTCATCTGAAATTGAACCTGACATCTCGAAGGATTTACTTTGTTCAGCAACTTGTCTTTTCATTAAGACTGACACTGCACAAGACAATGGATCAGTTAAGTTTGCAGTAGCATAAGCAGCTAGGGGAAAAATTCGCAAAGTTCTCTTTCATTCATTGACAGTGCACAAGACCAAGGGCCCAGGAAATTTACAGTAATGTAGAGAAAACAAGCCGTCATTGGGAAAAAAAAATTAATAATAATAAAAAAAATATTAAATTTCTGGGTCATTTAAGCAAGAAAGTATTTAACACTGGTTATTCAGATCTGCAAAGGATTAAGCTTCCAAAGATAATGATTTTTTTTCCATTTGTCTCCAATATATATGTGTATATATATATATATATATATAAAGTGCATGTATTTGTGCTTAGTGTTATATATTTTGTATGCAAATGAGCCCAAGCCTGGAAAAAGGAGGGTTGCAGTAGGTTGACAAGTGACAAATAAACAAAAGAGGCATATATATAATATACTCAACAACACCTTTAAGCTTGACATCAATTGATTAAGCTCACACAGAAAGATATAACTTCACCGTATTAATCATTAAATTTCTAAATTTATCTCAATCTTTAGGTAAACAGCAGGTTCAATATTTCACTTCTACCAATGGTTGTACATTTGTACCAGATTAAAAGCATTTGCAGAAATCAAACACAACAAATCCTTCTATCCATTTGATAATTGATTAAAATTGTAATCTAGAAGAGAAAAAAAAAATGTAATGTATCTTGTTAGAGAGTTTATATGGTAAAGGTGGTACCATTACATTATGTTGAATCATTCTAGATGAGTCCAGCATATCCTAGAGGTGAGGTGCCCCTCACTAGCTGTCATCGTCAAGGCTATTCCTTATTGTTTGTAATCAACGCTCCTATGCATATGGAATATAGTTAATGAGGGTGGGACAAGATTTTTAGCTCCTCATTTTGAGTCTCTCTCATTTAATTCATTTCTAAATACTTCTATAACATATCTCAGCCAAGAAAGTGGCCACTTGCTTCCTCAAAACTTAAAATGACCTGAAGTCAATGAAGACATAATCAACTGTATGAAATGGACATATCTAATTATTACAACAACAGCACACACGCAGGCACAAACAAAAACAAAACAAAAAGCCCAACAAATGAGAAAAATTATTGTACCAAGAGTTTGCTGGAGACCACGAATCATGGGAATATATCTAGCAGACAAAGTCGGAGTGCTATGATGGGCAATGTCAGGAATTCCCAGTAATCTTGTTAAAACGGGAGCATGATCAGAACCTTCAAGTTTGATGCTTCTCCCACCTTTCCACCTGAAGGTAGGGAATGAGGTAAAAGTTACACTTTGCCCTTGCACAGACATGCAGAGACACAGGAAAAAGTAGTATCTTTGCCTTTGTGCAGACACAGAGGGACAGTGTAGGCAAAAGGCTACCATAAGGCAACAAGTCTTTGTATCGCCCAAGACATGAGTTGCCAAAAAGGCACCCACTGAATCAAAGCGAGAAGTCAAATTCTAAATACAGTCATTAAACAAAAAATGAACTCAAATCATATAGATCTAATGCATTGGAAAATCATAATAAGTGTCTCTAATTCTCTATTCCTAATGGATAGGATCTGATCTTAAAACCAATTTTTGCTGAGCCTTTCATCTACAAGCATTTCATTTCTTTTTCATTTTTTCTTTTTTAATTTCTCTTTTGTCTCTTTACTGATACAGACAGCTCATAGCCCACTTATTTTAAGCAAATGGCAAAACTTCCCTTCTTAATAGTATTATCTCTATGGTATTTTTCTTAATTTTCATCGAGTCTCTAACCTCAAGCACCTCACACGGAGTGTAAGGAACTCACCTTGGCTCTAAAGGCAAGCACCTCCCCTTAGGGCTCCAAAGGCGCCTTAGTGGCACCTTGCCTCAGGGCCCAGCTCACCTTTGACTATAGTGTGCTGACATACACATACATTGAATATATGGATGTGTGAACGTACACAAAATTTGTACTAACGATTAACAAAGATGACAAGGAATGAGTGTTACTTGGAATTAAAAGAAAGAGATCACTGATATGCAATTGCAAAGCCTGAATTTCTTTTCTGATATGCATTTGCAAGGCCTGAATTTCTTTTCTCTTTAATAAGCTAGGCAGAAAAATGACAAACACTATTTTATTAATTTGAGGGCTTCTCTCTCTCTCTCTCTCTCTCTCTCTCTCTCAAATGCAACTGCAAATGGGGTTGCAGACAACATAAATTCCTATATACTAAGACCAACTCTAATAAACATGGTTTAGACTTGTGGAATAAGGAATAAAATGTGTTTGGTGCCTTGCATCGTGGAAGTTCTATTTGAGATTCTATATAATGACATGGTGCAAGCATGATCACATGGAAAAATTAGCAAAGTATTTCTAAAGTCTTCTAGCATCATGCCAATAATCTGTACAGCTATATATCCAGATCCTTTACCTAAGCGTATTTCCAGGTTTCCACCGTCTATACTGTGTCAGTATGTCACACTCCATAACATGGCAATTCATAAAGCTATGGCCTTGCAGGTCATGCTCTTGATGCAAGCATGATCCAGCACACAAAATATGGTCAATTCTGCTCCCATAATTAAATTCTTCAGCGCCTGTGTTTTGTGGCCAGCATGTGAATGCTTCTTTTCTGTTCAAAAGTTCAAGATGGAGAAAAAGGAAACAACAGAAAATAGTCAAAAAGTTAAGATACAAACCAATGACAGTGGACATTGAATTTAAGAAAGATGCCATAAAAATAAAATTAAAAAGAGGGTTTTGGGGGGGGGGGGGGGGGGGGGGGAGAACATTAAAAATGAGATACACAGTAAACTATAAGAATTTCAAATGAATTAAAGCTTCTCATCTTAATGATAAACAAAACTCAGTGGTCAAATCAACCATTCAAGATTTTGCAAGGACGACAAATAATCCTTCATCAACTAATACAAATCCAAAACCACTTTAATTACAAATTCTTTACCTGTCAGGATGTTTTGTTCTGAAAACATCATTGAAAGGGCCTCCACATTCCACTAGTATAGATCTAAACCACCTTCTGAATCTACAAAGTGATTCATATCAACAAATTAATACCAGCTTTGACTGCTTATTTGTATATACATAACATAGCAAATTACACGGGTATAGAAAAAATATCTCAAGGATGAAGGAAGAGAGTAGATGGTGGTTGTAGCGTGTGAAGAAAGAGAAAAAAAATTAAAAAATAAAGAAAAATTGATATTTAAAAAAAAATGTACTACAAAATAGATAATCTGATGTGGGGTGTTTTGAAAAGTAAGTATGTAAAATAGAAAAAGTAGGTTTTTTTATGCTAAAATAGATAGAAATTTTTACTAGAACTAATGCGAATACTCTAAAGGTTAAACACAGTCACAAGCATACCAACCCACTGTGTTTAAAAAAAAAGGTAAGCGGCTTACTCATTCTTCTCGAAATCTGGTCCAGCATCGCAACGATCCAGTGCAGTGGGTGCAATGTTGAGATCACCAACAACAATTATCCTCCTCCCCTGAAGTAGGAGAGACTCCCATCTTTTCTACAACAAGAATTGCTGAAATCACTCAAGGAGTAAAACAATTTTCCATAGTGTCCGATGAATGTAATTTCTTTTAGTTAGTATTCATCCCTTATGCCTGAAACTACAGAACTTCATAAACATGCAAGGTAGGTTATGTTGAACTGCAACCCAAATTATCTACTTTATAATGGGAAAATTGAATCTTCCAGACCCCACAAGCTAGAGCCTTGAACAATGCAGACAATCTTTTTCTTTACTTTTTTAATAATGGAAAAATGGTTATAAATAAATTAAATAGATTCCTATTTGAAACATTTTTAAGTTAATTAAACCGTCACAGATTCCCTGTTGAGTTTCTAATTAATAGACAATACACAACTTTGCAATCTTCTGGACTCTGCATAATACCATATAAGTTAATACTCTTCAGTAAAGGATCACACAAAACGTAAAAGTGTATAGCATATTTCTTCATGGATGGATGTGATAACCAAAGCCACGATCAATTAACCATGAGCCCAATGCTAATTAACACAAGTTGGTTACCTGCAATATCTTGTAAAATGTGAGCTTAAACTGGATCCTTTGTGCATCATCACATTCAGCTCGAGGACCATACAGATTAAAAAGAACTGGCCAATTCCCAACATAAATATCCATCCCAAAAAAAAAAAAAAAAAAAAGGAATTATGAACATAAGCTCCGTCACATAATCATTGCAAATAAAAACTTGACTTAAATACACTAACGGGCCCTAAATTTTAGCCAATGAGCGATTTTAGTCACTGAAGTTGAAAGTGATCGCTTTTAGTCCCAAGAATGATGTGGAAGAACTAAAATTTGACACATCATCACTCCGCAAGGACCTTTTTATATATATATATATATATAGCCCTCCTCTAGCCAATTAAACCAATGGGCAACTAACCCCACCTGCCAGAACTAATTGCCTGATAATTCAGGGCATTCACCCGTAATGGGCTAAGCAGTTAATGCTCGTGCCCAGGAGCCACTCCACAAGGACTAAAATCAATCAGTTTAAGTTTTTTAGGGACTACAAAGGACTTAAAATTTGTTAAGGACTAAAAGCGATCACTTTAAACTTTAGGAACGCTCATAGACTCAACTTTAAGGACTTGAGCGCAAAAGATGATGCTTAATACTCACCAAAATGACCATGATCTGTAACAACACAACGCCCCTCATTGTCAACCTTAAGAAGATCATCTTTAGCAAAGTCCTCTAGACCTTCATGCGCTTCACCTTTTCCACTCAGAGAATTTTCAAGAAGCCCAGTGAAGCCTTCCTCCGCCGCAATCGGAAGGGCCACTTCGTGACTTGAAAACGCAGACTTTACACGACAAAACGTAGCAACACCTGAAGCAGCAATCAGAGAAAGTAGAGAGCAGTTAGCGTGTGGCAAAACCAAAACATTGTGGTTTCGTTGAGACATTTAATCAAACATCTTACCGGCATAGCCCGTTCGACCTTTATCAACCGTACGAGTGCACGAAAAATAGGATTCGTATCCTTCTGCCATTGCTAAATCCGCTGTTAGTTCCTGTCTTCTCAACTTTGTCTCCTGAAGGCAAATGATGTCGGCATCGAAGGAAGTGAGCAATTTGCGGAGAGAACCGAACTGTGAAATGCGTGATCTCAGACCATTAACGTTGTACGTTACTATCTTCATTTTTTTTCTTTTTTCTTTTTATATCATTTCCTTTGATTCTTCTCTCTTTCTTTCTCTGTGCTTATAGAATGGAAAAATCTTCATGATCTTTCAGGTTAGACCAAAGCAGGGCTTCGCTCTTTTTGCTTTCTGATCCGACATCGTTTTTATTTTTTGATAGTACTTTTTTTGCATTTTACCTGGATAAATTTTTGCGAAAAAAAAAAAAAAAAAAAGCCCCACGTGCAATGTCCCTATAAGTCACCTCACGCCTAAAGTTTTTGAAAATTACTACTTTTTACAATATTTTCACAGCAAATTATAGGTGGTTAGTTGATATCGGTTTAAAATTGAACCTACCACTAGAATTACTTTTTATCCCATCAATAACAACTTGTCATTTAACATTTGTTGTTAAAATGTTAAGGACATAGTATTTTTCAAAATTTTATGCGTAAATGGTTAATGTGTAACAAGTTAACTTTTAGTGAGTTTGCCAAAGGTCTTGTAGATAAATTGGCACCTTTCCATGTACAAAATATTTGGGAGTCTAAGAGAGAAAGGGTTCAAATTGCGAGGTTAGCAGCATATTGTAATTATCTCTCAAAAAAAAAATCTTCTAGTGAGTTCATGTTCTATAAACAAAAACATATGGGCATTTTTAGTGTAACATAAAACCATCCATGTGTTTAAATAAAAATTAATTGTAAAAATTTGAACTCGTGACACGCCTCTTGTTTAACTACAAGAGGTTTTACTAGTTGAGTTAACTGCTCATGAATAATTCACAGTACAATTTACACAAAAATCATAACTTAAAGAATAGGTGTTATATCTAAAACTTTTATTTTTATATTAGCCTCTTTGTAGGCACATGCTTAAAGACTCTTTTATATAAATAAATAAATATATATATATATATATATATATATATATTAGGGGTGGCAAATGAGCGAGTTGGGTCATAAATGAGTTAGGTTTGTAATTATCCATTTATCCATTTATGACCAATTTATATATAAATTAATTATCTATTACCAACATAACTCATTTAATGAGTAACCCGCCCATTTAACTCAATATGACCCAAATACCTATAAAACTACTTAAATACCCTATTGACTTCCAAAATTACCAAAATACCCTTCAATACCTAAAATGATGCAAATACCTTTACACTTCCAAAATTACCAATATACGCTTGGACATCCAAATTATCCCCTAAATCTCTAAAATAAGGAAAATATCGTCAAAATCCCTAAAATGAGCAAAATAATCATGAAACCTCTAAAATAACCAAAATACCCCCGATATCTCTAAAATTACCAAATATGCTCAAAAACCACTAAAATGACCAAAATATCCCCAAAATCTTTAAAATGAGCAAAATACCCATGAAATCTCTAAACTGACCAAAATACCCTTGATATCTCTAAAATAACCAGATATGCTTAAAAATCACTAAACAGACCAAAATACCTACAAAATCTCTAAAATGACAAAAGTACCCCCTGAAACCCAAAAATGACCAAAATACCCCTAAAAACCAAAAAATGACCAAAGTACCCCCGAAACCTAAAAATTACCAAAATACCTCCAAAATCTAAAAATTACCCAAATATCCCCAAAACCTAAAAAATGACCAAAATACTCCCGAATCCCAAAAATGACTAAAATACCCCCGAAACCCAAAAAATGACCAAAATATCCTCGAAACCTAAAAAATGACCAAAATATTCTTGAAACCTAAAAATTACGAAAATACTTCTGAACCCTAGAAATTTACCGAAATAACCAAAAAATATAAAAATTATTTAAATAACCCTAAAACCTAAAAGATGACAAAAATGCCCTCGTAACCTAAAAAATTACTAAAATACCCTTAGAATCTAAAAAATAATCAAAATAACCCCAAAACCTAAAAAATTATCGAAATTCCCTCGAAACTTATAAAATGACAGAAATACTCTTAGAACTTTTTGTGGGGTCAGAAAATCGGGTAGCCTCGGCCCACTCAAAGCCAAGCCCAAACGGCCTACGCCGAAGATGCATGATAGGTCTGAGGATGAAAACACAAGGACCATCCCACCAAATGAGATTCCTTTGCCGTCCGAGGAGGGGAGGACCCAGTGCCACGCGTTGGCAACAGAAGTGTGGAGAAGGGACAAACCCTGAGCGAACTGTCACCTCGGCATTGAATGCGCTCACCTAACCATCCTGGCCGCATTAATGAGGATGGAACCCCTCGACAGGGCAACATCGATCAGTGTGAGTCACTGGAGCACGGATAGAACCTCTGATGGGACGGACGGTCAGAAGGGAAGCCAATAGAGGATCAACAAGAGGAGGAAGAGAGTAAGATATAAGAAAGGTGAGCAAAGTGTAAGAAGGAGAAGGGAAAAAGAAAAGAGGAGCTTGAGAAACAAGCCTCCTCGGCCATGGGCCGAGGAGCATCCCTCAGTTGTAAATTAGTCTAAGTATTCTTTCAATAAAAAAAAAAATAGTTCATGCCTGGTGAATGCCGGCGAGCGCCTAAACCTTCGATCCACTCTCTACAAATTCATTGTTCTTGGTTCGTTGGACCTTGGAACCCATATTTTTTGGGTTACAAAAACGAACCTTACAATTAGCCTCGGCCCACTCAAGGCCAGGCCCAAACAGCCCACGCTGAAGATGCATGATAGGTTTGAGGATGAAAACACAAGGACCACCCCACCAAAAGAGATTCCTTTGCTGTCCGAAGAGGGGAGGACCTAGTGTCACGCGTTGGCAACAAAAGTATGGAGAAGGGACAAACCCTGGGCAAACTGTCACCTCGGCATTGAATGCGCTCACCTAACCCTCCTGGCCGCATTAATGGGGATGGAACCCCTCGACAGGGCAACATCGATCAGGGTGAGCCACTGGAGCACGGATAGAATCTCGGATGGGATTGACGGTCAGAAGGGAAGCCAATAGATGATCAACAAGAGGAGGAAGAGAGTAAGATATAAGAAAGGTGAGTAAAGTGTAAGAAGGAGAAGGGAAAAAGAAAAGAGGAGCTTGAGAAACAAGCCTCCTCAGCCCATGGCCGAGGAGCATCCCTCAGTTGTAAATTAGTCTAAGTATTCTTTCAATAAAAGAAAAATAGTTCATGTTTGGTGAATGCCGGCGAGCGCCTAAACTTTCGATCCACTCTCTACAAATTCATTGTTCTGGGTTCGTTGGGCCTTGGAACCCATATTTTTGGGTTACAAAAACGGACCTTACAATTGGCGTTGTCTGTGGGAAGGATTAGTGCGCTGGCCGGCGCAATAGGCGATTATTCTAAATAATCATTCTACGGAAAATTGGTGGTGATGCAAAAAAAAAAAAAAAAAAAGAACTACCAAACAAACATTGCAGAAAGATAAAAGTTTGAGACAGAAGATTTAACAGCAAAGGAAGAAAGCTTGATATTATTTTATAAAAAGAAAAGTACAAAATACAATCAAAGGCTTAGGCAGGCGTGTTTTACAAACAAATTTACAAGCTAATTCTACAATCAGAGGCCCAGGTGGACCTATTCTAGAACTAGCTAGAGGGAAGTGTCAACCCGTGCTCTTATTGGCATCAAGAGAATGGGAGAACTTGGCAATAAGATGGGGAAGGGGGCTGAGGCTGGCTCGCTTCAAGGCCACCAACAACTCCTTGTCCGGTGCGGCGGAGCTTGAACAAAGCGAAAAGCAGATGCAAGGGCACCGGGACACCCTCCCTCATGATGTTCCGTTGATTCTCTCCAATCTTCACGAGCGTTGGCCGTTAGAGATGGCAACACTTGAGCACCAGCCATGACATGTGTTCGCGCGTCCCCTCCGTCGGGGGTGCGCTCTGGGGAAAGACATTAGGTACTTCAGCGACCTCCCTCCTGGCCACCGTGCATGGCACCATTAGTGTTACGCCTAGACTCTGCCCCGCCGAAAGCCCAGTGGGGGCTGCCGTCATAACAACCCTTGGCTCGGATGTCCTCACACCCGCTCAGAGCCGCCTCATATCTACCAACTCCGGTCACAATCCTTGCGGGGTTATTGAAGGGGCTGGGGGAATTGAAGGAACGCGTTTCTAACTGCGTTGGGGAGTTCATGGAGTGTGAAGAAACCTTTCTCCCAGAGAGTCTTATATAAGGGATGAAGGATGGTGGAAATTAATCCACACAGAATTCGAAAAGAGAATTATCAGTAGTGCTAATCACGAAGCTACCAAATTCCAAAGGGACCGTAGACCGCTGGATTTGTGTTAATTCACGAGGACATTAATGAAGGCGCGTCTCGCGCACCGAAGCGTCAAGCGCGGAGCACGAATGGCCAAGGGACACCTCGTAAATGAAAAAGATGGGGGACTTGAGCTGGAGGCGAGGTCAACGCCACGTGTAAGATCATAGTCCGACCTAAGGAGGAATTGTCTCCAATGAAGCGATCCGAAGACAAACCCCTACTTACAGAGAAATGAAAGCGTTAGACAGAACTAAGGCATTGCATGGTTCTTGGACTCAAGCCTATGGGGAAACTAACCGCTCAGCTATACCTAGGTACTAGACAGAACCAAGGTATTGCATGGTCCTCGGACTCAAACCTATGGGGAAACTAGATACTTATAGAGAAATGAAAGCGTTAGACAGAACCAAGGCATTGCATGGTCCTCGGACTCAAGCCTATGGGGAAACTAACCGCTCAGCTATACTTGGGTACTAGACAGAACCAAGGTATTGCATGGTCCTCGGAGTCAAACCTATGGGGAAACTAGATACTTACAGAGGAATGAAAGCATTAGACAGAATCAAGGCATTGCATAGTCCTCGGACTCAAGCCTATGGGGAAACTAACCGCTCAGCTATACTTGGGTACTAGACAGAACCAAGGTATTGCATGGTCCTCGGACTCAAACCTATGGGGAAACTAGATACTTACAGAGAAATGAAAGCGTTAGACAGAACCAAGGCATTGCATGGTCCTCGGACTCAAGCCTATGGGGAAACTAACCGCTCAGCTATACTTGGGTACTAGACAGAACCAAGGTATTGCATGGTCCTCGGACTCAAACCTATGGAGAAACTAGATACTTACAGAGAAATGAAAGCGTTAGACAGAACCAAGGCATTGCATGGTCCTCGAACTCAAGCCTATGGGGAAACTAACTACTCAGCTATACCTGAGTACTAGACAGAACCAAGGTATTGTATGGTCCTCGGACTTAAACCTATGGGGAAACTAGATACTTACAGAGAAATGAAAGCGTTAGACAGAACCAAGACATTGCATGGTCCTCAGACTCAAGCCTATGGGGAGACTAACCGCTCAACTATACCTGGGTACTAGACAGAACCAAGGTATTGCATGGTCCTCAGACTTAAACCTATGGGGAAACTAGATACTTACAGAGGAATCAAAGCGTTAGACAGAACCAAGGTATTGCATGATTCTCAGACTCAAGCCTATGGGGAAACTAACCGCTCGGTTATACCGGGGGGCTAGACAGAATAGAAGCACTGCATGGTCCTCGGACTCAAGCCTACAGGGAGACTTAACTACAAAATATCCCAAGTTAGGAAAGGATCAAGCCCCAACTAGCCCTTGAGACGCAAGAGGGCTGCCCATGCATACGTATTCTCTCCTTCTCATCGTTACTGCCATAATTGGCCGACATACAATTCAAGCCAAAATCGTGCAGATCAAAGGAAAAGAGGAAAAGCAGGCAGCGTGCACACAAATAAGCGATTGAAATAAGCAGAAAGGGAAATTAAGTTTGCATTACAACAACAAGTCCGTAAAAATTGCATGGCAAGAGCCACAGTACATGGAGGAGAAGCACAACAAAATAAAATGAAACGACGTGAAAGTAGGACGAGCCGGGACGCTGGGGAGCCTACTCCTTTTGCTCAGGCTGGACAGGGGCAACCCCTGACCCCTCCGAGCCCTGGCCTGAGGGGACGACCTGCAAAGGTACGACGAGAACAGCTGCTTCCTCGGTGGTGGGGGTTGGATCATCGGAAGGGACCTCCACTACCTTTTGGGGCACCTCCTCGCTCGAATGCTCCCCCAGTTCAGCAACCCCGACCTCTTCAACATTTTCCCCAGCCTTAGCGCCATCAGGGGCGACCTCGCGGATAGCAGGGGGGTAATACACGCTCTCTGCCTTCCATAGGTCTGACGTGGCCTCCACCCTAGCTTGTTTGAGGGCCTCAGCCCAGACCTGGGAACAGTATCGCCTACACACCCCCAGGACTTGAGCTTTGTAGAGGGCCTCTACCGCAGCCATCCTATCAGCATAGGCTGCGGCCTCAGCCTCCTCCTTAGCACTCTCGACCATCTCCCTGCCATGGTCAGCCTCGTCCTTAGCCCGCCGAGCCTGGTCTCTGGCCCATTCTACCTCCCTCTGGGCCCCCTCGGCCTTGGTCACCTCAGCACGCAGGTCAGCGATCAGATCCCTCGCGATCCGCAATTGCTCTTCCGCCTCACCCCGACGCCTCGTCTGCTCCGTGGCCTGGATTTGAGCGCCCTCAAGACCGGACAGTGCACTGTCCCGCTCCTTGGTCATCGCCTTCAGAGCCTCTCGGGCCTTGGCGAGATCAGCCTCGTAATTCTTCAGAGCCCTAGTGGCCTAGAAGCGCCAGTCACACTCCCGTTTGAGGGCCTCCCTCTGGTCGTTTGCCGCCCCCTCCAACATAAAGATAGCTTAGACAGCTTGCCAGAATAACCAATGTGCTATAAGCCCAATAAAAGAAAAAGAGTGGGAGAAGAGTCGAGGTTGTAGCCCTTACCATCCTCACATATCGCTTGAGGCTGAGGAAGACTTGCTCACTCATCAAAGAGTTAAGCTCCGCCATATCTGTTGGGAGCAGCAGGCTCCTCTCCAGTGCATCGGCCACGCGCGCACCTTCGCCCTCATTGAAGTCCCTGAGGGAGGCGTTATCCCTCAAGGGCTCCCCACGGAGCATTGGGGCTGGGAGCCAGGCCTGGGCCTCGGAAGAGGTGGTGTCGACGACCTGCCTCTCCTGGCTCTTGGCGTCTATTTTAAGCTGCTTGGACGGCCACAGAGTAGTGTCCTCCTCCTACGAGGACACCGTCTTATCCTCCACAGGCCTTTTACCCTTATCCTTCTTCTTCTTGGGACCAGCAGGCACAGACCCAGAGGGCGAATGCGTTTGAGAAGGAGAAGAAGGGAGCTTCTGCCGAACGGAAGTCGACCTAGTCTTCGGAGGTAGAGTGGGAAGTTTCTGTTGGGACTCCCCCGGCTGGCCCTCAATCAGGTCCAGCAAGTTGGTGGTGGGCTTCCTCTTGTAACCCATTGTCAGCCGAGGAGGGGGTTTTGAAGCAAGGAGGTCTGCTTCGGTCAAATTGGGATCACCCAAATCCTCGGGAGGGTCCTCGGACTGATCAAGCTGAGCGAAAATGTCAAACGCGTCCCCTTCCCCCTTTGGAGCTTCCTCGGCGGCCTCGGCGGACGGTTGGGAAGAGGAGGCGACGGCTAGTATGACAGCTTCCTGGTCGGAGGGCTCCTCGGGGAACGAAAATCCGTCCTCAGTCACAGTAATCCTCTGAAGCCGAGGATCATTGGCTCAGATGACATGCTTCGGAACCGGGAACGATTTCTGGGTAGGTTTATACCCCAAAATTATGTGGGCGGCCCTAACCTGATTGTCGTCCTCGTTTATATACATCGACGCCCTCAGCGCCTTCTGCAAATCTTCCCGGTTGACCAGATGGAAGTGGCACTCAAAAGCGTGCGGGTCTGCAAGGGGAATACACCACCATGTTAGTAAAAGAAAAAATGAAAAAAAAAAAAAGGGGGGGGGGGGCCAAAAGAACTCAAAACCCCTCTTACTCCTACTGCCCCACCTGGTATCCCTTCCGTTGTTGGGCAGTGAAGGCCATCGTGCCACTTCCCTAACACGATGAGGAAGTCCTCGCTTAACCCCTTGTTGGACTCAGGGAGGCACTGGATGAGCCGCACCCTATCATCCCTCATTTTCAGATAATAAGACTTGCCCTTAAGATGCTGAAGGTTGTAACACCAATTCACGTCGTGGTGGGTCAACCTTAGCCCCATCTTCTCATTCAGGGCGTCGACACAGCCCAAAATCCTAAAGACGTTTATCCTACACTGGGTAGGGGCCAACCGGAAGTGCGTGAGGTAGTCCCTCATCACCGGCCCCATTGGAATCGTCATTCCCCCTTCAAGGAAGGTAACAATGGGAATTACCACCTCGCCCTCCTGTTTGTGTATGCGCCAATCCTCGTCCTCACAATATCTCAAACCTACATTGCTGGGAATTCGGTAGTCGGTGATGAATTTCTCCATCGCCTCCTTAGTATCAACGTATTTCTTAAATCTACCCATCCTAGTTGACACCTAAAAGAACTAAAAATGAACAAATGAAGGAGAAGAAGTAACGATAAAGAGAGCTCAGAAAGAGATAGAGCAACTTACTGAAAAGAGGAGGAGCTTCTCGAACAGGATTTTTGTGTTGGAGATGTGAGAGTGTGGCTGGACTCAGGAAGGACGCACGAGAATTCTTGATTTCGAATGAGGAACAGGAAAAAGCGGTTCGAATGGGTATTTATACTCCAAATCGAGGAACGATGCGGATTTTTCCGCCCATAAATGCGAGGCAAACCCCCACCGTTGGATCGGTAACGCCTCATTAGACGTGGGGAGCACAAAGCCGCCTGAATTTAATGATGGGCACGTTACGTGCTCCGAAACGTCAACGACGTGCCTTGGGCAGATGAATAGACCTCAATCCTGACGGGGGTAAGGCCGAGGATGTCAAAATCCTACTCCCCGCCCGAGGATGCGTGCAGCAAGATTTTGAGGGGCTATTGTGGGGTCAGAAAATTGGGTAGCCTCAGCCCACTCAAAGCCAGGCCCAAACGGCCCACGCCGAAGATGCATGATAGGTTCGAGGATGAAAACACAAGGACCACCCTACCAAAGGAGATTCCTTTGCCGTCTGAGGAGGGGAGGACCCAGTGCCACGCGTTGGCAACAGAAGTGTGGAGAAGGGACAAACCCTGGGCGAACTGTCACCTCGGCATTGAATACGCTCACCTAACCCTCCTGGCCGCATTAATGGGGATGAAACCCCTCGACAGGGCAACATCGATCAGGGTGAGCCACTGGAGCACGGATAGAACCTCTGATGGAATGGACGGTCAGAAGGGAAGCCAATAGATGATCAACAAGAGGAGGAAGAGAGTAAGATATAAGAAAGGTGAGCAAAGTGTAAGAAGGAGAAGGGAAAAAGAAAAGAGGAGCTTGGGAAACAAGCCTCCTCGGCCATGGGCCGAGGAGCATCCCTCAGTTGTAAATTAGTCTAAGTATTCTTTCAATAAAAGAAAAATAGTTCATGCCTGGTGAATGCCGGCGAGCGCCTAAACCTTCGATCCACTCTCTACAAATTCATTGTTCTGGGTTCGTTGGGCCTTGGAACCCATATTTTTTGGGTTACAAAAACGGACCTTACACCTTTAACTTGTTTGAAATATCCTTGAAACATCCAAAATACCATAAACCTCTATTTTGGTAATCTTTAGATGTTTCAGGTGTATTTTGGTCATCTTACATGTTTAGGAGCATTTTGGTCATAATGTAGGTTTTAGGGGTTTTTATCGATCTTTTTTTTTTTTTTTTTTTTTTTTTTTTTTTTTTTTTAAGGTTTTGGGGTTATTTTGGTCATTTTTAAGGTTTTGGGATATTTCGATCATTTTTTAGGTTTCAGGGTATTTTGGTAATTTTTTTAGGTTTCAGCGGTATTTTAGTTATTTTTAAGGTTTTGGATGTATTTCGGTCATTTTTCAGGTTTAGGGAGTACTTTAGTACTTATTTTAAGTTTATGGTGTATTTTGGTAATTTTTAGGCTTTGGGGGTATTTCAATCATTTTTTTAGGTTTTAAGGGTATTTTGGTCATTTTTTTTAGGTTTTTGGGTTATTTTAGTCATTTTTTAGGTTTTGGGGTATTTCGATCAATTTTTAGGTTTCAGGGTATTTTGATAAATTTTTAGGTTTCTAGGGTATTTTAGTCATTTTTTAAATTTATGGGGTATTTTGGTAATTTTTAGGATTCGAGGGTATTTCGGTCGTATTTTTAGATTTTGGGAGTATTTTAGTCATTTTATAGGTTTTGGAGGGGGTATTTTGGTCATTTTCTAGGTTTTGAGGAGGGGTTATTTTAGTCATTTTTTAAGTTTCAAGGCATTTTAGTCATTTTTTTAGTTTAGGGGGGTATTTTGGTAATTTTATGGGTTTCGGAGGTATTTTAGTCATTTTTTAGGTTACGGGGTAATTTGGTAATTTCTTCAGGTTTCAGGGGCTGTTTTAGTCATTTTATAAGTTTCAGAGGTATTTTGGTCAATTTTTAGGTTTCAGGAGTATTTTTGGTAATTTTAAGATTTCAGAGGTATTTCAATCATCTTTAAGGTTTAGGGGATATTTTGGTCATTTTTTGGGTTTTGAGGGATATTTTGCTTATTTTTTAGAGTTTGGAGGTATTTTGGTCAGTTTTTGGGTTTTGGGAGTATTTTGGTCATTTTTAGATTTCAGGGGTATTTATGTCATTTTTTAGATTTTGACACTTTCGAGGGTTTTTTTTTTTTTTTTGAGTTTCAAAGGTATTTTGCTCATTTTTTGGGTTTCGAGATTATTTTGGTCATTTTTTGGGTTGGGGGATATTTTGGTCATTTTTAGGTTTTGGGGATATTTTGGTTATTTTTTAGATTTTGGGGGGTATTTTGGTAATTTTTAGGTTTCAGGGGTATTTTAGTCATTTATGGATTTCAGGGGTATTTTGGTCATTTTCTAGAAATTTAGATTTTATGTTGTTTATTTAAATTTTAGATGGGTTTAAGTGGGTATTAGTGGGTTTATCCATTAAAACCCAAATAATTAAATAACCTAATAGGTCTTTACCCATTGAACCCAAATATTCAAATGAGTTGTGTTAAGACTTATCGAAATTAGGTGAGTAATGGGTGGGTTCATGAATATGGATAAAATTTTTTACCTCAAATAAATAAATAAATAAATATATATATATATATATTTACACTGGACTTTTTATGGTAAAAAAAAAGCCTCACTATTACCAAAAAAAATCATTTTATTAAACTGGACTTTTATGTGATTCAAAAAATACCTTTATTAATAAATAGTGACTTCTCTTTAAAAATAGGGTCAACAATGTCAAATAACAAATCGTTTTGAATTCAAAAAAAGAACTCTCAAAATTTAGGTTTCTTTTCCCTCAAGTTCATCTTAGTTTTTTCCTTCTCAAATAATAATAATAATAATTTCATCTTAGTTTTCCTAAAATTTAGCTTTCTTTATTCTTTTTTTATCCAAATAAAACACCTCCACGTTGATTTTTTTCCCCCCTAAAATTTAGCCTTTTATTTTCCTTTACACCTCTGATTATTAAAAAAAAAAAAAAAAATACTCCTACTCAATTTTGAAAAAAAAAAAAAAAATTACTTATCCTTACCCCAATCATTTTTTTTTTTTGGGGAATCTAATTGCAATTTGAAAACCAATAAGAGAATAGTCATATTTTGTAAGCAAAGTGCTTTTATCACATCACCACGTCAAATGTGTAAATAGTAGGAGAAAGAAACACCCTTACTCAACCTGTCATAGAAAACATTAGTGCAACCTTGGAAAAAATTTCAGCCACAACATATCCAATAGAACACTATAAGATCAAAAACTTGGTTCACAGGAATAAACACCCCTCATATCCAAAAGCAACCTAGTTGCTTGCCTAGGAGAACTGGCTGTCCCATAAAACACAATCAAAAGGAAAAGGGCCTCTCTACAGACAATCCCTTCTTCTTTCATCTGCATCAACAACCTATTTATATATTTGATCATTGGAGATATTCAAATGGGCAGGTGCCCATATTGCCATTCATTTGATGTATGCTACGCATTGATAGATAAGCTTGGGGTAGCCATGAGGTTAACAAGCGACTTCCTAAGCTCTTTGAGATGGAAAGGTTTAAGCAAATAGCCTGCCCCACTTAACCAAATACCAAAACGATGTGTTTTAAACAAAGATTGTAGCTTTTTGATAACTTCAGTTATTTTTATTATTTTTTTTTTCAACATTACTCCCAATGGTTAACTTAGAATTTTCAAAAAGGAACCCAATAGTCAGAGATTTGGACTATCTATAAAGCAAAATGGCCGTGATCCTTCAGCATAATTGAATTGTTTTTCACTGAAATGAATAATTTTTAATCATTTGAGCTGTAATGACATCTATTACCCGGAGAGCAAAGAGGGAGAAAACCACGGACAAGGCTGACCACAGTGAAAATTGACGTGATGTAGACCATAAAATCCTACGGATGCCCACTATATTGAAGAAATCTAGAAATTTGGACCATCAGCCAGAGAGCTCTAATTCAATACAAATAACCGGTAATCTCGGGTTATTTTCATGGTTCTTGGGGATTAGGAATTGCATGATGAAATTCATCAAATCCAAAGGAATGTATTATGTTGAACTTGTCATGCTATAAATCTCAACTTAAACTCACAAGACAATCTTGAGAAATAGTAGTAATATGTTTCCAATATAATTGACAAGTTGATCTACAATTGATTTGGTGGTTAAATAGGAATGACAAATAATCTTTTGAACAGCCACATTTGTTTGAAATCCTAGTTCACAAGAATATTTTCTTTTTCAATTGGTTTACTGATGGTAGGTGAAGGATTTGACAAATCCCCAAAATCTTTTTTTTTATTAATAAAAAAATAAATAATAATCTATCATTTTTTTTTTTTTTTGGGTAAGCACAAGGACACCACTCAACTTAAAATCTGAAATTTATGAATTTAGGTCCTACTTTGTTATATTAACACACTTATATCTTTTTTGTATATGTATATATGTGGTTTCATTCACACATATATACCCAACATATATATAAATGAGATATAATTGAGCATCAAACTATAAATTTAAAATGTCACATTTCTTTTATAAGGTGATTGGAAGCTACTAAGGACTCAATTCAACCCATGCCTAGCCCTACAACATTTGGGGAGTTTAGTGGCCTAGTAGGCATGATATTATATAAACAGTAATTATTATTGCACGCGCTGAGTTATACTACACACTTCAGGTGAAATTATGTTTTGAAAACACGATTTTAGTTATAATTGTGAAATGGTGTTCACAATTATAACTGAAATTTTGTTTCTATTTCACAATTATAACTGAAAACACAGAAACATGATTTCAAATGTGTTCTCTTACACATAGTGTCAACAATGTTATGTAATTATCACTACTCTTATGTAAAGGTATTCTAGTGGTCTTTGGATGGTAGCTCACAATCTCTCTCTCTCTTTCCCTCATGTTTACTGACTTTCTCTTTGTTAATTTTAGACTCTAAAAATTTGTGTCTTGCTCTTTTTACTAGTTTTACAACCCGAACTTTTGACAACCCACTCAAAGACGTGCCATGGAGTAGGGGTGTGCAGGAAACCCACCAACCCACCAAACTCGGCCGGACCAAACCCGACCTGCCGGGTTGGGTCGGTTTTTAAGGCTTGATGGGTTAAATTGGGTCACAAAAATTTTTTTTATAGCGAGTCGGGTTGGGTGTGGGTCATAAAATTACAAACCCGACCCGACCCGACCCACCCATGTTTAATATATATTTAAAATATATTATAGATTTAATAATTTTTTTTAAAATCGGCTGTAAATTTAATATATACTAATAATAATATATTTAATATATTCTAATAATAATATTGTATACTATAAGTGCTTATATATAATATATTATATATATATATATATAAAATATAATATAATATATACTAATAATAATATATATTTAATAAATTTAATAATAATAATAATTTGTCAAACCCATGGGTTCAACCCGACCCATGTGGGTTGGTTCATGGGTCGGGTTGAGTTGGGTTGAACTTATGTGATGGGTTGGGTTGAGTTGAATTTTTTTTGACCCACCATGGTGGGTTGGGTCAAAAAATTCCTTCAACCCAACCCAACCCGACCCATGCACACCCCTACCATGGAGTTTTGGGGTGTTTGGCAATGTGAAACAACCATTTACAAGGGTCTTGGTCTCATTCGCTTCTTCATAAGATAAGCCTAACGCAAACATGAGTTTGCGTGTATGCATCTTAATATATAGTGATTTTTTAGAGATGATAAAGGGAAGATCTGGATATAGTTATACTTTATAGGATCATAAGTCTTCATTATGTCATCATGTCATTTTTACTTTTTTATTGTACACCTTGGTGATATATGATGGTCTTAATGATGTGGATGTCAAGTCGATTAGGGTGGGAATCAACAACACGAACAAAGAAAGAAAATAATATAACATATGGAATGAATGAGGAATTCCACTATTTTTAGACTCCTTTGTGTCTCTTGGGAAGACATTACTTTTCTCTAAAAGATATACCTTATCTAAGAAACATAACTCTTCTATATATAACTAATTTTAACATTAAAGTTATTCTCTTCTGTAGATTGGTGAAGTAACATCATCCGCCAAGCAAAGGGTTATTGTATAAGTGAGGGTGCACCATATTATGGTGTGATCACCCGTCACTATTATACACTACCAATATGTCCATCTATAGTTTGGTAGTAGATCTTGCACTCAAGAGGATATTGTTAACTCCCTTAGCATCAGGAGTGGAACATTGGATTAACAAAGTTTTATTACCAGTATCTCTTAGTCTAGCATGAGGATTAGGGGTAGTATTTACCAATCTATAATAAATGCAATAAATAATAGCAAGAGCTTACTGCCTTGATCCATATCGATATTTAAAGTTAAAGTTTTAACAATATTAGGATCATTCAAAGAAAAAGTAAGATCAGGATAGTAGTTAAAATAAATAGGACCATCAAACAGAAATGAGGTAATCATGCCAAGAATACTAGTATGAAAATCTTTAAATCTAGCATCTCTTAAGCACATAAGCACAGAAGCATTAATACCTTTTCGGGTAAGGGGTTTAATAGCAACTTAAACTAATCCAATATGCAAATAACTGAATTTTTTAGCAAGAAAATCATGAGGGATGCTAGATTTAAAGATTTTCGTACTAGTATTCTTGAAGGTAGATTCTAACACTAAACTAAGAATTGAAGGTAGATTGGACCCAATTGGTCTTATAGATGGATTTAGGATCAACTTTAAGAATTCACCAGTTCCTAAAATTAGTGAAACTAGATTCTTCAGCAAAGTAATCTTCTTCATTTATAATATCATGAGGGACACTAGATCTAGAGCTAACAGAGGAATTGGATCTAGATAATCTATCCATACTATCCTAGGTTCAACACTTACTTGTTATGTTTATTCTTACAACCATTGCATTTCGTAACACATACCCTAATCAACCCTCCGATGAGTTGAGTTAAATCTTGACCACGTCCAACAATATCTTGATGGAACTGTTAAAATAAGTTAGTTTAACACAAACCTCTTATAATTAAAGAAGGAAGACATTCTTTTGCTGGATCTACTATTTCTAAAGACATTTCAAAAAGAGATCAAGATCTCAATGATTTCTTACAAAATAATTTTTAAAACCCTACTTTAAAGCTGAAAGGAGTTGCAAGTGATAACTCCTAAGTAAGCACTGCTTATTATTCCACAAAAGAAAAGCATCCTTCTAAACATGGCAAGCATGTCATTGAAGAAGAAGAAGAGACTGAATCTGGGTCTCCAACTGCTTCTGATTTTCAAGCTCCTAATGCCCCCGATTTTCAAACCACTATTATTAATATCCAACTAAGAGTTTTAAACAAATCCTATATTAATAATATGGTAGCTTTATTTGATGAATTTAAATCTGCAAAAAAAAAAAAAAAAAAAAAAAAAAAAAAGAGGAAATCCTATCTTGCTACTTTTGATCAAAAAGAAAAAGATCATGCTAAAAGAAAATGGAAAGAAAAAAATGCATGAATTGCAAAAACATTTTTTTTTATTTCATCAAAAACTATTATGTTTCAAAAAAAAGTTTGAATATGGAAAAAAAATCAAGTTTTGTTATATATATATATATATATATATATATTCCTAAAGGACAAAACTTTTCATGTATACTAATTTGGGGTTGTTACATTTTCCAAAATTCTTAGGAGAGATAGAATGTAGCACAAAAAAAAATTATTTCACTCAAAAACACATAAATCTCATCACTCTCTTAGGAATTTTGGTGATTGGAAAATGCAACAATGTCGAATTTTTATATATATATATAAATTTTTGTCCTTTAGGACAAAAAAAAAAAAAAAAAAATAGAAGAGCTTGGAATCACTAGTTATATATAGAAAAGCTACCTATGAAAGATAAGAAGGAACATATTATGTAAAATTTATGGATTAAGAATATGAATAGTACATGTATTGATAGATACAGACATAAATAGGATCTTTGTTCTACAAAACTAATTTTTAATAACCACATAATTACCACTCCAAAATAATACTTTTAGTAATAGAGTCAAGTAATAGTATCCCTCACTCGCTGATGCAGGCCAAGACCCACTAGATAGGCTAAATCAAAGATTTAACCTAATGATAGGATGAATAGTTTCGGGATGCCACTAAACTAGAGGTGGCGGATGTCACTCAATGTGACCAAGTCACACACTTGATTGTTAGGAGGAATCACTCAACTCCAAAGCAAGGATACTTGCAAATAATTTTTTGAATAGAAACATTCTTCTTTTCTTCTTCAGATTTCTCATTTATATTTATGGATGAATACATTGCACGTGAAATAAATGCTTACACAAAATGATTGATAACTTCCAATGCAAATAACAACTCCTTGACTTCAGATCACCCTATGATCAGATTTATTAGGTTGGAACAACTACCAACAAGACACACAACTAACTTTGACTGAATAATAAAGATAAATAAAAGACAAATGGACTAATAAATAAATGACACATGTCGTCTATGTGGCTGCCACATAAGTTGCCACTATGCTTTTGCATCACCCGCACTCATCCAATTTAGCCTTTATGCAATCCAACAGATTTATGAATAAGTAAACCTAAAAAAGAGAGAGAATAATAAAAAAAACTTAACAGCTATTTTAATGCAATAAAATAATGGATCTTATTTTCATTATTTATGTCAAAGATGCTCTTCGTGAGAATGTAAGTGAATATTTTAGGGAGATGGTGTGTAAAAGCCCAAATAACAGATTTGCAAGACTCAAATAATATTGGGCCATGGGCAAGAATAGGCCCAATACATAATCCCCAGATGAAAGCATCTACAAAAGGCATATACCTTGGACCATGGATTATAAAGGTGCATCATTATGAGTCCAATGATAAATCACCCGTGATAAAATACCTCTACCTAGTTAACAACGTCAACTTAAGTTTCGAGCCTCAGAGAAATGATCTTGGAACAAATGGGAATATCTGGGGACGCTTTATAAAATTTCTAGATAAATCTACAATAATCAGTCTAACAAACTTGCATTTAATGCTGGATAACTAATCAAGATAAGACAAGAAGCCCCAAAAGTCTCTATTCATCATAACGATGAAGAAAGAAGAGCCCAATAGGACAGAGGGTTGTCTAGTTGAACAAGGACAACTCATGTTGGAGAAGAAAAATGAGCAAATAGAATAAAGGATAAAGATGATGAAGGAGATGAAGGTGAAGTGTAAAGGGAAAGAAGCTTATAGAAAGAAGGGGATTTTTTTAGATTCTGAGAGAAAAAAGAAAGGGGAAATCATAGTAAACCTACCTATGGTTAGGCCCATTTTCACTTTCCCCACTCATGGTTCAAAACTTAACATTTTGCCAACATGAGGTCCGCTCTGTTAGAACTCCGTTACCCACCTCTGTTAAAATCGAGGGTAAATATGTATTTTTTCTTTTCTTTTATGTCTCTCTTCTCCCAAAACAAAATAATTCATTGAAAAAAAGAAAAAAAAAAAGATCTAAAAGCAAATTTGCAAAAATTGTAAAGTTCTAGTTGAAGGACACACTACCTCTTGTTATGAACATTCTTGAGCCAATCAGTCCAAATAAAATTTTCATATTCAAATAAATCCAAAAAACATTCTACTCTTATATACATACAACAACCTTAAATTTAAAAAATCCTACACTTTCAGAAACTCACAAACAAACAACCATCACCACCACCGACCTCGGATCCATGGCCGATCCACCCAATCTCAATTTCCACCTTTCACTCTCTTCAATCTCATCCAAGGAACCCATGGCCAAAGTTTCACTAGGTTTGTTGTCTTCTCTCTCTCTCTTCGTCTCACACACACACCCAAACAAGCCATTACGATGACTTCATTTTGCTTCATGGGTCTTGTTTTTGTTTTTGGTGTTTTTTTTTTTTTTTTGTGGTTTTTTGGGTTGTGGTAGAGGTGGTTGATTTGATTTTGGCAATGATTGTGTGTTGTGGTTTGCAATTGGTTATGGGTTTCAAAGGTGGAGTAGCCACCGCAATGACATCGTTTTGCTCCGTGGGTCTTTCTTTTTGGGTGGTTTTTTGGGTTGTGGGTTGATTTGATATTGTTATGGTAGAGGTGGTTAATTTTATTTTGGCAGTGGTTGTGTGTTGTGGTTTGTGATTGGTTATGGGTTTCAAAAGTGGTTGCAATGACTGTTGGTGGATGGGAGAGAAAGAGAGAGAGACAAATTAGAAAGGAGATGGGAAACCCAATTTTGGGTCTTTAGAAGCAAACCTAGTTTTGCTCTGGGACTATCTATTGAGATTGTTCATGCTATTAAGGCTTCCAACCGTTCATTCTTTTGGGTTGTTGGAAAAACATTCATATGTTAGAGGGAGTTTGTTATAGTGTGCCTATGATTACATTGCCTCTCTTTGTTGAACAGTTCTTGAAGTTTCTACATTTTTGAAGTTCTTAAGCAACATTTTACCATTTTTACATAATGACATTTTTTGATCTTGTTTTCTTTTGATTTTGTATGAATTTTTTGTTTAGGGAGGAGAGACATAAAATAAAAGCAAAAATATATATTTACCATCGATTTTAACAGAGGTGGGTAATAGAGTTCTAACAGAGCGAATCTTAGGTGGACAAAGTGTTAAGTTTTGAACCACGGATAGGCAAAGTGAAAATGGGTCTAACTACATATGGGTTTACTGTAATTTCCCTAAAAAGAAAAGAGAGATACACGATGAGAAATGTATTGAGAAAAACTTGATGAATAAAGCTTTGATCCTATAGTATATTCAGCAGAAAATTGTTTAGGTTCCATTTGGTTAAACAGGTGGAAAAGTGGAATGATAGAAAATGGTGGAAGGATGGAAAAATGGGAGGATAAAAAGGATTTTAATTTCTCTCCTTTTTGTTTGGTTGGGAGTGGAAAAGTGTAGGGATGGAAAAAATGAGTTTGTATAAATTTACTCATACACCCTTGTTAAAAAATGATGGCCTATTAAAACAAAAAATTGACAAACAACCAAAAAAAAAAAAAAAAAAAACAATCACCTAGTTTATTAAAAAATAAAAATCATGTCCCAAAAAAAAAAAACAAAAAACAAAACAAAACAACTATCACACCCACAACCTAGGAAATATATAATAATAATAAAAAAAAGGAACGTTCAGGAAAGAAAATTAATAAATGAATAAAAGAAAGGAAAAAAAGAAAAATGAAAAAAGAGAGAGCCAACGTGCCCACCCAGCCCAGGAAATCAAAAAAAGGAAGGGAACGTTCAGGAAAGAAAAGGAAAAGAAAAAGAAAAAAGGGGGGGGGGGGGGGGGGGGGGGGGGCGTCCCTAGCACCAAAAAAAAAAAAAAAAAACCCGGAAGCTAGGCATTTTTGTCCATTAAGCAGTCTCATTTTCTTCTTTCAGTTTTCTCTTCATTTTGGAGAAAACTTTTTAGTGGATCCGGAGAGAAAACACTTGAGTCCCACCATTTATTTTCCTTCCTCCCCACCTAACTAAACACACCGAAAAGTTTTCCTTCTCATTTTCTCTTCAAAGTTTTTCGTCCACCCTATTTCACCTACAAACAAACACACCCTTAGTTCCTACTCAAATCTCCCATTTTAGATTATTACAAACCTATAATATAAATTAATTGTAATCATAAGCCCACGTTAACCAATGTTTAATATCGCGTAACCACAAATATGATTATAATTTTTTCAATATTTATCATGGATTTGATGGAAAATCTTAATTGAAATAGTAAAATGTTAAGATCAAATTCAGTATTAATATGATAATATCAAACTTGTGGAAACAATGACAGTAACTAATATATACACAGAAAAATAATCATCGCATTTATAAGAAAAAAATAATTAATAATTAAATTTAACCAAAAGAATATAATTTTTCGCAATCTAACTCAAAATAGCTCAACATTACAAAGGAATGAAGCTAAGTTTGCATTTTTTTTTTTTTTTTTTGCTAAACAAAGCTAAGTTTGTGTAACAAGGGAAAATGCTAACTTTAACTAAGTGTGGCTTATATTTGACCACATATACCAAATTTTGGGCAACATGTAGAAGATAAATGCAAAGTAAAAATCACCACATATAAACCTGTCAATATCAAGCATGTCAAATAGTCAATATCAAGCAAGTAAATGTTAAAAAAAAAAAAAAAAAAAGTATAAGAAGATTAACAAACACCGCATGATGGGTAAGAGAGTAGATGTTGGACTAAAATGTAACAAAAAAAAGGTCACTTCCTTTACTTCAAGAAAATATATACCTCAAATGAAATACATAAATCAATAGAAATAAGATATAATTTGCCTTTGTTGAGGACCAAAATTTCACAAGAAAATCCATTCCATGAAAAGTAAGGAAATACCATAGGCTTTAACAAAAGAAAGCCAAATTCATGAAGTTAAGAATGACCATGAAGGCCCAAAATCCCAAAAAGAAGGAAAAAAAGAAAGAAATAATAATAATAACAAAGAAAAAAGAAGAGGATCTCGGTCAGGTCAGAGGATATGCAGCAAGGATCCCAGTCAGAGGACATGCAACAAGGATCCCGGTCGGGCTAAAGGATATGTAGCAAGAAGAAGGATTCCAGTCAGACCAGAGACTATGCAACAAGAAGTATGTTCATATTTCCAACAAAAGCCATTAAAAATCCAGCAAAAAACCAGGTATTATCTTTGTAACCCATGGTCCAAGCCCGTGAGATCTCGAGTAGATAGTAAGGGAGAAATGGTTTGGTTAGTAGAGGAGTGATTTTTAGTGAAAAGAGGATCTTGAAACTTTCCCTTGGTTCATATATTTGCTTGGAATGCATGAACCAATGGAAAACTTAGTTCCCTCATATGCATAACACCTCCCCACAATTTCCTCTAATTGTCATTTTCAACAAAGCTATCACAGTACATCGGGCAGCCCACCCACTGTTTTGACTTTCCAAGAAGGAATCTTTCATTTGTAACTAAAGCGAAATGCACCTTTTGAGTTATAATTGGCTAAATAAGTTAAACCTCTGTCCAATGCACCTTTTCAGGTGCCAGAGGACATGGTTTTACCCAGCAGACTTGGGGCGTCCTCACCCGAGGTACCAAACTAGGTCTGCTAGAAAAAGAACACTAAGGCATAGTAGAAAAAGGGATTCGGAGGAGAGAAAAATGGGGAATCAAGGGAAGAGTTCAAATGTTCAAAACATATATTCTTAGAGCTTTAAAGCCTAGCAAGGAAGAGAAAGAAAGCAAGAAAATAAGAGAGTCAAGGTGGAGGAATTTGTCCCATATCCTTGAGATCATTCAAAATACCACTTAGTCTCCAAAGAAACATATGCCAAAACATGCATACATCAGATATTACTCTCTCCCACAAAAATCCTCCTCACCTAACTATCTTGGAAGGCAATGCCCAAGTAAAGCCATTTGGACTTGAGTTCCAAATCCCCAAGTCTTGTGCAAAAGCACTAAGTCTGTCAGAATTGGGATCAAAATGCTCGTGGCTAAATCATTCTCATGGTATTCATTTACATATATGTATATGTATTAAAATGTATATCATAATCTAAGAAACTAACAATTATTTGAAGATACGTATATTGTGTAGTGTGTTCTTATGCAGGACCTCTAGAGGTAAAGGGAAATGACAAAACTCTATTGCATAATAAGCATGGAGAAAGATCATATAGTTTAGAGAATCAGCATTCTGGGTTCTTACAGGCCCAGTACCCCTGGGAACCACGACATCACGTCCGGGGTACCACAACAGTACACCCGGTGTACCACGACAGTACGCCCGAGGTACTAATTGAAGAAACTTTTTTAAATGTTTATACAATAAAAGATAAGTCTTAAATATTCTATTTTAATCTCTTTCTCATTGTGAATATTATGAATACTTATTTTACTTATTTCGTAAGCGTAAATGGTCACTTTATGACACTAAAACACTTATAATGATATTTTATTGCTTAGGAGGAATCTCATTTTTGCCTTGAGGAGATTTATATGACTTGCACACAACTTGGTTCGTAATTAACCCCCATTTAGCTGTGGTAAACCAAGCCCAATCCACCAAACAACAAGTAAGGGGCCTAGGATCCTTGTTTCCACTTAGGCCTAGGTGCTAAGAAAAAAGCACTCTCACAGCCTTTAAGCTCCAAGTTTCATAAATATCAAATTTTAGCAATCGGGTTTGTTGTTGTGGATCTTTGGATGCCATTTGTGAATGATAACAAGGGGCAAAATGTTTTTTTTTTTTTTGGAGTGCATTTGATTTTGTCATGAAAATTGGCTTTGGTTTTTCAATTTGAATGCGAAACTAGAAACTAAATGTTAAGACATATATGATTCATTTGTTAAGAACATATATCACTATTTTATGTAATTGGCTAATCCTTTGACAAAACGCATTTTACTTGTATTTGGGTAGATCTAGGATGTGTTTAATACTTCAAGAAACTGTGTTTCAAGATTAAGTATTGAAAACATGCAAGTTTGTCCAAGATTCAAGCTAAAGAAGTGTCTGTCATTAAAGCTCAACAGCTAGCTCAACAGCTAGCCATCTATCGAGCTTAAGGAGATGTTTCAGCCCTGTGGCTCGACAGTGGTTCGACAGATAGGCATCTGTCGAGGTTTATGAAAAACAGAATTTCAGATTTGTTTTGACTCTAATCCATGATTATGTGTTCGAGCTTTCTTTTCTCACAACTCTAGACATATAAAAAAATTATTTTAAGGGCCGTCAAAGAGGACACAAGTTGCACAAGTGTTGAGTAAAGTTTGTTAAAGCAAATTGTGACCAGAGATAGAGTTTTGCCCTAGTTCATCATTCTTGTGAAGAAGTTGCTGTGTTTGTGCACCGTAGGGTTTTGTAACCTAGCATCTTCTTGATCTTCATCGTTTGGATAAACTAAAGAACTTTGCAGCCAACAAGTTTCTCTAGTTGGTGATTAAAGTCGCATATTAGGATTCGTGCAATTGGTTAGTCACGTACTGGGAGCCGTGCATCAAAAGGAGAAATTGTCACTACAGAACAAGTCCAATTAGGTATTGGGGTAATGGTTCAACTGTAGGTTGGTATAAGGTACAAAGATTTATTTACTTGTAACCACTTGTTGTAATAATAGTGGAATTTCAGGAGTGGTAACCTTAAAATTACCCGGTGGGATTTTCGCCATGTTAGTTTTTCCCATTCGTAAACAAATCACCGTGTCAATTTATTTTCCGCTGCATACTTAGTTTAATTAGTGATTTATTTGTGCTACCACGCGTTTGCATGTTAATTTGATTAATTAATTAAATTTGGGTAATTAATCAATTAATTTATCACAAGGGCTCAATTTATTTTTGGCCTATCACTAAAAATGATAAGGATAGAAACTGGTTTTTTCTTTTTCTTTTTTCCTTTGAATTGAGGAAAGTCTAGTGGCTAGTGGGAATCGATATAGCAATGGGTATTTGGGAGTAGTAATTTTATGTTGTTATCCCTATTATTAATGTAATTTTAACACTTTCAAATGAGGGCAATTTTGTACAGTTAGAAATTAAAACCCAAACAGAAGAATCCCACGAAATTTCTCTATTTTTGACATTTGAATAAAAGAAAAATGATATACATATATGTTTTATTTATTTATAGTTAAACCTATTGTATGGATTGAGATAAGAAAGTTGTTTTCTTTTTTCCTTTTAAGTGTGGGTGGGTGGGAATTTCAAAAGTTTTCTTTTTTATAATTAAACCTATATACTGTTGTGATAATTGTATGAATTGGAATAAGAATGAGTTTTTTTTTTTTTTTTTTTTTTTTAAGAATTAAAAAATGAAAAATAAAAGAGAAGTGGACAGGTAGGTTTTTGTTTTTTATAGTTAAAACTATTTAATTGTTGTGATAATTGTATGGATTGGGATAAATATGAATAGTTTTTTTTTTTTTTTTTGAGAAGTAAAAAAGAGTTAAACGGTTGAAGTATTTGAATCCTAATGAATAACAAATAGAAATAAAAAGGAGACATTCATCCAAATAAATAACAAATAGAAATAAAAAGGAGACATTCGAATACATATACATAACCGTTTTTATTTTAGTTCAAAGGAAGAATATTGTTGAAGTGTGCATGGGTAGTGGGTCTTCGGCGGAGTTTTTGCTATTGGCATAAAAAAATTTGGTAAGTTTAAAGAATGCTAAATGATGAAACCCATTTAGGAGAATCTTGTTATTAGAAATCTATATATATAATAAGTGAAGCAGAGAGAGTGTGAAATTGAATTTCAAATTAGAACTCTAATTATGTGCCACGTATACATACCAATTAAAACTCTAATTGTGTACCACGTGTACACACCAATTACAGTCAATTAACGCTGTGCTCTTTTTCTTTGTTTTTATTCTTGGGTGAATAAAACATTCTCCTCTTCGCATCCGCGTATTTTTAGGTTCACCTCCCTTCTCAAAACCCAAAATCCTTCCTCTTTTTCTGAATACAGCTCCCCTCTTCTTCAATGAATGCTATGGAATTTCAAAAGAATATCTCGGGCTCCTCTCTGGTTTTTTATTCTTCAATTCTCTCCCATTTTAATATGGATGAACGTCATGGAAATAAAACAATCCAAAGGCCAAAAAAAGAAGCCACAAAATTCTGTCTTTACTTCCTCCACTCTCTTCGTCACTTCACCTCCTTTCTCTGATTATCTCTCTTATCACTCTCTCTCCATCTCTCCTAACAGACCAAACTTGAGCATCAGACTATCAGAGGGCATCAAAACAAAAAGGAACAAAGGATATGAGTTTTGTGCTTGCAATCTTATCATTTTTGGCAAGAGTGGTCCGATTGGGTTCCTCCTAAGAAAAGGTGGAGTTTAAGGATAAGGATAGTAATCTCACATCCACCTTGCACACCAACATTTTCTTGGCTTTCCCAGCCCAATGAGAATAGAGATCTTTTACTCCTTTTTGGTCTCTTCAAGCACCGATCTTCTCCATCCAATAAGCTTTGATTTTGGTGCCGACTTAGCTTTATATGACAAATTATCAAATAAAAAATTGGATGAGAAAGGGGAAAGAGTCTTAAAGGGCACTATGAGGGAGAGAAAAGGTCCATAAGGCAGATGAAAGGGAAAAAATATATACGGCTATGATACCTAGTATGACGGGACGGGCTAATTATGGTTCGTGGGCTGAAAGGTAGACGAGCCTGTTATGTGCAAGGCCTGTTGAAGACGGATCCGGAGTGGACGGGTGACAGAGGAACGGACTGATCGGCCATGGGCCTGTTGAACCTCTTAATGGGAATACTTGTGGCCCATTCTCAGAAAGTCTTAAACAGAATCCTAGTGCAAAGTGGATTCTAGAGTTTACGTATATTGGTGAAGATTTTCCCTATAAGGAAAAGACTTGTCCACCACGTTTTGGACTCTTAAAGATGATTTCTACAAGGAAATGATTTCGACTCCAAGTAAAAGAGTGCAACTTTCGACACTACAAAAGCCCCAATACCCTCACAAATCAAGGTACGCATAATTTACCGTCTCTAGCACTCTAGAGTTGTGAGAATATTTATGACTTAACCTTTAGAAGATATTTGGCCAGCACCACACCGGTGCTCTTTGTAGGTTCTTTTTCTCTTCCTTATTGCGCAGGAGATTTTTGGAGCATGTGAGCGACGTGTAATTCATTGGTGATTTTTCAACATCATCAGTTGATGTCGTCTATGGGGAAGAAGACTTGAAGTGATCAGACGTTGCTTCATCCCTGAGATAGAAGGGTTGCATGGTGCTCACTCGCTCGATGGCAACCACCAACGACATCCAAGGAGAGGAACCACCCACAATCGCACTCGAGAGATAGGTTCGAACTCTCACCGCGGTCGTGGAGCGCCTCACCAAACAAAATCACGACCTAGAAGAACAGTTTTTCAGAAGAACATAGCACCTAATAACTAGAGGGAGAATCAAGAAGGTACTAGTGCCATGCAAAGAGATCGAGAAGGGCCTGAAGGGAGCAACGCCTCAAGCAGGCCAGAACGGCAAAACGCGAGCCTCCCATCCCTCATGGACATGACTCCTACGCCTATTTTCGCAGAAATGCAGGCGATGAAGGAACAGATGGAGGTCATGATGAACGCCCTTAAGGGACGAGTGTCCAGCGATCTCGACGACCTAGTGAACCGGACCGACTCTCCATTCACCACCCCCGTCAATTCCTTTCCCCTACCGCACAAGTTTCAAATGCCACAAATAGAGAGTTATGACGAAGTCAAGGATCCCCTAGATCACCTGGAGACATTCAAGACCTTGATGCACCTACAAGGGGTACCGAACGAAATCATGTGCAGGGCCTTCCCCACAACATTGAAGGGTCCCGCGAGAATATGGTTTAGTCGGCTGATGCCGAACTCCATCAGCACTTTCAAAGAGTTGAGCGCTCAGTTCACCTCACACTTTATAGGGGGACATAGGTACAAGAAATCCACGGCAGGCTTAATAAGCATCAGGCAGAGAGAGGACGAGATGTTAAGATCCTACATAACCCGCTTCAATAAGGAAGCGCTTTTGATCGATGAAGCCGACGACAAAATACTGGTGGCGGCGTTCACAAACGGGTTGCGAAAGGGCAAGTTTTTGTTTTCACTATACAAAAACGACCCCAAGACCATGTCAGAGGTACTCTACAAGGCCACTAAGTACATGAACACAGAAGACACGCTACTAGCCTAGGAGGAGAAACCCAGGAAGAGAGAGCGACAGGCAAACGTACGGTAGGATCAAGCGCAAAAGAGACCAAGGACAAGAGACAGAAGGGATGAAAGGCACCCTAAACCCTCGGGAGGGAGGTTCACGAGCTTCACACCACTAAACGCCCGATAGACCAAGTTTTGATGTAAATCAAAGACGAGGGGGCGTTGACGTTCCCAAGGAAACTGAAAAGCGACCCAAGCAAACGGCCTTGGGACAAGTATTGTCGTTTCCACCGGGATCACGGTCATGACACGGCCGATTGCTATGACTTGAAGCAGCAGATTGAGGCCCTCATTAGACAAGGGAAGTTGCAGAAATTTGTCAACAAAGAGAGAGCAGATTCCAATCACCAAGAGCAAGCCCCCCGACGAGATAATGAGCGTCCTAGACCCCCCATCGGAGACATAAGGATGATTATGGGAGGAACCGCGACTACTGGTTCCTCCAAAAAAGCTCGAAAGACGTACCTCAGGATGGTTTATAATGTCCAACTAACAGGCTTTGCACCTAATACAGCACAGAAGGAAAGCCCTACCATTGGATTCTCTGAGGAAGATGCAAGGAGAATCCACCATCCACACGACAATGTGCTAGTTGTCAGCATACGTGTGGGGGACTATAATGTTCACCGAGTATTAATCGACAATGGCAGCTCGGCAGACATTCTATACTATCCAGCATTCTAGCAAATAGGGATCGATAGAGCGCGATTGATACCAACGAGTGCTCCACTTGTCGGTTTTGGAGGAACAAGGGTATTCCCAATAGGCTCAATCACACTTTCGGTACGGTGGGCGATTATCCACAAGAACTCACGAGGGATGTAACATTCCTTGTGGTGGATTGCTCGTCCGCTTACAATGGTATTCTCAGACGACCCACACTTAACTCGTGGAAAGCAGTAACATCGACATACCATCTAATGATCAAGTTCCCTACGAACCATGGGATTTGGGAGTTGTGAGGAAACCAGGTGGCCACCTGGGAATGCTACATTGCCATGCTAGAAATGGAAGATCACCATCAGACAATATGCATAGAAGAACAGCGGACCGTCGCGAAACCAGTTGAAGAACTGAAGGAGATAATACTCGATAAGTCAAAACTTGAGTGAACGACTAGAATAGGGACATTGGCCTGCCAGCCAGTGCGTCAAGCCCTCGCAGCATTCCTCAGGAGGAACCAAGATGTATTCGCATGGAGCCACGAGGACATGCCCGAGATCGATCCCTTTGTCATGGTACATAAGCTCAACGTGAACCCTGCATCCCCACCCGTCTAGTAGAAAAAGCGAGCGTTCGCTCAGGAACGAGACCGAGCGATAGCAGAAGAGGTCAGAAAACTACTTGAGGCAGATTTCATTCGGGAAGTATATTACCCAAAATGGTTGGCAAACCTAGTTATGGTCAAAAAGGCTAATGGGAAGTAGCGAATGTGAGTCGACTTCACGGACCTTAACAAGGCATGCCTGAAGGACAGTTACCCCCTCCCGCGGATAGATGCTCTAGTCTACTCAACGGCCAAACACCAGGTCCTAAGTTTTATAGATGCCTTTTTAGGCTATAATCAGATCAAGATGAAGGAAGCTGACCAAGAGAAAACATCCTTTATCACCAGCCAAGGACTTTTTTGCTATAAGGTGATGCCATTCGGACTCAAGAACGCAGGAGTAATGTACCAAAGATTAATGAACAAAATGTTCGCGCACCAGATTGGGAGGAACGTACAAGTCTATGTTGACGACATGCTGGTCAAGAGCCTGCGCAAAAATGATCACCTGAGCGACCTCCAGGAGACATTTGATACCTTAAGATTATACAACATGAAGCTAAATCCAAGCAAGTGCGTGTTCGGCGTAACGGCGGAAAAATTCTTGGGGTTTATGGTATCCCAAAGAGGAATAGAGGTCAACCCAGAAAAGATACGGGCTATCATGAAGCTAGAACCGCCAAGGACGATAAAGGACGTGCAAAGCTTGAATGGCAAAGTTGCGGCCTTGAACAGGTTCGTGTCTAAAGTGATGGGCAAATGTCTACCGTTCTTCCGCATCCTAAGGAAATCATTCAAGTGGACGGATGAGTGTCAGAAGGCATTTGAAGACCTGAAGAAATACCTCGCCTCTCCACTATTGCTCAACCCGTCCAAGCCAAGAGAAGAACTCTATTTGTACCTAGTAGTTTCGCGGGTAGCGGTGAGCGCGGCCTTAGTAAGAGAAAAGGAAGGAACTCAGCGACCCATCTATTTCATAAGTAGGGGATTCCAGGGGGGCAGAAGAAAGGTACCCCCAGATGGAGAAGCTCGCCTTCGCACTGGTAACTGCAGCCCAAAAACTCAAACCGTACTTCCAGGCCCATACTATCATCGTCTTAACGGATCAACCATTAAAAAGAGCAATAGGCAACCCTGAAGCTGCCAGACGAATGGCTCTGTAGGCGATAGAGCTGAGCAAGTTTGACATATATTATCGACCGCGAACTGCAATAAAGGGACAAGCAGTGGCAGACTTCATTGCCGAGTACACCCAAACGGAAGACAAGGGGGCACACGCCCTCAGACAATGGAACATCCACACGGACGGATCTTCAAACAAGCAAGCTGGAGGTGCCGGTGTGTTAATTCAAACCCTTAACGGAGAGAAAATTAAGTGTATGATTCGGCTAGACTTCCCAATGACCAACAATGAGGTCGAGTATAAAGCGTTGGTGGTAGGATTAGACCTTGCAAAGGTAGCAGGTGCTGAGGACATGGTTGTACATTGCGATTCGCAGGTAATAATTAGTCAGATTAGCAGCATCTATGAGTATAGGGGCGAAAGGATGAAGAAATATCTAGAGGAGGTCAGGAGTCGAATCGGCACTCTCCAAGTCACTTTCGTCCAAATCCTAAGGGAGGAGAACGAATGTGCTAATCGTCTTGCAAAAGCAGCCTCCGTAGAGCTTATGACGGTCCCCGATAAGGTATTGTCGTTTATCAAAAATTCCTCAATTATTGACAACGGAGCAAAAGTGCAGGATGTGAATCTCAAAAACAATTGGACTATGCCATTAATAGCATACCTGAAGACGGGCATGCTTCCAGACGAAAGAGACGCAGCAAGAAAACTAAAAGTCCGAGCCTCGTGATTTGTAATGATCAATGATGTCTTATACAAAAGGGGATTCTCATGACCGTACCTAAGGTGTTTAGGCCACGAATAAGCAGACTACGTAATGAGAGAAGTCCACGAGGGTATCTGCGGAAACCATTTGGAGGCATAGTCCTTAGCGCACAAACTGATCCGAGCAGGGTATTATTGGCCTACAATGCAAAAGGATGCATAAGCCTATGTTAAGACTTGTGACAAATGTCAAAGGTTCAACAACCTAATCAGGCAACCAACCAAGGAGCTGACACCTATGATGGCCCCCTGGCCGTTTGCCCAATGGGGACTAGACATCATGGGCCCTTTCCCGACGGCTGCACGACAGCTGAAATTTCTGGTAGTAGGGATCAACTATTTCATTAAGTGGGTGGAGGCAGAAGCCCTGGCAACTATTACGAAGAAGAACATCCAAAGTTTTGTATGGAGAAATATTATATGCAGGTTGGGGATACCAAGAGTACTCATCTCCGACAATAGAAAGCAATTCGACAACAAGGCGTTCAAGATTTTTGCTCGAAACTAAGCATCAAGAATCACTACTCGTCACCCACACACCCATAGGCCAACGGGGCAAGTCAAAGTCACAAACCAGTCCTTGCTCAAAATCATTAAAACCCGGCTCGAGGGGGCAAAGGGAATCTGGCCTGACGAGCTACCAAGTGTCTTATGGGCATATCGTACTACGGCAAGAACACCCACTGGAGAAACACCATTTAGACTAGCATACGGAAGCGAGGCTGTCATTCCAGTAGAGATAGGGCTTATGAGCTATCGAGTGGAATGCTACAACAACGATAAGAACGAAGAGGCTTTGCGGCTACAACTAGACCTAGTCGATGAAGTCCAAGCTACAATAGAGCAGAGGTTGGCTCGATACCAGAACCTCATGGCAAAATACTACAACTCCAATGTCAGACACAGAGATTTTCAGATCGGAAACCTTGTGCTACGGAAGGTGATGGGAGCAGCTAAAGATCCTTCACAAGGAAAACTTGGCCCCAACTAGGAAGGACCCTACAAGATCTCGTCATGGCAGAGGAAAGGGACCTACCACCTCGAAACCATGGACAGACGGAAGCTACAGCACCCATGGAACATGGAGCACCTTTGAAAATACTACCAGTAGAGACGGTGCAAAGATACGAAGAACATCAGCATTCCCCATTTTCCCAATTTTTTATTTTTCTAGTTTTCATTTCAATCAGTTTTTTCTATAAGTACCTTTTTTAAGCCCAAGGGGGCAGGCATTTTTGACTTATTACAAACATATGGTTTTCGTTTAATTAATAAGAGGAATATTCAGACTCGGCTATGTTTGTTAACTATGGATGGATCATCCTGAAAGGATGATAACACTTAAAGTCCAAAGAATGGACGGATCATCCTAAAAGGATGATAACTCTTAAAGTCCAAATAACGGACGGACAAGAAACAACGTCCACAAGCTGGACGAATCATCCTGAAAGGATGTAACACTTAA
This sequence comes from Quercus variabilis, assembly GCA_030445155.1. NCBI lineage: Eukaryota > Viridiplantae > Streptophyta > Magnoliopsida > Fagales > Fagaceae > Quercus > Quercus variabilis. The sequence continues at coordinate 29,662,324 of CP129450.1, read as the reverse complement.
AGTCCAAAGAATGGACGGATCATCCTGAAAGGATGATAACACTTAAAGTCCAAAGAATGGATAAATCGTCCTAAAAGGATAATAACTCTTAAAGTCCAAATAATAAATGGACAAGAAACAACGTCCACAAGCTGGACGGGTCGTCCTGAAAGGATGATAACACTTAAAATCCAAAGAATGGACAGATCGTCCTGAAAGGATAATAACACTTAAAATCCAAAGAATTGACGGATCATCCTAAAAGGCTAATAACTCTTAAAGTCCAAATAATGGACGAACAAGAAACAAAGTCCACAAGTTGGACGGATCTTCCCAAAAGGATGATAACTCTTAAAATCCAAGTAATGGACAGACAGAAAGCTAAGTCCACATACTGAACGGACCATCCTAAAAGGGTGGTAATTCTAAGTCCAAAGAATGGATGAATCATCCTATAGGACGACAACCCTTAAAAGATCGAAGAATGGACGAATAAAAAGCCAAGTCCACAAGACTGGACAGATCGTCCCAATAAAATAAAAAGAGAATGGACGAAGCACATAAACTGAACAGAGTCCATCTAATAGCATTAAATATACTTAAAATAAAATGACTGCATTTCACAAAAATAAAATAAAGGTCGACTGACCTTGCAGAGTTTAACAAACGTATAAAGAAAAAACCCCAGACAGGTAATGTTCAAAAACCCCAAAAACATTACGGGGCGTTAGAAATTGTTCTACACTTCAAAAAAAAAAAAAAAAAACTAAGTTATTACAAATCTTCCACAGGAGCCTCTCTCTCTTCGACATGACGGTCCTGGTCATCCTTAGCTTGGCTTTCGGCAACAGTCTGGTCTGTGGGAGCTTCACGGACAGGAAGGTTCTCGTCAAAGAAAGCGTCTGTATCTTCTAACTGGACGGGTTGAACAAATGTTGGCTCAAGGGCAGTGATAGCGACGGCCGACAGGTCCACCTCCGGGTGCAAAGTCTTCACCTGACAAATGGCATCGTCAAAACTGTTTATATATGCAAGACTCAGTTTCGTGATAAGGGCGTCGGAGTCACGATACTTGTGTATCGCGACCTCCTTCGTCGGATGGACCTCATTGTCTTTTTCCTCCAAAGCTTTCTTCAGACGGTCCGTCAGCTTGATACATTCGTTCCGAGCCGTCTCAGCCATCTTAAGTTTCTGCTCCTGGACGACCTTCCAGGCCTTAAGCTTAAGCAGCTTGTCCTCCAGCACCTTGGCTTTCTCACGTACACGGCCAATGGTCGTCTTATGGTTGAGACACCGTCCCATCATGCCTTTCATCGTGATCATGGCCTGAAAAGCAACAAAAAACATAAGTAAAATATCAAAGGCAAAAAGAAAAGAGGTGAAAGGACGGACCATATGACGCCGGATGAGTTACCTGTGCAATATTGAAGAGGCCCGTCTCTTCCATCACCTCCGTCGAGTGGTTCCCCAGGTCCTCGTAGTCGTCAGTAGTAATAATGGATGACAGCCTCTCAAGAGCATACTTGGAGTCCTCACGGAGTAGGACGAGGGGCTTCTTCTAGTTACCGGACGGACCCGTCATTAGGCCCTTACCAGCCCCATGCCTAATAGGGGTGACCGTTTTATTCCCCCCAGCCATCAAGCCAACGACGGGCTCTAGGGAAACTTTGGGCTGTTTGGGTGCACGGTCACCCTTCACGGGCTATTTCCTCTTAAGAGTTTGTTTGCTAGAGCTCGTCCCCATAGGGTCCGTTCCAGCCTCTTTGTTTTTGGCAGCTTGAAGTCTAATAAATGCTCGCCTTTTAGCGTCCCCCATCTCTAAAAGAGGTAGAAGGTTAAAAAAAAAAAAAAAAAAAAAAAGATCAAGGAGGAGCGACGGACTTACGTTGACAGGTGTGCTTCTCGTACTTAAGTGCCACTTGGGTTGGCTCGGGCCCGTCGCAATACCAGTGAATGGTGTTGAGACTGACGAGCTTAGCCCAGGTCCGTTCCTCAGGTTTTGTCTTTGCAAAAATTTTCTCAAGGAAGCTGAATTCCTCGAGTGTGATTTGTGGACACCATCGAACTATGCCAAAGAAGACAGATGTTAAAAAACGCAATAAATATTAAAGAAACTAAACTTAATCGTTTTTACACGATGGGCCATACCAGATGGGTTTAAAACGCCCTAAACTGTGTCGACAGGCATGTAATCCGTTTCCCCTGGATGACACATCCAACTGTCTCCCTCGACGAAGAAATAACGGCTCTTCCAGTCTCTGTTTAAGTCTAGGGTTTCATATATCACTTTTAGAACGGGGCTCCTAGGGACGAAGCTATACATTCCCCTTGATTTATCTATCTCGTCTGGACGGTAGTAGTGAAGGAACTCCCTTATCGTAAGCCTTCTTCTACCGTTCGACATAGCTCCGTACAGGACCTCCATTACTATAAAGACCCTCCAAGTGTTAAGAGATACCTGGCTGACAGATAAACCTAGGTATTTAAGGAGTTCACGATGAAGAGAATTTAGAGGGAACCTTAGGCCCTCCTTGAGCATCTGCTCATACACCCCTACGCCGTCCACTCCTTTATAATAGCATTTTTCTGACATATAGGGCAGATGGAGTGGGATGTGATCTGGGATTTTGTAACGGGCCCTAAGGGTATTAAAGTGAGGTTCTTTAATGGTAGATGTAAAGGCGTGCACCGTCCACTCTAGAAGCATGATGAACTCCCTAAGTCCATCAGCTCCCATGACGGATCTAACTATTGGCTCTTCGTCATCAACTGAACCCTCCTCTATTTCAATTATCTCCATATCCTCATTTGTTGAGGATGAGGAGGATGAAGACGGACTACTCTCCTCGCTTAGAGCATCTTGGTCTTTGGGACCTGACGGGTATACCTCTTCGTAGTCCGCCCCGTCACAGACGACCGACTGGTTACTTGACGCACTAGACATGGCCTACATGTAATGACAAAACCTAAGACTCTGACAGGTTTGGAAAGAGTGATGGGGGCATAAAGTCTAAAAAATACATAGCATTAAAAAGTAAATAAAAATTAAAAAAAGGACGGATAGAGGATTGCTTACCAAAATTTCGAAATGAGCAAAAGGTTGCAGATGACGGGTATAAGAGTGAATGGAGTATTCTCTGACAGGTATGACGGACTCGCTCTGACTATTTTTCAGTAAAAAGTAGAAAAATGAGAGGTGGAGGGGTCGATATTTATAGAAGATGTGCACGGAAGACGAAGTGACACCTCGTTCTAAAACAACGACCATTGAAGGGGTGACACTTGGCATGGATCATAAATGTGTTACTTCTAGCCTGTCAGTATACAGAGATATGTTCACAGTGCTAGGTATCATAGTCAATTGATCGAGCTTTTAAAACCGTCACCCCACGGGTTCGTCTGCTTAGTTATGACGGACCCATCGGGTGAGGGGGCAACTGAAAGGGAAAAAAATATATACGGCTACGATACCTAGTGTGACAGGACGAGCTAATTATGGTTCATGGGCTGAAAGGTAGACGAGCCTGTTATGTGCAAAGCCTGTTGAGGACGGATCCGGAGTGGATAGATGACAGAGGAACGGATTGGTCGGCCATGGGCCTGCTGAACCTCTTAATGGGAATACTTGTGGCCCATTCTCAGAAAGCCTTAAACAAAATCCTAGTGCAAAGTGGATTCTAGAGTTTACGTATATTGGTGAAGATCTTCCCTATAAGGAAAAGACTTGTCCACCACGTTTTGGACTCTTAAAGATGATTTCTACAAGGAAAGGACTTTAACTCCAAGTAAAAGAATGCAACTTTTGACTACTATAAAAACTTCAATACCCTCACAAATCAAGGTACGCATAATTTACCCTCTCTAGCACTCTAGAGTTGTGAGAATATTTCTGACTTAACCTTCGGAGGGTATTTGGCAGACACCACACTAGTGCTCTCTGTAGATTTTTTTTTCTCTTCTTTATTGCGCAGGTGATTTTTGGAGCTTGTGAGCGACGTGTAATTCATTGGTGATTTTTCAACATGTCAAACCATCATCTACCTTCAGCCTAGGCTCTCGCCACCGTTATATTCCACCTGAAACACTACCAGTAGAGGTATTATTAAACAACAAAAAATGATATCAAATATGGTTTAGCTTTTGTTATTTTAGGTTAATTGTTATTAATTTAGGTATTTAGGTTATTGGTTTTGAAGGAGGTTGAGTGATGAAGAAAAGAAGGGCACCATCGAAGATATCTAAAACCCATTTTAGCTCAGATCTGACAGCCAGTAAAGGTATTCCCTCTCTCTATTTCTCTTGCCTTCGTTTTCTTTATTTAGCGGTTGGATTTACGACCATGGAAGGTATTCTCTTTCTTTGTATTATTCTGCTCTTTTTTCATTTGTTTAAATTTTGTTTGGTTGCCGAGAAATAAGGAGTTTTCTTTTGCTTAAATGTTGTCTGGTTGTCGATAAAACATGATGAAAAAAATTGAGCGTTTATATTTTTTTGCTTGGGTCATATTAGCTTTCTTCTATTGGTTGAAGTCTGGTTGGCTGGTTCCCGAGAAAACAGATAAGAGAAATGGGGATTTTTTATTTTATTTTTATTTTTTGGGTTTTTGAAGTTCTTTTTGCAATGTCTGATTTCTGCTTTTCGTTTGTATAAATTTTATTTGCTGCATTATATATTGGTAATGGTAGTTGTAGTATGTATACGGACATATAGAGGTTTTGCCAATAATTTGTTTTAATATGTTTGGACACGGGTTTGCACTTTGCACTAAAGTTATTGTTTGATATGTTACCAAGGAATTCTGTTTACCTACGGCATTTTTCGAGATAAGGTCCAATAGTGTGTGTGTGTATATATATATATATATATATTCAAGTATCTTCTAACTCTCTGGCTAATAATCCACACTTGACCCTTTCCCATGCTACTTATGTTCAAATTCCAAAGTCAAGAGCTTTTCTTTTTTGATAAGTAAAGTCGATCAAAGGCTTTTCTTCTTGTGGTGCACCAAAATGTGTTTGTAAGGTTTCAAGTGACAGGTAAACTTTTCAAAGATTTGAATAAACTTTGAGAACACCCTAACCCCAATAAATAGCAAAAAGAAGGAAAAAAAAAAATTTGTTTAACCCTTCTAGCTGATCAGTGGTTATTGTTTCCTTGCCACTATAGACTTTTGCATCCACTTAACTAATTAGATAGAGTTCTGATAGCTTAGCTTCATGGATTTAGATCAACAAATAAAGACTCTCATGGTCCTTATCAGTCTATTTCAAAATTTGGTCTTTCAACATCTCTTCATTATTGTTGAAATCAAGCAACATCTTGGACATGCAAAAATTCATGAAAAAGTACCATGCAATCCTGGCTAGTATCAAATAGATAGTTTTACCATCTATTTCCGTTTAACTATAGGAAACACATAACAACCAGCTCCGGTAACCCTTGAACCTTAAATGTAAATGGTCTCTTCATTGTTTATACCATATAACCGTTCAAATGACTGCATAGGAAAACAAAATGAAAATTGCTTTAATTATAAATGTACAAATGACCTTATTACCCTATCTAACTTCTCTCATTATCTTCAAAAGTATCTAATCTAAATTCTTAACCACGTTCAATTTTATGCTTAAACCTAATGTTTTTATTATACTAACAATTTATGGGCTTTACATCATATTGTGCAGAATCAAGAGCCAAATAAAGTACCTCAAGAAATTCAAAACTTTATTGGAAAATCTTATACATTCCAAATAAAAGTTGATGATTACAATGTCAAAGAGGGATGGGAAGTTTACACTGTCATGAGTGTCTTTAAATCTAAGTCTAACAAACACTCAGAAAATATTGTTGCTGGCAACATTCAGATTAAACCATCAGAAACACTGTTCGGCCATCACCAAACTATTGCAAACAATTCTATTGCTACTTTAGATATTAAATTACTTACAAGCTTGAAGGATGTAACTGATGACAACCTAATAGATGATGTCTTTGGAAATACACAATTGGTAAGAAGACAAAAACTCATTATTAATTGCTTGATCATAACCTTTCTTACTAATAATGTTTTTTTGCTATCCTTATTAGAAATTTAAACATTGATGCACAATGAACAATGAATCTGAAAAATGTATTCTCCCCTTACTGTGCAGAAGATCTTACAAAAAAAAGAACCTCCTAGCAAAACGTCTAACAACAACACAAGCAGCTCCCAGAATAAGAAGAAGTGATTGCATATCATATGTCCTAATAATTTTACTTCTATTATGTAATACATATGGAAAAATTAAACTTGTGCATTAAGTTGTGCATTTATATAAACTGAGTTACTATAACTTAACAATGGTGGTGGATTTTGTTTTGATTATGATTTGGAGAGACTTGGAATGGTGCACTGGTAGACTAGGAATGGTTCACTAGTTGTTTAGCATTGAATGTGTTTGTGTTTGCTATGTATTGGATAGCTTCTTATAAGTTGCTTGAACTCCACAGAATTTCAGCTGTACCATTTCATGATGCATTATGATTGTTTACATTTCAGTTGATTTTATATCACATATAGAAGAAACTTTTTACTATAATTAATCTCTACTTTGTTTTAATTGGAATTCTTACAATACAAATATGTAAGTACATATATGTAATAGCAGGTACATCATTCAATGTCTTCTTGTATTTCTTCAGATATTCATCTTTTATGTACTGCATATCAATCTCAGTCCTTATAACAATTACCCTTATATGGGTGGTGTCATCAGTCCCCAAACCCTTCATAGCCTTATGCAGCACCTGCAAAATTTCAGAGGTGTTAGGATGCATCCATATCATTTTTATGACAATCATAAAAATGGTATATAGGTCCTTCAGTACCATAATCCCACATCAGTAAAAGCATATCTGAACCTGTTGTTCAGAAAAACTAGAGATATGGTCCATATGGAAACAGAAAGAACAGAAAACATGTGAAAGCTTTGGCATACCTCATTATTTTAGGGTGCTGGAATGCCTTCAAAAACCAAACTAATTTCCATTGGTTTTTACATTAGAATGGATTTTTTTTTTTTCAATTAAGGAAATCATTCCAGACTACCATTCTTCAAATTTAGAGTAGTTAACAGTACTAAAATCATCCAACATAAAGGGATACACGTGTACTAGATAACTCTACTATTGCCTCTTTTATTTTCCACAAAATGATCTGTACTGCAATGATAAAACCTGAATAGTAAAAAGTACTATTTACGTTGCCTTCTTAGCATGAAACTACCAGTTTATGAAATTACTATTATGATAAACTTATACCACTCCTAAAGCATGAAGTGCAAAACCCCAAAGGCAAGAAGCATTCAATGAAGCGCACATCAAGTGTGCGCTTTTGGCCCTTTTTGGAAAATCCCAAAGCCCAAAAAGTGTGCTATTATTTCTTTCTTTCATATTTTTCCCATAAACCCTTTCAATTAGTCACTACATTTTCATATTTTAGTGCTTGATGATCTCTGACTTTTGATCATATTTTGGTTAAGCCACGTACTTCGTTTCGATCATTGCTATTATAGCTATATTCCTCTTTGACATTGTAATCATCAACTTTTATTTGGAATGTATAAGATTTTCTAAGAAAGTTTTGAATTTCTTGAGGTACTTTATTTGGCTCTTGATTATGCACAATATGATGTAAAGCCCATAAGTTGTTAGTATAATAAAAACATTAGGTTTAAGCATAAAATTGAAAGTGGTTAAGAATTTAGATTAGATACACTTTTGAAGATAATGAGAGAAGTTAGAATGTGTAATAAGGTCATTTGTACATTCAAGACTCATCAATGGTCAAACATTCCAAATTCCAATTTTCTCTCTCATTTGCAGCTCTGCAAGTCAAGTCACAACAAAGAATTCATCCATTTCAAGATTCACAAAGGGCCCCAGATGGTCCCTGCATTTTCATCACAAGGACAAAACAAAAATAAAATGATTATTATTTTACTTTCATGTATGACACTTTTGACTCCCATTTCTTATATTCAGCTCATTCCATTTATGAAGTATCAAAATTTACGCTCTTTTTATTTTTCTTTTTCTTTAAGCAAAGCTGTAATTTGGATTAGCTTATTGTTACTTTCAGCTCAACAAAGCAATTTTCAGACTAATAAAGCTTTGTTGTTATTATATAGCTTTTTAAAACTTCATTCTTTTTAAGGACAATTATTAAGTACAATTATGTTTTTGTTGACTTTATACAACTAAACCTACAATGAAAAACAAAATCCAAAACTTCCCAACGCACAAAGATGATTGATAATAGGTCACCTCCTACCAAAGAAGTTACAACAAGACGACAACATTGTGGCATTGGTAGATTGAATGTCACTTCTTGCTATAAAAAATAACCCAGCCGCTAACAACAAGCATTTGTGCCTTAAGCACACCATTAAACTTTTATAATTTGGACCCACAAATGCTTCAAAGAAGAGTGACAAAGTGGTCCTTCCAATAAAACCTTATTTTAGTAGCTCCCACTCTTCTGGTAGTAAAATTTTCCACGCCTCAAAATGGTGTTATAGCGAAGTAGCCAGATAAAATCTCCCATGTGTAATTGTCATGTAATAATCATTTTTTAATGTGTTTATAGTCATGGCAAAAGCTACGGGGATACAGGAAGTATACAAATGAAAAGACCAAATGAATAGAACCATGATGTCTCATATAGCTTTTCAACATGAGTTTCAATTAAGATTCAATGTTTTATATTTATTTTCGTTTTGGTTGATTCATTGAACTGGTTTGTCTTACATTCTTGGGATCCGCATGGTTGAGCACTTTCTAATACTGTCAATTGTTAGGGGACTGGAACAGGAGTTCAATGGACCTAATTAACCACTAACATTAACTGTAAAGTGTTAATATTAAGAGATAGAAACAATTAAATTCATTAAGAACAAACTGCAATACAAAATTCTATATGAATTTAACCACTTCACCATCAAATTCATGTATAATCATTTCAAAATTCTAAAACACATTATTATTATGTATTGTTATTAAATATGATACTATGAACCTTAAAAAAATCATTTTCTTATAAATAGTAAATCAAATGTTATAACACTATTTCCCAAAAAAAAAAATACTTTAAAAAAACTTCCTAATGACATATTGGTTGAAATCTTTTCGAAAGTGGGCAAAGATTCAGCAACACTCCTGGGAAACATTAAGTTAAGGTATAAAAAACTATTTTTTCAATTTTATCTACTTATTTATTTCACTTTATTTAATTATGCAGTCTATTAATTTAAATTTTCCCTCTTTCCTAATTAGTTGCAAACGCTTCAACAAGTTAACAGAACTGACTTCATATTTCAACCATCCAACTCTACTACATGACAAAGAAAAAATCCTAATTTTTTCATGTTATGAAGCAGAAAATCCCGATGCGCTACTGATAGTGGGAAGCTACAAATACTTTTTGAATGAAGAAGTTGTTGAAGGAAAAAAATTAATTGAAAAAACTCTTCCATGTGAAAATTTTATTGCAACTTATATTCATGGAATCATGCTACTTTGTGAGTCAAATCCTGAAGGCATTGATAACCTTTTGGAAATTTTAAATGATGAACATGGGAAGCATTGGATTCTAAAATGCCGAAAAATGCTTCGACTACTTGCTACGGGAACCACCCTGTATAAAATTCCAAACTTTCAAGCATGCCACAAAATTGGAATAGGACATTGGAATCGAGATGAACCTTATCCTTATGGTTATGAAGAATTTGTTGTTACGTGCAAAAGATGCTCAATCGACCTTGAAATGTTTAAGTTGGTGCATAGGCTACTTTAATTCTCTTTTATTTTATTTTTTTTCCCTAATTGTAGCATCACTTAAATAATAAGATGCAATCTTCTGTTTTTTAATTAATTGTTTGTTAAGCTTGGCAAAAGTATTGAGTCTACCACCCATTAGCCGAAAGCAACTCTTAGAAAGCCCCAGTTGAGCATCCACAGCCGGATTCTAAATCCCTTCTTATTTTACCATCTTAAAAAGTCACTTTTTCAATTATACAATACAATTTTACAATTCTCCAACATCCCAACTTTTATATCCCAATCCCACTCATTAAAATAATATTTTTACACAATAAATAATATTTCTCACAATTACCATTATACATTACAACACATTATTTATACATTATTTATTCTTTCTCTCTCTTTCCTTCTGGTCAGGAACCACAATTACCACCACCGCTGCACACCACCACCGCTGCCACCACCACCACCGGCAACCCAGAAACTATCGTCAACACCCAAAAAAAAAAAAAAAAAAAAAAAAAAACCCAGAGAAAATCACAACAAGAAATCACTGTGAACAAACCCAGCCACCCCAGCAAATCACAACAACAATCCCAAAACAAAAATTTGAAGAAAAACCCACCATCAACAATCCATGCCGATCTTTAATCACAACAAGAAATCACTGTGAACAAACCCAGCCACCCCAGCAAATCACAACAACAATCCCAAAACAAAAATTTGAAGAAAAACCCACCATCAACAATCCATGCCGATCTTTAAAGTGATCGGATTTGCCACTGCCGCCGAACCCCAACAAACCACCAGTCACCACCACCACGCCACACGCCCGCCGGAAAAATCCATTAAACCATAAACCAACAAACCCATTAAATCAAAAAACCAACAAACCCCATCGGAATGGAACGGATCTCCACAGCACCCACGTGATCAAAACCCCATCGGAACGGAACCCATGCGATCTCCTTCCACCGATCAAAACCCCATCTGAACCTACCCAAAATCAAAACCCACCTCGCCAAACCGATCTCCACGCACGACTCGGTCACCATGTCAACACCACCAAACGCCGATCTCTACCGCGCTAACCTCCGGCTATCACACCGATCTCAGCCGCACCACCAGCTCGCCACCACGCCGATCTAGAAATTCGATTCGGCGTGAGCTCCGATCCGGCTTGGTGATTCGGCGAGAGAGAGAGGGGATGAGAAAGAGAGAAGGAAGAGAGAGAAAAGAAAGAGATAAAATGAGAGAGGAGTGAGAAAATTGCTGGGTAAAAGCAATTAAAAAATTTTTTTTTTATACCATTTTGTGTGAGATGGTACTGTAGCAAAATCTCAATTTTTTTTTTTTGCATATGAAATATAGCCTTCCAGCTGCTGGGTGTGTTTTGGGCTTGTATGCCAAATATGCTTTGCATTTGGCATATAGCCATCCAGATGTGAATGCTCCACATAGGTGATAGGACTCCTTGGAGAATTAATGAACCAGATACTGCAGCATGCCCCAGCCTTCCTTTTATATCCCGACTAATTCTCTTGATAATTTGCTCTTCTATTAAGCATTCACCACCATAGCTCCTATTTTTCCTTTGCACAGTGTTGAAACTAAAAAATTACTTTATAAAAATTGTTGCATCTACACGGCAGCTAGGATTAAACGGTAGCATAGGTACAAAAAAAAAATGTGGTCATGTATGGTCCGCATCTAGCCAATACCACCAAAAATATATATATATATATATATATAAAATATGAGCCACGTTCATAGCCTGCTGCCTAGTACCTGTGAAAAGCAGAAGATAGAAACTAAATAAATAAATAAAAAAACTGAAAAGTAAATGGGAAAGTGGCAACACCGGAAAGTAAGGAACAAGGTTTCATGAAAGTGGGCCTGAAAAGTGGAAAAGTGGGGATGTCACAAACCAAAAAGAGGCAGTTTAAAAAGCAACGGAACAAATAAAAAGAGCAAAAAGCTGAATAGTGAGTCACGGCTCAACATGAAATTAGGAGTTGTGGAGGAAAAATTGACCTGCTCCATGATCTGATCAATTGAGAGGAAAATAAGGGAACAGCTTCTTTGGAATCTCTCTATAAACAGAGGGAGGCATGCACAAGTTAAAAAAAAAAAAAAAAAAAAAAAAAGGGGGAGAAAGCCGGGAAACACAACAATAGAGCAAGTACACAAGAAAAAAAAAGCACGGATAGAGAGAGTAACATTAAGCAGACGCATAGGTTTGTATATGGAATTTCATTAATTCCCTTTCTTCTCTACCAAAACCTCTCTTTCTCCCTCTTCCTTAAATCTGAATTTTTGTTTGGGAAATAAATAGGGTTGGGTTTCATGAGGAGTTCCTAACTCCATACATGAAGTTTTATACAAGAGTCCCTTACTCTTAAATCCTATTTGATAATTACCAAATAAAAATTCTCTCAAGTTGTGGTGTAATACCCTCATTATTGGAGTCATTTACTCTACCTATTATTGAAGTCATTGACTCTACCCATTGTTGGAGTCCTTGGCTCTACCCCATTGTTAGAGTCCTCGACTCTACTACTTCAATAGAGTCCTTGACTCTACCATTAAATTAATGGAGGCATTAACTCTTCCAAATTAATTGTGACTAATTCTTTGAGATTATTAATTAGAGTTTATAATTCTTAAAATAAAATTACCATAAAATTGGGTTGGGCAAATTTTCCAATTTCAAATACGTTCACAATAAATAAAAATTGCTTCAAAGGAGTTTTCTTTTCCTTAATCAAAATATTATTAAAATTCCTACAAAGAAACAAATGAAAGAAAGGGAAAACTACTTGGAACTTTTTAACTTCTCAAAAAGAGAATCATTAATTCAAATTCCATGAAAATGTGGTCTTTGACTTATCCTTGAGATTAAAACCAATTGTCTCACCTCAAAAGTAAAGTTAAGTCGATGTTTAATTAAATACAAAGTATTTGATTTAAATGTCCATCTTTTAAATTGGACAAAATCAGTTTGAGTATTTTGATTCTAAAACTTCAAATCAAGAACTACAAAGTGGCTTGATCCCTGCCAAGAGTACGTAGGCAACCTAAATAAATTATTAGGTGCAACCACAAATAAATAAAAACATATATTCTCTTAAACATAAAAATAAATAAACTAAGACGACATGGTTGGAATCAAAAGATCTTTCCTTGAAACAAGGGATTGTAATTAAGAGATACATTATCTTGAATGGACACTACTCACATCAATAAATCTCATACGTCAAAAGGGCTATGGGTGAAATTATGTTTGACGAATTTGACTAATTTATCAATTTTTGTAAACATAATTTGATGACGTTTGTTAAACGTAAGTTGACAATTATTGTTAAACATTGGTTAACAATTTTTGTCAACATTTTGACAACATTTGTTAAAAGTAAGTTGACAATTATTGTTAAACATTGGTTAACACACAGAGTTGCTCGAAATCCCCTACCTTTCATATTTGTGGCACCCCACTTAACAAATGAATTCCAAACACACGGAGATTTGCTACCAAACATAATCTCATGACATGCCTCCAGATTCTTCTAGTAAAGGGGCATTCAAAGAATGTTCTCTGCTTTCCACACAGTTTCTGCACAAGGACCAAGTACATTTTCCAGTCAAACCCCACTGCAGTAATCTAATTGACTATTTCTAGTTGTCAATCTGTTCCCCAAAGCCAACCATCCGATAAAGCATGTTTAGCGATGGCTTGCTGGAACCAAATTAATTTCCACCAATCCACTTCCCGTTCTTTATATCTGATCTGTTCCCAGGTTGCAACACAACCAAATCTTCCATTTTATGTAGATCCCCAAGTGTAATGAGACTGAGTTTACTCTATATTCTAACCAACTCTTCTGATCTTGCAGGGTTCCATTGCCACTCTCCCATTCTTTAAAACACAGGCATCTAATGTGCTTGCTGCATCACACGCAAGTCTGTATCCATAAGTCTGAAGTAGCACAATCAGGATGCCAGTTGTCCTGCCAAATGAAAATTTGGCGCCCATCTCCAACTTCAAATTTTAGAAGCTGCCTAGCCTTATCCCACAACTTAAGAAGTGTCCTCCATCCTCAGGTGCTATCCTGTGGAAGTTTCAGACCAAAACTTGAAAACTATATAAAGGTTTTGTATTTTTCTCAATATTTTTTTGAGCCTGACCAGCTATGGGCTTTAAATGTATACCCTTCACCGGGTTCATGCTGGTCCATCAATGTTAAAAGCTACACCCACCAAAAAGAATTTGCCAGTAACAACTAACAAGTCTTCACACGATATTAACACTAACTGAGAAGTCAAGACACCGGATGGTGAGCTCAACAGACTTGAAAGATGTAACATAAACCAGAAATGTGACAGGCCAGAACCATAGATAACAAAGCCAAAGTGCCAATTAGCCATTTACATGTAAACGTGTGAACAGATCAAAGAGTTAGGCACATGGTACATATATATATATATATATATATTTTTTTTTTTTTTTTTTTTTTGATAAGTAGGCACATGGTACATATAATTACAAACTCTAAGCAATAACTAGTCATTACAACTACATTCTCAAGCCTACAAAGTCTAAAAACATGTTCAAGGCATTCTCTGAGTCAGCCCTGAAACAGATTACAGGTTATTGGGATAGTTCAATTTAATGGCAGCATCCCCCAACCAGAGCCTCCAGGTCCTCTTAGTGCAGGGAGAACCATGCAGCAGGGTCCCAATTACAATTATTCCTAACTAGCCGATAAAAAACACCCCTGTTTTCATACTGGAGATTCAGTTAGAAGATATATCAAGGCCTTAAGCCACCTGAAAGTCAGACTGGATGTTATTATCAGGGTGTCACGCCAGTCACACCTTACCTTGAGAGGTTACTAGGTTAGAAGTTTGATACAGTCAACAGATACAAGCAACCAGAATATTATCAGTTTTTGGACTTTGGCATGTCACCCACGCTGTTAGAGGAGCTCTCTTGATGACCTTGGGATGAAGAATACCTGCTTGAAGAGCTAATTTCAGTAGCACTTCTTTCCTTCCTCTGTGATTGCTTGCCCTTCCTTCCTTCAGAAGACAAATCCTGCATCAACAAACTCGGTCATCTTCAATTTACAAGCATTTCCACAAGCACTGAATTTAAATCTTTAAAATTGACCTGCTGCACTGATGATCCAGGCATCTTCAGTTCAAGTTCTGTTGCCACATCATTAGAATCATCACATCTTTCCACATTGCTACCCCTTTGATGATCTGATGACTTGCTTTTGGAATCTTGTTTGCTTGAAATCTGCGAAGTGGATGCATATTGGGCCGATGGCTGCTCCACTGGAGGGTTGGGAGGAGTTGGATAAGGGATGAAAGTTGAACAGGGATTAGCAATGCCACCAGTAGTGTGATTTCCGAAGAAGGGAAATGGCTGCAGAGATGGGTGCATAGGGATTGGGCCCGAAGGGACAGGTACTGGAACTGGATATGAGTATGGTGGACCCATAACAACAGAAGGATCCATGGCAGCCCATGGGAACATAACCCTGAGTCTTTGCTGATACTGAACATTTAGATTTTCAATATCAGATTTTAATGATGCCTTCTCTTCTCTAAGCTCAGTCTTCTCCTGTGTTAACTGTATATAGTGAAAGCTGATTAATAATACAAGCAAAACAATGGGCTTCAAAACCTTGAGGTAATATGGAGAGAACATCACCTCACGTGATTCTTCAGTAAGTGCTGCATATTCAACCTTTAGTCTGTTGACTTCACCAGTTAAATCCTTCAGCATTTGGATTGTGTCATTAAGGATGGTTGCTTTGTCATTCTTGGGCCTATCTGGATCTGCATTTTGATTGTAACATGTAAAAAGTCGTATCCAGTGCACAAAACTACCACTTTAGCGGGGTCTAGGAGAGGTGATTGGTAGGCAACCTTACTCCCTCCCTTTGTTTTTAGTAACAAGTAAATGTCCAAATGTGCAGCAAACTTGTCATCACCACAAGAAGAAGTCCAGTGAATAACTAAGATCACGATCACAATTATGATTCATGTTTTTTTTTTCTTTTCTTTTTGGGTAAGTATATTTATGTTTCTTTTCAAACTAGATAATTATTTAAAGCAAACAACATGTTATGACAGCCAAGTTAATACAAAAGCTCTCAAGCTCTCAGAGAAAGTGTACATATATGTACACACATCCTACCTAGAGTGAATATTTATTTCACAAACCCACAGAAAAACTACTGCACAAAATCAGTAATCACTTGTAAAATTAAATCATTACTAACAAGGAAACAACAAAACAATGGAATGATTAGTAAATAATTCACTGATTGTGATGCACATGTTCTACAACCATTTTATTAATGGTACAAACTCTGCAACAGGCTAGGACTTCAAAAAGTAGTGTAATAGTAACATTAAAATACATTCACCAATAAAAGAAGTTTTCAAATGAATATACTTGTCACATCATCTGTCAACCTGTACAAGACTTCTAGGTTGAGGATATGAAATAGCTTTCATTTTAATGAAGAAAAATAAACATAATATTATTCATAAAATTCTCAAGATTAAATCGTAAATGCAAGCACAAGGTATTTTGTCTTTATTTTGTTTCATTAAACATGCTTGCCATTTTGCGAACTCTCATTTATTGTCAGACAGAGGGAGTATTGTTTTGCCATTACTTAACCGCAGTATATGGTCTGAAAGGAGAAGAAATAATTTTTGTCCATTTGAGTTTTCAAGTGCAATTTACATCTAGTATAGCTGTAGCTTAACACCTTTTGAATGAGAATTAAATCACTCCTTTATGTTGAAAGCATGGGAGCATTGCTCTCTTTTTTGAGAGAGTAATAAGCTAATTCATAACCAAATTTCCAAGTCTAGGCAAGCAACTTCAAAATAAATTTCACTTGAATTATAGTAGCACCTTAATATATGCTCAGCCAGGAAAGAGCAAGTCAACAATGGTGTTGCTATAAACTCACACAGCAGTCCTGAAAAGTTCAAGCCTTGCAAGAGCTTACTTATTTTGTCATGACACAGCCAACACACAAAAATTTCTTACTTCTTCTACATATCTAGTAATCTTTTAAAGCTTCAGCTATTTAAATTAGCAAAATTAGAATATTCCATTCATTTGGACCATATCTAGCAAATGGTCATCATACACAAACATGCCAAGCATATCTGAGAATATGCAAACACACGCCTGCAACCACTCATTCAAATAACAACTGATTTATAAGAGACATGTTACATATATTACAAATTTTATTACCATTTAGCTATAAACTTACGTTTCCATTTCTGTTGTTGCAGAGTGTAACATGTGGGTCAATTACATGATCCGCGCACCCAAATTCATGAGGTGGGCTTATGTGTGACTTATATATATGATTTGAATTGGTTTTTTGGCATAGGCGGGATTCAAACCCGGTTCCCTTAATAGACAACAAAACACTTTACCACCAGTTAAGCTGACTGAAACCCGCTTATGTGTGACTTGACAACTCATAATCCAACTTAGTTTGATAGTAACTATTTATAGTAAAAGTTTGTAGTACCCCAAACCTTGTAACAAATAATTGGGTGGAAACTGTAGTGAAAAGACAAGGTAAAGTTACTAGAGTGTACCTAATGTGTTCCCAAGCTCGAGAAATTGCTCATTTAATCGATCCCTCCTCAGCTTTTCACGGTCAGCCTTCTGAACTTTCCTTGCAGCAATTGGATCCTTAATTTCCACATCAACACTTTGTCTGATAAACACCACCAAACAATGATTTTGTGAAATAGAAACAAATTCAAACAGAGAATATTAAAAAATTAATAATTAAAAAAAGAAGAAGGAAAAACTAAGAACCTGGGATTGGAGGGTGCAGAGGTGGAAGGGGCTAATTCTGCTGTGAAATTATTGTTGTCTGTCTTCCATTGATCCATTGAACTTATTCTTGACTCTGTCTCTTTAACACATTAACCTTAACTACCAGAGCTTAATCTGGGTCCTAGGGTTTATGCAGCTTTTTCTTGTTGGTTAGTGGTTACTGTGTGTTTCTATGAGTATCAGAGGAGAGAGAGAGAGAGAGAAACTCTGATCTGATGAGGAACTCCAAGTCAGTCAGTGAGAGAAAAGATTGAGAAACATGGCCAACAGCAAAGACAAGATTGGCTTGTGCTTTACACGAGCCACGAGTATTTGCCTCACCCACCTGGAATTTGGAATTTTCATTTTTCTAATCTCTGTCTTTAATCATTTTAACTTTCTAATCTTGTCTTTAGCATTTCTCTTGCTTAAACTTGCTCCAACCTACTTAGATTAGTTTGAAAATGGCTTGTTTTCTTTTCTGTATAAAGAAAAATAAAATAAAAATTAACATATTTTTTTAAAAAAAAATTAAGTTAAATTATTTGATTTGAAAATTGTTATTTTCGATATAAAGGAAAAGAAACTAAAAACTAACATATTTTAAAAAATTTTAAAGTTAAATTATTTGAAAAAAAAAAAAAAAAAGTAATGTGAGTTTGTAAACAGTATGTAAAATAAGCCAAAAAAAATATTATTTTTAATAAATTAAATAACTTGTTTAAATAATACATATATATATATATATATATATATATAGAGGTTTATAATTTGATAACTAACGTGTACGAAAAAAATTTAAACATTTGTAAAAATTAAAATCAAATTTAGCCTTTTTATAATACACAAATAATTTTATAAATCATCCCATAATGAAATGAGTTTGAAAAAATACTTCCAACAGAATTTATTACTCTATGCACGTCATAAAATATCACTTCATGGTGTAACGGGGAGATCCCATAAGATTGCCACACTAGATACCACCTCCTTGACCATTGTGATATGACTAGTAAACCAAAAAATGACAGACTCGTAGAAGTTAGTTATTATATCATAATTCCTAACATCTAGTGGGATACTCATCACTAATATTCGACTAATCATAGTACTGAACACTCAGGCGCGGCGCCACCTTATGGGTTATACATAATTACTTAAAATTTTATATTTATTTATCTTTAAAAAAAAAATTTGGGAACACTTGAATTTTTTTTTTATGCCAATAAAATTAAAATTTGGTCCATAATTTTAATAACTTAACAATATATTAGAGTCTTTCAAACAAAAAGAACCACATGCTTTTATATTCTTTTAAACCTATACAACGGCTTTACTTTTAGTTTTTTCTTTACCGAACACGCTGTTATTATATGACTATTTTCCTCAAAAACATTATAATATATATTATACAATTAATTGGTCAAAGTTATATAAATTTAGCTTTTATCATTGTATAAATACTTTTCTTTTTTCTTTTTTCGATAATTTTGATTAAAAAAATAGTAGTTTTAGTTAATTAAGTGAATAAACTTAAAAAGTTACTTAATTTTTATATAACATCAATTAATTCATTATATATATATATATATATATATAATAAACTTTTTATTTTTATGATTATAATTAAATATGTGATTATCCATTCTAAGAAAATTTGATTAAATTTACACGAAAAGTATCACTAAATATTATGTTTTTACATTTTGCTATCATATTATTAGTAATAAACTTATTATATTTTTATTTATATAATTTAAAATTTTACTAATTTTAGGCGAAAAACACATTTTAGTCCCTACATTTTCAAGCGATTCCTATTTTAGTCCCTACATTTTATTTTTACCGCTTTTAATCCCTATCCTGAAAAATGGTTCCATTTTGGTCCCTGTCGTTACATCATAAACAGATATTGCTGATGTAGGGGCTCCTTTTTCGGAGGTGGGCCCCCGACAATGAATTTGTAGAGAGTGGGGCAAAGGGTTTGGCTCCGGCCGGCCCCTCGCCGGTCTTCTTCGGACTTCTCGTTATTTGCTCTACGCCTGGGGCTGCTCCTCGGCTGGGATCCGAAGAGGCCCCTCTTCACCAGGGGGTTCTCTGCCTTATATACCTTCTTTAGCTCGATCCTGGCCTTACAGCTGTTGGTCATCCGGGCTAATGGTTCAGGACTTGTCCCATCAGACAGGTTCTTTCCCATACTGAGGGTTGCTACCTCCAACGTTTCTCAGTGAAAGGTCTTGTCATCATTAATGGAACCTAGAGGGCCAGGCAGAATCTTTAAGTGTGGATGTGACCACCTACACTGGGTCTGCCCCCTACCTAGATTAGACTAGGTGTGCCGAGGAAGGGTGTGTCCTCGGCTTGGGCCTTGGAAGAACTAAAACCTTTAAGCCGACCATCTGGGGAGATCGCCCTTCTCGGCTTGGGCCCTGGGCCAGCCTAAAGGTGGGCCGGGGGTTCTGGGCCCTCGGCCCCCACAATAGCCCCTCAAAACCCTGCTGCACGTATCCTCGGACGGGGAGGAGGGTTTTGCAAACCTCAGCCCCTATGGTCCGGAAGGCCTTCAGTTGGCTGGTTCTTCCTTGAGTGGTTGGATCGACCCTTAGGCTCTTCAGTAGGCAGTTAGTTTCTTCACGGGAATAGGTCTTCGGACCGAGCAGTACCTTGGCTCCGTCGTAAATAGATAGCTCCTCGTAGGCTTGAATCCGAGGACCATGCAAGTTCTAGGTACAATTGCTGCCATCGTTTCCAAGTGGCTAGCTCCCCTTAGGCTTGAGTCCGTAAACCATGCAAGACCTAGGTACAGTTGCTGCCTTAAGTACGAGTGGCCAGCTCCCCGTAGGCTTGAGTCCGAGGACCATGCAAGACCTAGGTACAGTTGCTGCCTTAAGTACGAGTGGCCAGCTCCCCGTAGGCTTGAGTCCGAGGACCATGCAAGACCTAGGTACAATTGCTGCCATCGTTTCCAAGTGGCTAGCTCCCCTTAGGCTTGAGTCCGTAGACCATGCAAGACCTAGGTACAGTTGCTGCCTTAAGTACGAGTGGCCAGCTCCCTGTAGGCTTGAGTCCGAGGACCATGCAAGACCTAGGTACAATTGCTGCCATCGTTTCCAAGTGGCTAGCTCCCCATAGGCTTGAGTCCGTAGACCATGCAAGACCTAGGTACAGTTGCTGCCTTAAGTACGAGTGGCCAGCTCCCGGTAGGCTTGAGTCCGAGGACCATGCAAGACCTAGGTACAATTGCTGCCATCGTTTCCAAGTGGCTAGCTCCCCTTAGGCTTGAGTCCGTAGACCATGCAAGACCTAGGTACAGTTGCTGCCTTAAGTACGAGTGGCCAGCTCCCCGTAGGCTTGAGTCCGAGGACCATGCAAGACCTAGGTACAATTGCTGCCATCGTTTCCAAGTGGCTAGCTCCCCTTAGGCTTGAGTCCGTAGACCATGCAAGACCTAGGTACAGTTGCTGTCTTAAGTACGAGTGGCCAGCTCCCCGTAGGCTTGAGTCCGAGGACCATGCAAGACCTAGGTACAATTGCTGCCATCGTTTCCAAGTGGCTAGCTCCCCATAGGCTTGAGTCCGTAGACCATGCAAGACCTAGGTACAGTTGCTGCCTTAAGTACGAGTGGCCAGCTCCCCGTAGGCTTGAGTCCGAGGACCATGCAAGACCTAGGTACAATTGCTGCCATCGTTTCCAAGTGGGCCCCGAGCATGAGGACACAGTGTTCACCTCTTTGGGCAACTCAGTCTTACGTCGGGTAAAAGTCCATCCCCCTAGCCCTTTGCAGGACGCTGGAGCGAGAGTCATTGTACCACTACTGCACAGTTGCCTCCAATAGGAGTTTGTCCTCGGATCCGAGGACTTTGTTTTTTGGTGTGAGGACGTCCACGGGTCTTTTCCTGTGAGTTGTTTTTCCTCGGGTCGGATTGTGACTTCGCACGTGGGGCTGATCTTGCGTTCCTCATCTTTCTGGTTTACGAGGCGTCGCTTGGCCTTCCGCGCTCCCTGTTTGACGCTTCGGTGCCCGTAACGCGCCTCCATTAATGCCTTCGTGAATTAACATGCATCAGGCAACTGGCAATCCCCTTGGAATTGGGTGGGAATTAATTCCCTTTGACAACTCCCCCTTCGAATTCTGCGCGGTTCAACTCTCACTGGTTTTCGCCCTCCATAAAAGGCGTTCTGGGGGGAGTGTTTCTCCTCATCCCATGAATTCTCCCCCGCAAACAGACGTATACACTTTCACCTTCTTGAGCCCTTTTGATATCGCCACCAGGGTTGTGATCGCAGTTAGGAGACCTGGAGTTAAGCGCCGCCGTGGCCGCAGCCCTCACTGGGCTGCCGGCGCGGCAGAGTTTAGGCGTAACACTGGCCGAGTCTCGCATGGTGGCCAGGGGGGACGTCGTTGAAGTACCTAACGTCTTTCCCCAGAGCGCACCTCCGACGAAGGGGGCACGCGAACTCTCGTCATGGCTGGTGCCCGAGTATTGCCGTCTCCGATAGTCAATGCTCGTGCAGTTCGGAGAGGGTCGAGGAAGCATCATAAGGGAGGGTGTTCCGGGGTCTAGGGGCTCCTCACTTTGTTCAAGCTTTGGTTTGAAGGTGAGCCAGCCCCTAGCCCCCCTTCCCGTGCTTTTACTGTCAAGTTCTCCCATTCTCTTAACGCCAATAAAAGCACGGGTTAACACTTCCCTCATTCCTGATATTAATTCTTTGCGAGCCTCTTGCCCGGCTAGTTCCAACACCGGTCTGCCTGGGCCTCTGATTGTAGGATTAGTAGGTAGGAATTTTTGTAAAACATGCCTGTCTGAGCCTCTGATTGTATTTGTAGCTTTTCTTTTATGAAATAATGAGGATTGTTGTACTTGTAATCTTTTGTAATCTTTTCTGAAATAATAAAGGACTTTTCTTTTACTTGTTGTTGAGTTTTCTTTTCGCACTGCCATTCTTTTCTTCTTCTTTTCTTTTTCTTTCTCTTTTTTTTGCACCGCCAACTTCTGAGTAATAACTGCCTTAGAACGATCGCCGGTTGCGCCGGCCGGCACACTAACCCTTCCCACAGACGGCGCCAATTGTAGGGGCTCCTTTTTCGGAGGTGGGCCCCCGACAATGAATTTGTAGAGAGTGGGGCAAAGGGTTTGGCTCCGGCCGGCCCCTCGCCGGTCTTCTTCGGACTTCTCGTTATTTGCTCTACACCTGGGGTTGCTCCTCGACTGGGATCCGAGGAGGCCCCTCTTCACCAGGGGGTTCTCTACCTTATATACCCTCTTTAGCTCGATCCTGGCCTTACAGCTGTTGGCCATCCGGGCTAATGGTTCAGGACTTGTCCCATCAAACAGGTTCTTTCCCATACTGGGGGTTGCTGCCTCCAACGTTTCTCAGTGAAGGGTCTTGTCATCATTAATGGAACCTGGAGGGCCAGGCAAAATCGTTAAGTGTGGATGTGACCACCTACACTGGGTCTGCCCCTTACCTAGATTAGACTAGGTGTGCCGAGGAGGGGTGTGTCCTCGGCTTGGGCCTTGGAAGAACTAAAACCTTTAAGCCGACCATCTGGGGAGATCGCCCTCCTCGGCTTGGGCCCTGGGCCAGCCTAAAGGTGGGCCGGGGGTTCTGGGCCCTCGGGCCCCACAGCTGACGTGGCAAACGGAAGAATTAAAAAATATTAAAAACATTTTATTTTATTTTAAAATAAAATAAAATTTTAGTTATCAATAATTTTAAAATAAAAATATTAAAAATTTTAGTTAAAAATAATTGTTCTTCCCTAAGAACATGGTTGCCCAGAAAAAGAAAATTTTCTGCTTATCATCATCTTCATCCTCCACCTCCCCATCCTCCTTTTCGTCCTTATCATCATCTCTCAATCTCACTCTCTCAAAACCTTCGATACCCCCTATCAACAAAAAAAAAAAAAACCTTCGATACCCACAAATTGGCAAGGCCTCCCTCTATCTTTCTCTGTTTTCTTCGCCCAGATCTCTCTTCCTTGATCACCGCCACTCAACACCACCGCCTATCCAGGCGGTGCTTCCCTCGTTTCTCACTACCAAACCCCACTGCCCTCTCTATCCTTCATCGAAACATTCCCAGATCTCGCTTCTCTCTCTGTTTTCTTTCTCTCGCTTCGATCTATTGCTAGATCTCCCTCAAATCTCTAGTTCAACCAAAGCCAAACCCCACGAGCACCACCACCATCCACGACAGGTACCATCACACCAAAGCCAAACCCATGACATCTCGGTTTACTTTGTTGGGTTTGCTTTGTTGCTATTTGTGTTTTGAATCTTTGAAGATCCTTTGTGTTTGTAGTGAGATAGTGAAAAATTGGCTGAGTAATTGTTGAAATCTTTGCGAAATAATCGGTTTTCATCTAACCTTAAGACACACATGGATGTGGTTTGTGAAAGAATTGGTTTTCATCTGAGTGAAAGAATCTTTAAAGGTCTTTGTGTTCTTCTGGTCTGGGTTTTTCAATAATCGGTTTTTTCATTTTTTTTTTCGTTTGCATTTTGTGTTCTTCTAATCTGGGTTTCTTTTTCTAGTGGAAATGAATGTGGGAGTTGTTGGGAAAGAGAGGTCGAGGGCGGTGGGGTTTGGTAGTGAGAAACGAGGGAAGCACCACTTGGATAGGCGGTGGTGTTGAGTGGCGGTGATCAAGGAAGAGAGATCTGGGCAGAGAAAACAGAGAAAGATAGAGGGAGGCCTTGCCAATTTGTGGGTATCGAAGGTTTTTTTTTTTTTTTTTTTTGATAGGGGGTATCGAAGGTTTTGAGAGAGTGAGATTGAGAGATGATGATAAGGACGAAGAGGAGGATGGGGAGGTGGAGGATGAAGATGATGATAAGCAGAAAAATTTCTTTTTCTAGGCAACCATGTTCTTAGGGAAGAACAATTATTTTTAACTAAAATTTTTAATATTTTTATTTTAAAATTATTGATAACTAAAATTTTATTTTATTTTAAAATAAAATAAAATATTTTTAATATTTTTTAATTCTGCCATTTGCCACATCAGCAATATCTGTTTATGATGTAACGGCAGGGACCAAAATGGAACTATTTTTCAGGATAGAGACTAAAAGCGGTAAAAATAAAATGTAGGGACTGAAATAAGAATCGCTTGAAAATGTAGGGACTAAAATGTGCTTTTCGCCTTAATTATATTGCTTATAACATCACCAGTTCGATCATTAGTCAAATCTCAATCCGACCAAAAAATCAGTAATTAGTCTATTTCAAGTTCTTTTACCATACTGGTTTATAAAACCATGAAAAAAACCAAAAAAAAAAAAAAAAAACTTGAACGAAAATCAAGAAAAAAATTATAATAAAACCACTAACCAAACCAAATGCCAATAGAAAAGCCTAGTACAAGATCAATCTCATATCAGACTAAGGGTCTATTTGGGATCCGTTTATTTTACTGAAATTGAAAACTTTTTGCTGAAAGTACTGTAAATAAAGATAAAAGTTAGCTGAAATAGTTCAGTGAGACCTATGAATAGTATCAAAAAGTGCAGTGGGGCCCATAAATAGTAACAAAAATAAGTTGAATAGTAAAATAAGATGGTTTTTTAAGCTAGAACCAAACGTACACTAAAACTATCACTACTCCAACACCAACACGATTACGTTTTTAATTCAACAAATATTAAAAAAAAAATCCTCACTGCCTCAGTGCCTCACAAATTCACAAGTCATTAAATAATTTAAACTAAAACTAAATCAAACCTAAAGGTTAAAAGGAAATAGGAAACTCACTTACTCTCCCCAGCCATCGTCGTCCATCCATGTTTAGCAACATTAACAACAACTACAACTGAACTCCACAAGTTTTATGTTGTAAAACTTTATGTATTTACATGTTTTTTTTTTTTTTAATTGTTGTTGTTGTTGTTGTCATCAATATATAAAATTTTCTTTTTATTAGATTGTGTAATTTCTGCTTGTTAAGGAACACCCTGAAAAAAAATTCTTAGAACTGCCGCTGTAAACACTTATTTAAATATAAAAACACAAATGTCTTCAAAAGAACTTATTTGTGCATATTAAAAATAATATCAGTAATGGGTTTATTTACAAAATAATGTTACTTTAATTACAAATTTTTATTTTTATTTATTTGGTTGAGTACTTGACATTCAGACTCTTAAGAGACTAAAAAGTATGTCTTTAAAAATTATTAAAAATAGTTAAAATCACAACAACAACGAAAAATCGAAATGGACACAAAACTAGAATCTAGGTTCAAGTACTGGATCGATACTTCAATTTTGCTTTTGAGTGTGAATGTTTAACAATTTTGCTTTTGAGTGCTAATCTTTTAAAATTACCCTAATACTTAACATTTTTTTTTTTTTTTGAATCTTCAATTCAGACTTATGATTTTTCCGACTCCTTACCTGGAAAAGTAATGTCTTGGAGAGTCCCTAACTCGTTCCAACTTGATAATTAGCCCTCTCCCCCTCCAAAAATAAAGGAGGCCTTCTCATTTGCAAGGGCAAAAATATATCACTATTTACAAAAATATATAATAATACTACTGTTCATGAAATAATTAGGAGAGAACCAATGTTTTATAACCCAAGTTCATGAAACTAGAGTTTTATGTAGAACTCGATTTCATGAAACTCGAGTTCTATTAATGGAATCCACGGTGGCACCCAGTGACATGGAATTCCAAAATTGAAAATTTCACATAGAAATCAAATTTGGGTAATACAGAACTCGAGTTTTATATAAACTTGAGTTCCACTTTAACAATGACTGTTTTGCCGGTAGCTTTCATTCTCACTCTCACTCTCACCCTCCCTCTCCTTCACAAACCATCTGTCAAACACATAACCTGCAATGTATTTCATATAGCAATTTTCCAGTCAAATAAAACATTTCTGCCATGTACAAAGAAAAAAGCCAAGCTATGACTAGGAAGTACTTACACGTACTAGGGGAAAAGAAAGCAAAGAAGGGAAAAAAAACACGTCTCATCAATTGGCCATTCGGGCTCTATATATATATAGTCAGGCCAAGCAAGCATGACCATTTATTTTACTACCGTAATTTGAGAATTTTGTTCTTCTTTGGTTAGCTTTTTCTTAGTTTGGAGCTATATGCAAAATACCGTGTCAGGTTTCCATCTAATTCTTTCACTTGTTCTCTGCGAAGTGCGGCTTTGATGGTTGAAACATGCAACACAACATCTTTATCCTGCTTTCTTTTTGAATAGTTTCTGATAAATTTATTGGGATGGGACTTTGTTTTGGTATCCGTTGCTGATCATTGAAGGGGAAAATGGGTTTTTCCCCTACTTCTTTTAGTTTTACCATATACAACAGTTGATGATAAGTTTACACAAAATTTGAGTTTATAAAACTCGAGCTTATAGAACGTAAGTTCTAATTATAGGGAACTCAAGTTTTATAAACTCGAGTTTTATGTGGGCTTTTAAATTATAAAATGCCAGATCATTGTGTGCCACTGTGGCACATTTTTATGGAACTTGATGGCCTTAAACTCGAGCTACATGTAGAATTCGAGTTTCATGAACTTGAGTTTCAAAATAATGGTATTTTTTAATATAGTTCACAGTTAGCGGTAGATTGCTGAATATTTTGGCAAATAGCGCTATTTGCCATTTTTGCCACATTTGTAAAGGACATTGAAATCTTTGAAAGAGCTTTTGGGAAAAAGGCATTAGAGCATCCACATTGATGGAGCCATATTTTTTAGCTTTTAGCAATTCAAAAAGCTACTTTATCTATTTTAACACCATACTTGACAATACACTTAGCATCAATGGTTTTATTTTAGCAACACTTCATTTAAATATCCTTTCTTTATTATTTGTTTCCAAAGGTCATATTTTCAAATAATCTTCTAGTGTAACAAGAATATTTTTGTAATCTGGACTTTTCTTATATATATATATATATGATGGGGACTCAAGTTCGAAAGGCTCGTCCATAATCAAATTGTGTCCAGAAAGCTTTGTTTAGAAAGAAGCCTAGGGAAAGCATCGTAGGTAGAAATACAACTCATTCGTAGGTAACAAAGTCATCCAATTTCAAGACAGCCGTCCATGACCCAAGGGCATGCACGACTAGAGGACACTTAGTG
The DNA here is from genome assembly GCA_030445155.1 of Quercus variabilis. Taxonomy (NCBI): domain Eukaryota; kingdom Viridiplantae; phylum Streptophyta; class Magnoliopsida; order Fagales; family Fagaceae; genus Quercus; species Quercus variabilis. The sequence goes on along the minus strand of CP129450.1, from coordinate 29,634,552 downwards.
AATTCTACGAGAACTTTTCAAAAAGGCTTCATATAATCAGACCATGATGCACTACTCCTAAAACGTGGAGAGAATTCCCCACAATTTGCTCCACGTGCCCCATTTTCTCCATTAACCACACACATCACCTATGATGGTGGTGGATTCGAACAAGTAGACTCACTACTAACTGTCTATAAAAGAAGCAAGTCCCATTCACCTAAGGTAAGTGCTACGATTCACAATTTCTCATCCTTGTATTTTAGAGAGAAAACTGACTTAACTGTCGGAGGGTCCTTAGTTGGGTTACACTAGTCACCCTTGACAGTTCCTTCTTTCTTTTCAAAATCAAAGAGCCACCACCATAGTTCGAAGTATTCCAGCCTACTAATTTTCGTGCATCATCAGTTTGCGCCGTCTGTAGAAAAAATATGAGTTAGTTAAATTTCTAAGTGTTAACTTCTTAGCTTTCTAAGACAAAAAGGCTGCATGGTTCAAACTAGGTCAATGACCACCAGTCTAGGACACTAGGAGAGTGGAAACGCCTCCAGTCACCTAAACTGTGCACCTGCATCCCCAATGACCATTCAACAACAATTATAGTCCATGGCAGCAACGATTGCAGAACTGGCACAACAGAACTAGGAGTTAACTAATGAAATTAATAGACAATGTCAACAACGATGTGGTGAAGAAGGAGGCTAGAATTCAGAGAATGACCGGATTGAGAATAATGCTAAAGGAGATTAGTCTAGAGGTACCGTTACTCGTAGGGTACCACATTTGAAAAGGGAGATGGACATGATAAAAAGAGCCATGGAAAAGATGAAGGATTCCATGAGGAGAGCAAATCATGTGGATAACCTTGTCCACAAGACTGATTCCCCCTTCATTGCGTCCATCATGAGCCATCCTTGCCTTCGAAATTCAAAATGCCTACCCTGGACTCATATGATGGGACATATGATCCTTGTGATCACATTGCTATGTTCAAGACAACCATGCATCTCCAAGGTGTTCCAGACAAAATCACATTGAAAGGCCTGGTTAGAGTATGGTTTGGTAAGCTACTACCAATCACCATAACTTTGTTCCAAGAGTTAAGTTGTTTGTCAACAACTTTGTAGGGGGACAAGGACAGAAGCGTTCCTCGTCCAGCCTGTTAAACATAGAACAAGGAGAAAACAAAAGCTTGTGCACTTTCATTAGCCATTTTTACAGAGAAGCCCTATTGGTGGAAGAGATGGATGACAAGATCCTATTAGTAGTTTTCTACAATAGTGTCAATTCAGACTTGTTTATCCATAAGCTGTATGACCAAAAAGCTGCAGACGATGGCTGAATTGATACATTCAGCCCAAAATTTCATGAACGCAGAAGATGGCTATATACACCATCCAGAGCAAGGTCCTCGTCCAAAGAAAGCCAAAGTAGGGGAGAAAAGGGATCGCGACGGCAAGAAGGCAGGGTCATCCTTGGAAGGATACTCTAACTACACTCCCTTGAATACTTCGCTTGATCAAGTGTTAATGCAGATCAAAGATGATCCATCCTTGAAGTGGCTCGAGAGGATGAAAGGAGATTCTTGCAAGTGGAACAAAAGCAAGTATTGTTGCTTTCACTGTGACCATGGACATGATACGGATGAATGTTATGACTTGAAACAGTAGATTGAAACTCTCACTAAGCAGGGAAAGTTTAAAAAATATTTCTTGGGCGAGACCATAAGGACGAGAGATAGCCAATGAAGGGCAAAGTAGAAGAGCCAGCGCATCAACCGCTTGGAGAAATAAGGATTATTGTAGGGGGTACATCAACAGGAAGCTCATTTAAAGCCAAGAAGACCTAACTGCAAGAAGTCTAGAATGTTCAAATATCTGGACGACCACCAAGGATGATTAGAGAAGATGGACCAACTATTATTTTCATAAACGAAGATGCAAGACAACTGCATCATCCTCGTGATGATGCAATTGTCATTACTTTAGCGATTGCAAATTATACAACTAGAAAGGTGTTAATAGACAATGAGAGTTCAGCAGACATCCTCGACTATCCAGCCTTCCAGCAAATGAGGATTAACAAGGAATTACTTTTATCCAGGGAATGTGCCTTTGATTGGGTTTGGAGGAATGAAGGTTCTACTAGTAGGCACCACCTCCTTACCAGTCATGGTTGGCTCTTATCCATGGCAAATCAATAAGAAAATAAATTTCCTTGTTGTAAACTATTCGTCCTCGCATAATGCCATTATTAGATAACCAACTTTGAATAGTTGGAGGGCTGCAATTTCCACCTACCACTTGTCTGTCAAGCTCCTAATGGAGTATGGTATTGGAGAAGTACAAAGAGATCAATTAGCTGCTAAAGAATGTTACTTAATAATGTTAGCTATGGACAAGCAGATGTAGACAATGAACATTGAAGAAAGAAGAACATTGGTTGAGCCAATTGAGGTATTGGAAGATGTACCGTTGGACGAGTCCAATTCAGGGAAGTTTACTAGGATTGGGTCTAGTATAGGGGAGAAGACGAAGTAGGATCTCATTGGATTCCTCAAAAAGAGCACAGATGTTTTTGCTTGAAGCCACGAAGACATGTCTGGAATTGACCTAAGTGTGATTACTCATCATTTAAACGTGTCCCTATCTTACAAGCTCGTCCGTCAGAAGAAGAGAGTGTTTGTCCCATAATGAGATAATGTCATCAAAGAAGAAGTTCATAAGTTAGTCACTGCAGAGTTCGTCTGTGAAGTTTACTACCCTGATTGGCTAGCTAATGTAGTGATAGTAAAAAAGGCTAATGACAAATGGAGGATGTGTGTAGATTTCATAGATTTAAACAAGGCATGCTCAAATGATAGCTACCATCTTCCACACATTGATTAGTTAGTGGATTCAATAGCTGGACACTAGCTACTAAGTTTCGTGGGTGCATTCTCAAGGTACAACCAGATTAAGATGGATGAGGCAAATTGGGAGAAAACATGCTTCATCACAAACCAAGGTTTGTTTTGTAATAAAGTGATACCACTTGGTTTGAAAAATGTAGGAGCTATCTACTAGAGGCTAGTCAACCATATGTTTCGTTCACAAATTTGGAGAAATGTTGAAATGTATGTGGATGACATGCTAATCAAGAGCGCAAGGGAGACGCAGCATCTGGACAACCTTCAAGAAACCTTTGATACACTTAGGTGATATAAGATAAAGCTGAATTCCATGGTTTTATGGTTTCACAAAGAGGGATTGAAGCGAACCCTAATAAAATCCAAGCGATTCTGAACATGGAGCCTCTGAAGAGTATCAAGGATGTCCAGAGCCTCACTGGATGAGTAGCTACACTTAACAGGTTTGTTTTCGAAAGCTACTGATGTTTACTATTTTTCAAAGTATTAAGGAAGGCATTTGAATAGATGGACAAGTGCCAACAAGCATTTGAAGACTTGAAGGCCTATCTCGCTTAAACTCTGTTGTTAAGCTCGTCTAAACCAGGAGGAGAGTTGTATCTCTACCTAGTAGTGTCCCCTCATGCAAGGAGTTCGGCCTTGATCAAAGAAGAGGGAAAGGTACAAAAACCCGTTTACTACACCAGCAAAACTTTAAGGGGAGCTGAAGGACAATATCTACCCACGAAAAAGATTGCATTTTCATTAGTGGCAGCAGCAAGGAAGCTTAGACCTTATTTTCAAGTTCATGTAATCAACATCCTGACAGATCACCCGCTAAGAAAGGCCATGATCAAGTTAGAGGTTGCTCGATTACTAATCTAGTGGGCAATAGAACTTAGTAAGTTTGACATGCGGTACAGACCAAGAGAGGCAATAAAAGCTCAAGTCTTGGCGGACTTTATTATCGAATTTACTCTTGCTAGTAAGCAAAATGAAGACCAGGGGGCAAAGCAATGGGTCGTCCATGTGGATGGTTCATCCACACAGCATGCAGGCGGAATTGTGATAGTTTTACGGTCACCAAAAGGGGACCATCTTGAGTATGCAGTCCATCTACAGTTCCAAATAACCAATAATGAAGCTGAATATGAAACCCTACTTGAGGGCTTGGAGTTAGCTAAATCACTTGGAGCAAATTCAGTCCTCGTCTATGGAGACTCACAGTTAGTGATAGGCCAAGTAAATGGAACATGTGAAGCTAAGGAAGAATGGATGAAGAAGTACTTGGGTAAAGTTAAGCAATGCATCAAAAGCTTCACAACAACTCAATTTCAACAGATACCAAGGGAGGATAATGTGTAAGCTGATGTCCTAAATGAGACGGCATCTGCAGACAAAATGGTGAGTGATTAAATTAAAGTCCAATACATCCCAAGTATTGACATTCTAAAAGTACATCAGATAGATAGAGTAGCCAACTGGACCACTCCAATCGTGTCTTATCTTAAAAATGGGCTCCTCCTAGAGGATAAAGAAGAAGTAAGAAAGTTAAGGGTGAGGGAGGTTCGTCCTTAGGGACAAGGTGTTGTACAAGAGGGGTTTTTCTTAACCCTAGTTAAGATGTTTGATTCTGGACGAGTTTCATTACATCCTGAGAGATGTCCATGAAGGAGCATGTGGAAACCACTCGAGGGCTATGTCCTTCATTCATAAGATAGTCCGCGTTGGATACTATTGGCCGTCCATGCAAGCAGATGCCAAAGCCTATGTCAAAACATATGACAAATGTCAATGCTACAGTAACATACCCAAATGACTATCAGAGTACCTCACCCTAATGGTAGCCCCTTGGCCCTATGCTCAATTGGGGTTGGACATCCTTGGTCCCTTTCCCATGGGAATGAAGCAAATGAAGTTTTTGGTGATAGGGATTGATTATTTTACTAAATGGGTGGAAGCAGAGCCATTGGCAAAGATTACCGAGTAAAACGTCAAAAGCTTCATCTAGAAGAACAATATCTTCCATTTTGGAATCCCTAGGGTGCTTGTCTCAGACAACAAATGCTAGTTTGACAATACACCCTTCAGAGAGTTTTGCGAGTAGCTAGGAAGTAAGAATCACTACTCCTCACCCTCCCACCCACAAGCTAATGGACAAGCAGAAGTTGCAAACCGATCCTTACTAAAGATCATCAAAACTCGGCTTAAGGGGGCAAAAGGGTATGGCTAGAAGAATTACCTAGTGTCCTTTGGGCATACAGAACGACAGTAAGGAATCCAACTTGAGAGTCTCTTTTTAAGTTAGCATATGGAAGTGATGCAGTGATACCTGCGGAAGTTTGTCTAACTAGCTACAAGGTGACCCACTATAACAATAAGGAGAATGAGAAATAGCTTCGTCTAAGCCTTGATCTTATTAACCAATTAAGGATGGATGCAAAACAGAGGGTGGCGCGTTACAAGAACCTGATGACTAAGCACCATGACACATTGGTAAAGGCAAGACAATTCAACGTTGGAGATCTCGTCCTGAAAAGGGTGTCCCTAGCTACGAAGGACCCTACTCATGGAATGTTGGGACCTAACTAGGAAGGACCATACAAAGTTATCAAAAGGCGAGGTTCATACTACTTAGAAGCCCTGGATGAACGAAAGCTGGAGCACCTATGAAATGTGGAGCACTTAAGGAAGTACTACCAGTGAAGAAGACTCGTCAGGAAGGTCAGCATGGACGAGACTAAAGATTACTAGTAGTTTATTTATGTTATCTTTTAGCACTTATGTTTTTCAGCAGTATTTTATTTCTTCTAGCATTTGAATTCCCTAAAAAGCACTACATACTAGCTTGTGCTATGGACGATGTCATGAACAAAGTTCTTTTGTATATAAAGTAATTTGAATTCCCTAAAAAATGACTAAGTACTAACATGGATGATGTCTTTGGACGATACTACGTACTAAGTTCTCTAATGTCTATGGACAATGTTATGTACAGTTATTGTGTATAAAGTAGCTTGAATTCTCTAATGTAAGTGTTGATGATTCTATGAAATTAATGTCCATATGAAATTAAAGACGTTTAAAATCTCTGGACGTGGAGATATATCGTCATAAGCCATCCTTAGACGAGGAAAAGACAAATTGCCATAAAACCTAAGGCAATAATGTTAAGTACAAAGGGAAGGAACAAACACCTCCTAATACACTTGTACAAAAATAAAGGACAAAGAAAAGCATGCATTCGATACACTTTATATGGACAACACGACCAATCCATTAAGCAATCCAAGCTATGGACGAAAAGAAAAATAGCCAAACAAAATTCCAAGAATAAGTCTAAGGGTGAGGAAAATATTCATTTATTCCAAAATAGTCCTAACTATGGACAAAGGATACTTGTAATTAAAATTGGCAATAAAGATAAGAATGAGTATTCAAACATGGATGAAAACATGTTCATAAATAAAAGGGTAAACGACCATCATCCAAAAACCCTTTAATGTATCAAGCCCAAAAAAGGCAATTGTGTAAAGACTCGTCCCTAAACATGGACGCGTTAATATACTTACAAAAACTTAAAACGGTCCAAAACAACGGACCCTTAAAAAAAAAAACAAACAAACAAGGAAGCAAATGAAATAAAGATGATTTCATTAAGGGGATAAACCACTGGGGGCATCGCCACTAGACTTAGAACTATCCTTAGCTAGAAGAAGGGTGGAAGCATCGTCCTTGATGTTTAAATCTCTTGAACTCATCTGAAGCAGGAAACTCTCAACTGCAATGCGAAGCTTGATAGGATCAAAGTCCACCTTAGGAAACAACTCAAGGGCGTTCATGCGAAAATCTTCAAAGGCCGCTGCATAGTTTACGTCCAAAAGGTCAGTGAACTCCTTAAATGACTTGAAGTCCTTGATCACTTTGTCCTTGGATTGGCTCGAGGATGACTTGAACTCTTCATTTTGTTTTTGAAGGTGATCCAAATGAGTGTTTTTCTCCACTATCTCCGTCCTTAGTTCCTTAGCTAAGTTCTTCAACTCTGTTACCTCAGCTTCTAGTTTCATCCTCTCCCCCATCTTGTGGTTTGATTCCTTCTTCATATCACGAATTTTTGCCTCAACCCTAACCCTTGTATGGTCCAACTCATGAGCTTGCCTAGACACCACCATAAACTTTGACATGGCCTATATCAAAGAAGCATAGACATAAGGAAACAAAGTGAAACATAGATCCTATAAGAAAAACTAAGGACGAGTTATGTTACCTTGAAGAGGTCATGAACAGTGGATCATTCAAACTCCTTCATGGACATGTCATAGCAAACAGAAACATCTTCATCAGTGACCGTCTGATTGAATCTCTCCCAAGCCAGGCCTTCATTTTCAAGAAGAGTCATTGGGACACTCCTAGAAGACTTGGACGTGTTAACTCCAGGATGAGAAGGAAAGGTGCTAGCTTTAGGCTTGGCCACAGGTGCAAGGTGGTTACGAAACATGACAGGAGGAGTGGACGTCATTAAAGGGTCTACCTTTTGCTTTATATTGCATCAACGACTAGGAAGGTTCCCAGTATCCACTCTTTTAGACATAGTCTTCTTCCTCTCCAACGAAGCCATAGGGATGAGCTTCATTGTGGATGAAGCTGGAGGACGAGATTGATTAATGGCCTCCTCCTCAATCTCATTTCGAGCAACACCTTTCTCTTTGTTCTCCTTCATGGTTGCCACTCCTTAAAAAAATAAAATAAATAAAATAAATAAAGAGAGAAGAAAAATTTTAGAGTCTAGAGGACTTAGATAATTAAGATAAAGAAAGTAGAGAAATTTTACATCTTTGAGTGGTGATTTCGTGGGCAAGTGCTTCTTCGGTGGATTCAGGTCCAAGTCCCCAACTCGCTAGACAACAAATTGTAACCAAGGAGTGAAACATTCTGTCCGCAAAGGAATAAGCTTGCTAGACATGGTCTAAATAGAATTTGGACAAGGAAGGTCATCTCACAACTTAAAAAATAAAAAAAGAAGAAAAAAAGAAGAAGAAGTAAAGTTAGATAAATATGGTAAAGGGAAGTAATACAAGGAGTAGGAAATGACATACCCTCTGGATGAAGATGACCCATTTCATCAATATAAGGAGGAAAAAGGGTCCCTTCCTACTTCAACAGGGTTTCCTACCCAAAACCTTGAGACGAAAAAGAACTTCGTCTTCCACATCCTATCAGACGAAGGAAAGGATCTAACCAACCTACACTGGGAATCCCTTGTAGAAAATTGATAAAAGCTCGAGGATTGGCTAATCTCAAAAGGCTTATAGAAATAGAGGAACTCATCCACGGTGAGAGAATGGTTCCCATCAAAAGCCTCCCTCCATAATACCTGCATGGATATAATAAGCCTTCATGCACTGGGGTTAAGCTGGTTTATACCTATACCCAGCCTATGAAGAATCTCCCTAGTAAAGGCATTGAGAGGCAACCTAAGACCTCCCAACAAGTAAGCCTCATATATGCCAACTCTAAGACGAGGAGAACAACACCATTCACCTCAAACAACTAGATAAGGATTTAGATCGTCTAGGATCTGATACGAAATCCTAATGGAACCTAGCATTTTCTTGTCTATCCTAGAAGGAACACCTACTGCGTAGCAATACAAGATATCCTCCTCTTCCTCCTCACTTGAAGAAGGGATAGATGCTGGTACACGAGAGGATGGACCAATTGACAAACTTGACGCCATCCTCTGCCTTAACTCTTCTTGGAGAACCTTTAAAGGAACCCCAGAAGAGTAATGCTCGTCTGAAGAATTACTCACACTGCTGCCACTACTACTACTACTATTGCTCTTATCATGATATTTATCTATCTCTCTCTCTCATCTTTATCGCTAGACGAAGACACTATGATAGCCATTTTGTAAAAGAATACTAAAGAAGGAAACCTATAGACGGGAAAAGCAGGATACTTGATTCTAGACAAAGATGACTAAATATGGGAGGAAACTTCTAAATGATGCGCATGATGACTGGTGTCAAGGAAGGAAATATGAGAAATGTGAGAGGGTAGGAAAGGTATTCTCCTATTTATAGCCAACAAGATGGGACATTGAAGTGACGCAAACCAATTAAAATGTGCCACATGGTAAAATTCTTGAGAAATAAAATGACATGACCCAGAAGCCTCCAAGATTGAACCATGTGTCAACATCCTTGATACACCCTCCTAATAATCCATTTAATGAGCAATTATTACTTGAAGAGAGAAATGATGATATGGACGACACAAGGATAAGGGAGCAACTGATGGGGACTTAAGTCGAAAGGCTCGTCCATGATGGTCATCCATAATCAAACCACGTCCAAAAAGCTTTGTTAAGAAAGAAGCATAGGGAGAGCATCATAGGTAGAAATACAACACATTCATAGGTAACAAAGTCATCCAATTTCAAGACGGTCGTCCATGATCCAAGGGCATGGACGACCAGAGGACACTTAGTGAATTCTACGAGAACTTCTCAATAAGGCTTCATATAATTAGACCATAATGCACTACTCCTAAAATGTGGAGAGGATTCCCCACAGTCCGCCCCATGTACCCCATTTTCTCCATTAACCACACACATCACCCATGATAATGGTGGATCCGAATAAGCAAACCCACTACTAACTCTCTATAAAAGAAGAAAGTCCCATTCACCCAAGGTAAGCACTACGATTCACAATTTCCCATCCTTGTGTTCTAGAGAGAAAATTGACTTAACCTTCAAAGAGTCCTTGGCTGAGTTACACCGGTCACCCTTGACAATTCTTTCTTTCTTTTTAGAATCAAAGAGCCACCACCATAGTCCGAAGTATTCCAAACTACTGATTTTCGTGCATCATCAATATATATACATACATACATACACACACACACACACACACATATATATATATATATAATTTGTCTTTTTTAGTAAAAAAAATTCTTAATCATCAAGAAGCAATCTTGGACTAAACTATTAACCTTTCAACAACCATTTACATGAAGCATATATGTAAACTATGAAGTGGAGGAACCTATTAAAAACCATATAAAATGGAACACATATTACAAATGCAACAATGTAGTCCATAGATTACTCACATACATAACTCATATCAAATTACAATAAAAACTCATATCAACAACTCACACACTCAGGTTCCTACATCTCGCCTTGCAATTGTCATAAATGTTCAACAAGGTCTGATTGGAGTTGAAATGAATTTCTCGATCTGTAATGCATCCATGACTTTGAATGAATGTCATAAATCCATTTTCTTGTTCACGTGACACTTTTATAGGAGGATTATCCATTTTATCAATTTGTTCATAATTAAAGTCTGCCGATTTATTTTCATCCGCTCATCTTTAACAATCATGTTATGAAGAATTATACATGCTTTCATAATCTCTTGGAGTGTTTCAAAATCTCTTGGAGTGTTTCAAGATGGAAAAATTGTGCAAGTCCACAAAAAAATGAGAATCATGCTTAAAGCACTCTAAATGCACATTCAACATCATTCCAATACGCCTCTTGAGTTTTTGCAAATAACAGTCATTTTTGTCTTTGTGGAGCTAGGATTGTTTTCACAAATGTTGCCTACTTTGGATAAATGCTATCAGCAAGGTAATATCCCATTGCATAGTCATTACCATTGATTGACTAATTAACTATAGGAGCACATCCTTATGCAAGCTTAGAAAATATAAGAAACCACTCTAACACATTAATGTTATTATTTGACCCAAGTAACCCAAAAAATGAATGTCATGTTGTATCCAAAGATCATATGATACTATTGCTTCCAAAATAATAGTTGGCTTATGAATATGACCACAATAATGACGTTTCCATGCAGCTAGACAATTTTTCCATTTCCAATGCATGCAATTAATTGAACCTAACATACTTGGAAAACCCCAATGTTGGCCATGGACTAACAATCTAGCAATGTCTTTGTAGTTTGGCTTTCTCAAGTATTCCTCAGAGAAATCATCAACCACCACAGTAACAAATTTTTTCAAACATTGTAATGTAGTGAATTCTCCAATCCGCACATTCATCCATAAAATCACCTGATGCTTTATACTCAAGCATTCTAAGTGCAGCAGTTATCCTTTGTAAGGAAGATAAACTAAATTTGTTGGCATTATCTCTTTTTCGAACAAAGAGTCATCAACTTCTACCTTAGATTGAAAATGGAGAAAAAGAGAACGTATCATCCAAAATCTCCTATGAAATAAATTGGGAGCATATATTCGTGAAGAGGCAAAGTAGTCAAGATAAAGCCTTTCATTGTCTGTCAAATGATTATGTCTGATATAACGACGATGTTTACGTCGTGATGTTGAATCCATGACAACTTGTTTGATCATCTCATTCTCATCTGAGTCATCAAAAAGCAACTTGCGAAACAAAGAGCAACCCATAGAGTCAACCTTCAAGACAATTGGAAAGCAATTATTACTATAAATACAAAAAACATAAGCAATCTATGCTGTTAATGGCATAAGCAATTATTACATATGCACACGCACACACGCATAAGTCACAACACAAGCAAGATTAATAGAAAATTTGCTTCCCATATCAATCCATACTTTTAATGCCATAATATTAAACATTAGTACAACATGCAACACCAGGAAGCAAAGATCAGTGGCACAATCTCATGTATATAAGCACAAGAAACGGGAAGCAATCTATCCAAAAACCAAAGAAGAGAGTCCAAAATGAGAAAATGAATAAAAGGATCCTAACCCAACCTTTCCTTTATAAAGAGAATATGTTTAGGCACGCAAAAAATCTCAATTAACCAATTAGAATTTAAAAGCATGGAGCCATACTCACAATGCATTAATGAAAAATGAAGAATAAGATTAAAACTTGAAAGGTGAATGAGAGATAGAGATTTTGAAAAAGGGGCATTACTACAACATAAAGAATATCACAGAATTTGAACTTAGACCTCTCTTGACCTTCAGAAAATAAAATGGTTTACTATAATAAAGAGAAATTTTTTCCTTACTTCCATAAGAAAGTAGATCAACTAAATACAACAATTCATGTACCAAGAATGGAATAGAAAATGCTAGGAAATAGAGTGTGCAAGACAGATACAATGCTAAGAAAGCATTGAGGTTCAAACAATCATCTAGTTTAAGGTTCAAACAATCATCTAGTTTAAGATTACAGGCAAGTGACATAAGGAAGAAGAATTTTATATAAGCAAAAAATTACGATTACACAAGTAAAGGCCTATCATAAGCTACTACCAAAATACATGAAGGTCTATCATAAGCTACTACCAAAATACATGAAAGCCTAATCTACTACCAAAATAAGGTCATACCAAGGCATCATCTACATGTGCCAACCTTTCTCTAACATGACAAAATGCATTATGGCCTAAGCTACATCCAAAAATAAGGTCAAACCCAATTATTTACTTAAAGTTCGTCTTGAAATGATTCTCTCTTAGAGTTGTTCATAAAAAAGTTTTTGTGCTCTGGCCAAGGCAATTGTATACACCAACATGATTCTCTCATCTAACATATTTTGGATACAAAGTTTTTCTCTCTCAATACCGATTTTTCCTTCCTCGATTCTAATTTTATACTCTTCCAATTGAATTCTCTCCCTATCCCTCAACTCTTCCAAGCAAACCTTTTCTACTTTGATACGAAGACCCTCTTTTTCTTGTTCTTGTGATTCCTCAATAAATTGCATTTTCTTGGCCAAATATTCTCCAACATCTTTTTCGATAGCTTTGTTCTTTCCGTTGGTCTTTTCAACCTTCCTACCAATCAGTCTCTTAAAATTGGAAGTGTTATCAATTAAGGAACCACCATCCCCCTCGGCAATATATGTTGAATCCGGAGTTAGAGCTATTAATGTTCTCAATCTTTCTTTAGGATCACTCCACTTTGGTTGGTCCTTCAACATGAACCAACAATGTTCAAAGTGAAAGTGTTTATGAAAGTTATTTTTATACAAAAGTTTCTCGTTGGCAATCTAAAAAATATATATAAATAACATGATTAGTATCTTCAAAATATTGGTGAATGGGTATGTTAACACTATTGCAATATAATTTATACCTTATCTTGTTAATCATTGTTAATCATTCCCCCCATCGACTTATTAAGGAAATGGTAGTATGTGTGGTATCGGAGGTATTATGTTCCTTGAAGTATTTCCAAACTTGTTCACAAAAATGTATTTTGTTTTTACTTATTACTGTGTATGGCACTGACATTAGTATTAAGCCATGCTAACCCTAGGATTTGATCTTCCTCTACACTAAAGTTACTACACTGTTTTGCTTTATTAGAAGAGGCACACTCAACTTTAGGTGGAGAATCAGAAAAGGACATTTGATTATTTTGAGATATACCCAAAAGTGGTGAGTCAATATCAATATCCACTTGTATGATACTAGTGTAATATAGTAGGTCTCCTTGTGACTCTATAGATTAGAAACAACAATATATACTTCCAAGTAGACTAAATGTAAAGACATGTATTGTAATAAATTAGAAACAACAAATATAAACTTCCTTGCGCACAAAGAATTCCCAAATGACATTTACAACAATAAATTAGAAACAAAAAACATAAACTTCCCCGCAAAAAAAAAAAAAAAAAAAAAAAAAAAAAAAAAAAAAAAAATCTAGAATAGTTCCTAGCATGAAATTTACTATAATAAATTAGAAACAACAAATATAAAGTTCCTTGCAAACAAAAAAAATTCCCAAATGACATTTGCAGTGGGCTTTTTTGTTATATTGGGTTGGGTTGTCTCCTACGGTACTGGGCCTAAATATTCTGAGTAAAGGAGTTGAGACCAGTCCAACTGCAACCTAATTTGGTCCAGCTTGTGCGCAAACTATGCCTCGTTTGCCAAGAGTATGCTTAAGACAGGCAGAGCTTTTTTAAATGAGTCGTGGTAGGTTGACATGATAATAATAAAATAAAAGAAGGTCCTTCGGCTTCGTAATTAAAGTGAATAAATAACTCCTAATTAAGAAAGGTAATCATAACAACAATAACTTTTATGAAGAGAGCAAGGGAATAAGTGGATAGCATATGGGTTAATCAAAAAAGAAAGAAATCAAATCAAGTCTGATATGTAGGACTGAAACTAGAGAGAGAAGAAAGTTCCTTCTCAACGCGAATAATCTCCCGGGAAAATCCTACCATGAAAATTAATCACTTTAAGGGAAATGGACCTAAATGGTTGGTGCCCAAGTGAACTCCTTGCTTTTGGCAGAGAGCAAGACTTTGAGAGGGAGAGAGGGAATCAACCTATTGGTGCATACCTGCCGATCTAACTCTTTGTTTATTTCGTAGTTTTCCTTAGAGGTTCTTGTTACCATGATTGTGGTTGTCACTCCTTTTGTGCATGGTAAGGGCCTCCTTTTATAGTGCCTGTCGTGACTGAGATTTACTATTTTAGTCCTTAATCACTTTTGTCTGGTCTGGGTGTACTTGCCAACCACCATTGATCCGTCTGTGTACCACTCCCCATCACCAAACAAAGAAGACCCTTTTGTTTGTTTATCTACCGTGACACCCTTTCCTACTCTGGTGTGGGTGCTCTCTTTCCCTTCCTCTCATGGCATGCACCTAGTGGTTCCAACTCAGCCTTGCTTCTTTTGGGTGGTATGTCATCCTAGCAAGACACTTCCCCCAAAAGAGCCTAAGCAAGAACCTTAGAATAGGTTTTTCCCCTCTAGCCACTGTCAAACCATGCCCTCTTACCTCTGACCCATGACCTCACCATGTCCCGTATTGGCTGGGTATAGGCTGGTGATGTCTGGGCCTTGCGCGTGCCTCCTTTCCATGTGTGTCCAAAATCTGTCTTCTGCTTATGCATTCGCCGTAGTCTGGAGGCTTACCTGCACAGTCTGCTATCCGTCCTTGACTTTTTATGTGAGCTGCTTTCTGATTTCTCGCTCCCCTTAAGGGCTAGGCTTTATTTAATGTTGGGCTTTACCTTCTTTCAGTCTACTCCTTGACTGCTATCATTTCCTGCCATATCACTTTGTCATTCTTGCTATGATATTTATTTGACCCAATCCTGCTAGACCTATTCGGGCCTACCGTTTATTCTTTCCTCAGTGGCTTAGTATGGCCATTGATTTTTTATTACGTTACTTGCAAGTTCCTATGTCCCATTTGTTTTCTCTTGGGCATCCTTGGCCCATTTGCTTTTATTGGGCTTCCTTGGCCCATTTCCTAACTCTGTATTCTCATGGGCTTTTACTAACTTCTTTGGGCTTCTCCGGCCCAATTACCTTGTCCTCATCCTTGGGGTTCATAGGCTTGCCATCAACTCCTTACTTTCTTTACTTACATTTCTTCA
Organism: Quercus variabilis; assembly: GCA_030445155.1. Classification (NCBI taxonomy): domain Eukaryota; kingdom Viridiplantae; phylum Streptophyta; class Magnoliopsida; order Fagales; family Fagaceae; genus Quercus; species Quercus variabilis. Next base: position 29,619,297 of record CP129450.1, on the reverse strand, counting down.
AGCATGTCGTGGCCCATTCTCACTTTTCTACATCATATACTACCCATGAGTTTGCTATTTTTCTCTTTCCAGGTTCCTTTGAGCCTGTTTGCTTCCTCAATGCCCATTTGTTTATTTTATGGACCTGTGATCTATTATTCTTGTCGTCTGGGCTTAATGGTTTTTCCTATCTATTTACCAACTCCTTTCTGCCCGTGTTGCTGGGCTCCTTTCTTTTTGACTTCCAAAATGACCATTAACAACATTTACAGCAAAAAATTAGAAACAGCAAACATACACTTCCCTACAAATAGAAAGTTCCCAAAACAATTTCCAACATGACATTCACAACAAATTCTCAAATATAAACTTACAAAAAAATTCTCAAACATTTTAAACAATAAATTAGATACAGGAAAAATACAATTCTAGGAGAATAGAAGCAAAAATACCAAATCAAAAACCCTGAAGCATTACACAAAGAAGATAGAAGTAACTCACCTGTAAATCAGAGAGCAAGCTTTGAACAATTGGTGGCACCCAAAATGAATCCCTAACAAAAAAAAAAAAAAAAAAACACACACACACACACACACACAAATCCAAACAGAGGAGAGAGAGCGAGATGGGCTAAAGATGGGTTAGCAATGGAGGCAGAGATGGGTCAGCCTGGGCCTTGGGTTAGCGGTGAGTGGAGTTAGAAAGAAAAAAAAAATGAAAGGGAGAAGAGAAGGATAGTGGCTTTGGTTAGCAGGTGGGCATGGGAGATGGCTTGGGTCGGCGAGAGTGGAGGAAGAGAGAAAAAATCTAAAGGGGAGATGATGAAATTGAAGTGAAGACTGAAGAGTGGACTGCAATGGAAAACTAAGAAAAGAAAGAAAGAGAAAATAAAAAGGAAATAATCATTATAATAATTAGAGGACAAATAATAAATAAATAAAAATTAGTATAATATCTAAGTTACAGTGTCTTGCCAAAGATGTCTGTACATTGCAGCTCAAAAGCCAAAAATTTTACATTTAGCTCAACTGATGCAGCCCCATTTTTGTTATATTAGTTATTAAATTTGACAATTTAGCAATTTGGCATGACCAATACTAGATGGTTACATTATAAGTTGGATGCAATACTCTCTCCTTTTATAAAAAAATAAATAAACAAATAAATAAAAAGGTAAATCTCGATATAATTTAATTAGTCAAACTCAATTATATCATGTTAGATGCTAAATAATTAGTCGAAAATAATCACGCACTTCTTTTGGTGGTGGTTTTCATAAGCAATATTGATTAGTCTCCACAGCCAAGGGATGGAGAAAATATTGGGACCTGTTGGAGGACCACTAACGTGGTCCTCCTAGGTCCCAACACCCAATAAAAAAAGGCCACATAACCGTCTTTTCTTACTCAACTCCACATCACCCTTACCATTAACTTAACTATAATTAAAAAATCAAACCTAGGTTAACTCTCAACTCTACTTACAAACTTACTAACCCATAGATGGAAACCTAAAATCAATTAGCCAAAATCAAACCATATTAACCCATTGTGTTAGCCACCCAGCAACGCAAACCTTCTCACCGTGTTAACCCAAAATTATTTGTACACTTCTAACTTCTAACCCAAGTTCTAACTCAGCAACCTTCTCACCCAATTTCTGAAACCCAAAATACCCACAGTCGGAAACCCAAAATCAAAGCCAAATCAGGTTCAGGTTCAGGTTCTCGACGAAGACGCCGCTTTGACTCAGGTTCTTGATGAAGCTGGCGTCATTCTTCTCTTTCGCAACAAGGTCTACCTTCATCCCGATAAAAGTCAAAATCTCTCTCAACCAACATCTTTGCCAAGAAGCAAAGATAGGACCCAAAGCCCACAAGCTCCGATCAGTTTTGGTATCGTATTTGGTGGTCATGGGAATTTTGGGTTTTGGTAACGGATTTGATTATGAGTCTTTTAGTTGTTGGGTTTCATGGTTTTGCATTTGAATGTTGTTGTTGATGCTGCGAAATTGATGTCCCAAAGTTTTGAAGAAAGATTGTATCAGTGGCTTTGAAGAATTGGTTTTGACGTCATACAAGGCCAAAATACTAAGGCACATGCTAAGGCAATGGTGTGCATTAAGGTGTGTTGGGTGATGCACAGCTGTGTGCATTGTGCACTGGGGTGCGTGGGGTGCTGCTGTGTTATGCGTGGGCTGCTGCTGTGTATTACCAAGGAGTTGAGCAGTTGATTGGTATGGTCAGGGGTAATTAGTTAGGCTGTTGTGTTTTGGTATTGTTGTTTAAATTTGGAGTTGTAATTGCTCTTTAGAAGCTCAATTGTCCTAGCATTAGTTTGTATGTTAGGCTATATTCGCTATGTTAGCTTTTAGTTATTGTATTTGCAAATAATTTTTGTGTTTATAGATGAGGTTGATCTTTGTTTTTGGTGTTTGGATCTCATTGTAAATTTTGTTCATTTTGGCAATAAAATTTCTCAATTGTTAGGCAGCTTGTTGTTGAGTTTGAGCTTGTTCCCAATTATATGAACTGTTTTTGAATAGTGCCTCTCTCATTGAGTATTAGGGCAAATTGTTGGTAATGTTGTTAAAAGGGCAATTTCTCACTAAGAAGTATTTTGTTTTGATGGATGAACTCTTCAAAAAAATAAGGTGCTAATTCATCTTTTTTGATATCATTCAAAGGCAAATATACACAAAAAATAAGGTGTTGATTCGCTGATTGAAAAATACAACTTCCATTTTCTTTTTCTGCCCCAAAATTCCCTTAGCAATTATAACATAACCATTTACAAGCCAAGCTACTATCCAGAACACCTCCAAGAAATTCATTTGCAATCATAAACTTTTTTTTTTTTTTTTTGGATACCATTGAACGAAAGTTCAAAGTCTTACATAGTAGTTGGAACTACCCAAAAGTGATGGATTGGCATTAAAGCTGCCTGAAAAGCTAGATTATGTACATCACAAACTATGAGCCTAGGAACAAACATAGAATGGACAAAAAGACCATTCTAATACAAAGACAAAAGATCCTCCATCATGTTCTGCTCCTGCCAGCAAGGACTTCTAGTAAAGTCGACCACTTCCATAGTTCTCTTGCAATTGATTAAAACTAGAACATGGCTAAAACCAAGGCTCCTAGCTTTGACAACTGCTTCCACCATCACTTCCTGCACTGCCTGGGTGGCATTTGCTACTCCACAGGTTAAGACACCATTGAAAATGAGATTTCCCTGCCTGTCTTGTGCTTCATAGGCATAACCAGTCATTTTGCTCATCTTAACCTTGCACCTGCTATCTTAATGATCATCTGCTAAGTATCACCTAATCCTTGTTGAGTGTTTTTCTGCCTTGTAGGCTAGTGTTGAGAAGTGTTTTGGTTGTTGAAAGCCACCTAATACTTGCAAATCAAAGATTGAATAGTTAGACTAGCCTCCATACTAAAAGTGCTGGTGTAGACTGAGGACACAGAATTGTGGTCAGCAAGGAGTAGGTTGTAGGCTTTTTCCACTTGGTACTTACTCGACTTGGAATGTTTCCACAACAATTTGTCTTAGCCAGCACCTACCTTGGAGATGGGGGTTTTAAGAATTTCAGCACTAATAGTATGAGGGTATAGGGAACGAATTAAATCAGGTTTAGATTATGATGTTAAAGAAGCTGATCATTGCTGAAATGAAAATACTTTTCATTTATATTAGTTATATTCAATTGGATGAAGAACAATATTGAATAATACAATTTTTGTCTAAAGGACGAGAAGGCATAACAAAAGAAAATATACAAAAAGGAATGTATTCTAACATATCCTAAAAATCAGCCTATTTTCATTGCCTTCAATATGCAAAAATAACATTTCCTACAGTTTTCACTCCTCTCATCATAAACCTATACTTGTTAGTTGCATACTTGTCAAGAATCTTCTGAGTTGAATACTCATCAAAAATCTTTCAAGCCAAATCACTTTTGTCCTAGATTTGGTTACGTAAAACCACTTAAGAAAGAATTCTACAAAATTAGATATGGACATTTTCAGTTATTAGTAACAAAGTGATAACTATTTATACAAATAAATAAACATAACTAATGAGGAATACAAATAGTAAGTATATTTACCTGACTTAAATGATTTAAGCAATTGTAACTTTGAAGCATGCTTGTTAAGCTAACATTTGGAGAAGCATCGCTCCAATAAGAAAAAGGGATTTACATTCAAATTATCTCAACATCAAATGGTAGATATTTATAAAAATGAAATACTAGTGTATAAATCACCTACATAAAACAAAACATGACTCAACTCCAACTCTGCATTTTTTTTTTTTTAAGGTAACTTACACACACCTAGTTTTTCTACCCCCCCCCCCCCCCCCCCCACATCACCCTCCACCTTGCCCTTAGGAGAGGAGATGCCATTTGAGCTAAAGCTCATTGGCAACTTTGGGCAATTTAAATTCATTGGATTCTAAGAATCACATGAAATGCCCAACAGTATGAATTAAACCATTTGAAATTACAATAGAATAAAAAAGTACATAAGCCTTTTTGATTTTGTTGATAGGGGGGATGGAGAAAGTGGACCAAACAGAAACACATTACCCTACGTCTTCAAGCATAAGTTCATATATGAAGTCAAAAACCAAAATGGCACAGATTACAAACAAAGATTGAATGAGGTCACCTAATTTGATATTTATAAAAATGAAATACTAGTGCATAAATCATTTTATTTTATTTTTTACTTGTACCTGATTTAATAGTTGAAAATGATTTGAACTACCAGTCATTGGCATGCCCAGAGAATGGAATACCTATAAAATACTATAAGAGATTAAAATGTATGATCATTTAAAAATAAATAAAAAAGAGGATGCAAGGGGCTTAGATCATACTTGATTATTGTAGTTCTCATCCATGGGTACATTAGATGAGTGATTTGGCTGGCATAGTTTGCTGGAAGTCCTCTCTTGGGCAGAGTTTGCTAGAAGTCCTCTCTTGGGCAATTTTTCTAAAAAAAGAGAGAAAATATTGGGCATTATTCACAACAAATAAATAATTGAATCATTGAACTAACATTTAAAATTTAAAAAGAAAAAGAGTTACTTGATCTCGTAATATCTTTTAATGCCTTCCTTTTACGCTTCTCCATGTTGCTTTTCATTCTCGCATTTGTGACTCCTTTTGGTCGCACACATGGGGGGATCTAATATTTAGTCTTCTCAACATCACCAGAGATGTAATTATCCATGAAACTATTTTCATTTTCACCATCATCTCTTGCCACACTTAACACCTCCATATCTTTCTCAACAAATTCTATCATCTCTCTAATTTTCTTTTGCACATTTCAGTATGCCGAGTTTTTGCTGTACTTCTTGTGAAAATTTCATAAACTGAGCGCATTAATTCATTACGGCGTGATGTCATTGACAACTCATCATTTGCCTAATTTTGCATGATCACATACAGCATTATCTTTCTTTGCATTTTTTTTTCAAAATATATTGAACAGGAAGCTCTATTACATTTTTCACAATAAGCATTTGCAAAGCATGTTGACATAGTAACCCCAATGTTTCAAACATTTTACAGCTGCACGTGACAACATTATTTGAAGAGTTAAAATGGACAATATGAACCCTCCGACCACCTCCTTCAATGACTTCATAGGTGAAAGACACTCCATCAGAATTAACATCTTGGTGTATGACCCCCAAGGTAGAAGTAATTTCTAACTCAAATCTTTTAAACATTGTACTAGTATAAACAGATGATGCATGTTGCAAAAGTCCACAATTTTGGACTATTTGAAAAGATGTACCTTGTTTGTAACGAAAATCTTCTTCTAACTGTTCTGTGCACATATTTTTTGAGGCTTTCTCATACTCATGTACAAATTCTGTTAATCTCATTGTTTTGCATGCCATATGTTGAAAAACATTATTTGTACTCTCGCTCCTAGATGAAGCTTTCATTCGGCAAGAGAAAATGTTATAACTAAAAACTGAACACCACCTTTCACAATTTTCATATAAGGTGCTAAGCCACTTATTGCCTACCAAATTGTAATCTCTAAGCAAGACATCCCAACAAGACTAAAACTCTATTTCTGTCTCACAATTATAAAGAATCTTATTAAATCTACTCTTAAATTCAGGATTCTCATAATGCCTTAGTAAATTTTCTGCAGCATTTTTTTAGATATGCCATAAGTACAGGCGATGTCAAGTATTAGGAAGCACAACTCTTATGGCATTCTTTATTGCTTGACATTAGTTAGTAAAAATTGTCTTTGGTTTTTGATTTCCCATTGATTCCAAGAATATTTCAAACAACCAAGTAAATGAAGCAATTGTTTCATCCAATAGAAATGCACAACCAAAAAGTACATTCTTCCAATGATGGTTGACACCTACAAATGGGGCACATATCATATTATACTTGTTAGTTCGATATGTAGTGTCAAAGCATATTACATCTCCAAAAGAGTTATAATCAATTCTTGATCTACCATCTCTCCAAAAAATATTTGTCATTCGATTTTCTTGATAAACTTGGATCGCATAAAAAAACATAGAATCTTCTACTTGCTTCTATTTAAAATGGTTTACTAAACTTTGAGCATCTCCAGCCTCAACATTGATTAACTTCTGCTTGTTCACCACATTATAGCAATCTCTTTTTATAAACCCAACATTTTCAAATCCCCCAACTTCCTCAACTAAATAGGAATATGTACTTATTGTTCTTATGCCCGCTTCTTTGAAAGTTTTTATTACAACTAACTGAGCATCAGTTATTTTTCAATTCGACCTTCAAAACTGTCTTTCTTCAGGCTTTGCAAGCTCATGATTATGATTAGAATTGAAATGAGTAACCTTTCACTCACCATTTGTCATTGTAAACCGGATACTAGCTTCACAACCAGTCCTAGTTTGTAATCTTTTGAATTTCTTATCTTCCAAATGGTCACCATCTCGTGGAAATCCTTCTTTCGAACACACATACTCTCGCTGTCTTACACCAGTTTTTGCATATCTGGGTTTTTCTTTTCGAACACTATACCCAATTCATATAGCATAATCATTATACAATTTATATGCTTCCTTCTCACTATGCACCACCATTCCAAGCAAATTTTCAACATCTTGTAGTTGTTCATCGGCTCTAATATCTATAATTAAAAACATCACAAAACACATTTCTAAGGAAACACAAATCAAAAGGATAATAAAAAAAGAAAAAAGAATGGTTAGAATGGTGTGTGCGTATAAACTATTTTTACATTTTGGACTTAAGGTTTTGTTTAGAACTTGTGCTCTGTTTCAAGACCAAAGAAACAGTGTGGCATCTAATAAACCCAAAAGCAAAAAGTAGGCAGGAGTATGGAATGGGTTCTAACAATTCACACCACAAACTCATAAAAATTTAATTTTTAATATCTATGAACTAGATAGAAAGAAAATAAAACATAAAAATTTCATTATTTTAATTATTTCTCGTCTTGGGCTTTTCTCAAACACGTAGAAGATACCATATTTATAAACTACATAAAAACAAAATAAAGCTAAGAGAATGATACATTGAAGAGTGAAATGAGTCTTTGTAACATACATACCTTGATCAATATTGGTTAGTTGCAATGGTGGTGTGTGGATTCCAGCAACCACTTCAGTCATAGCTTACAGTCAATCGTACTTTCATCCAAGGGAGAAGAAAGAAAGCCTATCATAAGATTGTTTGAAAGGCTCGTCCAATGATGCAGGAAGGGAGAGGGAAAAGGATTGAGCGGGTAAAATAAAATTTTGGGTTTCAAAAATTGGGCAAGAAGTGGCTAACACAGTGGGTTAACACGGTTTGATTTTGGTTAATTGATTTTGGGTTTCCGGCTATGGGTTAGTGAGTAAGTCTATAAGTAGAGCTGAGAGTTAACTTTGGTTTGATTTTTTAATTATAGTTAAGTTAATGGGTAAGGGTGATGAGGAGCTGAGTAAGAAAAGATGGTTACGTGGCTTTTTTTATTGGGTGTTGGGACGTGGTCCTCTAGGAGGTCTCAATATTTTCTCCAAGGGATGTCGCACTAGCAGGAAAAGACAAATGAGAAGAGGGGTTTGAGGTATCCCACTATAGTTTGCAAAGCGAGCTAGGAGCAAGCCCACCAAGTCTGGGTTCATCCACATCCAATAGAGGCCTGGCAGAGTCTAAACGTGTGCACAGTGCACTCCAACCTCGCAAAATGTATGCACTCCACTACTTTTTGAGTCTTTTTAGATAGTGACATATTATACAAAAATAAAAGCATTAACTTAACTGGAATACTACTCTTTCTTTTTTTTTTGTCGATTACTTCAACAAAAAATTAATAATAATAATAATGAGGCAGGTACGTTAATTGGCATGGAATAGCACTTTTCATGTTTATTTCAAAAATAATAGTGTTGGATAGATTTTTTTATTTTTTTATTTAAGCACTACGTTGCACATTTGTTTGAAAAAAACATTATTTAAAATATTGGGTGGCACAAATTAACGTTTAGTTGGATGGAATGACATTTAAAAAAGAAAAAAATTGTCATTTTGTGTCACGTAAGACTCCATGTCAGTGGACAGTGATTGTCCTAAATCAAAAGAGATCCTTCTTTTTTTTTTTTTTTGCCATTATAACACTTTGATTCATTTCTTTGGTAACAGGATAAGCGTGAATGGCCATACCCCATCCTGATTCGGATGAGAAATCCCAACTCGCCCGTTTGACATCCCACCCAGCCACTTTTGCTATTTGGGCCTAAATTGTGGTCTTCACCGCCATGATACCTAAGGCAAATCATTGATTTTTAGCGTATGTCACAAGAAATCTAATCCCAACTCGTTGGAAGTTTCTTACAATACTTTTCTCATAGATTTCCGTTCAAAAAATATAAAAAATAAATAAGAAGCAAAAATCACATAAAAGGTAAACCTATCCCACCTATCCCAAATAGAAGGATTCTAATTTACTTGCAGTATACTTAAATTCATATCAAATTTCACAACATACTTAAATGTCAACATGTGATTGGATTATAACACTTATACATGAACTATCACGGATACTTATTGAAAAAGTGAATTTGGGTGTATCAATTACAAGATAACACTTAAGCATTTTGTAAATATTTTTTTATCTATCTTTAGAGTTTTCCAATTACAATATACTTGAATGTTGATTGAATTATAACACTTGCACATGGGACAACCACAGATACTTATTGAAAAAGTGAATTTAGGTATACCAATCACAAGATACCACTTAAGCATTCTATCGATATTTTGAGATATATCTAGAGTTTTCCAATTACAAATACCGGCCATAACATCACACCCTAAACAGAGGAGTGTCAAATTTGTCATCCATCACAAAAAGGAGCGGATGGCATTTCTTGGTGAAAGAACAATGGATGGTTGGCATTTCAAATTCGAGACTTGAATGCCAGACTTCAGTTTTGCCTTTTAAAAAGGACAAAAATAGCATTCTAGGATGCTGCCAGCAATTGCTAACATTATGATGAATATTCCAACTTTTATTATATTATGAATGCATGCAATTACGGATTTTTTTTTTTTTTTTGTTAAGAAATAAAATGGAAGTATCTACCACTTGTTTACCGAGTCAATTACTTAAATCATAGTTCAAAAACTTGTGTTTTGCTTTCCTGAAAAATTCGTTGTTAGTTGTTCATAGACTAAGAGCTGGATAAACTATAGTTATATCTAAAAAAATAAATTGATTCCAGTGCGCAAAATTTTATTCCAACCCCGATAAAAAAATTTTACAAATTAACCAATCGGGGAAACCCACTCTTTCCCTTAATTATGGCTCTTATTGCATATTTGCATTGGTAAAACATCTCAACATCTTCTAACACACTATGATTATTGCATTTCAAATATAGTGTTAAACCGAATAAATGCAATCCAAAACACTAAAAGAAAATTGGAAGAAATGACTTCTAATAACGTTAACAGAAATGAATCCTAATCCAATAATTTTCATTAACAATTTATTTATAGTCACACGTTACAATTTGTAGGGAATGACCAAGAAATTCCGAATACTCCAAAAGGATGTAGACCAGTTTAACCAACATACCTGGAGCAATCTGTCATGCAGATCCACACCAACTCATATCAAACAACTCTGGATGAAATGTATTCACAAACCTATCCAGAATCCTATCATTAAATACTCAAGAGTTTAAGGGCTCCACAGGATAGTGACAGAAGTAAATGAGGGCATCTCTATGATTTAGTAGAATTTTTATGTAAAAAAAATCTAAGAAAAAGAACACCTCTCTTAACCTCTGTCACTTCTCTCAATCTTCAAAACTCCAGTTCCAATCTACTTCTTCTGGGAATTCCGGTGCACGGAAGGGCTACTCACATTTCGTGAACTAATGCTTGCAGTTCTTAAAAGTCTACGGAATTCTGATAGACTTATCTTCCCATCTTTGTCAATATCGGCTTCCTCAAGAAGTGGGTCAATGGAGCCCCTTAAGCCCGTGTGCTGCAAAATAATGAAGCAAATTTCAGAATCACAGGAACATCTTTATAATGCTCAAATAGATAAGCACATCATTTGCTTGTCATAACCAGGATTGCCCAATGGCAAGCACACCGCAACCCCAAATTAATGCATGTTCTAGGATTTTGATCCCGAAAAATTCCACAAGTGCAATGACACTTGGCCACTGAAACTAGAGGCCTTTTGCACAGCTAAAGGAGCAAACCTATAGTATAACAGGTAAAGGAAGATGTGGGATTCAGGAACTAACACAAAACCAGTAAATTTTCAGGGAGGTTGACTAAGAGAGTCAGACTTGCACCCTTTAGTCTACTCTAGGTTCATCTTTGGGGAAAGAGTCAGCAAAACTGAGATCAAGGGTAATTTTAATGCAAAAATATCACTGACCAATGCAAAAATATATCACTGACCAGTCTCAGTTCCTCTGGAGTAATAAAACCATCTTTATCTATGTCAAACTTCTCAAATGCAGCTTGAGACCGCTGGTGCCACTTCTCAGAGTCATGCTCCTCTAATTGATGCACATGTAGAGCAGCTGCCACGAACTCCGTGAAATCAACAAGGCCATCTGTGTTGCTGTCAATCTGCATTAATGAAAGACTCCATTATATTTAAAAAGTAACTGTATTCACGAGCCAAAGTGAAGTACAGTTTGGTATAGATGTCAGATTTCCTGAAGGTGGGTTAGAGTAGTATGATAGTTTCTTATTTCCTACTCCAAAGGGGGAAATGCTCACCGCTTGCAGAATCTCTAAGACCCGTGGTTCTTTCATCTTCCAAGGGAGATCTTTAGCAAGGGCCTGCATAAAAACCATCCTTGTTAGGACCAAAGGGGGGAGAGAGAGAGAGAGAGAGACATGGTACCAGAATTTAAACCAAGTTGAATAATGAAGAAAAACTTTTACCTGTCTCATTTCTTCTAGACTAATAGAACCATTTTTGTCCACATCAATAGCAGAAAATTGATCCTTGAGATCAGCAAGCTCCTCATCATCAATTGTGCTAGCCAATGCCTGCAATGCAATCAATTAGTCAAAAAAGGATGGATGAGGAAAAAAACTACTTTCCTTCTGACTTAAAAAAAAAAAATTAAAGGAAATCATCTCACCCTTAAAGCAAACTGTTTCAACCGACTGTATTTCACAAATTGTCGCATATTATTAAGAACAGATATATCAATAGGGATCTCTGATGCGTCGCCTCCTTCTCTAACCCACGGGTGTGCTGGAAATTTTGAAACCAATCAGATGCAGATGAGTTAATCTCCCCCCCCCCCCCCCCCAAGGTTTATATGAGTATAAAAGGGGGGAAGAACATAACACAGTAACTATTATCAGGGACTAAAATGTAAAATAGAAAGAAAACCAAAAGAATCTCAGTTTGAGTCACAACTCACAAACTAAAAATTTTTGTAATTGCATTAGCCAATTCCAATATGCCAGAAGTAATCAAAATTGATATTTACTAAGAGACAAATTCAATACATACATAGGGCCTGGGCAGCAGTTAGTCTTGCCCGAGGATCCTTCACCAGTAACTTCTTTACAAAATCTTTAGCACTGTTGCTTATGGTTGGCCATGGTTTGCGGCGAAAATCAGGCTTGTTTCGTAAGACCTGCAAAAGTGAGACAGTTAGATAAGCATGCACAAGAAAACAATGGGGAAAAAAAGAAGCAAATTGAAGACACATGGTAATGATCTCCCTCCCTGGACTGCACTTATACATTGGGTAATGCCCATTAATATACAGACATTATCAAGTACTCCAAAGGTAAATTTATTCGGGAAAATGAAAAGCTGTGAGAGACTTATTTTTTGAATGTTTCTTTTTTTGGGGGTGGTGTCCTGTTTTCCATCTAATACAAAAGCTGGAGATTGTAGCATAAACTACTCAGAAGAAATAAAAATAGCATAATCACTTGTCCCGCCAGAAAGGAAAAAAAAAAGTAGTTTAAATTAAGATTGTAGTCAACCTCCTTAAATATACCATCTTCAGTCTTATCCCAGAAGGGGCGCCTCCCACAGAGCAAAATGTAGGTAATCACACCAATACTCCAGACATCTGATTCAGGCCCAGACTTGCGTTTCAATACTTCAGGAGCGACATAATAAGCGCTGCCAACAATATCTTGAAACTTCTTTCCTGCATTGTTTGTAATCATATGGCTTTAGAGGAATCAAATGCATGACCAGATATACATGTAGAATAACAGCTTCAAAAGAACAAGAAGCAGTTAAGTTTTATTTTTTTTTTTTTTTTTTGGGGGGGTGGGGGGGGTGGGTGGGTGGGGGTTGTTCCACATGCACCCACAACTTCACTCTCCATCCCATTATTATGGAAGGAGTAAGTGCCATTAAAACTAGAGCTCATTGGTTAGAAAAATATATTTTATACACACAAAAATGTTGAATCTCATAGAACTAATGTAGTAGAAGTTTTACCCACCTGGCTTAATGAAATCTGACAAACCAAAATCTGTGGCTTTCAAAGCTGAATCCACTCTAGTCGACTTAAAAAGAAAATTCTACATGCAGCAAATGCAAGGGAACCAGTGTCAAGCATCATTACTAGTTTGAATAGTTCACTACTATTGTGAAACCTACTATTTCCATTTGTTAAATAAATAAAAAAGGGGAAAGTACAGGAGAATGAGTGCGGGCAGAAAACTGAGCAAACTATGCCTCTGCTAGTGAACCTGGCTAATGGCTATACCTCTGGTTTCATGTCTCGATGTACCAATCCATGTAAATGACACTCAGCCGCAACTTTGAGCATCTGCCGTACAACTACTGCTGCATCTTTCTCAGAATAACGGCTGTCCTTCCTGAGTTAAGTGAATCAAGCAGAAGTACTGGTGTCATCACTAATTAATCAAAATATTAAAAAAAATGGAAATATTGTGGCCATTAACACTATTAGCCAATTTTTTAGCCACTCCTGGCAAGACCAATGAATGATATGATACCCATGACTAAAATAACTCTTACTTGGCCAATATCCGATCCAGCAATTCACCACCCTCACATAACCTGATTACAGAGATTAAAAAAAAAAACGCAAATTCAAGATATGGACAGTTAATGAAATAAGAAAATTAAAAAAAAGGAGATTAAAATGGCAAAACAGAAGTGCAAAATCTTATCTAATAAATGAAGGTCAAGCAAGCAGAAAAAGGACACGGTACAATTATGTGAACAGAAAAAACAAATGGAGAATGGTATAGTTTGAAAAGAAGCTCATGAAAGCAAAACTTACTCCATTACTATATACACATAAGACTCATCCTCAAATGCATTATAAAACTGAACCACATTCTCGTGGCCTGTAAGGGCTTGCAAAATCTTGACCTCTCGCTTCACATCCTCAACAGCAATAGGAAGAACCATCTGCCATCAAATCCAAGTTTTTTCTGAAACTTTATTAAAAATATTTTCCAAAAAATAAGGGAGGACAAAAGTTCTGCGGAATTAAAGATAATGAAAGTTATTCTATCTAAGAGTTTTCAACTTCAATCAAGCCACCTAAATGTGTTTTATTGTTTTTCCATTAACCAGCAATGATAGAAGTTCTAGGAGCACATTTACCTAACCAGAGGAGAATACATAACAATTATCACTCACCTCAAATTCCTTAGGAAGAAAAGAATCACGCTGAGTAAGTTTCCAAAAGAATCCCATTAATTCACTATTTGCAAAACATGCAATATTGCAAAATGCTATTATCGTTATCATACTGAGATTTAGCCCAACAGAGCTGTCAAAGTAACCCTCGAACTTTGATGATCGTTTTTTTTTTTTGCCAAAAGTGGGCTATAGTATTCTTGTACTTCAAAAAAGTAAGGCTTTAAAAAAATTGTACATAAGCAAAATAAGCTAAAAGCTAAGTGAAAACACCAGTGGCAAACGGAATAGGTTATCAGTCATCAGGCATATGAGCAATTCGTCAACATGTCCTTCAGGTGTCCATGGTGATTTCTTCATAACTATATAAAAATTGGAACTTCATAAATGGAAAATCGATCTTCCAGGAATTAGAAAACCAGTTAAGACTGCAAAGCAACATGACTTCAAGATTGATTATTCAATGCAGATGCAAGTCAACTAAAAACCCAATGGAAGAAGCCAGGTCTCCATAGGAAAAGGATTAAGAAAAAAGTCCTCCAGAAATATTGGGACCAAAATCACCATTTCCAATCCATAATCAGGGGAACAAAATCCCTCAAAGTTCTAATCCCAAATTTCTCCCAAGCCCCATTGACCAAATAACACCGGAATTGAAATCCAAATACTTCATTCATGTATACAAAAACCAAAATTTTAACAAAAACCCATCAAGAATCCAGAGTCAATGAGGCCACAAAGACCACGAAATCCCACAAATAGACCCCAAAAAAAAGTAGAAGATGACTGCCTAATTCACAGAAATCAAAGAAACAAACAAACTACCTTATTCTTCTCAATCCTCTTGACGGCGACTCGATCCCCATTCGACTTGTCGGTAGCAACATAGGTATACCCGAACTGACCGTGTCCCAACAACTTTCCAATCGTGTAACAATTGTCGAAATCCTTAGCGTACCCGAAGTCGGTGCGCTTTCCACACGGGATCACCCCACTTTGTCTTCTCGAAACGGGTTTTTCTTTGGGTCTCAGCTGATGTGAATTCTTCTCATTCGCTTTGTTCTGTCTCTGATGACTCGAAGCCTCGTGTTTCTTCGTAGTCGTCGTCGTCGTCGTCGTCGACGTCGTCGACGTCGTCGTTGTTTGTGATTTTGTTCTCTCTCTGCGGTTGAGATTGACGGTTGTGTGGTTGTGGGTGTTGTTGCTGTTAGAGCCACTGACTTTGGTGGCAGAAAGACAAGCACCCATGATTGAAACAAAAAAGAGAGAAATATACAGAGAAGAGAGTTTTTATTTTTTTCAGAGGTTTTGATGGATCAAAAACATGGCTAAGGTTTAGATTATATACTACCCCTAATAATCAATCATTTATTCGCACAGGCAAGGAGAGAGATAGACAGAGAGACAATGAATGTATGTATGAATGATGGGATAACAAAATAGGAAAGGTAGAAGCACATAGGAGGAAGTAGGGAAGAAAGAGAGGGTGGTTATGGTGGTCAAAAAAGAGACCCTTTAAAGAAACAAAACTAATTTAGAGAGAGAAAATGTGAAAGGGAAGAGAAAGGGAAGGGGCCAGGAGTAGGAGGACTATGACCGGGTTCGAACCTCAACTCTCTTGTTTAGTGGAGCTAACCACAACTCATATAGCCATGTACATGATACTCTTGATATGTTGGTCAATTTTAGGAAAGTTTTTATAATAAAAAAATTTATTAATATTTTGATATTTTTTAAAGTTTCTATAAAAATAGTAATAAAACTTTTCTAAAATAGTTTCAATTGACCAAAAAGAACCCATTAACCATTTTAAAAATAATTTGTTACAACAATGAGGAATGGGGACTTGAACCCCTATTTGAAAAAATTAATAAAACTCTTGTAATATAACCAAAGGGATATTATGTGTCCGTTTGGATAGCACTTATTGTTATTGAAAGTTGCTAAAAACTGATTGTTGCTGAAAATACTGTAGCAAAATAATTTTTAAATGTGTAAATAGTATTGTGGGAACTACTTTTAATATTTTTTAATACATAAACAATGCATAAACAGTGTGTGAACAGTGCACGCATGTTCATGCACAGTAAATTTTGTCCCCCAAAGTCAAAAAGTGTGAAAAAAAAAAAAAAAAACCACAGAAAACAGAAAACGCAACTTAACTTTGAGTAAGAAAAATTGCTATCCAAACGCAGGCATAGGGGCTTTTAGTTGCTCTCAAAATTATTTAGTACATCTGCTGTATTGTAGTTTACATTTCGGTCTTTGCATAAAATCAATTTTTTTAAAAATAATTCATTATTTAATACTCTCAAAATATAACTGTAGGGACTCATTTTTACTGGACCCAGGAAATAAACAGGTTTACAGTTTAACAAGCCCAAACAATGAATTTGTAGAGAATGGGTAGAAGGATTAGGCACTGACCGTCGTCCCCCTTGCAAGAACTTATTTTCTTTTATAAAAAGAGTAATTGTTACAGCTGGAGGATGCTCCGCGGCCCATGGCCGAGGAGCCCTTTTTCTTTTTAACTTTATTTCTTTCTCCCCCCCTTTCTTTACTTTACTCACTTTTCTTATATAGTCCTCACCATCCTCTCTTGCTCTTACATCTGTTGATCATCTATTCACCTTTCTTCTGGTTGCCCATCCCATCAGAAGTCTTATCAGCACTCAAGTGCTTCAAACTGATCAACGTTGCCCTGCCACAGGGTCATATCACCGTTAATGCAGCCAGAGGGGTTAGGTGAATGCATTAAGTGTGGAGGTGACAGCCTGCCCCGGGTTTGTCCCTTCTAAGATTCATCCTCGGCATGCCGAGGACAAAGAGGTTATCGGCTTACAACCACAAAAAGACTTTCTCCATCTTAGCCTCGGATGAACAGTCTTCCTCGGCGTGGGCCTTGGGCCTACTAGGCGATGGGCTGAGGCTACCAGGCCCATAGACCCCACTGTAGGGACTCATTTTTACTGGACCCAGGAAATAAACAGGTTTACAGTTTAACAAGCCCAAACAATGAATTTGTAGAGAATGGGTAGAAGGATTAGGCACTGACCGTCGTCCCCCTTGCAAGAACTTATTTTCTTTTATAAAAAGAGTAACTGTTACAGCTGGGGGATGCTCCGCAGCCCATGGCCGAGGAGCTCTTTTTCTTCTTAACTTTATTTCTTTCTCCCCCCCTTTTTTTACTTTACTCGCTTTTCTTATATAGTCCTCACCATCCTCTCTTGCTCTTACATCTGTTGATCATCTATTCGCCTTTCTTCTTGTTGCCCATCCCATCAGAAGTCTTATCAGCACTCAAGTGCTTCAAACTGATCAATGTTGCCCTGCCACAGGGTCATATCACCGTTAATGCAGCCAAAGGGGTTAGGTGAATGCATTAAGTGCAAAGTGATACTTCTTTCTCATAAGTTCCAGCATGAATATAATTAGTAAAATCCACCATGTGAAATGATATAGTTGAAATACTAAATTAATAATGAATAATTACCCAATTTATGTGTGGGAAGTATGGATCATCCAAGTTTTTTTATTAAAAAAAAAAAATTGAACCATGATATTTGTAATAGGCCGTTGTTTTTCATATATCTTCACAGCGGTGGTCGGTGGAGAGTCCGTTAGGTGGAATCATGTAGATCCTAGACTAGCATGTTGTCCCAGCAAAAAATAGACTAACATGTTGTGATTAAATTTTTTTTCTTTTGAATTAAAAAATTTTTAGCATAATTTTTTTTTCCTGATATGGTATTTTTACATTTCTTTTTGTTAAAAAATTCTCCGTTACATCTTTTGGTAAATAATTCTCTATTATATCAGCTCATGAAGTTATGAGCTTTCAAAATCTATACGAAGGTCAAATGCAAAAGACGCAACTATATCATTGTGTAATATATAAACATTTTTTTTTTTGTTTGTATATAGTAGAGCTTCCAAAAAAAAATATTTCTTTAATTGTTTCCCAAGTTGATGGAATATCTCCTTCCATAAAGTTTAATCCATATTAATATTATAAAACATAATTCTTTGTCTTCTTCTATTAGTTTATTTTTAAAATTATTATATTATTGAAAAATAATAAAATACTCTAAAAGTATAATAATGTCACATTCTTTCATATATCTCACATAATTAGGAAGTTCTATTATGAATTTAATTAGTATGATTCATCATAACTATCAAAACATAAATATTATTGTGAATCTTTCTTTTTCTTTTTTCTTTTTTTGGTATATTGTGTTGTATTGCATCGTAAGATACACAAATATTAAAAAAAAAAAAAAAAAGAAGAGAGAGACTTATATATATATATATATATACACACACAAATGATATATTTATTATAGACTTGGAACACATGCAACTAATAACTAATCTAATTATAACCACCAATATTCAGTAAATATTTTTCTAGACGATGCTATGTGGCTTTTTAGTTGTATAATTCCACCCCAATATTTGTTTGATGAATACATTTAAGTTTTATCATACTTCTCTTTTCATCAGTAATATGGATACAATGATTCAAAGTGAGATCATTTTCCCTAATTTCTTTTCTTCTTATCACTCCTTTTTTTATGTACCTAAAAACAAATAGGAACACATCAATTTGTATAATCAAATAACACTATTTTTTCTCTATTAGCATGACTGGCAGCCCTTTCACGTTTTTCTTAAAATGAAAATTTATATTTTTTTTAAAAATGCATAAAATAATGCAAAAATAGTATCAATCTAACCCAACCAAACAGAAACAAGTACAACAACTATTTATTTCTTTTAACATGATCTATTGATTCTATTCAAACCTGAAACCAAGCCCAATTTTTTTATTTGTAGTGTGAGGGGAGAGAGAAGAGAGCTTTTTTTTTTTTTAATAAAAAAATGGTTAAATATTGATATATTTTTTTTTTAGTTATTGACATGTATTTTAAATGTGTGGCATGTTTTAATTGGTTCGATTGTAAATATTGTAGGTTTAGCTGGCATTTAACAACCATATCATCTACGAAAATGAATAAAAAAGCTCGAATCAAGACGATATATAAGGCTAGGAATACAAATATTTGTATTATTTTTTGTGTTTCATTTATGTTCACTAACTATTACGTGTTCAAATAAAATTTTAAAGTTTAGGAAATTTTTTTTTTTAAATCTCATATTTAAAAATGTAAATTACAATTTAGTCAAAGAAAAACACATACGTTAATAGCAATGATGATGGCATATAATGGAAAAAATACCTTCTGTTCTTTGAAAGCTTTCTCCGTTCATTTACTTGATATTTAGGTTTCGATTGACATTAGTTTAAAAAATCAGTTTTTTTTTTACCAATTAACTTATTTTTGCTATTATTTATAGGTCTCATTACATTTTTTAGTACTATTCATAAATCCACTATATTATTTCAACTATCTTTTAATTTTATATATAGTACTTTCAGCTAAATAAGTCTTATCGGAAAATTCTTAGGTAGTCCCAGATTATGGTAAAATGATGCTTCCTCCTCTCACATTCATGGTAGACTCCACCATGAATTTAATGAGCGAACCACATCATGAATATGAGAGGAGGGAGCACCATTTTCCGTACTCCGAGAGTACTTAAGAATTACTCAAGTTTTATCTACCTTACTTTTTAACTTTATTTACAATATTTAAAGAAAATCTATTACGCGGCTGTAACTATCTTCAGTGGTGATCAAAACAAGAAAAAGAAAAATGGTGATCAATTCACGTCAAAGCCAATCACAAATCGACTCACAGCCTTCGGAGGCTCAAATATGTCGGTGGTGGTTACTCGTATTTTTTTTTTTTTTTCAACACTGATTTCCCAGAAGTTGAAGGCTTGAAGTCAATCATTTTCCTTTCCACGCTAAATTATGACAGGCTTAAAAAAAGTAGTGGTACAAGGGCATCAGACATAATATATGCTTGGTTTGCCGACATTCTCAAGCTGTTTGCACAAGTAATAGTGTAAAAATACAAAATAAAAAGTCTTTCTGTATTTTTTAACTACTGGCTCACATGTCATTGTGAATGATGTAAGTTTGTGTGGGGGTATAAAAGGAAATCCAATATAGAGAAAAAAAATTTTAAAATTAAAAAAAAAAAAAAGGGTAAACTACAAAATTAGTTTTTAACCTTTACCACAATATCTCAATTTAATTTCTAATGTTTCAAATGTCTCAATTTGGTCCCTAACCTTTTGGTCTCAATTGTTAAGTGATGAATGGAAAATATTAGCGTAGCTATTGGTCAAAATAAAATATTATTTTTTTACCACATAGACTACCACATGTATTGTCACATCAGCATAAACTTAAAAAAAAACCCTAGTGCTACATGTCCTTCATTTTTCTTTTTTTCCTTTCATTTTCTTTTGCTTTGCTTTCTTGGGAAACAAATGGGATCATAAACTCATAATTGAAACATTCAACTTCATTTTCCTGCATTTTCCCAAAAATCAAACAAGGGAAAAGCAATATTAATGAAAAGGCAAAAATTGTAAAACTAACAACAAACCCTAAGATTATAAAACTAAAAAAAAATTTAAAAAAAAATAATTGCATTCAAATATCATGTTTTGGATGAACCCTAAGATTATAATTGTATTCAAATATCATGTTTTTTTTCATATGAGATATATACTAACACATATATACCTAGAACAAAATTTAAATGATGTTCCTTAGGCTTTCCTCTTAAGATTCAGTCATGAAAAAAGAGCTACGTGACTGAATTTTAAGAAGAGAACCTAAAAAACAGCACCTAAGTACTGTACCTAAATTTGGCCCATATACCTAACTTAATTAAGTTAGGTATATATGTGTAATTGTATATCTCATATGAAGAAAATCTAAGGAATTAAACTTAATTAAGCCCTTAAATTTAAACTTTTAAGTTAAGTTATGTTCCAATATATTCTTTAAAGATTATAAATTTTAATTAGAGTGGTGTTATTTGATAAAAATTGTGATATCTAAATAAATCTAACAGCTTTAAGAAATTATCCAAATAGTTAGGAAATTTTTCTATGAGTTTAAATTCAAATAAAAACAAAAACAAAAAGTGTACAGCTCTTTGCTTCTCTCTATCTCCTTCTAATCCGCTACCTTAACTGTTGGTGCCTCCACCACCTTTCATCCACCGCCGCCACCACTGTCTCTCCTAAAACACAATAAATTCTTTCATGGAGTCTCTCCCTCATTTCAATGAAAATCTTCATGTGCCAAACCTAATAACTCCCAAGAAGTACTTGGATATCCATTTGAGATTTTAAAGATATTCTGTACACCACCATTAACACCCTTTTATAAATTCTGACCAAAAATGAAAAACCAATGAGTCTTCTTGTCATCAACTTCAAAATATAAATTGCTATAACATATCTTTTGTCTACTCAAATGAATGGAGGAGAAGGTGAAGAGAGGGTTACATTAGCGATGAGTGTGGTTTTTGTGGTGGTAGTGAAAGAGAAGTGGCATAGGCACTGGTGGTTAAGTTGGTGGAGAAAGTGATAGAGAAATGGAGGAGTCTTTTGGCTAAAAATTGCAAAAAATGGAGTTTATTGGTGTTATAGGTACTGTTCAAAGTTATTTGGCAAAATGAGGAGAGAGACTAAATTTTGACAACGGTGTTGCTGAAATTGCAAGAAAAAGTACAATGTGTCAAGAGAGAGAGAAAATTGAATTTCAATAATGAGATTATTGAAATTATTGTCCTACCTGAAATGGAAACCAATTGTGACAATGGCATTGCCGAAAATGGAAAGAAAAAAAAAAAAAGAATTGTGGCAACTAAGTTGCCAAAAATGGAGGGAACAAAAAAAAAAAAAAAAAGATGCTATGTCCACAATATTTTTCACAACAAATTACATGTAGTTATTGTTATTGGTTCAAATTTGAACCTAATACTAAGATTATTTTTTTACCCCAATAATAACAATCAGTAACAACTTGTCACTTAGAATTTGTTGTAAAAATATTGTGAAAATGTTGTGGATGTATCATTTCAAAAAAAAAATTGTGGTGCTGAAAGAGAAGAAAAAAAAAAAGTGGCAAATTGTTTTGTGGCAATGGCTTTGCCAAAATAGAGGGAAAAAAAAAAATCAATTTGCCACTTTTTTTTTTCCTTCTATTTCAGCACCATAATCTTTTTTTAGAAATTGTACGTCCACAACATTTTCACAATATTTTTATAACAAATCATAAGTAGCAGGTTGTTACTGATTGTTATTATTGGGGCAAAAAAGTAATCTTAGTTATAGGTTCAAATTTGAACTAATTACAACTAACTACTTGTAATTTGTTATGAAAAATGTTGTGAACGTAGCATTTTTTTTCCTCCATTTTCGGCAACTTAGTTGCCACAATTCTTTTTTTTTTTTTTTTTTCCTCCCATTTTTGTCAATACCATTGCCACAATTGGTTTCCATTTTGGGCAGTACGGGCAAGACAAGAATTTCGGTAATCTCATTACCAAAATTCAATTTTCTCTCTCCCTTGACACATTGTACATTTTCTTGTAATTTCAGCAACACCGTTGCCGAAATCCAATTTCTCCTCATTTTGCTAAATAACTTTGAACAGTATCTATAATACCAATAAACTCTATTTCTTGTAATTTTTAGCCAAAAGACTTGAAATGGAGGGTTGTACAGTTTTTTATTTTTATATTTATTTGTTTGTAGAACAAAATTAGGTCCAAACCTATCTACCGCTTAACCTTGAAATATTTGATGTAACAAGATATTATAGGTGGGTTAAAATTTAAGTACGATATCTTATATGTAGTTCATTAGGTTGTCTAATTAAATTTAAATATATATTTTTATTGAATTTAATTGTTCTTAAAAAAACATTGTTGTTTGTATTTTATTTGTCAATACAACTATGTTTGAATTTAACTAAAAAATCTAATTATGTAATGTGTCTAAGTTATTGTACATAAGTGAGTTTCAGTTAGCTCAACTGGTAAAGTCTCTAATGGTTGAATAAAAGATTTGAGATTCAATCTTCGCTTATACCACAATTCGATTAATATCTTAGTCTAATAATAAAGAGTTATCATTAAGAAGGAACATCTCAAGTTGAAACTCTCTAAAAAAGTTATTGTACATAAAATTTTTCTAAGTTTCATACCCATCCTTATTAAATTTTATTTTATTATCATTTTTCTTTATTATGTGTATAGGGAAAAAGTCTGAATATTTAGGAAAATTATTGAATACTCTCGGAGTACCATAAATACGTACTCTTCTTTCTCACATAATTGCTAGTTTCACAAATTAAATTTATAGTGAGACTCATAATTCATATAAAAACGAGAAGTATATATTTATAGTACTCTAAAAATATTCAATAATGTTTTATATATTTAAATAAAATATAATTTGCCTATATTGTCGTTAGCAGCGGCTAGATACATGGCGTGCGCGCGTAATAAGTAGTTATAAAGTCGAGTGTTGACTAGGTCTTTGGAAATCTTCAAAAGTCAGATCTCATATGCGTAAAAGTCATTGTGCCTGTCATGTTCAAATTTAATATTTGCATTAGGCCTTCGGATTGGGCTGCGGCAGTATATGGTGGACCTACTAATTATGGTACAGCTAAATGCAAACCAGATGATAAGAAAATATTATTATTAAAACATAAATGGACTTATATTATATACTTCATCATTTAACACATTAATATGTAATATAAGTTCCAAAAGTTTTACAACTCAATGTTATCGTGTATTAGGTTTTCATCAGCAGGGTTAAAAAAAAAATTATAATAAAAAATTGCAACATTTTGGTCATTAAGGGAGAGAATTTAGGCTAATTTTGATATTGAGAATCCAAAAAGTGCAATACCAGAACTTGATTTATGTTAAAATTAAAAAGCTTGTTTTTAATTGCTTTTATTTTGTTTCATTGAAGTGCTCTGTTCCTTGTATATATAAGCAGAGCTGCACTTTCCTTATTCATTCAATGAGAAATTTTTTTCTCTCATCTTCATTTCTGAGTTTATCTTCTTATATGAGATAGCAAACAACATATACATGGGGTGTTGTGAGGGCTCTGGTCATAACATAGTTCTGAGATTTTTTTTTTTTTTTTTTTTTTTGACTAATTGAACATTAACATTAAATATACCTATGCCTATAGAAATTTTTTTTCCCAAAATCCGGGGGGGCCATGGCCCCCCTTGGTCAAAGAGTAGCTCCGTCCCAATCATCAAAGACATTCAATCACCAACCAATCACCAATATATGTTACTTTTATAAGCTTCAAATATCATGATATCAAAAATTCAAGTGATAGTCCAATGATAATAATATTATTGACAGCATTTTGTGTTTGTGATTTGAATCTCCCCTCCTTCTTCTCCACTATCCACTTATCTCAAAGAAAAAAAAAAAAAAAAAAAAAAAAAAAACCCAATACATTATTTTCCTTTTTGATACTTTCTTGAACAACTTCCTCGTCTCTTCAAATGGTACCAATAAATACATATATAATACTTCGAATCATATAACTGTTAGTTTAGAAGCAGTGAATTTATCAAATATTTGTCTTCTCTTTATGATAAGTAGTTACACTATCATTGCACCAATTCGGTACTCTTTGCTAAATTACTCTTTGTTAAAGGCTTAAGTAAATTACATAATTTTTCAATAGTTTAGAGGGATTTCAAATAAACCTATTTAAACTTTAAAAGAAGTTTTATTATTTATTTTACATTTTATTAATAATCTATCATATTTTTTGTTAATTTTAATGGTAAAAGTAAGGTCTTGTCAATGTAGGTCATATGATATGGTTTTACTATTTTATGCGACTACAAGTACATAGACATTAGTAATCTGGTTTTTAAGAAATTTAAAGTCTTATTATGATTAAAACTCTGTTAGAAAAAAACCTTTTTTTTTTAAATAAAAAGTTGTGTAATTATTTATTTTAATTTACTATAATAATTTTTTATAATTTTATAATTTATATTTAAGAATACAAATTTTAGTTGTTTAAACTTTTCATACAATTTATTTTAATAACTAAATAATTAATAACTTTTAGTTTAAATGACAAAAACACCCTTAAACATTACTAAACATCTTATATGGGTTAAAAAAATGTTTTAAAATGATTTCTATATAGTTAGATTTAAGAAATAAAAAGTGAAAAGTAAATACAAGATTTACGGAAATTGATATTTCCAATCCGAAAGGTAGGAGTTAAATTTATGGGAATTGAAATGTTATTGTAGGGTTACGATTTGTAGCCCAAGCTCAAGAGGTATGAGATATGAGCCCAATGAGCCCAGTACAATGAATTTGTAGAGAGTAGGTGAAAGAGCTAGGTTTTTGGTGGATTGGACAACAGTTAATAAGGATTTCAAAGATAAATAAGCATGAAACACACGTAAACCTCAATAAAATGATTGTTCGAGGAGACAGATTATGAATTAATCTAATAATTCTGAATGTTAATACAGTTCTTAGTACTATAGAAATTCCGTTTCTCTCTTTTTCTCTCTTCTTTTTTTCTCTGTCCCCCTTTTATGGGATGTCTTTTACATTATATAGTCCCTTTCGGGCCATCCTAATCGTACACTTGTTAACTATCTAAACTTTTACTCGAGTACATGTCCCATCAAACATCTTCTTTGGATATCTGTGAATGGTGGCAGCTGAACTTACACTGTTTAGGGGTATTCTCTACATAAATGCGACCAGAAAAGTAATTGCAATGCATTTAATATAGTGGTAACAGCTTTTCTTTTAGATATTTCTGTATTCTTATCACCTTTGTACGTGGTTAAGGTTCATCCTGATCATTGGAACTTCCTAGAAGGTTACCTAAATTATCTAAATGCATGCTTGACCGATATTCATCGTATCCGAGAAGGAGCTACTCCTCAAACTATATTCCTTCATTCTTTACTTACGTGATTCTTAATTATGGGGTCTCTCCCACTCATTTATTTCTCCTCGGACATATCCACGTTTTCGAATAAGGCCCAAAACCTAATATACACATTTGGGCTCTTATTCTCACAATTACAATTATCATGAATTTTGTCAAATAAACTACAAAATTTCACGAATATTCAAGAATTAACAATTCCTATCCCTAACGATTAGGAATCGACTAAAAATCTCATAGGTAACCATTATGAATATTGAATTTGTTAAGAGAGTACTTCTTGTCCCCCCAAACACCCCCCGCCCCCCCCCCCCCCCCCTCCAAAAAAAAAAAAAGAAAAAAAAAAAAGAAAAAGAAAAAGGGAAGGAGGCTACTTCTAGTTCTAGGATATACCTTCTTGTAAGCATATACTCCTCGCAGGAAGTTATTTCATGGCAAACAACTTCAGATGGTCAAAATATAGACTTTGACTTGAAATATTATTAGGAATAAAGTAAATGGTACTCTTTCTATAAACAAATCACTAATTATAAGGCGGAAGAACACAGAGAAATTTTTTTTTCCTTCTCAATTCTACTATTAATACTTTTTTTTTTTTTTAATATCTTGATAGTCGGGAAAAAGAGAATTTGAAGTATGAATATTTCTATTAAGAAACATCAGGGGATATTAGTTGAGTTATATAAGACTCTTGGCTATTAACACAAATTTTATTAATCATTTATTAAGATGAGAAAATGTGAATGATTGACTATTACTTTCACTTGAGCTCGTAACTAACACTATTATTATTTTCCACATTTGCCATTCCATCCAATTATGACTAGACTTGTGCCTCTCTCTTTTTTGCCCTCAAAGTCAATTAAACTATATATTTGTGGAAAGCTAGTCGTTCACTTCACAAATATCTAATCTTTGCTTAATTAAATCCGCAACATCGCTCTTAAGTGAGATTAGGCAAGCATGGTATTGGACTGAGTACTTTTCCCACACAAGTGGTAAACCTCAATTAATACGTTGAGTATAAATAATTGATCTAAAAATGTTGTGATTAAGACTTTTAGTTTTTGCTATCAAAAGAAATCTAATATGACTGCGAAAACAACAACTACGATGACTATGATTTAATTATAATATATATATATATATATATATATAAAAGCATTGTAGCATCAACATTCATATTTATGATCAATCTAATGGTAGGCAAATTTTTGGATCAGTAGGAGGAATCAAGAATCAGGATTATCTGGCCTTTTGCCCTTAATTTTTTATTTATTTATTTAGCAATTTGCCCCTGTTTGCAAACGATATAGGGATATGCCCCTGTTTCGATACTCGATTATCTTAAAATCGAGTTTCTACGAAATACTCGATCTATAAAAAATTGAGTTATAACCGATCAAACTTAAAAAAATAAAAAATAAAAAAGCATGGAACTCCATTTTATGGAAATTGAGTTCAAAGATGCCACTATAAGGCTTAAAAACGTCATTATAGGGCTTAAAAACGCCACTATAGGGTCCCTGAACCTGTATAGTGTGATCACACTTATAAAAATTTTGCAGGAAAACACCGCTATAGGGCTTTAAAACGTCACTATAGGGCATAAAAACACCACTATAGGGCTCCCACTTATAAAAAATTTTTGGCATGAAACTCAATTTTCTGATATTCGAGTTCCATGCATTTTTTTTTTTTAAGTTTGATCGGACATAACTCGATTTTCTACAAATCGAGTATTTCATTGAAACTCGATTTTAAGATAATCGAGTATCGAAATAGGAGCACGCCCCTATATAGTTTGCAAACAGGGGCAAATTTCTAATTAAAAAAAAAAAATTAAGGGCAAAAGCCCAGATAGTCCTCAAGAATTATCAATAGAGAAGTTGGGAAAGTTGAGATTTTCATTTAACTTGCTTAAAATTTTCAGTTTTGTGTATTTTCTTTCTTTAGTTGCCAAGAAATTAGACGGAAAACTTATTTTAAAAAAGGAGTGAGAAGGTGGATTTCGACTTTTCGACACCTTTTGATTAAGAAAATGGAAACAAGACTTTGACTTGACTATAATAATAAATAACAGAACATAAGATGATGAGAATCCCTATCTTTTCTTAATTTTTATTAAATATAATAATAACTCAAAGATATAAGTATATATCTACTGCTAGTCTGCTACCTGCTATGAAAACCCTACTTAATTAATTTATTGCCAGCATTCCAAGTTTTCACAATTAATCTAAATAAATAATCTCTAATCACCTGGATCTGGATCAATAGTCTTTTTATGTTCCAGCGCACGACAACTCCACCACTTTCAAACGTTATGCCTGATATAAGATTCCTCAACCCACAAAAACAAGTAGGCTTTTCTTGACATAGTAGTGAGTTGTTGACTCATTGTTCGAATAAACAAATCCAACTTTTCATTTGCTATAAAAAAAAATAAAACTCACAATTTTTTGGGAGGGAAGAAGAGGATCAAAAATAATAAATTTAGGGACATTTTTAATTTAGCACCTAATTTTATTACATGTTGAAATGATGGACTATGAATAGTTGACATTTTTTTACACCACTGTTTATATGGATACACCTTTCTCTTTTTTTACTAGTCACAATTAACTATTTCAACAAGAAATGAAATTTTTTTTTTTTTTTTTTTTTTTTGAGAAACCAGCCTAGCAGGGCCTGGTAAATTTATTCAAATAGAAAATTATCAAAACATCAGTGAACATCAAAATCAACTAGGGAGGCTATGTCCTCAGGTAGTTCATCTAACCAAACCTGGGTCCCTCTACAATATTTTGCTTTTTTGGCCAAAGCATCGGCCACAACGTTGCAAACACGTGAAACATGAGTGAATCTAGATGACTGGAACTCCAAGGCTAGCACCCGAATATCCTCAATGACATGTCCGTAAGGTAAGACATCAAAAGGCCCCTCTTGTACCGCTTGAATGACTGAGGACGAGTCACCTTCAAAAATGACCTGTGAAAGGCCTATCTCCCTGGCAAACTGAACAGCTCTACGACATGCTAGTGCTTCCAGTTCTACCACTGTCTGAGCTAGGGGGACTGGCATAGTTAACGCACCAATAGCCTCCCCACGCCAGTTCCTAATTACAACACCAAGACCAGCCAAGTTGTCTGACTTAAACACTGCCGCGTCGAAGTTCGCCTTGAGAAAGTGAACATCAGGTGGGCGCCATTGCTGAGCTAGCTGGATCGGAAGTGGCAAGGGCTTAAACCTGGTGGGCTCTTGAGCATTTAGGAACTCCTGGAGAAGACTTCCTGCCATTTGGGTAATCTTGTGCAAGGGTTGGGTGGGTTGCCCCACTCTTGAAGCATTGCGACGATTCCATAGAAGCCATGTTACGGTGATGAAAATCTCCTTCCTATAGTCTTCGTCTGTCTGCATGAACAACTCCAACAGGTCCTTGAAGCTAGAGACCTGTACATCAACAACTTGCTGGGTCCAGTTTAGAGAACTCCACACCTCGGCAAGCTTCGAACAGGACCAAAGAGCGTGAAGTTCATCTTCAGGGTGAGTCTCACACACTTCGCATGTGCTCAAGACAGAGATATGTCTGTGTTGGAGATTGACCATGGTTGGGAGGGAGCTGTTGCACGCCCGCCAAGCGAAGTGTTTTATTTTATTTGGAACTCTTAACTGCCAAAGATCGTTCCAAAACTTTTTTTGAGATGCCAAAGAAGAGGTACCTGCAAGGTTAGTTGAAGCATGGGAAACTAAAAGTTTATAAGCACTCTTAGTTGTGAAAGTACCCGAGGGGGTAAGGCCCCATATGATCCGGTCCTGTGGTAGTCTGGTACTCAATGCAATGCCACAAATAATGGCTACTTCGTGAGGCAAGAATAGTCGCTGGATTTCGGGCATATTCCACTCTCCTGTCTCGGCTTTGATGAGAGTATTCACTCTTGCACCCGGATCAATAGTTGGCAAAGGTGATACAACAGATCTGTGATCCTTGGCCGGCAACCATTTATCTTCTTTTATTCTGACAGAGCTCCCATTCCCTATCCTCCAAACCATCCCTTTTCGAATTACATCTCGCGCACTCAAAATGCTCTTCCATGCATAGGATCCCGTAGTAGAGTCTTTGGCTTCAAGAATCGAACAATTGGGAAAAAATCTTGCTTTAAAGACTTTATGGCACAGGGAATCCGGGTTATTTATCATACGCCAAACTTGCTTCGCCAATAAAGAATCATTGAATTTCTCAATGTCCTTAAAACCCATTCCTCCTTTTTCTTTGTCTTCACACAGTTTTTCCCATCTCACCCAATGGATCTTTCTACTGTTACCATCATAACCCCACCAAAACTTCCTAATGAGTGTTTCCAGATCCTTAATCAACCCCCTAGGGAGTTTGAAACAACTCATCGTATATGTAGGGATGGCCTGAATGACAGATTTTATCAAAATTTCCCTACCAGCTTGAGAAAGGAGCTTCTCCTTCCACCCTTGTAGCTTTTTCCACACCCTTTCTTTAATGTAGGCAAAACTTTGTTTCTTTGCTCTGCCTACCAATGCAGGCAAACCCAAGTACTTCTCATATTGGCGAATAGCAGGCACACCTAGGATATTTTGAATTCGGGTTTGCACATCAGGCTGAGTGTTGGAACTGAAGAAAATGTTGGTCTTGTCCCTGTTTATTTTTTGCCCCGAACCTCGTTCATAGATTGAAAGTAACTCAATAATATTTTGGCACTCCTCCTCCTTTGCTCGACAAAACAGAACACTGTCATCTGCAAAAAATAAGTGGGAAACTCGCGGGCCATTCCTGCATATAGATACACCTCTGATATCTCCATTTGCTTCTGCCTTTTTTAACAGCCCCTGTAATCCCATAGCACATAGTAGAAATAAGTAGGGTGATAAAGGATCACCCTGTCTGAGTCCTCTAGTTGGCTTAATATTTCCCACTGGTTGTCCATTGAGCAGAACAGCATAAGAAACTGAAGTCAAACAAGACATAATGAGAGTCACCAGTTTATCAGTAAAGCCCAATTTCTTCATTATTTTCTCCAGAAAAACCCATTCAACCCGGTCATAGGCTTTACTCATGTCAAGTTTTAATGCCATAAAACCCAATTTACCTTGGGTTTTTCTCTTCAAATAGTGTAGAGTTTCAAAAGCAACCAACACATTGTCTGAAATTAATCTACCAGATAGAAAGGCACTTTGGGATTCAAAGACCAGATTTGACAAAATTTTTTTCAACCGATTAACCAACACCTTAGAAATCAGTTTGTAAACCACATTACAGAGGCTGATAGGTCGAAAATCAGAGACTTTTTTTGGGTTCTTTATTTTTGGGACGAGAGATATGAAAGTAGGATTAAGGGATTCATGAACCACACCTGAATTTAAAGCATTTAAAACCAGAGTAGTTACATCCTTACCAACTATGTGCCAATAAGTCTTATAGAAAATGGGAGACATACCATCAGGACCCGGGGCGGTAAGAGGTGCCATTTGTTTAAGGGCTTGGTCCACTTCCTCTGCCTGAAAATCACGGTCAAGGGTTGCACACATCTCAGCTGTCACCGCTGGTTCTATTCCATCCAATATTGCATCAAAACCATCTGGTTGAGAAGTGGTAAACATGTCCTGAAAATATCTCTCAACAATCTTGCCCATCTCAGCTTCATCTTCCATCCACAAACCGGCCTCATTTTCTAACCCCGTAATATAGTTTCTCTTGTTCCTTTGGCTAGCTCGACAGTGAAAATACCGAGTGTTCTGATCACCCTCCTTCAGCCATGCTGTTCTTGCTCTTTGCTTCCACATGCATTCCTCCCTTCTTTTCAACTTATCAATGTCACTTCTTAAATTGTAAACATGGTTTGGGTTTGTATTGTACCCACCCGATTCCTCCACCAATTGCAGCTCCTTCAATTTTTTTGTGAGGGTGTTTCGTACATGACCAAAGGTGGACCGATTCCACTCCTTCAATTTTTCTTGGCATATAATAATTTTCTGGTTGAAACCCGTGACCAAGGGAGCCTCCTTGCAAGCACCCCATGAATCCCGAACCACACTTTCACATGACTCCTCTTTTACCCACATTGCTTCAAATCTAAATGGACGACCTTTTCTGTAGAAACGTTTAAATTCTGAGTCTGTGCATAACAATAAAGGCTTGTGATCAGAATGATATGCATCAAGGTGATGGACACGGGTAGCTGGAAACCGCAGTATCCAGTTCACAGTGGCTACACCCCTATCCAAACGAATCCACACATTATGAGTTCCCGGCCTCCTATTGCACCAGGTGAAGGGAAACCCATTAAATCCCAAATCCTTTAGCCTACAAAAATCTAAAGCATCTCTAAAAGATTGCATTTGTCTTTCTGGTCTGTCGAGCCAACCCTGCTTTTCTTCAGCCAACAAAATCTCATTAAAATCACCTAAACAAATCCAAGGAAAAGAAAAACGACTGCTAAGATCTCGAAGTAAGGACCAGGAGTCTTCCCGGTTGGCGGTATCAGGGTCACCATAGAAACCCGTGAACCGCCAGGCGTCATCAACTCCATGGTCAATAATGGCATCAATATGTCGCTCAGAATGAGACTGAACATCCACCTGAAAATCTGTTTTCCACAGTAGTGCTAAGCCCCCTCCATTGTTAACCCGTGGAACAACAAAATTATTTAAAAGTTGCATCTTTCTACCAATTCTCTCAATTGTAGACTTCTCACATTTTGTCTCCATTAAGAAGACCATTTTGGGATCTTTGTTGCTAACCAAAGCAACCAGTTCAGCTTCTGTCTGTGGGTTCCCAAGCCCACGACAGTTCCAGCTTAGGCAACTCATTGGGCTGGGTGGGACTGGAAGCCAGTCTCCACCTGAATATTTTCATTAGATTTCTGTCCTTCAGCCAACACCCGCTGTCTTTTAACTCCTTGAGCTTCTGCAGAAATCAGCACAGAGCGTTTTACCAGAACACTTTCAGTTGGCACCCCCTCAGTGCTAGGCACAATATTTCGAGCAATCTTCTTAAAAGTTTTGAGGGAAGTAGTTTGAGATAATGGACTTGAATGATTTGTGATATCCCTCAAAGGAGACTTTACGTGAGAGCCTTCTGCATGGCTACCATGAAAGTCCACCAACCCATTAAAGGTGGGTGGGGTCCTATGTCCCATGAAAATTTCCTTAGCATCCTTTTTTGCTACACATAGCCCTTGAATAATTTTTGTCAAACAATCAGTGCTTCCACTATTTGAAGTGCTATTCACGACCCCACCACTTTTTGTAAACTTTTCCCCCTCTTGGACCGGCTTTACTGGAATTGCCTCTTCCATAACAATTTCTTGAAAAGAACTAAGCTCATCTCCAGCCACTGCCTCATTCTCTGAACCTGCTTCTGACCCATGCACAGTTTTTGTAGAAGAAGTTTTTTCCTTGCTACCTGGCTTTCTCCACCACGGTGCCTGGCTCCGGGCACGTCCCGAAATTACTGCAACTGACTTCCTCGAAGGTCGAATCATCTCCGCCCTCATCCAATCCCCAAATTGCTGTTCATCTTTCTTCAAACTGCCCTTGCTCCTAAGCCAAACTTCACAGTCTCTTTCGCCGTGTGTTAGACGCCCACACCAATAACAAAAATTGGGAAGGCGTTCATACTTTAGACCCACCCAACCAATCTGCTTCCCTTCAGACCAAAGCTTACGACATCTCGAGAGTGGCTTGGTGATATCTATGGCTATACGAACCCGGAGAAACTCTCCACCCTCGCCATCATCCTCTGGGTCGGCTACATCAATAACCTTCCCAATAGAATTACCGATCGCCTCACCTGTAGCTTGGTTGAGACTTGTTGGTGGGAGGTTATGCAACTGAATCCAAAAATTAACCCTCAAGAATTCCAACGAGGGAATTTCCTCCACTGCCTTCACTTCTCTGAACACTACAATATTTTTGTCGAAAGTCCACGGCTCAAACTCAAGAACTCGAGCAAGGTCCAGTGCATCTGAGAATTCAAATAGGAGAATATTATCACCAAGGTCTCGGAGCTTGAGTTCTCCCGTAGGCTTCCACAGTGGTTTGAATGTGCGTGCAACGGACTCTACATTCAGCGTCCGCTTCGTGAAAAACCGACCAGCCAACCGGTGAACCGTTTCTTCCACCGGTTTTGGAACCTCCGCCCCATACTCCTCCTCATCGTCCAAAGTAAACCGGGACCACAAGTTCTCCAAACCAGCCATGATATAGAGTCTCTGTCTTCCAATAAACTAGAAACCTAGCGTCAAAAGAGATCACACCAATAGAACTAAACACAAGCAACGATCCGTCCTACCAGATTGAGAATAATCTGGAGGGTACAAAAACCTAAACCGAGGAAAGGGACAATATTCTACTGGCGGCGTGGGAAAACCCTAGCAGCCAGAGAAACACTTTGTAAGAGTTGACAAGAAATGAAATTGGGTGTGATAAAATTGGATGTTTTCATATGATTATTTGGTACAAAATATTTTTTTTTATAAATTTTTTAAAAGAAATTAATAAATTAATTTTTCAATATTTTTTTATCCCCCACTTAGCGTTGTGTCCTTATATCCTTAAATTATTTGAAATGTTGTAGTAGCTAGTAAACAACATGTACATTTACCTATAATTTCATGAACAGGTTAATTTTCAGTAAAATTTCCCGAAAACTTCACAAGTAAGAGCAACCACATCAGTCTATGCAAAATTCTTGTCTATTTTACAAGAAAAAACATATATTTTCTATTTTACATACCCATTTTTATAAAGCACCCACATCAGTTTATCTATTTTATCATCTATTTTAGTTAAATAATAATATTTCTTTAATTTTTTATTATATCAAGCAAACCACTACCCACATGGCCTCACCCAACTTTTTCTTTCTTTGTTATGAGAAGAAGACAGATAAGAGAGCAACCTGATTGGGAGAGAGAAAAAAAAAATCATTTGCACATGAATAGTAATCATGCATATATGCATAGTTACTATTCATTTGCAAAACAGTTTTGTATATTTGCATATTTTTACAAGTACTGATGTGGGTTTTTTTAGTTAAAATGTGCAAAATTGAGCACTTTTTGTATTTTGCAAATTTTTGCAGCCACTGATGTGGTTGCTCTAAAACAAATTATGAAAATAAAAGGTATCATTGTTTGAAATTTTGTGCGGGACTTGTCAACACCTAAAACAGGGTATCAAAAATGAGCATAGAATATATATATATATATATATATATATATAGAGAGAGAGAGAGAGAGAGAGAGAGAGAGAGAGAGAGAGAGAGAGAGAGAGTTTTTGGTTGGATCCGAATTTTGATAAATTCACCATTAGTTACATTATCTTCGTATATTCTCCACACTTGCAAAATTTTAAGGTGATAAAAAATTAATAACCATGTCATCAACCAATTCTTTAAGTTGAAGTTTTTGCAGTTTAAAATAATACATAAAAGATGAGTTTATGGATCAAATGATAAATAATATCTGATTGACATGAAAATTGGCATGCATATATATATATATATAGAGAGAGAGGTTGGGTTTAAGCTTAACCTACTATAACTCTAAATAATGTTACATCATCCAATATTTTTTTAATTAGATGTGAATTTTGATAAATTTACTGCTAAATTACATTATCTTCGTATATTTTTATACTTATAAAATTTAAAGTTGATAAAAAATTAATAACTATGTTATTAATCAATTGTTTAAATTCAAGGTTTTTAACTTTTTGTAATTTAAAAATAATGTATAAAAAATAAGTTTATGAATTAAATAGTAAATTTAATTTAATTGATATGAAAATTGACATATATATTAAAAACATATAAATTAACTGTTAAAATTTTAAAATATGAAATCAATGAAAATTTATTGGATGGTAGAGTATGAACACGAATAGATAATAAAGACTTTCACCAACAGAACCAAAAAAAAAAAAAAACTAATAATATATGATGAAGAGACGATAAACATGCACGTTAAAATACACGTGGACCTTATGGCTTGAAAAAAAAAAAAAGAAAAAAAAAGAGAAAGTACAGACAGGTGGACCACTCAGTATACCGCCGGTATTCTTTATTATATCCACCACTACAGTTGGGCACTGCCAGACGTCTTCTCCAAAAAGAAAAGCGTCTTTCTATAAGGGTTTTTTTTTTTTTTTTTTTTTTTTGAATTAATAAATT
The DNA here is from genome assembly GCA_030445155.1 of Quercus variabilis. Lineage (NCBI taxonomy): Eukaryota > Viridiplantae > Streptophyta > Magnoliopsida > Fagales > Fagaceae > Quercus > Quercus variabilis. The sequence continues at coordinate 29,583,019 of CP129450.1, read as the reverse complement.
TTTTGAGGTAAAAAGTTTGGTCATCAATTTACAGATGTTTATGGGTTGCGTCACGATTTGGTGTCAATCCGTCACTCAACTTATTTCCTTATTTTCTTCCAAAAATTAAGTATTTCACTCTATTTTATCCGTTGATTTGTACAATTTCTCTCATAATTCATGGTGGGGTTTGGATTCGGCGTTTTCTACGTTTGGAGTTTCCTATGTTTTATTTATTTATTTTTTTCCGCGCGTTTCAGAGGGGACAAATAGTACTGTTAATTATTGTTCACACACTATAGTAGTACTGTTTACACACTGTTCATGGTACCCACAACCACTTTATTAAAAAAATATATTAAAAATGGGTCTCACCGTACTATTCATATATTTAAAAATTATTTTGCTACAGTATTTTCAGTTTTCAGTTTTTTGTTTTTAGTTTCAGCAAAAATAAGTTGTATCCAAACAAACCCCATGTTCGATTATGGTAGAGTTAGAATTTCAAATAAGAATAGCAAGAATAAAAAATAAGAACGAACATAAAATTCATCTAAAAACTATTAATTGATATTAATAACAAAATAATAAACAATTAATTATTAATGTAATTGTCATACAAAATATAATATAAATTTTAATTTAATCAATGGCGCTTTACAGGCTTTTATGGGAAACCGGATACTTCACGGAGGTTTGAAGCTTGGAATAGTCTTCGTTTGTTAAATCATCATCCCGAAATTCCATAGTTATGTGCATGAGATTTTAATGAACTTACTAAACAAGATGAAAAGCTAGGGTGGGTGTTAGGGGGGGGGGGGATTTGGAGCCATGGTCCAATGCAGTTGTTTAAGGATGTGCTAGATGAGTCTGGCTTTATGGATCTTGGTTTTATTGGTCCCCGCTTCACTTGGAGTAAACACTTTTCGAATGGTTACTCTATTTGGGAAGGAAAATGCTATGTTCACAACATTTTCACAACAAATCCTATATGACAAGTTGTTACGAGTTGTTAATGGTGGGGTAGAAAAGTAATTTCAGTGATAAATTCAAATTTGAACTAATAACAACTAACCATCACTAATTTGTTGTGAAAATGTTATGGACGTAGCATATCTCATTTGGAAAAGGCTTGATCAAGGAGTGGCAAACAACAATTGGTTCCTTAAATACCCTGGTTCAAGAGTCTATCATCTTCATTGTAGCTCATCCGATCACTCTCCTCTTTTGATTAATTTGTCCAACCTTGATCCTCCTCCTCAAAAGAAAATCTTTAGATTTGAAGAGATGTGGTTGTCAGATGAACGTTGTGTTGAGATAGTGGAAGCATCATGGTCTTCCTTTGAATACGGTACTAGTGATAGTGAGATCCTGAATCGAATTGATAGGTGTGGTAAAGATCTGTCTTGGTGGAACCGGAACATATTTTTAAATGTGAGAAGAGAGTTGGTAAAAAAGAAGGATTTGCTAGCCCAAGCCAAGATTGCAGCCATGATTAGTGGTCAGAATCACAGGGTTCAGGAGTTGAAGGATGAGATAATTGTTCTTTTGGATAAGGAAGCTCGCCTTTGGAGTCAAAGATCTCATGTACTGTGGCTAAAAAATGGGGATAGTAATACTAAAAAATATCCATAGCTGTGCAACTCAAAGGCATCATAAAAATTAGATTCGAGGTATTAGGGATGACTCGAATATTTGGTAGGATCAACCAGATAATGTTGCGGTTGTGCTTATCAAGTACTATACGGATTTGTTCTCCTCATCATATAAGGAACCATACTCGGCCTCCCTAGACCATTCCCCATGTCAATACTGATGAGATGAACCTTGCTCCCAAAGGGACTTTTTTAGAAGTGGAGGTCTCTCTAGCTTTAAAGCAAATGGCTCCTTTGAAGGCTCTCAGTTCTAATGGTATGCCACTATTGTTCTATTAACACTTTTGGGGAATGGTTGACCATGATGTTACAAGTTCAGTGTTATCTTGGCTCAATTCCAATACTCTCCCTTACCCCATCAATCACACTTTTATTACTCTCATTACCAAAACCAAAAATCCTAAGCATGTTCAAAAATACCATCCTATTAGTTTATGCAATGTCCTATATAAGATTTTTTTTCCAAAGTTTTGGCCAATAGATTGAAAAAATTTTTGCCTACAATCATTACTAAACACCAATCTGCTTTTGACAAAGATAGACTTATTACTGATAATATTCGTTTTGCTTTTGAGTCTTTACATTGCATAAGGCAGTATAATTCAAGGGATTCAGGTTTCATGGCTATCAAATTAGACATGAGCAAAGCTTTTGACCAAGTGGAGTGGCTGTATTTGGAAAATCTTATGAGAAGAATGGGTTTCAATGAGAAGTGGATTGGGCTTGTTATGTTTTATTTGAAGACTGTCACTTATTCAATCTTAGTTAATGGAGAACCCCAAGGTTTGCTACAACCTACCAGAGGTATTAGACAAGGAGACCCCCTATCTTCTTTTCTGTTTTTACTTTGCACTAAAGACCAGCACGATCTCATCCAACAGGCGGCAAGGATAGGGGATATTAAGGGTTTTTCCCTTTGTAGAAGAGGCCCTGAACCCATTTATTGATTGCCGATGATACTCTCTTATTTTGCAGGGCTACTCCTTCAGAGTGTGCAAAGGTTCTTGGTATATTGAATTGTTATGAGAAGGATTCAAGTCAAATGGTGAATAAAAATAAAACAACCATCTTCTTTAGTTTGTTAACCCTTGACAATATTCAATAGGAGATCAAAGTGGCCTTGGGTTTATAAGAAATTACGAAGTATGAGAAATACCTCGGTTTACTGTCCCTAGTGGGTTGAAGGAAAAAAGAAAGCTTCTACTATATCAAAGAGAAGGTTTGGAGGAAATTGCAAGGTTGGGAAGGCAAACTCTTGTCGCAAGCTAGGAGGGAGGTATTAATCAAGGCAGTTATTCAAGCCATCCCAAATTATACTATGGGTTGCTTCAAACTTCCTTTGGGCTTATGCAATGATATTGAAGCCTTTATTAAAATATTTTGGTGGGGTAAAAAAGGTGACAGAAGGAGAATCCATTGGCTTAAGTGGGCTGAGTTAACGAAATCAAAAATGGTGGGTGGCATGGGTTTTCGGGATTTGGCTTTGTTTAATGACTCTTTACTAGCTAAACAAGCTTGGCGTCTGTTACAAAATAAACACTCCCTTTTTTTACAAGGTCTTCAAGGAAAGGTTCTTTCCTAATTGCACTATCATGGAAATCTAGATTAGCGTCATATGCATGGACGAGTATCCTACATGGGCGGGATGTTCTCTTAAGGGGCTGTCAATGGTGTATTGGAGATGGTAAGTCTATTAGTATTTGGCATGATTTTTGGTTACCAAGGAAAGAAAATCCTCAGGTCCTTTATCCCATGATCGAGTCCTTGGCTGATGCTAAAGTAGATGTTCTAATTGTTGCTTTCGGCTAGACAGTGGAACCACCATTTAGTTGATGGTATTTTTGTTCCTAAGGAGGCAGAGCTCATTAAAAATATCCCTTTGTCAAGGACAAAGGGTGCTGATGGTATCTTTTAGCCATTCATGCAAAAGGGAGAATATTCATGTATATTAGGGTATCGCTTCTTGAAGGATAAGAGTGATGTTGAGGTTACAGGAAGTTAGGCAGATGGTGATAGAGAATTGTGTAAAGGAATTTGGTCGCTACATGTCCCAAACAAAGTTAAGAATCTCATGTGGAGAGCTTGCCAAGAATCATTACCTTCAAAAGTAAATTTAGTGCGCCGAACTATTATTGATTGCCCAGTTTGTGATCAGTGTAAACAAGAACCAGAGACTACATTGCATGCCTTGTGGTCCTGTCCTGAGTTGGATGTCGTGTTAGGACATATGTGGAACTTGTTGAAATATATGTTATTGTAAATTGGCTAATCCTTTGACAAAACGCACTTTACTTGTAATTGGGTAGATCTAGGATGTGTTTAGTACTTCAAAGAACAAAGTTCAAGACTAGTATTAAAGCCATGCAAGTCTGTCCAAGAAACAAATGAAGAAGTGTTGTTCATTAAAACTCAATAGATAGCTTGACAGATAATATCTATCGAGGTTTAATGTTGATACTCGACAGCTATTTGATAGAAACAGTACCTATCGAGAATTATGAAATTTAAATTTCTAAATCTGTTTTCACGCATATCCATATATATTTGTGTAGGGTTTCTTTTCTCACAACCTTAGACATATATAATGATACATATATAAGGATTATTTTAAGGGCCGTCACAGATGATGCAACCTATTGCAAAGGTTGTTGCAATTGTTGTTGCATGCAAATTGTACCGGAGAAAGAATTTGCCCTAGTTCATCATATTCCTTGTAGAAGCTGCTACATCTTTGCTCCAAGGGTTTTATAACCAATGAGCTTCTTAATCTTCATCGTTTAGATGAACAGAAAAACTTTGCAGCCAACATCTTCCTCAAGTTGGTGTGTTAGTCCCGTACTTGAATCCATAAATCAATTGGTTAGTCACGTACTAGGAGCCGTGCATTGAAAGAAAAGATTGTCACTATATTACAAGTCAAATTGGGTATTGGGGTAAAGGTTCAACTATAAGTTGGTACTAGGTACTGTGGTTTCTTTTACTTGTAACTGCTTGTTTTGATAATAGCAGATTCTCGGGAGTAGTGACTTTAAATTCACCTGATGGGGTTTTGCCTTAGTGGTTTTCCCCATTTGTAAACAATTTACCTGTGTCAAATTTATTTTCCACTGCATTTAACTTAGTTGGTGATTTGTTTGTGCTACCATGCTTATTGCATGTAATTAAATCTAATTAATTCACTTGGCTAATTAATTGATTAATTTATCAAAGAGGTCAATACATTCTTGGTCTATCATGTAGTTTAGGAAAATGACGAGTATTGGGCTTGTCAGAGATCTGTTACTTTTCTGAATTTTAAAGTGTTGTTGTCATTGTTGATCAGACACCATAGCCACCTAGAGCTTTTCTCTATCACTACGTGGTCCATTTGGCATCAGAGGAATCAAGTTCACTTGCACTAGTTGAGTTGCAGTCTTCACCTTATTGCAGTAGTGACAAAGGAATGACTAGAAGAGTTTGTCTCAGTCTAGCCAACATCGCAGACTCATCCTCTTCAGACTTGAGATCGTTGGCGACCTCCACCTTCGGACTTGGTTAAAATCAACTTCGATGGTGCTATTTTCGCCAAGAAGCATAAATCTGGTATTGGCGTGGTGGTGCGTGAAGATCAGTGCTCGGTGTAAGCTTTTATGTCTTGGTAGTTGTCACAAGTCTACAGTCCTTTGGAGATCAAGGCGAAGGAGTAACAGTAGCTCTTCAATTTGCTACAAATTTGAGGTTTTCTCATGTGATCCACAGGTAGCTCTTCAATTTGCTGTAGATTTGAGGTTTGCTCATGTGATCCTAGAGAGTGATTCACATGTTTTAATGTTAGCCTTGATAAATGACAATATGTTTTTGTCGATTGATGGCTTACTTATGATGTTCGTTTTTGTGCTAGATTTTTTAATAAATTACTTTACTCTCATGCAGGAAGAGAATGTAACAAGGTTGCTCATTGTTTGGCTAGACATGCCTTGAGTATTTCAAATTTTGTTGTGTAGATGGAGGATGTTCCACCACCTTTCTTTTCTATTGTCCTGGCTGACATTGCCGAATTTCCTTAATTATTTAATCTATAGTTTCTTCCTAAAAAAAATTGTGCTTTAGACGCTAATAATCAATTCATAAAGTTAATCACAATCAAATAAAGAGATTAATCTAAATACATAAAATTTAAACATAAAATTTGATTCTAAAATTGAGAAATTAAATCAATGTAAAAAGTGTAAAAAAATATAGTAATATACCTACATAGTTGTATGGGTCAGGTTATATAGGAGTATGATCAACCCTAGTCACCACCAATGGTTCAAGCACGTGGATGGTAATCATGTTAAGGCACCCACTCCTTCATAAAAGATCAAAATTTTGAGAAAAGTTCTGTAACAATTTCAGCCCATGCTAAAGTTTGTAACCCTTCACTAAGAGTCATACCCATTCACCATACAACACTCCTACACGTAAAGCTATCATCATCCTAAGTAATAGGTATATTGTATGTGAGGGTGCATCATTGTTATGGTGTGAACACAAATTATATACCTACATCTTCCATTTGATCACACCATAACAATAAGTGATAAATTGTGGCCATCGTGAAATATTGGTACCAATGAGATACATGTTAACTCTCATGTGATCACACAGACCATGCGACATTGGATAGTGAGACAAATGTATGCTTAGATTATCAAATAATACACATGCCATTGAATTTTTTTTTTTTAAGAAAAAAAATCCTTCATGACCATCCTGACAAAATCTAACTTAAACCTCACATCATTATATGTTGATTTAAAAAATGAAATACTAATAAGTACGCATGAATTTTCAAAGAAGATATTAGAATATAATTTCTTTTTGTGATGTTTACCTCTGTTCATAAAATTTTATTGAATTGGTATTTGAAAATCCAATATATAGTTGGATTTAATATTTGAAATTTCCGTTGTTTTGATATGCATAGACAATTTTATATTAATAAGATTTTGTAGGGTTAGGATTTGTGGCCCAAGCCCAAAACAATAAATTTATAGAGTATGGGTGAAAGAGCTAGGTTAAGTATTGGGTTGACAACAACGAATCACGACTTTCAAACACAAGCCAACATGAATTTACACGTGAAACCTGAAAATCCAAGGAGCTATATTATTGTTTATCTGATGAATAAAGGTCTTAGGGTTACAATCAAGTTCTCTCTCTCTCTTTCTTGTTCTTTTTTCCTCCCCCTCTTCTCGTTAGGAGCCTCCTTTCTTTATATAGTCACCCTTCTCCTCATCTCCATCGTCCACTTGTTCCTCATCCATGAGTTTGCTTGAGTACATGTCACGTCAAGCATCTTCTTTTAGCTCTGTGTGAGTGGCGGTAGGTTAGGATGCACTATTCAAAGGTCTTCTCCACATAAATACGACCAGAAAAGTTGTTGCAGTGCATTAAATACGGTGGTAGCAGCTTTCCCCTTAGATATTTCTCTATCCTTATCATTTCACAGCATACTCAGAGCTTATCTTGATCAGGTGGAGTCCTCGGAAGGTCATTTTGGTCTTTCACACACTCAATTGATTTATAATATTTGTGTTGACACCCCATTTTGCAACCCGCATTTAACCTCACATGGAGGGTAAAATGGTACTTTCACTTAAAAAATATGCATCTTGATTCTAGCCATTAGATCATTGGACTCATTTCACCAAAATGATCTTGATGTTGTAACGATCAAATCGACTGGTCATAAGCCCTAATCGGACCATTAGATTGAAAGTTATCATCAAATCAAGTTTTAATGGCTAAGATGTACTATCACAAATTGAGTCCGACTATATGTGATTATGAACAATTGATTTCGATTGGTTATAGGTGTAATCAATTTGAGATCAATGATGTGTCATAATTTAATTGGTTAGGACTACATTTTATGGTGAGGTTGCATACACCTAATTAATTAGATAGTTAAACATTAATTATTCAATGAGTAATTTGTGTAATTATCTTTTAATTAGAGTAAATTGGGAACCAATTAATTCTGAAATGGGAGTGATTGGAGCCATTTAATGTTAATTGGGAGCTAATTTGGGACCTATTAATGTTAATTGTGCTGAAACCATTTTCTAACAAATGACCTCTGCTCACTATTTCATCAATATCTCTCAGAATATTTTGAATCTGTGAATGAGATTAATTTTCCCAGAAACTAGACATCCGGGGCTTCAATTTGAGCACAAGAACGAGACAATTCCGATCAGAATTGGGTTAGATATGATTTTTTCTAAGTTGGCTCTATAAGCTGTTACAGCAGCTACGAGAAAATCGAATTTTGGCTTACTCCCCACTCCCACCAATCTCTCCATTTAATGCACCAGATTTTTTCCAAGGCTAAAATGAGGTCTAGGTTCATAATCCTTGTCAACCCTCATTAAATGACCTTCCATTCATATTCCCTCCACTACTACTATATAAACCCTCCCCCTCTTTCATTCCAAGACACCAAAAACCCCCTATCTTCTCTTCTCTTGAGTTCTAGTGAAGTTGAGTAGTCTTGTCATATCTTGGTCTTCCTGAGACTCAAGGTATTGAGTGAGACTCACTCTCCCTCTCCTAACTCTTCTTTTCCTCCACCCTTAGGATCTCCCTCAAAAGTCTCCTCCTCCTCCACCATATGGATCTTGCATGAAGGTATAACCTCTTTCCCTAATTGTTTTTTGTGTTACCATGATAAGAGTTTAAGATTAAAGCATGATAGTAATCATTTGAATATGTTTGAATGTTCTTAATTGTTCTTATATGTTCTTCACATGTTCATGCATAAACACTAGTTTTAATCTACATCAAAAATATGAAAAACATGTTTCTTTCATAATTCTTTCAAGTCCTTAAATCTAGGATATCACTATACACACAAATTCACTAGAATTTATTTGTCAATTCAAATGAAGTGCTTAATAAATTGAATTAGGGTTTATCACATGCATACACTTTAAATTCAATATGCAAATTGATTGATAACATATTGGATGATGTGATATGAATGTTAGCCACCATAGTCTAGAAGACCGGTTTCACCGAGCAAGGTGGGTGCCTAACACCTTCCCACCTTGTAACATAGCCTCCGAACTTAGATCAAGGGTTAATAGATCAAGTGCTTATCCTTGTAATTTTCAATTTCTAGATTGTAACTAGGAAACAAAGCCATGTACTTTATCTTAGATTGTATCTAGGACCAAAGCCGTGTAATTTCCTATGTTCAATGTAAATTCAATTTCAAATTAATAAAATAACGAATTTTTCAATTATGGTTTTCTTATTTATTCCAAAAATTAAATAAGTAGCGACTCCATTGTAAAACCCTTAATCTAAAGGGGAAAATATAACTAGTCGAACCTCCATTTTGAGAGGCAATAACATGATTCCATCCATTCACGTGGGTTTGGCCCAACATTCATTAAAACGGGCCAAGGATGCGGTCTCTCACAATTTGCGTCAGAGGATTACAACCTCTTCGGACAGGAGACATCCTCTTCGGATTGTAATAATTCTCTCTTCTGAGGGTCCCACTTCCAGATGGGCCCTACCTTTTCCATCTTCTTCTTCTCGATCGCAAAATAGCTCTCCTATGGGCCTTTGGCCCATTATGTACAAAATTAAATACCAAATCTATAAAAGATTATTGTTAATCTAACAAAAACCAAACTCTCAAATGCACACAGATTAGCCAAAAAAGTAAAAAACTCATCTTTACAATACAATCAGAAGCTTCATACAGAACATGAAAACAGCCATAAAGCATGACAATTAGAAATTCATGAATAATAACAAAAAAAAAAATCATCTGAGTATCTCCAACAAGGGAGTCAATACCGTATCGGAGACTGTACCGGTTTGGTCAGTGGTACGATATATTTCGGATATCGGTCAATACCGGTGTACCGTTTCAGATTTACCGCTATTTTTTATATTTATAGATAATTAAATATATATATATATATATATATATGTATGTATGTATGTATGTATGTATGTATGTGTATATTATAATAAATATAAAAGTTGTTTATATATATGTGTGTGTGTGTGTGAGGGGTGAAAAAAATTGTGAGTGTATGTGAGATCACATTTTCATCACTTACAATTCCTCACACGACAAATTATGACAAAAATTGTTTAAAATATTGTAATATTAGCATTGTTCTAAATATAAATTTGTTGTAATACCGTGGCAATATAGTACATGTACATTATTGTCACATCATTTGGGCTCAAAGGCCAAAGCTGAAAAGAAGTGGTGGAAAGCTTTAACGTGGAGAGCTCACCTTTTATTCAAAAATTAAAAGCTTTCAATGTTTCCAATGCTTGGCAGCTGGTGGCAGTGTACCATAGTCACATAGAGAGCTTAGGAAACTTCAAAAGCAAAAGAGAAAGTAAGAAGAGAAACTAGACCACATACATAGTTCAGCAAAAAAATAAAAGAGAAGGAGACGGACAGACCGGCAGAGAAGAAGAAGAAAAAAAGGTTCAACAAAAAAAAAAAAAGAGGGAGACGGACAGACCGACAGAGAAGAAGAAAAAAAGGAAAGAAGAAGAAGAAGAAGAAGAAGAAGAAGCAAAAGAAGAAGCAGTTGCTTCACGGCGCAACCCTTGCTTCATCATCGTCTTCTTCCTTTTCTCATTTTTCTCTGTTTTCTTTCCTTACAAATGAGACTTTTCGTGTTTCGGCCGGTATTCATTTTCCGGCCGAAACAGTCGGATTTCGCCGGTACAGCGGGTACGGAGCCGGTACGACTGGTATTTTTTCCGATACGAAATAAGAAGTTATCTGTACCGGTGAACTGATCGATACGGTATATTCCGGCCATACCGGCCAGTACGGTACGGAATTGACTTCCTTGATCTCCAAAAGAATTTAAAAAAGGTTAAAATTCTAGATTTTGGCACTAAGAGTTACAACTCAAAATCTCAAAGAACAAAGAAAACAAGCAAAACCCACTGTGGAAAGTTACCAAAAACAAGGAAATGTCCCATATACAAGGCCATATAAAAAACAATTATCGAGTAATTATAAGGTCTTCTTAGAATACACAGTTAAGTGGTACCGTACCTTTATTCTAAGAAAATGTGACATTTCATACCAATAAAAGCAAGCCAATATCATATTTTTATATTAAATGATTTTTTATTTTTTAGTGGTATGGAGACCACTTTCATATTCATCAAATCAACTCTCTTATAGTAAAACTTTCCTAATAGCTTTTAATTTTAGCTGTAGCCTTAAATTGGAAACAGCTTTAAGGACCCTCTTAAAGTTCTTTACATTTGGCAATTTCTGCTAAAACAGATTGAAGCTCTTAAAGAACCTTTTTTTTTTTTTTTTCCCTGGTAGTGCTTTAGACACTACCTAATATTGAATCTGATCTCCACACACATAGACATATATAGCAAATCCATTTCCAATGGTGCAATACAATCCTAAATTATGAACTGCAAACATTAGCTCTGCCCAGATAACCATGATTGACCCTAAATTCTTTACATCACTCGAGCTACTTCAATTATAATAACCCACCCAAATTTCTCAAACTCTAGATCAAACAATCATAAAATAAAAGCAATCCAAAAATTCAATATGATTTGTACACATTTTGAAACACAAAGGGCTGTCCCAAGGACATGAACTAGCAATAAGGGTCGGACTGCTTGTCCTTGGTGATCTTGTAGACCTGCTTCATATCCTTTTACAGTGGACAGTGCCAAAATTATTGTAGATGCCCCAAAAAACAAACTTGACCTCAACAATCCAATTAGCCCAAAGTCAAAGATGCAAAATCCTCATGTTAGCGGCATTGTCAATTCGAAACTACTCTGGTGGCAATTTGTGTTGGTTAAGCTGCTGATAACCGCCATCTAGGAATTTTAATCCCAATTTGTGTTGATTTTGTGATTTTAGTTCTTCTTTTATTAGTTCAGGTCACTTAATAAACAAATCCCAGAAACCCACACACCCCAATCTCTTAAACAAAACCAAAAATTAAAAAAAAAGCATTGACTTTTGAAATACCTACTTCCCCAAATGCAAAAATGATGAACTAAAAAGCCAAAAACACACATACACACACACACACACACACACACACACACACAAAATGAAACCAAATATACTGAGAGAGAGAGAGAGAGAGAGACTCACGGTGGCGATCGATGATTGAGAAGGGATCGAAAGGATCGAAGCGTTGCTAGTGGTTTGGAAGAGAGTGGTGACGAGAGTTTCGGAAGGAGGGATTTGGTGGAGGTCGGTGGAGATGAGGGAAGTGAGGGAAGATCTGCTCTGATGGAGGGTGAGGGTTGAGATCAGGCTTGAGAGATGGAGGGGCTATGTGCAATGGGAGAGGCTAGGGTTGAAAAGGTTTTTAGTTTAGTATTTATATAATTCCTGAATTTGCATTTTTAACTTGCGGCTATAGGGGCCATCGGAAGTCGTGTTTAATAAACACGGCTATTTCCTAAACTAAAGCAGCATTTTATACACGCAGCTACAGAAAAAATTTAAAGCCACGTTTATAAAACGTGGCTTTAGGCAAGCTAGAGCCGCATTTTTTAAATGTGGCCTTAGTTAAGATTTAAAAAAAGAAAAAGAAAAAGAAATACATAGGTCCTATAGCTGCGTGTTTTAAACGCAGCTATAGCTCAAGAAAATGCGGCTTTAGACGTGTTCTAAAGCCACATGTTTAAAACATGGCTTTAGCTGTTTTATTTAAGCCGCGTTTTTTAAAAACGCAGCTTTAGCTCGTCTGTAGTCATGTTTTTGCAAACGTGACTTAAAAAAACGTGGCCTAAGACCCACGTATTTTGTAGTGACAGTTAATCTAACAGTTAGGGTATAATATTTTCCATGTCACTTTTTTTTTATGAACCCTCTCTCTCTCTCTCTCCAAAATCCAAACGCATAGAGCGGAAGGTATATTATTTCCTTCATCTCCCTTCTTTTTTTCATTTCTTTTCTCTTCCATTTTCCGTAGTGCAGCTTAGTTTTGCTTTTGCGCCAAAAACATCACATTTAAAACATTTGTTCTTTTTTCTTCTTTTCACATTTCTTCTCCCTTCCTTTGTTCCTTTCGTCATTTCTTATCTTTTCCCTTTTTTAATAGTGCAGCTTAGTTTTTCCACATTAGATAAGGCTGAAATGAATGATTCGCATATTCACGAAAAGCATCACATTTTAAACGTGTGAGATTATTATTTTTTGTTTCGAGTATGGTGATCATGAGGGCGTTTGGATTGAGATTATTCTCACGGCGCGTTTTCATTTTCACGTTTTGACCTTTTTTTTTTTTTTTTTTTTCAGGCGTGAGAGGGAGCAAAGCGGAACTGTGCGCTACTGTGCGGCTCTTGTTCACATGAACAGTAGCCGCATTTGTTGACTTCTGTCCATGAACAGTGCATTTTTGCACTGTTTATGGACCCACAAATTTCATTTTTTATCAACTTTTTCATTAAAAATGAGTCCCACGGTACTATTTACACATTTAAAAATTATTTTACTATAGTATTTTCAGTTTTCAGTTTTCAGTTTCAGCAATAATAAGTTCAATCCAAACGGACCCATGTATGTATAGGTGCGAATCGTGATTATTGCTTCTATACTAAATTTCATTTTCAAGATTGATAATCCATCACCTCATATATAATAATTAAATTTTCTGACAATTGAGACTATCCAGTAGATTCAACCTATATCAAAGATAACAATACCCAAAAAAGAAAAGAAAAAAAAAGAGGCTGAATCCTTATTTTAAACAAAATAAAAAGTGTACGTTAATTTTGACCTATAATCGTCATGTTATTTTCCTTTAGAATATAACCAAAGATATTTGTAATCATTTGGCGCTACTAATTAATAATTTAATAATATTAACTATAAAATATTCTCACCTTGGTCCTTTATAGTTTTTAGATATATTTGAAACTGGATTAATATATATCGGAATATGTAAAAACGGGTGATATTATATAATTTTGGTGGGTTGAAACGTACTATCATAGTTTATGCTTTATGATTTAACTAGTCGCTAACCCGTGCGATGCACGAAATAATTAAACAAAATTTATACACATTTACTTTTATTGGTACAATCATTTGAAAACAATTCTAACTAATACCCAAATGTAAGAGACACATTGACTTATTATTTAAAGTAGCCTTCTGAAGAATTTACACATATTATGCAACTGAGCCGTAATTTCTCATCAACGGTTAGAAATATAAACTGCAAGTACATAAATAAAGACCATGACTTGAGAAGGACGCATTAAACTTCAAATTAGAGTAGTAATGTTACTTTCTCAATCTTAGCTCAGTTGTAATAATAATATAGAGGAAATTCAAAACATGGAAAGAAAATAAAAATTACAACAATTAATTCCATTATCTTTCATGCTATACTTTGTAATTGTACGAAATTAAGTCAACTCAATTTAAGTAGTTGTAATAAAATTGGCTTCTACTATTCTCTATTCTATAGAGATATGAACATATTGGATTTCTCAAACAATTACCGGTATTGCAATAAAATGATTTATTATTGAAAATAAGAAACAAAGAAAATCTCTCTATAGCTTAAGAAACACAATATACTAAAATTAAAGAGAGAAAATTCTCGGAGGACAAAATATTATAGATAATTTAAAAGAATTTTGGTTTAATTCTTGAACACTGTAACTCCATGAAATTCATACTAATAATAATATTTTATGATAGCGCAGTTAGAATTTTGGTTTAATTCTTGAACACTGAATTGGAAATTGATTATATGAGTATTCAATGGTGAACAAAAATGAAGTTAAAATTTGAGCATTGTAACAACTTCTTCACACAGTATTCTGCGGGTAGCAACGAATTTAATTTGAATATGTTACTATATAATCCAAACTTATTAATATATCAGGACTTTGAATTAACTCAATAAAACTATCAAAGCCTTTGCACTACAAGAACATGTGAAGATTCTGTCAATTTGAGCAAACTTAAACCCCTCCATCCACTTAAATTTTAGAAACAGATTATACACTTAAAAGGGTTAGTAATTTATAGCACTTACCCCCCACTATTAGTATACAGACACCAAGTGCGGTCGTCGTAACCCTTTGAAAGAACCTTCCCCAATTGGACCCTATCAAAAAAAAAAAAAAAAAAACACCCAATTAACAAAATTGATCCAAAAGGGTCTAAAAAGCACACAAAATCAATTCAAAAAACAAAAATATGAGACAAAGTAATTACTTTCCACTGCCAATGAAATCGTCTTCTGTATTGTTGTTCCAAACTACAACACTTATCTCTCTAAGGCCTTCAATTAACAAAAACACAAACTTCTCTTGAAATAACGGAGTATTATGACCATCTATACACACACACACACACACAAAACAAAATCAACATAACTCACTATAACTCTATAGAAGCCTCAAAAATATAAAGAGAAATTAAAGTGGTTGAATTTGATATTTACGTTTGGAGAGAGAGAGTTTGCAGAAACCGTAGCTTTATATTTCTTAACTTGAGAGAGGGGTAAGGTTGCTAGGGTTTTGAGGAGTTATAATGTTTTTATTTTTATTTTTTATTTTTCAAATATTGTGCTGACGTGGAAAATTGTGGTGCCAGCAGAGGCTTCGGTTTTATATATATATAAATTATTAATTATCGCATAGGAGCATACAAATCGAATGTTAATCCTTCTCAAAAAAAAAAAAAAAAAATCGAATGTTAATGGAGTTGTACAAGTAGGCTTGTTCCCAAAGTATTTTATCATTTAAAAATTAAAACACCACCATTGTTGCTTTGACAACTATTAATTTGACCAACATATATATTAGCCTAGCAACCTTGTTGGGAATTGCATTTTGGCCTACCAACTAAGGTCCTAAACATGCGGGACTTATTGGTGGTTTTTCTGTGTTGATGGAGGATGTTCCACCACAAGTCATTGATACACTTTTAGCCAATTTTGGCTAATTTTAGTTTTTTAATATAGAAGCAGGTTTCTCAAAAAAAAAAAAAAAAAAAAAAAAAAAAAAAACTAAGGTCCTAAATGACACAAGTCAATTATTATTATTATTATTTTTTTGAAAAGAGATCACAATCAGACAAGTCAAGTTAAATATTAAAAGTTTATGATTATTACATTTTATTTAATTATATACACAAGCTAAACTTCAGTTCATCTCTAAATGAGATCATGGGTTCAACTTAGATTTATTTTCTTGTTGAAGAAGCAAATAAATTAATAAAAACTTTATTATTTTCTCATATTAATAAATAGAGCTACTGAAATTTTTTTTACCCTTTAAAAAATTCATATTAATAATAAAAATTAAATTAAATTATTTGAGTTAATTAGATAGAATAATTTTTATTTAAAAAATTGTAAAAAATAGATAGAATGATTTTATTTAAAGAATTAAAAAAAAAAAATAGATTCACTAACCTTGAGTTGTAAAAATTAGATATACTTTTTACTAGAAAATTGACTATTTTTATATAATCAATAAATTACAAATAATAATTTGACATATTATGAACTTATTTATACACTTACAAAACTCAATATTAATATAAGTATAATTTACTATATATATATAGAAACATATAGTATTCAAATCCATGGTATGTTATATATGAACTTCACTTGTTTATTAGTCGAATCTAAATTCAAATTTGTTCCTGATTCATTTGTTAAATAAACAACACAATAAACAATTCAATTTTTCGAGTTGAGCCCGAATTTTAAAAGAAAACTCAAATTCATTTTGTAGTCCTACTAGGATGATATTGTGAACAAACTGGTTTCAACAAACGGAAAGGAGAAAAATTGAAGTTTGACAAGGTCCAAAGACCTGTAGGAGAGCCTAAAGAGATAATAACTTTTCATGAATTTAGCATGTGGGTCTATTTGAAACAATAATTGCTGCTCTAGGGACCCAAGATTGAGAAAGTTCACCCTCGTGACTCTTAGAAGACCTGGTCTGATCTGATCACAAGTGGTGTTACCATATTTTCCCACCATTTCGCCCACTTTATTTAGCCGAGTTGATTAGATACACAGAAAGTGACAGCTTCTCTATTCTTGTTCTTACCATTCTTGGTTTTTAGTCGGTCGTAGTTTACATGTTTTAAAAATCAAAACTAGTCGGAAAAGTTGGTTGCTGAGGAAGGTCTTCTGGTTTGATTATCCCTCACACTTAATATAGGTCACTGCACAATAATTATGTTATCTTCTTTTTCTATCCCTTTCATAATAATTTGTAAGAATAGTCGTCTAGGGAATCTGGTCTAGGTCAAAAATCAAATTCACGTTTTTTACTCCCCAATGCGTCATTGAAAATTTCACACAATCAATCCTTTTTTTATAATGAAAAAAAAAGGGTAAGAAGCTACTTAAGTTAGCGTTTTTCATTAAGTGTTTGGGTCTATTTCTTGTTATCAATTTACAGAGTAGATGCTAACATTTTGCTTCTAATTAACCAACAATTTTAGAGATACAAATTTTTTTTCTTCAATATTTTTTTTTACAAATTATTAAGATATTAAATTGTAATTAACATAAATATAAGGATAATATTTGTTACACACTATTACATATTTATTTTTTGAACTGAAATTATAAATTAAAATCGCAATTTCAGTTTAATAATTTATGAAAAATGTATGTGAAAAAAAAAAAGAAAAAAAGTTGTGTCTATACTTGTGAAGTAGCAAAGCAGTGCATCAGTGCTGACTGTGTATGATATGTGATAGACTGACAGTTTCCGAGAGTCAAAAGCAATGTTCTGAAAAGACTGAAGAAGCAACAAAACAAACTTGACGAATGACGATGCGGTGGATGAGACATATCACATATTCACATATAAGAGAAGTACTGGCGCTGTGGACAAACTTTTCACACCACTGCTCCATTTAAAGATGATTACGACTCACAACTCACAAGTATTCACACTGATGATTTTGAGTTTGTTTGGATTTTGAAACAGGAAACAAGACGAGTTCTGGTTTCAACTTTCAAGTTTCAAGGGAACACATGCGGGCCCCAATGAACTAAAACCATTGAATACTAGTACAAGCTGTTTCTTTGGGAAGATTGATTTTCTTAACGTATTTAATGGGTAAAAGCAGAAACACTCATTTCTTAACTTAGATAATGTATATAGGAGTATAGGACACTAATGCTTTGTTTGGTTACAAACAAGAGGGAAGAGAAGAGAAAAGAAGTGAATAATAAAAAGGAAATAAGAAAGAAAAGAAAACAAATTAGATCTCGTCTATGTTTGGAAATAAGGAGAGAAGGGGAAAAGAAAAGAGAAGAATTCCTTTGCTTGGTTTGCAATAAGAAAGGAAATGAAAAAATATGTATGTTTTTATTTTTACTTTTATGCCCATATAAATGTGAAAGATGCATGAAGATGATGGATAAATATGTAATTTCATATCACATTATATTATTTACGGGGGTCCTAGTTTTTTAAAAACCATTGTCTTCTTTCAAATCTGCTCAAATTGGGCGGATTGCAAATATGTAGGTCTAGGGAATGAGTTTCTGCCCCATTGTTATCTGCCATGCTAATCAAACGGAGGAAATGACAACATTCCTTATCATTTCTCTTCTCTTCCTCTCTTTTCCAAGTTTCCAAACTCATTGTTAAAATAATATCAAAATTTTTATTATTTACAAAATGAGAAAATGGGAGAGATATGAAGTTGATATTGTTTGAATAGTCGTGATATTTTTTCCACAATTACTTGTCCAAATGTGTGGTAATTTGTCGAGATTTCAACTCAAGTACACTTATTACTGCTCTCTTGTCACTATCTCCATTCACAAGCCCATTCTTCTAAAATAAATTTGAATATTTCAATTACATGTTTGATCATATCAAAACCCACACAACCAATCATGGTCAAATATACAATTAATCCCTATTGATCCTAAATGTTTTGATAATTTTATTAATAATTGAGTAAATAATATACAACATTACACAAGGTTTTAAATAAAATAATTTTCTTTCATTGATACACAAAGAGGCTTTGTTTGGTATGAAGGAAAAATGAAATAATAAAAAAGAATGGGAGAATAGAAGAGTTTTTGCATGTAGCAAGCAAATAGGATGACAACACTAATAGAGGAAGAATTAGGTTATGAATCGGCCAGGACATGGATGGGCACAAAGGGATAAATATAAAATTTTGTTTGTTCTCCAACTTTTCACTTATGTTTTCCCTCTTGATTTGGGAGGATTAAAATTTATGGTCCAAGTTTTCCACCTAGGTCATTTTTCTTTTCATCCATTTTTCCTCCTCAACTAACCAAATAGTAAAGCATACCCATATATCCCCCTCCCCAATTTTCCTACTTTCTTTACACCCCAATCAAACATGGGTTGAGAGCTATTAGGCTGCTCAATTCCACATAGTTGAGCTTGCAAAAAAGAGTTATTATTAAAGAGTTGTTATAGCTGTGTTTGGCAACAATTGTGCTATTAGAGTTTGCTTTTATTAGGGTTACTATGTTTGCTTTTCATTCTTGTAACCAAAATTTCCACTAATAGACACCATGATCATTAGGTTTTGCTTTTCATTCTTGTAACCAAAACTTCCACTAAAAGACACCATGATCATTTTTTCTTTTACTAATAAATTAGGAGAGGACTGTGCCATTGCTAACTAGTATATATTATATAATGTGAGCGTTTGGATTGAGCTTAATCTCACGTCTGCGTTTTTGCCTGCGTTTTGTCTCTTTTATTTATTTATTTTTTTTCCAGGCGTGTGAGGGGCTACTGTGAGCTACTGTGCGGCTACTGTTCACATGAACAGTAACTGCAGTTGTTGACTTTTTGTTTCTAAACAGTGCATTGCACTGTTCACGGACCCAGAAATTTCATTTTTTATCAACTTTTTTTTATTAAAAATGGGTCCCACGACACTATTTACACATTTAAAAATTATTTTGCTACAGTGTTTTTAGTTTTCAGTTTTCAGTTTCAGCAACAATAAGTTCAATCCAAACGGACCCCATAACAACATGATGAGATATTAATTTTCATATTTTTTGAATTTCTTTGTTCCAACTGGCCTTTGCCTAAGCCTTTTTATTATATATTGTGTGCTACTTTAAAAATAAAAGGATTTCACACATAAAGTGACTTTCAAATATCGTTCATAGATAATAAATACGTGGAACACTGTTCATATACAGATAATAATAAATATATATATAGACATGGAGGAGCATAAGAAAAATAGCAAAACCAATATTCCAACCAACTTCACAATTATAAGAACTTTTAGGGATTCTAATTGGGTCTTAATTCATGCTTACATGACCATCTTATCCCTACATTTTTCAAATACCAGTGCACTCAAGTTAATTCATCCTCTCCCATCAAAAAAAGAAAAAGAAAAAGATTTTAATTCATGTTCTAAATACCACATTATACTCGAATATCAAATAAATGTTAAAATTTTTCACTAGTATTGACTTCAGTACATCTAGGTTTGCATTCCCGTGGACAGAATTAGTTTGCCTTCACCATTTGAACATAGTTTTTGAGGACAAGTTTTCTTTGCTCTAGATTTGCGTTCCTGTGTCAATTCTCCATTGCTCTATCAAGTGTCAAGTGTCAACCAACTTGCGTATCTCAACCAAAAATTTCAATTCTATGATTCCTCAAAGTCCAGGCTATATATTAGTATCTTCAACGTGATTACAACGTGAATAGAGAATTAAAGATGGCTCCTGGAATTAGTCAAACTTGCACAAATTGCCTCGTTATCAACATTAAGTCCTTCTAATTAGTGTGATATTTGCACAACTATATTATATAATAATAGGTAAAACTAAGAAAAAATCTAATTAGATTTCAAATGAAATTCAATTAAAGTCTAATTTTGCGCCATGTGTCCCATCTAATATAAGTTTTGAAATTTTTGTGTCAAATGAGTTAATGTGTATCTTTTAAATATATCTATGCATATACATGGGGTTACAAACTAATTTATATAACAAATACTATATAACACAAGTACTAGGATATCTTAGGAAAATTTTCATATAACAACACAAGTACTAAGATATCTTAGGAAAATTTTCGTTTTTATATAAATTTCCATGGCAAAAATAATGACTCGGAATATTTAGCAAATCTTTCAAAGGCAAGAGTTCCTTAGCTCTTTTTTGTTGGATGTAAAAAATAGTTATTGAGTGCCCTAAATTTCCAGTGTAACATAATTCTAGAAAATTAAAAATTAAAAACATTGTTGTTAAAAGTTTGCACTGGAACAAGAGTACACTCACTAACTGAGATTTGCATTAAATGTAACACAGGAAATCAATCAAATTCAAAAAGGAAGAAACCAATAAATTATGCAACTTAACACTACTGAATGTTTCCAAAACTGTAAATAATGCGAGAAAGTGAGCCACTGACCAAATGATCACCTGTTCTAATCCTTTATTTCTCTCTCTCACACACACGGGCCACTTGTTTATTCAAAAACACTATTGGGCTATTAGCAAAATAAATAAATGAGTAAATGACATATTGGGCGGGTCAACCGGCCCAACAAGCCTGGGCCAGTTAGTTTTATTACCACGAGTAAATGGCTAGACCCTCTTTTGCCTTCTCGAAAGTTTTGATTTTGTTTAAATATAAAATTTGTAGATTTCGGTTAGTTCAACTGGATGGTTGAATAAGAGATTTGAAATTCAATCTCTGTTTGTAATAAGAACCGATTGATATTTTAGTCTGATGATAAAGATCTATTATCAGGAGCAAACGTCATAGGTTAAAACTATCTCAAAAAAAAAAAACAAAAAATATATATATATATATATATAATGTAAAATAAATATACAAGCCCAAAAAAATTACCCAACAACAAAAATTACCAATAGTAAAGTTAAAAAGAAAAAAAAAAAAAAGTCCAATTAACCTATTTTACTCAAAACAAACAACATGACCCTTTAAAACATTTCAAACAAAATATTTTATCTAGTAGCAGATGTGTGCAACAACAACAACAACAACAACAACAACAACAACAAAAAAAAAAAAAAAAAAAAACACTCCTCAATGAGGTTAAGCAACAGAGTCAAAAGCCAGAGTCATCGCCACATGCAACTAGCATTAGAGCTGCCCCCCTAACTTCAAATCTTGACTCTATCCCTACCCAAACCCCACCAAAAAGGAACTTGGGTTAGATCCAATGCTCCTATATACTAAATTAGTCAAGATCATAACACATGTTCAAAACAAGTATCATGATTTTGATGGGATTGGCACTAGACCCAATTTTTGCCCCCACAAAAAAAGCTCATCTCATTTTGTAGTGTAAGATGATTAGTGGAATAAATCTAGGATCTATATTTTGCTAACTCATTTAAAATTTAACTATGGTTACACTAAACTTGAGTTAATGAATTTGCAAAAGGTAGACCCTATATTTATTCCACTTTGATAATAGTCATTAAATGGACACTCTCCATTGGCCTTGGAATGGAGAGATCCAAATCCTTTTCATGGAAGGGAAAGAATGCATCTTGTTGTGTAATCCATAAACTTAATGGTCCTATCACCTATGAACCCAATAAAAAGATATTTAGAGTCATTCTACTATAATTGAGTTGTCTACCTTTGGATTTTGATCAAAAGACCCACCTAACTCCCTTAAAAAAAAAAAATTATTCCGTACACCACTATTACACCTCTAATGTAAGAATTGGCTTCATGGGAGGAGGGAATAATACACAAAATGCATAGAATAATTTCACCATTTAAAATATTCGAACCACAAATATGAGACACTACAAAAAATATCATTAGACTCATTATTATTAGTATTTACCATAATGACAATCCAGCTCTTGGTTTTTTTTATTTTTTATTTTTTATTTTATTTTATTTTTTTTTAATTTTTGAGAAACCAGACCCAGGGGCCAAATAACATTCAAAAATAGAAAATTACAAAACATCCCTTGAAACAAGGGGGGCTAGATTGTTAGGGATAGAGCCCAGCCAAACTTGTAACTCGTTACCTGATTTGAGCGTCTAGCAAGAAAATGAGCAACAGAGTTGCTTACATGCTTAACATGGGTAAACGTACAAACCCGAAAATCAGAAGCTAAAACAAGAGAGTTTTGTAAAACATGTCCATACTCAGGCTGATGCACCTCTTTGGCCAGCAGAGCTTTTATAATTTGCTCTGCATCGCCTTCGAACATAGTATCCATTAAATTCAGCTCCTTTGCAAAGATCAAGGCTCTTCGACAAGCTAAAGCTTCAACTATAGCTGCTGAAGCTAGAATTGGAATTCGCTCAGCCAAAGCACCAACCACCCTTCCACAGGAATCACGAATGACCACACCTAATCCCGCCGCATCCAACTCCGAGAAGACAGCCCCATCAAAGTTGATTTTAAAATGATTGGGAATGGGAGGAATCCACCGGGGAGCTCTCATAACAGCTTCTGCAATTCTTCTACCATCCTTCTGAGCTGTTTTAAAATCCAGCAAGTACACTTCAGCTTTGGCCCGAATTTGGTGGTATTCAAGGACAGATTCATCCATACGTGCTGCATTTCTTCTGCCCCAAATCACCACATTACCACAGCCAGCAAATCAATATCCAACCTATCCTTCCTCATGAACATATATGCTAGGAGATCAGCAAAAAGAAGGAACTTCTGCCCACTGCACTTCCGTAACTCTACATCATCTTCCCAAATCACAAACAGCCTTCTACAGCTCCACAAAGCATGGATCGTATCTTCACAATCAGACTTACAATATGGGCAGTAAGTTGATGTCGCTACTTTACGGCGGCACAGGTTATGCAAGGTAGGCAAGGCTTCATTTGCCGCCCTCCACATCAAGTGCTTAACCTTGTGTGGAACTTGTAAGTTCCATATACCCTTCCAGATTTGTTTATTACCTCCACCTGATGAACTACTTAGCAACAAATTCCTCCCCTGACCTGCAAGTAAATGGTAAGCTGAACGAGTTGTATATTCACCATGATTGGAAGGCAGCCACAATTACTTGTTAGACCAGTAATAAAATTAAAATAAAGCTACTGATTTTTCGAATTTCTGGTGTCCTTGTCAAATTCAGCAGGGCTTATTCAAGTTTGATTCTTTTATTTTTCTAACAAATTTAATAATTCAGTTTTTTCTCTTGACACATAACTAAATATCGTTTATATTTCCAACATCAATTATCGTTTATATTAGCTAGAAAAACTTCTCCACTGGAACTCTAAAGCTTAATTATCGTTTATATTTCTAACATCAATTTACCAAATATCATAGAAGGTTTCACTGTCTGGGTTCGAAGCTCAATTGAGCTAGCTAGTTTGATCTACATCTACTACGGAGGCAACGATCATAACCCACAAGCAATTTCATGTAGCAATAAAATTTTGAAATCTCAAAGCACATCACATTATCCTTTTTCTATTCCTAAAATAAATAAATAAATAAAAAACAATTCTAAGGACTTGCAAATTAATATATATAACAAAAGATTTTATTATACAACAAGCAGTTTTAACTTAAAACAAGCAACACTATGTAATGCTCCTCCAATCGTGTTGTATCAATAGTTGGTCATTTAGACTTTTTCCTCCAACAACATTAGCTTTTTGACTAAAACCTACTTGCTACCTAACTGACCCTTCAAGCTTCAAACTCATAAGTTGATTATTTACTTCAAGAGCCAAACTCATCAGGAAGCTCATAGAAAACATCCCTGCAAAACCCAGAAATCATGGCAGCCATGGCTTTCTCAAACTCAATTTCCCTTTGCTGAAAGTAAAATAGTTGATCAATGCGAGCGGTGGGGTTCTTCACCTGTCAAACAGAACATTTTAGTGTATAAGCCACAAATAAGGATGACAAATTTCAACAATATAAGTTTAAGGAAAAACTTCAACAAAATACTTTGACACGCATATTTTTTCATTGTAATCAGAGACACAAAAATTATGGCAGCAACATTTAGAGCCAACCAATGGAAATGACATAATTCCATCAATCATTTTGTCCTACCTAAAACAAGTTCAATTGTTTATTTATTCATTTATTTTCTGTACTTCTCACTGGGATGACTGGAATGACCCCATCATTGTGTCATGTCCAAAAGATGGATTATAAAAAGCTTACCATATGATTTTGCAATTTTGCAAGTAGATAATTAGTTCTGCACTTTCAACTCCAAGAAGAGCCTTTCACAATTTTGAAACTAATTCAATGACATATTTTACAGTTTTGCTAGCTCACGCACTTATCATTTTGTAATAACTCCATCAATTTTGAAGTGTAACCCCCAAATAATAGGTCAACAGATACAAATCCTCTGATACAAAAGCTGCAACATCTATACCTTACACTATGGGAAAATTCTTAGGTAGTTTCAGAGTATAGTGAAATAGTGTTCCCCCCTCTCACATTCATAGTAGATCCCACCATGAGTTTAATGAGCGGACCTTATCATAAATGTGAGAGGAGAAAACATCATTCTCCGAGCTTCAGAAGTATCTAAGAATTACTATTTATATTAACTTCCATCTCAAAATGTTGTTCCATCTGCTCAGAAACAGTAAGTACCTTTTTGAAGTGCGACAAACATGAATAAGAAATGATGATTTTAAAAACATTGAGAAGTCACTAAACTTAGCTGACATTGATAGGAGATGGAAATAAGACAAACAACTGAGAACCGATAGTCCTGGAGGTGGACGTACCTGAGAAGGGTGTTCAATGGAGTAGGTTTCTTTGGGTCAGAGTGAAAATAGATGTTACCAAGAAGCTGGTCAAGGGGAAAAAAAGTAAAAATAGAAAATGACGAATAAAGATGGATCTTCTTTAAATAGAAGAGGCTCCCAAAATTGAAATTTCTGTTACCAGTGTGGCAAACTTGGACCCGGTGAGAATGTTCCAATAGTGCCTGGAGCAGAGGAAAAGGTCTACCAGTACGGGGCATGGCTGAGAGGTGAGCTAGGAAGAAGGTTTATGCATGGGTGGATTGGAACGAACTGGCGGCGGCGATACTCACCAGTTCTTCAGCCAAGCTAAAGGCGGAATACGGGAAGGAGAGGGTCCTGAACTCTCGCACGTGACAGCTTTGTATCAAAGGGTTGGTGGAGCACACCTGCAGCAAGAGGATCAACCTAAGATCCCACGTGAGTTGGATGTCTCATGGGCAGACAGAGATCAAACACACGACTGGCCTACCAACCCTGAAGTGCGAGCGAAAAGTCAATACTTTAGGAAACGGCCAAAGCCTTGCCACAAGCTTCGCAACACAGGAAATCTCAGATGCAGATTTGTCAGACCTGATTGTGGTCCAAGTGCAGAGTGTAGCGGTGACAAGAGAGGGATTAAGCCTCGGAGAAGATGATGAAGAGACATACATGCAAGAACAAGATTTTAATGAGGAGCAGTCCAATAAGGGCTCCACTGCCATGGTGTGTAATGAAGAAATGGGCTGGGTCAAAGAGCCAAATGGGCCTAACAGTGCCTGCCGGAGAAGAATAAAGAGATTAAACAAAAGCCACAGCCCAAAAACTCGTCTAAAAACAAGTGGTACGAAACAGGTTGGACCAATTCCACTTCAGGAGCTTGACCCAAATATTACTGATCTTAAGGGCCAAAATGGCCCATTACCATTAATTTTGGAAAAATTTGGCCCAAAAACACTGTTTTGGAAATAATTAAGGATATACCATCTTTTTAAGTACTCGAGTTTGGTGAACTCGAGTACTATGTTTTTTGACTTCCACCGTGGCATGTTGACATGGCAGCTGAGTCAAAAATTCCAAACAGTACTCAAGCTTCCTGAGCTCGAGTACTGTTCAATGAGATACCCGAGTTCACTAAACTCGGGTATTGATCTGTATTGGCGCCAATTGCTTGTAGCAATTGGATTTAAAAAATTCAAAACAGTACTCGAGCTTGTGAAGCTCGAGTACCGTTTAAAAAATTTTCCAAACTTCGGTTAAACTCATTTCTAAAACCTAAAGCCATTTTCATTTCTCACTCACTTCTCACTCTCAAACCAGAACGCCCAAACCCTCTCCCTCTCCTTCACACATTCACACAAAGCCCAAACCCTCACACCGGCGGCGGCAGAAAACCCGTTGCAGCGGAAGAGTCTCGTCGGCGGCAGAAGACTCTCTTCTGCTTGGGAAGCTCGAACGGCAGGTGGAGTTCTCTCGTCGGCGAACTCTTGGGAACTCTACGGCAGCAGTGAGAGACTCTCTCGTCAGCGGCAACGGCAACAGTCTCGAACAAGTACTCGAACTCTACGGCAGAAGACTCTCACTCCCCGTCACACCCAAACTTAAAAACCCCAAACCCTCACTCCATTGGCGGCGGAAGACGCTCGTCGGTGACCTCTCACTCAGCTCTCTCACTGTCTCGCACTAAGGTAAGTTTTTTAGTTTAAAATTGAAATTGGGTCTCTTACAAACAGCCTTTTATAGACCTGTTTTAGTTTTTTAGTTTAAGTTTTTTAGTTTGTCTCTAATAATACCAAGGTGTCAATGCTGATTAAAATTGAAATAGTAGTGCAACTCATGGATTCATTTTATAGACCTGTTATGTTGCAATAGTCCAGGCTGAAATTAGTGAGTTCTTCAATTAACAATTCCAGTTCTTCAAGTTTGATTTTTGTAAATAATAATGATGGGTCATAGTCATACACTGTCCATTATCTATCTATGCTGATCACACTTTTAAGGTGGGATTGTCTTTGATTAAAAAGTCTAAGATAAAGGAATTGGATAAACAATGGAAGAAGCAGGGGAAACAATATGATCATTAGTACGGCCGGTACCAATATGACATTGACTTCCATGGTTTAGAATGGAGGGGGATGGAGGGAGAGAAAATGAGAGGAAAGGAAAAGATGGTTGGAATATACTAAAATTTAGTATCTTCCATTCTCCCTCATTCCAAACATAGGGTTAGTGAAATTATTGAATTAATAATTTTAATATGGATAAGCAGAAGTATAAGGATAGACAAGATTGTAATGAAGAAATTCACTTAAAAATATAGGCGACCCTTTTGATAAAAAGATGAAGAAGAGTTACTTGAGATATTTTGATTAAGAGTTGAGTGATTAATGCATGAATCAAAAAAGAATTGATTTTAGATAGTATAGAATGTCACAAAAAAAAAAAAAAAAACCTTGTAGTTCACCCTTATTAATCTATTGAAAATCCATAATTGATTCTAAAGTTTTGGGATTCTAATCCAATCAAATATTCAATTCATTTGAGGTATTAAAATTTTCCCACACTTAAATCCCTTATGTCATTGTTAGGAGTTGTGTTATGGTATTGGTGTGGGCCACTTAAGAGTTTAAATGCATGCTTGAGGCACACATGTAAAGTTTTGTCCCACTGCCATAGTACATTTGCTAGCAATTTAAATAATGATCAATCTTGGGACATGATACTCAATGAACAAGGTTTTCTTTTTTTCTTTCTTTGTTTTGATTGAATTATTGTATAGATAAAGTTGAATGAAAATTTCCATTATCTAGGTCATAACTAAGGCTGATACACACATGATAAATGTGAGAGCTGTGGTAAGTATTGGTGGGTGAGGGAAGATAGGTAGTTGTAATTGCAGTTTAGAGATTTTAGGTGTGAGGGCTCAATCCACATTCTTAACCATAAGTTTTTGAAGTATTTATATTTAATCAATAATCATGATTGATTGATTGTAGTCATATTTTTAATATCACCTAATGACTATTCTATAATTGTACTCTTTAAGTTAAGTGGTTCATAGGGCTGTTAAGTTGCAAAAGAATCTGAGAGACTGATTTTATAATATTGATCCTCAGTCACAACTTTGGTCAGTTAGAATATTATTTTCAAACAAAGACTAAAAAGTTTTGTAAGGCAGACTAGTACCCGAGTTTCAAAAACTCGAGTACCAATCTGCCTTATTGCCTTTGGCACAAAGCTTTGGCCCAAGGAATTTTAAAAAAAATTTGGTCAGTGAGTAGGTGGGTAATAACTAATAACTGTGGGAGAAGGTACTCGAGTTTCAACTGATTGATTTTGGTGAAAACCCAGGTAGGGGAAACGTATAAATTGTGGTTGGAAGTAGTTCTAGGGGCTTCAAAGAAGCCCTACAATCAAAGCAATACACAAAATAGAGCGCCATTGAATAGGAAGATGATTCTTTACTGTTTGTGGAGCAAAGCAAGAAGCATTTCATCAAACACATAATTTGCATTACAAACCCACAAAAACATAATAGCAATAGAAAATAAAGACAAACCCAAAACAAATCAATGAAAATACAACGAAACAAAACGCACAAACAAACGAACAAAACCCCAACAAAACCCACAATAAATCAAATGAAACCCAAGCAAACCCACAGAAAAAAATATATATATATTCGAACGAAACCCACATCCCAGAGCCTATATGCATTAAGATTGCGTAAAAATAGAGAGGTCAACGAAGAAGACAAAAGTTAGAGTGATGTACCTGTGTTGCCGTGAGAAATAGAGAAAGAAGATGAGCTTGTGGTGCCGAAGAAGAGGGCGAGACCGAGAGCGCGAGAGCGAGAGCGAGACTGAGGGGGAGATTGACAGCATGTGGGAGATTGAGAGGGAGATAGCGAGATTGAGAGGGAGATTTGAGATTGAGAAAGTGATAGATGAGGGAGTAATGGTTTAAGTGTGGGTAATAGGGGTTTTGGTGGTCTGGGTGAGAAGTGAGTAACAAAGAAACCAAAATGACTTTAACCGGAGCTGGGAAACTTTTTTAAACGGTACTCGAGCTTCCCAAGCTCGAGTATTGTTTTGAATTTTTTAAATCGCAATTGGTGCCAATTATGTTTAATACCCGAGTTTAGTGAACTCGGGTACCTCATTGAACAGTACTCGAGCTTCTTGAGCTCGAGTACTGTTTGGAATTTTTGACTCAGCTGCCATGTCAGCGTGCCACGGTGGAAGTCAAAAAACATAGTACTCGAGTTCACCAAACTCAAGTACTTAAAAAGATGGCACATCCCTATTATTTCCGAAACAGTGTTTTTGGGCCAAATTTTTCCAAAATTGATGGTAATGGGCCATTTTGGCCGATCTTAAGTGTATAAATTAAGGGCATAGAGTATACAAAGGAAACTTAAGATGGAAAACAAATCATGGTTGGCGTTGTGGCACCCAACTCAATGAGAATCATATATTGGAACTGCCAAGAGATTAGGAACCCTTAATCAGTTCAAGCCCTCAAGGATATGGTGAGGGCAGAAGATCCCAAGCCAGTCTTCTTGATAGAAACAAAGGCTAGCCTTAGTTGGATGGAAAGGCTCAAGTATGACTTGGAATTTATACAAGGCCTAATTGTGCCTAGTGATGGTAAAAGTGGAGGTCTTGCTTTGCTCTGGAAGGAAGAAATGAATGTGAATGTTGAAACTTATTCTAATTCTCATATTTATGCAATGATTACTAATCTGGCCCCTGATTTGGTCTGGAAAGTGATTGGTTTCTACAGCCATCCTAGCTCTCAGATGCGGCATACATCTTGGAAGCTTTTGGAATGTCTCAACCCTCATTTCAATCTACCATGGGTGGTTTTTGGAGATTTTAATGAGATTACTCATTTAGAAGAGAAAGGTGGTTGGTTAGAGAGAGATGTCAATAAAATGTTAGCTTTCCAAGATTCCTTAGAAGCCTGTGGCCTTATTGATCTTGATTTCTCTAGACCACGCATTACTTGGTGTAATTGTAGACTTGGAGAGGAGCGAACATTGATCAAATTGGATAGGATGGTGGCAAACAATGAATGGATGGATCTATTCTCAGATGCAAAGGTGCAACATAGATCTATGTCAACCTTTGACCACTGTCCGTTGATCTTGTATCCCAAAAGTAATAGGTTAGCCCATCGACGAAAGCGGTGATTTCGATTTGAATCAATGTGGACTAGAGATGAAAGCAGTAAAGAGGTGGTTGAATCAATGTGGGTTTTGGGTACTAATTTTAATGGAGACCCCTCAATCCAAGACACAATAAATGAGTGCCAATCTCAGTTTCAATGTTGGAATAAAAACATCCTTAGTAACATCAACAAATAGCTTAGGGAGAAATACACTCCCTTGGAAAGGAGATTAATGAATTGTTGACTCGACAAGATGAAAGGTGGAAGCAAAGATCAAAGTCCTTATGGCTCCTATAGGGGGAACAAAACTTAAAATTCTTTCATATGATGGAGAGCAAAAGATGCTAAAGGAATAGAATTATGGGATTGAAAGATGAAAATGGTGTGTGGAGAGAAGGAGACGAAGCGGTAGAAAAGATAGTTCAAGAATATTATACAACCATATACACTTCTGACAGTCCAAGCAATTTTGATGTTGTTGTACAAGCTCTAGATGGTATGGTAACACAAGAGATGAATGACTTGCTATTGAGATATTTCCAACCAAAAGAAGTAGCTATTGCCCTCTAGCAAATGCACCCAATCAAATCTCCAGGATCAGATGGTATGCTTCCAATTTTTTACAAAAAAAATCTAAAATATTGTAGGACCAAATGTCATTTATTGTGTTCTAAATACCCTGAATTCTGGGATCATGCTAACGGGCATAAATGAAACCCATATATGCCTCGTTCGCGAAGGGGATCCCTTAGCTCCTTATTTATTTATCTTGTGTGCAGGGCCTCTAAGCTATGCTAAAGAAAGCGGAGCTGTCAAGGTGCTTTAGAGGCATATCATTATGTAATTGGGCTCCCCAAGTCTCCCACTTATTTTTCACGGACGGCAGCATCATCTTTTTCAGGGAAAATATTGAAGAGTGTAATCAGGTTTTCAGAGTTTTCCATGAGTATGATGTGGCATTGGGGCAAAAGCTGAATAGAGAAAAAAAAAAATTCTCTCTTCTTTAGCAAGAATACGAAGACAGATACTCAAGATGAAATTTAAAATATTTTTGGCTCGAAGGCTATAAAGCAACATGAAAGGTACTTAGGTCTTTCCTCATTGATCGGTAGAGGAAAAAGAAAGGCTATCAACCAAATAAAAGACTAAGTGGGGAAGAAGATAGTTGGATGGAAAGGAAAACTATTATCAAGTGCAGGAAAAGAGACACTAATTAAAGTGGTTGCTTAAGCCACCTTGACTTACACAATGAGTTGTTTCAAGCTTCCGAACTCTATGTAAGGAATTATGCTCAATGATCAGCAAATTCTGATGGGGCTAAATTGTAGATAGCATGGGAAAACCTATGTATGCCCAAGGCAAATGGGGGTAGGGACTTGAAAGCTTTTAACTTGGCTATCCTAGCCAAACAAGGCTTGCACCTTCTCTAGAATACTGACTCTCTTTTTCACTTGGTCTTTAAAGCTAAGTATTTCCCTAATAACTCCTTTTTGGATGCTTAGCTTAGTAAAAGGCCCTCCTTTACTTGGAGAAGCATTCTTGCATCAAAAGAGGTCTTAGTAGAGGGGATTGGATGGAACATTGGCTGGAGAAAAGGTTCATATTTGGGATGATAAATGGATCCCAACCCTAACAACCTTCCGAGTTATGAGCCCAAGGAAGCATGTTGTGGGAGAAAATAATGTCTCATCTCTAATTGAGAGGGACATAGGCACTTGGAAATCTAAAGTTGTGAGAAACAATTTCCTCCCATATGAAGCTAATGTTATCTTAGGCATTCCCCTTAGTTCAAGCCCCCCTTTCTGATTCCATTGTACGGAGTTCAACTTCAAATGGAATTTTTTTCTATGAAGAGTGCATATCATGTAGCCAAAAAGTAAAGCCCTCCAAAATGATGGAGAATGCTTAGATCACTCCCAAATGTTTGCTCTATGGAATTTCATCTAGAAGCTAAAATGCCCAAACAAGATTTGAAATTTCATTTGGAGAGCCTGTAAAGACATTCTCCCCATCAAAACTAGACTTTGGGATAGAATAATCTAGACAGATATTGATTGTGATATTTGCGTATTTGTGGAAATAGCAAGCCATGTCTTTTGGAGCTGTGGACTTGCAATGGATTTGTGGAACCTTTTTGGTATTCAACCATTAACCCAAGATTGGCAACCAAAAATCTTCCTAGAGCTATATGAGTTTCTTAAAGATAAAATTCCCTCCCAAGATATTGAGCTACTACTGATCACAGTATGGAGTCTTTGGAATAATAGAATTGCAGTGACACATGGAAAACCTTGTAAACAAGCAATTGTAATTAACTATTATGCATACCGTTACCTGAAGGAATATTGTCATGCCATGACACCCCCTCTCCCAAAGCACGTTGCAGGCCCTGTGGTGTGGACTCCACCATAAGACTTTTATAAGGCCAGTGTGGATGGAGCTGTCTTCAAAGACTTGGGCCATTGTGAAATTGGTGCGGTAATCCACAACAACAAAGGTCAAATCATGGAAGCTATGTCAAAGAGATTTCCTTTTCCTCTTGGTACTCTAGAAGTTGAAGCAAAGGTGGCAGAATGTGGGATCAAAATGATTGCTGGGACTCAAAGACATCGTCTTAGAAGGGGACTCCCAGGTAGTTATGGACTCTATGGCTAGTTTTCACCCTGCTCATCTACCTATCCAATGGGTGGTTGTTGAAACAAAAGCTTGGCTATCAATTTTTACTTCATGGAAAGAAACTTTTACTAGTAAACAATATTACTCTACTGCTCATCTCTTAGCTAGATATGCTAATGAAATCCCTAAATATACAATTTGGTTGAAGGATATGCCACCCATTATTGCATTTCAGATTGAACTTGATGTACTATTTTTGGGCTCTTGCCTAGTTTAAATGAAATCAGTATCTTCCCATAAAAATAAAAAGAGAACCAATGTAAATGATAATTGGAGTTTTGAATGCTCCAAATGTAATATCTATACTATAATATACAGGGACGCACTAAAATTGGTGCCAAACTTCACTTTATTCACTCTCATGTATCATATTAAAAAAGGGTGTGGCTTCTGTCTAGTATCCTGTGATACTGGACTTACTGCGATCATGACACGTGTCCATTTTTGGACACGTGTCATGATCGCAGCAGGTCTAGTACACTGGAGGCAGTGGATAGAAGCCACGCCTATTAAAAAATAACCTTAAAATCATGAAATAAATATACGAAAGGGGAAAAGACTGAGATCAAGTACTAAAATTGGGAGGAAACTTGGCAAGAAAAGTTTGAATTCACCAATATTTACTGTTTTACCCTTTTGGTTAGTCTCTATTTTCCTTTTTTCTTAAACATTTTTTGATATATATTTTTTTTAAATGTTTTTTTTGACACCTATAACAAGACAAAATTTTATATTAAAAAAAGGTCTACAAAGACGATTGGGAGAATATCTACATATTTGTACAATATGTTAATGAATTGATGTGTTTTTATTGGAAAAAATTATGCTCCCTCCGTTCTAGTATGTTTGTCTTCTATTCCATTTTGAGATGTCCCAAAATATTATCTTGTTTCTAAAAATAAAACTTATTAATTTACTAATATTCCTATTATACTCCTACTTTATTTTCAAAACTATTTGAAAAGAAAACTAACAAATAAATTAATCTAATTGGGACACTTTTTTAGTTGCCTCATTAAGAATAACTCTTTAAAAAAAAAAGCTAATAAATTTATTTAAGAGTAATTTTGTAAACTTATATATTTTTATAAGGCAGATAAGATAATAAATAATGTTCTCTTAAAAGTTTGACTTTTCAAACAGGACAAACAAATTAGTACCGACGGAGTAAATAATAATATTGAATTAGGAAAAATGAAAATTTCCAATTTTTTGAGTTTATAAATAGAACATAAAATAATAAATGCAATGGATAGGTTGGTGGATTGAATATATATATATATATATATATATAGAGAGAGAGAGAGAGAGAGAGAGAGAGAGAGAGAGAGAGAGAGAGAGAGAGAGAAACTAAGTGAATTATTATTACATAATTTTAGAACTCGTTTCTAACTAAATGAATGATTATTATAATATAATATCTCTAATTAAAATTATCAATAAAAAATTTTCTATTTTTTTAATAATTCCTTATTCACTAATGAAGAGGGTGAGTTGAACTCAAGTAGTTAAATCTTTTCTAATACTTATATAAATAAGGTTATCCTAAAATAATTAATTCCAAACTTGAGATTAAAAAATTAATTGTATTTGTACACCCAATAGAAATTTTAGTTTTAAGTCTTATTTTGATATTTAAATCATATGTTTTAGTGTTGATTTTATTCATATGGTTAACACCCTAATTTATACAACTTGAGTAATATCTCCAATTATATTGTGCTCTAGCCTTTAAGAACACATATATTAATATACAGATGAAAAACAATCAAAATTTCTGAACTTAAAAAAAAAAATGAAAAAGAAGTTAGGTAAAGATAAACTTACATATGATTTTGGACCAATGAATCTAATTTAGCCAAATATTATGTATGATCTAAAAAGATATAGGAGGAATTCTAAATTGAATTTAGTTAGACTTTCGAATAAATATGGGAGGAATTCCGCAAACTAAGAAATTTACCCAAAGCACAAATAGAATTTTAAAATATAAAAATAGCTAAACATTGATAAAATCTTAACAGTCAATAAGTAAAAGTAATTTGGAATTAGATTGCATTATAGCACATGAAAGACCTGTTTTGAACCAAATTTTTTGTAGTGATAGTCAATTGAAAAAAATCAAAACACTTACAAACTAAATACATAGAATAACTAAAACCTAAAACACACAAATAGTTCAAAAGTTAAGAATTTGAAATAAATAAATAAAATACTTACCTAAGAGAAACTAAGAATTTAAATGGTTGTCTTTTGTTTTGCTTCTTTGTAGTAGACTTCTTTGACATAATATCTATACATGAAAATTTAGAAACAAATAACAATAAGTAAGATGAATTTATTTAATCAAAACTATCATATAAAAATACATATGCGCAAGTTGCAACTTGAAAAAAAAAAAAAAAAAACAAAAACAAAAACAAACAAACAAACAAACAAACAAAAACATGGGGTGCAAGAAGGATTCTATGAAAAAACCATCAGTAAATATATAAAAGTTTTGAAATTTTAATAATAGATTTTTAGTTGGAGTAGGATTTAAATTTCTGAAATTTAGATGATAAAGTTTTAACTAATTTAAATTAGGGATAATTACACTCTCCTCCCTTGAGGTTTGGGGAAATAACACTCCATTCCAAACTTAAACGAAAAAATGCTTTCCCCCAATTAACATTTAATTGACTAAATTTTGTTAAATTAATATTTAAAATTTTGTGTATTTACATGGCCTCCGCTTAAGGGCAAGTTTTCAATATTATCTTATTTCCTAATTAAAATTTTATTTATTAAAATGTATTTTAAAATATTAAGTATGAATTTTGCTTAGTATTTTGTTTTCTTTTTTCAATAGGTTATGGAGATATTTGCTATTGCAAATGCTTTAGTACTTGATAAATTTTGCATTTTTATTCTAAATTTATCAAACTTTTTTACTAAGTATTGTTAAACTTTTGTAAAGATATTCTTATAAAAATTAGAATATTTCATTACTAATAAAAAAAAAAAGAAAAAAGAAAAAGAGAGGGGGGGGGGGAGGGGAAGTGTTAATTTCTTCAAATTTCACAAGAGGGGAGGGTTTTTTCCATTCAGTTTTGGGGTAAAGTGTCATTCTCACAAACCTCAAGGGAGGGGAGTGTAATTACCCATTTAAATTATAATTAAATCTTATCCCTTGATAGAGGAAATATATCCTAACAAATAATAAAATATTTTTTTCAAATAATTAATAAAACGTAAGATGCAACTTGAGGGGAAAAAAAGTGAGGGGTGTTGTGTGGGATTCCAAATTTCAGTTTAGAAAATTTTTTTTTTTTTTCTAGGGACGAAGTTTAAAAAATAAATTATAATAGACTTTTAGTTTGAATAGAATTTAAATTTGTTTAAATTCAAATGAGAAAGTTTTACATAAATTAAACTATTGTTAATTTTATCCCTTAAATTAGTGTTTTGTTAAAGAGCAAGACTTAGGTACTGCACTTAGATGTTGTTCCTTAGATTCCCATTTTAAAATTTTGTCATGTGGATTTTTTTTTTCATAGGAATTAAAGTGTATTTTTTAATTAAGTAGCCACATAACTGAATCTTAAGAGGGGAATCCAAGGAACAGTACCTAAAGTACTGTATCTAAGTTTTGTCATTTGTTAAAATACTTATTGTTACTTTATCTAAAGAAATTAATAAGAACAAATAAATTATTGTTTTTATCAACTGAAACTTAGATGCATGTTACATGTTTTGTTAGAATAATTATTGTTACTTTATTTAAAGAAATTGATAAGAACAAATAAGTACTTAAATGCATGTTGCATGTTTGTTAAAACACTTACTGTTATTTTATCTAAAATGCATGTTACATATTTTTTTTTAAACCCTTATTATTACTTAATCTAAATAAATTAATAAGAGCAAATAAGCTGTTTCTATCAACTGAAACTTAAATGCATGTTGCATGCTTTAGTAAAACACTTATTGTTATTTTATCTAAGGAAATTAATAAGAACAAATAAGTTGTTTTTTCTATGTAAAAAATTGTTTCTATCTAAAATATTGTTGTAATTTGGTGAAGCTACTTGGTGTAATCACGATTAAGCTCAACTTTTATTATTTTTCCCAAAAAAAAATAATAATAGTATATGATATGATATGATTTTATATATATATATATATATATATATAAAATTTATTTATTTGGGTGAGATATAATAGTATTATCAGCTAAAATGGAATCAATTCAATTAGATTTACAATAAGCCATAAAAAAATCTGAAACATGCTCACTAAAATGGTATCAATTAAAATTCATTTGCTAATGCAATAGTGCAATATGTTATTTATATATTCATGTTATTGTTATCTTTAGGTAATATGAAAAATAATGAAAATAATGATTCTTAACATTGTAATAAATTGAAATAAACACGGCTGAATTCAAAGCCGCATAGTAACTAGGTTTTTATTTTTTATTTTTTTATTTTTTATTTTTTGGGCTGAAATAGTAACTAGTTAAATGCATTGGACGCATTACTTTATTTTAAAAAATTTATAAAAACAAATAAGTTGTTGTCTCTATCAAATGAAACTTAAATGCATGTTGCATGTTGCATTTTTTTTTTTTTTTTTGATAAATTGTTGCATGTTTTGTTAAAATACTTATTGTTACTTTATCTAAAAAAATTATTAGAACAAATTAGTTATTGTCTTTATCAATTGAAACTTAGATACATGTTACATTTTTATTAAAACACTTATTACTATTTTATCTAAAGAAATTTATAAAAATAAGTAAATTGTTGTCTCTATCTAAAAAAAAATTTTAATTCAATTTTTTTTTTTTTATAATTTGGTAAAACCACTTGGCTCAACCACGACTTCCAATCCCAAATTTTATTATATAGTAATTGAAAATCTTCATTTTAACTTCACATACATATACACTTAGATTAAACTAGAGTAAAATTTCTATTTTATATTTGTTTTTTAAACCACGTTAATTTTTTTTTTTATTAAAGTATCCTTATCCCATATTTCTATGTAGTTTTTGATAAGTCCTTGGAAATCAGTGGGCTGAAAGGTCTTCGGGTGTTGATGATCTTGAAGAGTGAGTCTTGAAAAATCAAAGAAGATCAGAGAAGACCGGGGGAGGCCGGTTTTGAATCCTCCGATGGTAAAGTTAGTGGATTGAAGTAGAAAAGAAAGTACTTCAAAGACTTCACCCATTTTTCTCCAGAAATAAAAATTGTCCCCATACCTCTGTGTAGAAGGGTTTTTATATAGTGTTAGCCTGACAGTTATTATTCCTATCGTCGTAGAGTTTGGAGGATTCAGAGGTAACTTCCATAACTGTCATGGAAGTTACCTCATCGGGACTTGTGTTCAACAGTTAACAGAAGGCTTGGTTCGCAACAACGTGACTCTTGGCTTTCGGAAGAGTGCCATGACTCTTGGTAAACCCCGTCCGTCCATCATTAAGGACGGATGAGGTTCGCTGCTAGTACGTCCCCCATTGGACGAGTGGAAAAGGACGGTAAGAGAGGGGCGAGCATAAGAGCCACTCATTCTCTACTTTGTACGGTGTCATGGACGGCCATATGGATGAGAAATCAGCTAAGCACTTTCCTTACACCATCAGTTGCCCCCTCGTCCATGGGTCGTCCAAGAAAATATAGTAATTTAATTCTCTGGACGGACGAGCTTCTTTCAACAATCAGAGATGCCACATGTTACAACTTAAATGGTGGTCCATTTCGTCAATTCATTTTTTCGAGACGAAGACCACGTGTCATCATTTGGTTGGTTGCGTCGTTTCATGTGCTTAGGTCAGCCATCTATAAATAGTAGAATGCCTTCACTACCCTCCACACTTCTGAGATTTTCCTTCCTTGACATTCATCGTCTAGAGCCTCGTCTAAGAGTTTCCTCGCGTCCATAGTTTCAGTTCGTCCTAGAGCCAGGTATTCCCTCTCTTCTCGTCTTTTAGGTTTTCAAAATTTTCTTTTCAGAAAATGTCAGAAATAACCATCTCCTCATCTAGCGGTGGTACAGAAAAAGCTATAGACAAGTATTACAACGAGAGTAATGATAATTCTAGTGATACCAGTAGTAGTAGTAGTAGGGGAAACACCACTGACGAGAAGTATGTCTCAGGGGTCCCTGGGCTTCCCTTAGAAGTAGTACAGAAACAACTTAGAAAAACTTTAGGGTCCCAGGTAGGCACCTCGTCTTCCATCCCTCCGTCTAGTCCTTTGAACGAGATGGAGATAACTGTATATAGTTGTGCTGTAGATATTCCTTCTAAGACGGACGAGGAAAGATTAAATAACCTTAGGGAATGGTATCAAATTCTGGACGAGTTTAATCCTAAATTACCCGTCCGTGGAGAGTGGTGTTGTAATCCCCATTTTGGGATAGGTGTATATAAAGCCTACCTTCTTGGAGGTCTTAGGTTTCCTTTAAATGCTTTTACCAGAGAGCTATTAGTTAGGTTAGGTTTAGGAGTGTGTCAATTCAACCCAAATGCATGGAGATTAATTATCTCTATGCAAATTTTGTGGAGGGAAGTGTTTGGAGGGGACTGTCCTATTACTATGGACGAGTTCCTCTACTGCTATAAACTTTTAGAGATTCATCAATCTCCTGACTTTTATCAATTCACAGCCAGAGGTAAAGATTGTAGATTGGTGAAATCCTTGGCCTCATCTGACAGAAAATGGAAGACGGAGTTTCTCTTCGTCTCTGGATTTTGGGCTGGAAATCCTGTAGAGATTGGCCGGGATACCTTTGGTCGTTTTACCGGGGACCTAGGGAACCTTCGTCCTGAGGGTAAGTCCCTTAGCTTTCCCCCTCTTCTCTCTCTTTTCTTTTATTTATTATTATTATTATTTAACTTCAATTTATTTCATTGCAGCCATTGGACGACCTACCTTGAGCAAGCTGCACCGTGACCGCATCCACAGGGCTCGTCTATACACAGACAGGGATTTCCATTCCTTGGTCAATCTCAGATGACTAGCCAAGTGGGGGTTAGGCCCTAATCCATCTGACATAGCACTTGCACACGAGATTACTATAAGAAAAAGTAAGTTTTAAATTTCAACATTCCTTGTATCTTTTATTTTCATTTTCCTATGT
Source organism: Quercus variabilis (assembly GCA_030445155.1). Taxonomy (NCBI): domain Eukaryota; kingdom Viridiplantae; phylum Streptophyta; class Magnoliopsida; order Fagales; family Fagaceae; genus Quercus; species Quercus variabilis. The sequence goes on along the minus strand of CP129450.1, from coordinate 29,542,649 downwards.
ATTGAAGTGAACTCTCTTCATCTCTTTATAGGAATGGCGACCATGAGAGGCAATAAGAGAAAGGAGGTAAGTGCTGAGGGGACTCGTCTTGAGTCTAATCGTCAAGCTCGTCCTATAGTTGGAGATAAGAGGAAGACCATATCCAAAAACTTGGATTTGGAAAATTTCCCTAGCAGACGTGGCAAGAAGGTCAAGCATGGCTCGTCCCAAGTAGTCAAGCCTACTCCGTCGTCTCATCAGCCAGCCAGAGTCTTTGATATTGACTCGTCTACTTCTGTTGAGTCCACCCCGTCCAAGACCCCACCGTCCAAAAATGTGTCAACCTCGTCTCAACCGTCCCAAAAGGCCCCTTCAAATATTATTGAAAACGAAGACCTAGCCTGGGAACATTTCAAGAATGCTGTTTCGGACAAGGATATAAATGTCTATTACAACATGTCCCTCAAGGACTTTGAACACTCTGGTGTCCATGACCTTTTCAAGGTAACATTTATCTTCGTCTTGACCAAATGTTCATTTCCCTTCTTTTCTTTTTTTTTTTTTTTTTTTTTTTAACTTTTATTTATTGTTGACTTTTATAGGGCATGTCCAAGTTTATAGCAGCATCTAGACAGGCCACAGGGTTGGACAAGACGAGAATCTTGTTAGAGACGAGGATACAGGAGTTGAAGGAAGAAGCTAAACAATGGGCTGAGGTGGCTGCTAAGACGACGGACGAGGTGAGAGATTTGAAAGCTTTGGTTGAGGATTTGAAGGCTAGTGCTGCGAAAAAAGATGCTCGTCTTAAAGACTTGCAGAAAAAGAGCGACAAGCACGGCATTCTCCTCTCCAAGGCTAAGGAAGATGCAGTGGCTGAATTCAAAGCATCTAAACAATATACTGATGCTTTGGATACCAATAATGCAGTAGGGTTTGAAGATTTTAGGATGGACGCTGTTGAAAAGTTTCCTGATGTGGACTTCAGCTCCATTATACTCAATTTGAATGCTGCCACCACTAGCTCTCTCCTTCACCTCGACTCTGAGGACGCCAATATAGAGGACGATGCCATGATCCAACCTCAAGACGACCCCAACATAGATGCCTCAGCTTAAAAAATATCTTGATGTTTATGTCTTCATCATCCTTTATATATATATATATATATATGTAATTCAAGTACATTTTAGCTCGTCCATGTTGAAGGACGAGTTTTGATAAAACAGTTTAGTTTTGCAAGGGTGTTTAAATGTGTCTCGTCTGCCCTTGAAACAATTGAATGAATGTTGTTTCTCTTATATATGCATGGACGAGAGTATTTATTTTTATATACAATTCCTTGTTTTGCTCGTCTACGTTTCACATGTATACTTTAACCATTTTTGTTGGAATTTCACTTGTGTGATTTGTCCATGTGAAATGGCAAGAGCATTACTCGTCCTTAGACTTTTCTTTGCATTCTGCTCGTCCTCAGACTTGTCTATGCATTTTGCTTGTCCTCAGACTTGTCTATGCATTTTGCTCGTCTGTGGACATTTTTTTTTAACAGGTGACTTAACAAGTTCAAAATGTCCATGATTTTCCTCGTCCATGGTATGGTTAGGTATTATGTTTTACCTTGCCCATTTTATGGACGAGCATGCCTTGGACTTGTTTGTAATTTGATCTTAGGCATGGGCTTCATCTTGTCCTTTGCTTTGGACAAGCATGACTCGATTTCACTTTCTAGGAAACCTTGAGATTACATCTCCGCGTCCAGAGAATTTTCTCGTTTTGAGCTTTTTAGCTTTTTTCAAGTCAATATGAACAAAAAGTGGTACTGAAATCATGAATTCACACAACATTATGTACATTCCACAAATATTGTTCACAACATAGATATTGTTCATAGACAAGGCATGTTCTTAAGAAACTAATGTCTGCCTTTAAAGAAAAACAAATACAAGCCAAACCATAATTTTGTCCTTAGCTCAACATAATAATAAGACAAATATAAATAAACAAGTCTTTTATGTAGATAGACAGCCTCCAGACTCGTCCAGAGTTATGTTCATCTAGGCTGGCATTTTACTGGTAGTACCTCCTCAGGTGCTCAACATTCCAAGGATGCTCCAACTTCCTCCCGTCTAAGGCCTCCAAGTAATAGGATCCTTGTCTCTTGCAGTTAACAACTCTGTAGGGGCCTTCCCAATTAGGTCCCAACTTCCCATGTGCTGGGTTCTTTGTGGCTAAGGAGACCCTTTTCAGGACGAGGTCACCTATGTCAAACCGCCTTAGCTTTACCATTGCATCATATTGCCTAGCCATAAGGTTTTTGTATCTTGCCATCCTCTGTTCAGCGTCCATCCTCACCTCATCTATTAGATCGAGGTTCAAACGGAGTTGCTCCTCGTTATCTTTGTCCTGATAAGCTGCCACCCTATGATTGGCCATGTACACTTCTGCAAGTATGACTACTTCAGTCCCATAGGTTAGCTTGAAAGGAGTTTCTCCTGTAGGAGTTCTCACTGTCGTCCTATATGCCCACAAAACAACTGGTACTTCGTCTAGCCATGCTCCCTTTGCTCCCTCAAGCCGAGTCTTGATTATTTTTAATAAGGATCGGTTTGCAACTTCAGCTTGTCCATTTGCTTGTGGGTGGGTGGGTGAGGAGTAGTGATTCTAAATCCCAAAGTGTATGCAAAAATCTTTGAAAAGTGCATCATCAAATTGTCGTCCGTTATCGGATACCAGCACCCTGGGCACACCAAACCTGCACACAATGTTCTTCCACACAAAGTTCTTGACATTTTGTTGTGTGATATTAGCTAAAGGTTCTGCTTCTATCCATTTGGTGAAATAATTGATACCAACCACAAGAAACTTCATTTGCCTTACACCTATTAGAAAAGGACCCAGGATGTCTAGTCCCCATTGCGCGAAAGGCCATAGGGTCGTCATTGGGGTTAGGTACTCTGATGGTTGTCTGGGGACGTTACTGAACCGTTGGCATTGATCGCAAACCTTGACATAGGCCTTAGCATCAGCTTGCATATTTGGCCAGTAATATCCTGCACGGACAACCTTGTGGACGAGTGATCTGGCTCCTGAATAATTGCCACACGCTCCCTCATGAATTTCTCTAAGTATATAGTTCGCTTCGTCCGGAGCCAGACACCGGAGATAAGGCTGGGAAAAGCCTCTTTTGTACAGAACCTCATCCATAAGAACGTACCTGGCTAACCTTACCCTCAGCTTTCTTGCTTCGTCTTTTTCTTCTGGAAGTCGTCCCTCTTTCAAGTATGATACAATGGAGGCCATCCAATTTCCTTTGCTCTGCACCTGTTGCACTTCTGGAATGTCTATACTCAGCATATACTGAATCTCATCAAACTTGTCGATGGCTTCACTCGCCGAAGTTTCTTTCGCTAAGGTATCTGCTTCCATGTTCTCCTTCCTTGGGATTTGAACGAAGTTAGTTTCCTCAAATTTTTTCATAAGTCGCATAACCCTGCTAAGATATTTCCTCATTTGTTCTTCCTTAGCCTCATACACCCTATTCACCTGGCCCATGATTAGCTGAGAATCTCCCAAGACGAGTATTAACTTAGCTTCTACAGACTTGGCCAATTTCAGCCCTTTGAGAAGAGCTTCATACTCAACTTTATTATTAGTTGCTTAGTGTAAGCGAACTTTGTGCTTCAGTTTATCCCCTTCTGGAGATTGCAAAACCACACCTATTCCTCCGGCGTGCTGCGTAGACGATCCATCTACATGGATGATCCATTTCTGGTTGCCTTCCATCTTACTTACATCGTCATAACTTGGGGTGAACTCTATAATGAAGTCTGCCAGTGCTTGAGCTTTTATAGAATGTCTAGGTTGGTACTTTATATCGAATTCACTGAGCTCGACAGCCCATTGAATTAATCGTCCTGCAGCCTCCAATTTGTTCATTGCTTTCTTGAGTGGGTGATCCGTCATGATGTTAATGACATGAGCCTGGAAGTAATGCCTTAGTTTTCTAGAGGATGTTATTAGTGCGAACGCCAACTTCTCCATTAGGGGATATCGTCCTTCCGCTCCCCTCAGTGCTCTGCTCATATAATACACTGGCTTCTGTACTTTCCTTTCCTTTCTTATCAACACCGAACTCACGGCATGCGAGGTTACTGTCAGGTATAAAAACAGCTCTTCTCCTGTCACGAACGGACTCAGCAACGAGGCCGTAATGAGGTACATTTTTAAGTCTTGGAAGGCTCTCTGGCACTCGTCCGTCCACTCAAATGCTTTCTTTAGAACCTTGAAAAATGGTAAGCACTTGTCAATAACTTTAGAAATAAACCTGTTAAGGGCAGCAACTCGTCCAGTAAGAGACTAGACTTTTTTGATACTCTATGGAGGCCTCATATCTAGAATTGCTTTTATCTTTTCTGGGTTTGCCTCAATCCTTCTGTGTGAAACCATGAAACCAAGGAATTTCCCTGACGACACTCCAAAAGCACATTTGCTAGGGTTCAACTTCATATGATACCGCCTTAGTGTGTCAAATGTCTCCTGCAGGTCGTTTAGATGCCTTCCCTCGCCTTGAGTTTTCACCAGCATGTCATCCATATAAACTTTGACATTCCGCCCGATCTGTGGACGAAACATATGGTTAACTAGTCGTTGGTATGTCGCTCCAACATTTTTCAAACCGAAGGGCATTACTTCATAACAGAATAATCCCTGACTAGTGATGAAGGATGTCTTCTCCTGGTCGGCCTCATTCATCCTTATTTGGTTGTATCCTGAAAAAGCATCAATAAAGCTAAGTAATCTGTGGCCTGTGGTAGAATCCACCAGTTGGTCAATGCACGACAATGGATAACTATCCTTGGGACAGGCTTTGTTAAGATTAGTAAAATCTACACACATCCTCCATTTGCCGTTTGCCTTTTTGACCATTACCACATTGGCCAACCAATCTGGATAGTATACTTCCCTTATAAATTTTGCCGACATCAACTTTTAAACCTTGTCTCTAATAGCATCATCTCTCTCCGGGGCAAACACCATTTTCTTTTGTCGAACTGGCTTTGAGGAAGGGCATACGTTTAGACAGTGAGTGATGACACTAGGATCTATACCCGACATATCCTCATGAGTCCAAGCAAATACATCAGTGTTTTTCCTTAAAAACTGAACGAGGTCATCCTTAATTTTTTTCTTCTAGATCTGCCCCAATTCTGGTGCACCTCTTCGGGTTTGTCACGTCTAAAGAAACATCTTCTAACACTTCAATAGGTTCTGCCATGACTCTCTTTTCTTCGATATTCATGGCTTGGATTTGTTCGTCCATGTCCAACATTGCTAAGTAACACTCTCTTGCTGCTAGTTGGTCTCCATGCACTTGTCCTACTCCTTGCTCTGTTGGAAACTTAACCGACAGGTGATACGTGGATGTTACAGCCTTCCAACTATTTAGAGTCGGCCTTCTAATTATTGCATTATAGAAGGATGAACAATCTACCACAAGGAAGTTCACCTCCTTGGTAACTTGCTGTGGGTATGCCCCTACTGTCACTGGTAATGAAATATTGCCCACAAGTTGTACCTTCATTCCACCAAAACCTACTGGGGGGAGCTCGCTTGTCAGAGCCGGTATCTCGTCCTAATCTCATCTGCTGAAAAGCTGGATAATACAAAATATTAGCCGAACTTCCGTTGTCTATCAACATCCTTCTAGTCTTGTAGTCAGCAATAAGGAGGGTGATGACAATAACATCGTCATGAGGGTGATGAATTCTCACTGCATCCTCGTTTGTGAAGGTGATCGCTTGCTCGTCCGTAGTCCTTGCGCTCGGTGATCGTCCAGAGAGTTGAACGTTCTGCACTGCTTTCAAGTATGCTTTCTTTGACTTGGATGACTGTCCTGTAGAGCTTCCCCCTAGGATGATTCTTATTTCTCCGAGCGGTGGTCGTGATGATTCATCTACCTTCCCTTTCAATTTCTCGTCCTTATGGTCTCGTCCAAGGAAATTTCTCAGCTTCCCTTGCTTGATAAGATTCTCAATCTGCTACTTCAAATTAAAGCATTCGTCCGTATCATGCCCATGATCTCTGTGGAAGCAACAATACTTATTTTTATTGTGCTTGTTAGAATCTCCCTTCATCTTCTCTGGCTACTTCAAGGAAGGCTCGTCCTTGATTTGCATAAGGACTTGCTCGAGTGGCTCGTTCAAAGGGGTGTACTGTTGATTCCGCGCTGAAAGACCTGCTTTCTTCTCTCGATTCTTCTTATCTTTTGTTCGTCCCTTCTTAGGACGAGGGCCTTGTTCCGACTGACGCATTGGGTTGGCTTCGACCTTCTCAACTTTCTTCCTCTTCTTGGCTATGATAGCATCCTCCGCATTCATAAAGTTCTGGGCTGAATGAACTAGTTCAGCCATGGTTTGAGACGCCTGTTCATATAACTTATGGATAAACAAATCAAAATGAACCCCATTATAGAATGCCACCAGAAGGAGCTTATCATCCACCTCGTCCACCGCCAAGGCATCCCTGTTGAACCGCGTGATAAAGGACTGCAAACTTTTATTCTCCCCTTGCTCTATGGTTAGCAAGCTCGACGAAGAACATTTATGCCTCCGCCTTCCAATAAAATTATTAACGAACAACTTGCTTAACTCTTCAAAGGATGTCATTGTGTTAAGAGGTATTTTGTTGAACCACACTTGTGCAGGTCCTTTGAGGGTAGTAGGAAAAGCTCTGCACATTATTTCATCTGGAACTCCTTAAAGGTGCATAGTAGTTTTGAATGTGGCAATATGGTCAAAAGGATCTCGCGTCCTATCATACGAATCTAACGGAGGCATCTTGAACTTAGGTGGCAAAGGGTGAGCATTGATGGAAGCCACAAAGGGGGAATCAGTCCTGTGAACTAAGTCTTCTACAGGGTTCGTTTTCCTTATATTCTCTCTCATCTCGTCCATAACTCTTCTCATTTGATCCATTTCCCTTTCCAAATGAGGTACCATCCGTGAAGCGGTACCCCTTGACTGGTTTTCAAGTTCAACATTCCTTTCCTCTTCTTGACTTTGGGCCCGTTCTTCGGTGTTCTATTCATGACGCTGCTTCCTTAAATCAAGTTGTCTGATCAACTCCTGGTTCTGGCGAGTTAACTCCGCCATAGCAGCGGCCATGGATTGCATGTGTTGGAATGAAGATGGTTGCATGGTGGGTGCTGATTAACGGTCGCGATGAAGGTTACTAGAAGCGTCCCTGCTTTGTTAAGGGCCTAGACTAGTAGCCCTAGATCTTGTCCGAACCATTTCAACCCTTTGTTGGAGAAAGAAATCACAGAACTTAACAAATTAAGTTCAAAGGGCAACAAATTTCCTTCCCATAAACGGCGCCAACTGATGAGTCCTTGGAAATCAGTGGGCTGAAAGGTCTTCGGGTGTTGATGATCTTGAAGGGTGAGTCCTGAAAAACCAAAAAAGATCAGAGAAGACCGGGGGAGGCCAGTCTTGAATCCTCCGATGGTAAAGTTAGTGGATTGAAGTAGAAAAGAAAGCACTTCAAAAACTTCACCCATTTTTCTCCAGAAATAAAAAGTGTCCCCATACCTCTGTGTAGAAGGGTCTTTATATAGTGTTAGCCTGACAGTTATTTTTCCTATCGTCGTAGAGTTTGGAAGATTTAGAGGTAACTTCCATAACTGTCATGGAAGTTACCTCATCGGGACTTGTATTCAACAGTTAACAGAAGGCTTGGTTCGCAACAATGTGACTCTTGGCTTTCGAAAGAGTGCCATGACTCTTGGTAAACCCCGTTCATCCATCATTAAGGATGGACAAGGTTCACTGCTAGTACGTCCCCCATTGGACGAGAGAATGAAGGACGAGTGGAAAAGGATGGTAAGAGAGGGACGAGCATACGAGCCACTCATTCTCTACTTTGTACGTTGTCATGGACGGCCATATGGACGAGAAATCAGCTAAGCACTTTCCTTACACCATCAGTTTTTATTTTATTAGTTTTTTTTATGAGATTATCCATGTTGATGTAGTTAAAAGAATATCACGTTATCCACTACTCTTTTTCATTTATTTAAGTACAATTATTAATTTTTAAAATTTTAGGTTACTTATAAAATATCTCTCATTTTTTGTTTTTACATATGTTCAACTCTATCAAAAATAAACCCAAGTTGATATAATCTCTAAAAAAAAAAAAAAGGTTAGAAAGTGTAAGGTGAGGTAGTGCCTAATTTTATGAGATATGGAGAAATGTGGTAGAAAAAAAACTATTTTTTTAATTTTAAATTTACCTAAAATTTAAGAGTTTTATTTAAAGTCCACGGCTTAATTGACTTGAAAGTCCCTTAGATAGTATTATAAATAGTGTTGGATATGGTAAATTCCACTAATATAATCTGAGATAAGGGCTAATGTCAACCATGTTATAGACTTTTCAAAACTGATCAATGTGGTCTCAGAAACCAACTTAGTCTCTAAAACAGTTTTTTTTTTTTTTTTTTCAAAGACTAACTGGCTTAACAATATTTAAAGACTAAGTTGGTTTTAAGAACCAAATTTGGTAAGTTTTGAACCTATTTGGAATTAACCCAAATCTCAAGGTATATTAATGAAATTTACCCTATTAGATAAATCATAGAAGACTTTGAAAAAATTTACCCTCAGATTTGGGTTAATGTCAATTAGGTCCAAGACTTTTCAAATTTTACCAATTTAATTCCTAAAGTCAACTTAGTCTCTAAGTATTGTTAAGCTCGTTAGACATTTTTCTCAACTGTTTTAGGGACTAACGTTGGTTTTAAGAACCAAATTTGTCAATTTTAGAAATTTACCCTAAATGTTACTATGCTACTTGATTTTTACTCTTTCACCTTTTCACTGGTGTGAGATCTTTCTTCATTGGCCGTAGGATAGGAGCTTGAATTTTAACACGAACTTGAACTCTCCATCAAAAGAAGTCTGCTAAGTGCTAAGCCGCTTGATGTTTTTTTGGTTGTGATATTTTGATCTTCTGCGCTGGTCTCATGAGACCAGTGTGGACAAGATTTTCTAGAATGGAAGAACAAAGCAGTACATGCTACATGCTTTCATGGTCCCATGCACTAGGTCACTGCACTCAGGTAGTAACCAAATCTAGATCTATTGCTAACTTGCGAGCTCGTTCTTTATTTATGCAATTAATTAGAAAAAAAAAATCATTTTCTTTGGGTTTATGATTACTGATTACATAGCATATTCCCCATGTTATTACTTAGCCCTAAGGTATTAATTTAAGAATTATTTTTAGAAACATTTTATGAAAAAATAATAAATTAATTAATTTTTCTGACAGCTTTTATATTTTCCATGAAAATAGCATTAAAAATTGGGAAATGTTAACGAGTACCATTGGGGTATTGGTTAAAAATCCATTTTAAGAAAGTTTTGATATCACTTTTATGGGAAATGAAAAAAACTGTTAAAACATTAATTTTTTTTTTTCTTTTTCCATAAAAACTTTCTTTAATTAAATTGTTAACCAATACCCTCCGACACTTGTTAACATGACCCTCAAAAATTTTACCAATATAATTTGTTGATAATTACCATAAGGCCACCCGGTAACATGATTCTATTACTTACTAGATATTTGACGCACACCATTCCAAATTCAGGCATAAAAATTTGGAAGACTGCATTTGATAGAATAAAACATGGTGAAGACTGTTGGGTGGTAGTTACAAATTTTGATGAAAAGGATAGCGCCACTTAAAAGCATTTGAGTTATTGAAACCACCTAACTCATACAAAAAGAATGGATAAGAATGCGCCACTTTGCCGCTTGTAGTCGAAGAGAGTTACCTACCACCACAAAGAATAAACCCCTCTGTCTACCTCCTAAAAATTAAAAGGGAAATGTTAATATATCGGGCATTAGATTAGGAATTATTTTTAAAAATATTTTATGAGAAAATATTAAAATAATTAATTTTTTAAACAATTTTTTATATTTTTTTATGAAACTTTCTTAATATAATTTATTAATAAATATTCCTAGAGTAACCGTTAATATAACCAAAATTAAAATTTATATATAATTAATAAAATATTCTAGTTGTAAAAATATAGGGCTTGCCTTAAAAAATTTTAGTACCAACATCTTTTAAGTGAACCAATTGCAAGCATGGATATGGAAAACAAGTTAACTCAAACGTGGCAGTGGCAGTGGCAGTGGCAGTGTGGCACCACTTATTTTCATATATTTATCGGTTTGGTATGGAGGAAAACATCGAAGGCTGCAAAGGCCTCATTGGTTCAGACACAAGGATCGTCAAATTTAACAAAGTACAGGGTGTGACTAGCAAATTAAGATTGCTTGACTAACAAACAAACCAAAGGCAAAGTAAAGAGACACGGGTATAGTAGTAGTCTAAGCAAAGATATCCTCAATGGGCTTGCCCTCCAATTTGGCTTTCTCCAAATCCTGCAACTGTTGCTCCTTGGCCAGTTTCTTTAGCCTGGCAAGCTCAAGGTCCTTACTCATCTTCCTCCGGTACATCTCTGCAAAAGTAATGGGCTCCTCTAGCACTGACTTCTCTCCCTCTCTGATCTTCAGAGGGTACACTGTTGCCTCTGGTGCTGGGTTCTGGAAAGTGGCTATGGACAATCGGCTGCTGTTTGAGTTCACCACTGCTTGGTGATCAGCATTCTTGAACCTCCCATTACTCAGATACTGTTTCAGAAATAATCCAAGTGAATTTAATCAATTTCTTGGCTAGCTGGCTAGCACAAAATTACACCGTTTATTTAGTCAATTTCATGGTTCAAATTTTATGTTAAAAATGTAAAGATTATTAAATGATGTGACAGTTTGTTTATATTGAGGGTCACGTTTGAAATGGAGAAAATCTTGTTCCAAATATTGAAAAATATGACTAGAGATTTAAAAGTAGAGAGCTTACGTGACCATGATCACCGAGATTGACCACAAAAGCTCCTTCAACAGGTTGAACAGTGATCCACGATTTTCCACCATCTCTAGTAGCTTGGAGACCACCAACCTGATCCTGAAGCAAGAGAGTGATGGTACCAGGGTCGGTGTGACGCTTGAGTCCGAGTGTGAGGTCAGGTTGTGGACATTTTGGATAGTAATTAACCACAACCTTTTGGTCCATGTCCACACATGCTTTGGTCAAAGCCTCCTTCTCCAAACCCATGGCTTCAGATAAGACCTCCAAGAGCTTGCATGCTAATCCCATTAATTTCTCACTGTATTGCTCTGTCACTGCTCTCCATCCCTCTGGCTTGTCTGGCCACCTTGAATAGTCTCGGGTCCTTAGTGGGTATGAAAAATATGTCACAATTTCACGCCAATCTTGCACTGCTTCTCCCTGCAATAAAAATAATCATCTTCATTGACATTGAGCTTCGTGGGCAAGATGACCTTATAGGTCCTTTTTTTTTTTTTTTTGGAGAAATTATAGGTCCTTTTGGTTGAAAAAACTTTGAAGGATAATAAGGACCTTTAATCGGATACACAGTCTAACACAATGTTTTTTTAACAATTTTTTTTATAGAAAAAAAAAATATATATATATATATATATATATATATATATATTACCTTTAACATGAACGAAATGTGACTGTTGGCTATTTACATTAAGACAAAATCATGTAAATTATCAAAAATAAAAACAAAAACAAAATTAGGTATAACCCCCATCCTACATGTGTCGGTAAAGGGCAGACATCACAAATATCAAAGGCACTGGTCTATGCGTTTAATGGGCCAAACTTATCGGTCGCCATCGCGAACATAAAATTGTTGATTACATCAATTGCACATAAAATAAAGTTGTTAAATTGGTAAATAACAATTTTTTTTTTTTAAAGTGAATCAATCGCCAAATTAAAAAGTTTCTGATTGACTATTAGTTGTGAACAAAAAGGGTTGCAATGAAAACGTGGAAAACTATCAGAAGGGTCATGGAGTTTGTGATTGAACATGAATTTGAAAGGCCAAAACAAAATAAATAAATAAATAAATAAACAGGTTTGGAGCATTACTTGTAGGTGGCTGGACACGATGAAGCCACCCTTCTTGCCACCGGACATGTCAAAGCGAAGCTTTTCCTCAGGAGGCAAAGCAAAGAACTCTCGGGCAAGCCTTGTCATGTCTGATACGAGATTGATATCAACACCATGGTCAACAACTTGAAAAACACCCCAGTCCTCACAAGCCTCAACGATTTTCTTACAAATCTCAGCTCTCCTACCATGAATTTCATCGATACCATCAAGCGAGATGATTGGAATTTCGTTGCTGAATTGGTTGTATGCAACTTTAGGACGCTCATCTTCGTCCCTAACGAAGCTAGACTGAAGGGTCTTCTCCCCTGCTAGAGCTGTGAGAGTAGTAGGAGCCATTGTAGAAGGCGGATCGATGTGAGCTTGTTTTGTTTATTTCTTTGGTTCCTCAAAACTTTGTGGTTTGATTAAATTTCTGGTATGAACAGAATAAAGTAGTACTATGTGCGTATGGAGTGAGTAGCAATATGATGCGAAATAGGTGGGTTTGTTTTTGTGGTTGCAAGGTGATGTGATATTTAAAGCTAAGCGAAGGTCTCGGACTCTCGGGGGAGTGGCAGCTTCAACTACCACTTATGCTCGTGGCTACTTACCTTCCTCACACTATTTTGTATCTAGTTACCTACCCATCGGTATTATTAATTTATTAGGTCACCCTACTATCATTTTCCTCAATTTTTTTTTTATATTTATGGGCAGTGTTTATTGCACAAATTGCACGCATTGCCCAAAAATACAATTAAAGTTACTAAAATTTTTAGTGTATTTTTGCTGTGTACGTGTACAATATATTTTTAGTGTATGTAATGATAGTACGCAAAACCCATGCAGTAAAATTGTAAAAAGTTGTAATATGATGTTAGACATACTATTGATTTTACTGTATAGGACTTACAAACTAATATAAGATCGATAATTAAAATACAATTGCAGTGTCCTTAGTATTATTCAATTTGAAGTGTGCTTTTAGGATCAGCTTTAGTTTTTTGCTAAATATGTGCTATAATATACCAATACTTTATAAAAGTAAAAAAAAAAAAAAAAAAAAATTGAGAGGACAAAGTTTAACTACAAAATTGGTTGCAGCTTTGGGTTACAACCTCACTCAATATCTTTTGGGTAAAAACTATTGGATTACATCTTCTTTTTATATTTTTTATAATTGCAAAATTTCTAGAAAATTAAATATCAATAGCTATGTCATTAATAAATTATTTAAATTGCAAGTTTTTATAGTTTAAAATTATGCAGAAAATATAAGTTTATAGATCATATAGTAAATAATATCTAATCGACACAAAATCTGACATGTGTACTAAGAGCGTAAAAAACATACAATCCAATGGTTAGATTTTCAAAATATTTAGTATTGTTTATTTTATTGAGTGAAATTGCAACCTTAGGCTACAGCCAATTTTGTAACTAAAATTTGTCCAAATTGAGGTTTTAAAAAGCTGAATAGAAAAGCTAGTCAAATAAGCTAGATACAAGGAACGCTAAATTTCATCAATTAAATTCATTGCTACTTTGTTTGTAAACTTTATGTAGTAAATTTTGTAGTAACGGACCGTTAACACCATTGTTTTACCTCAGATCTCTTATTTAATTATTAAAAAAAAATACCATTTAAGCTAACTAAAACCCACCTGTTAACACCATTTTATTGTCTACTATTTATACTTTTACAGCTTCACACTGGGTATAAAAAAAATTTGTGAACAAATTATGACTTTATTTTCTCCTGTTTTTTAACATTACGCCCCCAAACTGTTTTGTTTCTAGAAACCTACCTACCCCTTTTGTTTCTAGAAACCTGCCCTTTAATATTAGGACTTCGGAGCCCTATCACTCCCTCTTGTTTAGATTGAGATTTGGTGCAATAGAGGAGAATTGAGATTTGGTGCAATAGCACTCTATTGCCCCATGCAATACCACTTTTGATGGCCAAGATTAAAAGTTTAAAAAGTTACTTTTTATCATACCTTGTATAAAAAATTTCAACTTTTAACATTTTCGCCGCTTTATTTTTCACAACTCTTTTCTCTTACAATTATGTGATGCACCTGATCCAAATCCTCTTCCTCATTTCTTCCCTACTAATGCTTTGGTCTTTCAGAGTTGTTTTGTACTTTACTTTTTTATAGGATACTTTATTTTTTCTTGAATAGTTTAGTTTTGTACTTTTTTTTATTTTTATTTGTTTATGGGAGAAAAACTTTATTGAGGAAACAAAGAACTATACAGAGAGGAGCCAGCCTCAGCCCTAATAACTTCATCAAAACAGAGAGGGTAGCTACCAAAACAAAAGAACCAAAATACTTACAGCATAAGGACCATTTAGTGGTGGCTCTAGGAATTTTTTTCAGGGTGATCATTAAAAAACTTAAACTTAATGAAATTAAAAAAAAAAAAATTGAATATATTGACATAAAAAAAACACGCAAATACATAAAATTTTAAATTTTCCATTCACAAGTTTTTATATTTTGAAATCGCTATATGATAGCTTCACTATCAATATTGCTATCAGTTACATCGTTTTCAATTAAGACAACCAAACAGTCATTAAACTACTACTTTCAATTACCAACATATTGCCTAAATAAGTAATAATATAAACACCTATAAAAAAAAAGTAACAATATAAACTAAATGCACTTTTTTTTTTTATATGTATCACGTAAATCCAACAAATTCGACTAAAAACTAAAGCAAGCACTAACAAACTAGCTATTTGAAAAATGTGCATTTTTTTTTTAAAATAGTGATTTCAAAATATGCCCTTTAAAAATAAAATTTAAAAATCACAATTAAATGTTTGATTTGCGCTTTTAGGCTAATTTTTTTGTTTGGGCAATTTTTGAGAAGTGCTACATTCATAACATTTTTGCTACATTTTTACAACAAAGCCTAAATAGTAAGTTTTTACTGGTTCTAATTTGAATCTACCATTGAAATTATTATTTTTTTCCATTAGTAACAGCCTGCTACTTCGTATTTATAATGAAAGTGTTGTGAAAATATTATGAATATAGTATTTCTCGCAATTTTTTTTTTCAACATTCAGCGAACTAAAATTTGGAAGAGGTTAAATTGTATTTTTTAATGAGCTCAAATTTTTATTTAGAGTGCCCAAGTTTTTTTTTTTGGGTGGTCAATGAGTCAATGACTCACATTAATTTAAAATATAATTTTTTTTAAAGATAATTAAAAAAAAAATTCAGTTCAGGGAGGTCATGTGGCCACCCTGAGTAACACTTGGCGCCGCCATTTAGCTAGTGTGTGGGCGGCCATATTGGTTTGCCTAGGAACCCAGGAAATCGAAACATTAAAGAAAGGTGGTGTCAAAACTTTTCTAAAATGGATTGTTAACCAATGCTCTAAGAGCAATCGTTAGCATGACCCGGAAAATGCTAATTAAAACTTTCACATATTGACTTAACATCCTCAAAAATTCAAGCTACTTCCAGAGAACAAATTCTATATGAGTTTAGAAGATCAACGAGTTCAATAAAATTGCATTCCATGATGACATTAGGGAATAAGTATTCTAAGAAAACTGGAAGGTTGCTGTCCATAGTGCATCAATAACATGTCTGAATCAAAGTGTGTATTTTTTTTTTTTTTTTTGGCTGAATACGTTTTAGAATGTACCTAGAAATATCAAGTACAATACAATTGTATATATTAAAAACAAGTACAAAAACTTGTCTTCTGGAAGTTATCTAGAAGCTGAAGCAATTTCCATTGAGACAGATTCAAAGTCTGTCCATGAAGCTATTTATAATCCTGGCCTGCCTCCCCCGTGGAGAATTAATGTCATTTGTGCTGATGTTGTCAATCATTTATCTAATTTCTCTGAGGGTCATGCTAATAAGTACTCTTAGGGCATTAGTTAACAATTCATTTTAGAAAAGTTTTTACACTACTTTTATGGGAAATGAAAAAAATTATCAAAATATTAATTGTTTTTTTTTTCCCATAAAATTTTCTTTAAATGAATTATTAACCAATACCCTAAAGACATTCGTTATCATTTCTCTTCTTTTTTTTTTTCTTCTTTTTTTTTTTTTTTTTTATTCTAATATTTAAGAGCTTCCATTCCAACGTTTAAGAGCTAGCTCAACTGGGATCAAACAATAACCTCATATCAGTCTTGTCAAATTTCAAGTGATATGCCTCCAATGGGAATCAAGCAATAACTCAACAGTAATAATTCTTTTTGTAATTCTCTGCCTACGATTCGAAACTCATCATCTCCTAGTATTTTCCTATCTAAAAAAATAGTGATATGACTCTAAAAATAAGAGGAGGCAGTGACCATCAATCTAGGATTTGGCTCTCTAGAGAATTATCCCCTATTTCCTTATATAATTTTTTAAAATTGTATTTTTAGTCCCTTAAATATGATCTTTGTTCGATTTTGGTCCCTCAAATTTAAAAAGTTTGATTTGGGGCCTTCAAGTTTATAGAAAGTAACAATGCAATCCCTCCGTTTATTTTTTTCATTTATGTGACAAATAGAATGTTGAAACTTGAGACACACCAATATATTTAAGGGGCTAAAATCAAATCAGCTCCATATTTATTGAGTAATTATTCAATATTTCAAGAGTAAAGTAACGTGGCACTCCTTTCTCCTACCTAATAGTAGATTTTATTAATTAAATTTATGGTGTGATTTACCATTTATGTGAAAGTATGGAATATCATGTCACTAAGCTATACATTGAAAGTACCTAATATTTTTTCATATTTATGAAGACTAAAATTAAACCAAACCCACATTTAAGGGACTAAAATCAAATTAACCTCATATTCCAAGGAATTAAAATGTACATAAAAACTAAAGGCCTTGTAGTTGAATTGGCACCTTCCCATGCACAAAGTGCTTGGAGTCCAAGGAGAAAAAGGTTTGAGTTACGGAATTAGCAGCATGTTGTAATTATTTCTTAAAAAAATAAAAATGTACGTAAGAAATAAACATAAACCTATCAAAAAATAAATAAATAAACATAAAGCAATGCATTAACCAAATCACTAACTCGTTACATTTTTAAATTTTAAAGAACCAAAATCAAACTTTTTTAAATTGAGTAACCAAAATGAAAACAAACCCATATTTGAGAGACCAAATATGAAATTTACCTGCTCTCAATTTGGTTACTACTTTTTTTTTCCCTCTGCATCAATGAATGTTTGAAACCTATTCGATTTTAAAACACTGATTAATTTGTTCATAATTAAAAGTTAAAACACTTGCAAAAAAAATTAAAAGTTAAAACGTTGTAGATTTTTCTCCCCTAATTAACCCAAATTCAATCAGGGCCATCAACTTGTGGATCTGGTTCCAAGGTAGATTAAAAAAGTACTATAACTTGTTCGGGGTTAAGTTGCATCACGTGCTTTGCACCTAATTTTTTTTCTAAAAAAGAAATAATATTGGCTTCGGCTAGACAGGCGCGTGCCTACCCGTCGTATGGTTGAACTATGAAAGTTATTGACCTTATAGTGCAACTATTACTTAATTAAATCAAAACGTTTGCTTTGCTACAAATAAATTCAGGAAATTACATTTTAAACCTTAGGATGTAAAATCAATTTTTTAATTTGTTAGGATGCAAGGGTGTAAAATACAATAGAGGGTAAATTGCAAAGTTAATCTATATCTTTTGCACTATATACCAATTTGGTTTCTAATTTTTTTTAATCATGTTAATTTAGACTCTACTTTCCTTTAAAAAAATAAATAAATAAACCCCTACTAATACTATTTCAGTACTATGTCGATTTAGTCTTTACAATTAAGTGTCTGACAAAAATTACTTACCTTTTTAACGAATTGAATAAAAATTATTTTTGCAGGAAACACACAAACCAACAACAAAATGTATGCATGCCTCTTACTTGAGTGCCTACAGCCTATTTCAAGTTTTGGTTGAGAATAGAGGTTGCAAACGGCAAGCACCAGCAGCAAGGTCCGAGCAGTATTCTCTCTCTCTCTCTCTCTCTCTCTCTCTCTCAGAGTATAGATTCATACTAATACGATCGGTCTGGTCTCATAACCTCAAATCCAAGCTCAATATGATACTGCTCTAACAACAGCACGAGTTTCCAACACCAGTAACTTTAAAATGGGTTCACCTATTCTGAGTGTTGGTGGGTCTCTGCTTTAGATGGGTGTTGGATTTCAATTGGGGTTGGTTTCCATGGATTTTTCAATTTGGAGTTTGATTGGGGTTGGATTTAGATGGACTTCAATGCTGCTGTATAATTTTTTTTTTCCTACATTTTCTTGCAATCCAAACAAAGGTTGAGAAAGAATATCTGAGTTTTGTGTTTGTTTTTTATTCAAAGAAAATATTATGTGATTTTTTTAGGGAAGATTAGAAGTTTGTTTATTTGTTGTAACAGATCCCTGGTTGTAGAAAAGATTTTTCAAATGCTTGTTTATTCGTTCATGTGTAATTTGCCCTTCTCATTTTTTGGGTTTATGATTGGTCACTTTCTCACTCACAAAGTCACATTTGAAATAGTCATTACCGGAATGAAAACAAGTAATTTTCGTTGAATAAATATTTAAGAAGAGCAGTTAATGAATATGCCCTGAAGTGTTTAATAAAATGCTTTAAAGAAAGTATCAACTATTGGAAGCTTGCTTTGATTTGATGATTGTTGAGAATTATTCCTATAAAATGGAGGCTTGGTAGAGAAAAGCAATTTTATTTGATAATTGTAGGTTAAAAAAAAATGTAAAAATGTAAAACTAACCTTTTAACTTTCAGTTTTTTTTTTTTTTTTTTCATTTTAGTCATTTAACTTTCAGTTTTGTCTTTTCAGTCCTCTAACTTTCAATTATTGTTAATTTGATACCCGTTAAACTCCAGTTATATCTTGCCATTAATTGAGCCAAAACAGCTTCGTTTTGGCTCTTTTTTTTTTTCAAATAAATTTCGGAATTAAAAAAAAAAAAAAAAAAAAAAAAAACTTACTGAGGGTCAATTCCGATGGCTTACCCTTTTGTGGAATCTTGAACATCCACAAAGCATTCAATTCGTCACCACCACAAGGAGTAGCTGATTCCTTCCTTGGCGACACAGTCTCTGATTCCGGCTTCTTTATCCGACGGTTTCAGATCCATCTCCTCCATTATCACTGTTATTGCAGCGTCTACCTCTTGTTGTGATTCCAATGACACACACTCTTTTGGTGAAGAAGAAGTTTCAGTTTTTTCAAGCTGTTCACTTTCGATTTCACTGTTCTTAACCGTACCCGAACTTTTCTCACCTTTAATTTTCCTCTTCTTTGTACCTACAATCACAAAACGATGAGGTGTTAGGGAGATTTAGATTTTTACAGGAGCGAGCTTTTCTCGGGACAGAGACGCCGATCATTTCATCGACGACTTTCCAGTGCTTTGAGGATCTCGCCGGCCGGTGGTGGTTGTTGTCGTCGACGATGACGGTGGAGTATTCTTCGTCTCTAACGCTCTTTTCCGTGCTTTCCTCTCCTTCTTCTCGTTTAGAACTGGTTCTCTTCCTCTTGCCCCGATTGTTCATCAGTGATTCTCAATCTCTCTTGCTCCGTAACTTCACCGCCTCTTGCAACTCCACCTGACCTTCCTCTGCAACAAAAAGAAACGAAATTCACGTACATACACACAAACACGTACATAAATTCGTAGCAATCTCGTATAAAGTACGTACCAGGTGAGTCTCGAAGACTATTGCTTCTGTGACGTCATCTCAGAGACTATTGACCCTTAGTTTATTTATTTTTTTTTTTTAATTTTCTTTAAATTCCAAAATTTAATGTTAAAAAAGAAAACCAAAATGACGTCATTTTGGCTCAATTAATGGCAAAACATAACTAGAGTTTAACAGAATACCAAATTGACAACAATTGAAAGTTAGAGGACTGAGATGACAAAATTGAAAGTTAAAGAACTGAAATAAAAAAGACTGAAAGTTAAGGGGTTAGTTTTGCATTTTTACTTTAAAAAAAAAAAAAACAAACAACAAACTCAACATGGTGGTTCTGTTGGTCGTTGACATGACATGAAAAATTATTTTTTTATTATTCTGTTTAACACAAACTTTTTTCCATAAAAGGGATAATGTCATAGACTAAATTGACGCAACACTAAAAATGTTAGAGACCAAATTGAAACATAGTGCAAAAGATAGACACCAATTTTATAATTTACCCCACATCAAACCTTAAATTTCAAAAAGACAAATTAAATCTTATAGTAAAAAAAAAAAAAGAGGTAATAAACTAAACTTTAAAGTTTTAAGAAGTAACAAATTAGACACCAACCATTTAAGTGGAATTATATTGTGTTTGGCATTTGATATGAGAGAGGATATAATTTGCCACTTTTTGATATCTCAGAGGTTACTTTTTGTCACTTTTAAAATGAGAGAGTTTAATTTTTTTTTTTTTTTTAATTAGGGTTTGATTTGCTATTTTAAAAATTTTAGAGTTTAATTTGTTACATCCTGTAAATTATAGGACTTAAAATATAATTTACCCAAAAATTACTAAAATGGAATAGACAACTTGGAAAAGAAGTCATGTCTATCTAGATTATTTTGGTCAAACTGTAGATTCTCTAAAATGAACTTTACAATTATGAAAATTTTCCCAAAAATAATATTTTTACTTTACTATAAATGGTCCTAATACGTCTAGTTATTGGAATGACTAATTTTTGTAGATAGTTTGCTTTTTCTTTCATCTCATGAGAAAATGCTAAAATATGAAAACAAAAAGGGAATTGACAACTATGGCATTTTTCAAAAAGGAGTGATTATCTTGCTGTGATGGTAGATTCTCTTTAAAAAGAACTTTACAATTATGGCATTTTTCTCAAAAATAATATTACAACTATATGTCTAGTTATTGGCATTTTTCATCCCATGAGTATATGCTAAAATGAAGAAAAAAAAAACAAAACAAAACAAACAAATAAACAAAGGTGCAACAATACAGAGTTAGTGAATCACCCAAATTTAGGACCTAATAATACAAAATTTTCAACAACAAAAAAATCAGCTGGTAAAATTATGTGGACAGTGATATTAAACTCTTGAGATTAAATTCAATAAGGACGGAGTATAAACTCTTTGATTTACACCAGCCAATAAGAACATGTCACATCAAATTTTTACTTAAACTCATTGTAAAATCAATACATTTTAATTCATCTAATAGCATCTTAAAAAAAACCCCATTTGACGTTTCTCCATCTCCGTCGCTGAGCTTCACCTCGATTACCTTCCCACCAACCTCGTGCTTCACCTTGATTGACAGAAGAACAATTTTAGTTTGTTGCCTCGGTCCCACAAGATGGAATTGATTGACAAAAGAACGATTTTGATTGTTACTCTTTTCTTTCTGACTTTGTTGTTTTCTGAAATGAATTCTCTCTCTTTGGATATAAATCAAAGAAAAGAATAAAATTAAGAAAGTGTGGTTGACAGCTGTGAGACTGCAGGTGGATTTGATGAGTTTGGATATTTCTTTATGACATTAAAATTGAAGACGAAGAACAATTGAGAAAATTGGTCTCTATCTTTTGCACCAACTAGCATGTAACTCAATAAAAGGAACAAAATGCAATAAAAGGAACCAAATTCTCTAATGTAATTCAAGCTAGTTTGTTGAGACTAATGTGAATGCTCTTATAAAGTTTTTTTTTTTTTTTTTTTTTTATAGGAAAAAGGTCATTAAGGTTGCGGGTTGAGGTTAGGCTTATATTTATACTCTGTTTTTTTCGATGAAAAACTTTGTGTTAAGATAGTTTTCATGTTATCCAGTGTTTGATAGCATCATAAAAACTAAATTAAAGAAAAATTATCTTTGGTTAACAGAAAAAATATGGCTTATTTTTAAAGATTGTTTTCTACTAACTTTTTTTAAAAAAAAAACAACTCTATCTCACAGCAATTTAAAAAAGAGAAGTTAGGAAATTACTTTTCAACTCATTAAAGGTTGCTACCAAACATATGAAAATGAAATAGTTTTATATAAAATATTTTATAAAAAAAAAAATGATTCATTTTCTAGAAAACATTATTGCTAAAACAATCAAAGTGTATGGTTTTCATTTTATCTTAAAAATAAATATCTTCTCATCAAAATATAATAATAATAAATATTTAGATCTAATAAAATAATAATAATAATAATGTAAAAAATTGTGAGGCTTCCAAAACTATGTAGAAAAATATTAGGAGGTCAAATAAAAGTAAAATATTTTTTATTTTATATATTTTATAGATAAGGATAATTTTAAAAATGCATAATTTTTTAGACATATATTATTAAAGAGAAATGTTATGTAACATTTTCACAACAAATCTAGTGACAGGTTGTTATTAATTATTATTTGTTATTGGTGGCAAAAAAAGTAATTTTAGTGGTGTGTTCAAATTAACACATAATTTATTATGAAAATGTTGTTGATGTAGCACATGAGACCCACCATGGAGAGAATACTTTCATACTACACAATTATTACTCAACGCATGGGCAGCGCTAGCAATTTTTTTTTTTTTTTTTTTATATACATAATATATTTTGTTTTTTAATTTAACCCTCCTAAATAAAAATTTGAATACTCTGAGTCTAAATTTTTTTTAAACCCACTTGAAATAAGTTTAATTATGATTATCTTAACAATATTTTGATCTTTTTAAACACAAAAAGACGCGTAACAACAATCCAATTTTATTTAAAATCTGGGAGAAATAATAAGCGCAACAACAAAGTAATTTTTTTTTAATCTAAAATTGTTTTAAAAAGCCCATTTAGATCTTAATAAATTTGAAATAAACTGATAGAAAATTCATAGTATACATTGTACTATCATTGTAATACCTACATTGTTTCTAAACAAATGTGTACAATATTGTATAGTTTTTGCAAATGTGTATAGTATAATTATCTATAATATAAATCTTACATTAATAGTACAATGTAAACATATAATCGTCATAAACTAATGAATAAAATTATTTTAAGCAGTAATAATTAAAATTCACTTAACAACAACAATTAATATGTTCATTATATTAAATAAAAAATATGTCAAATGAACCTATAATTTATTTTTATTCTATTACTAGTACGTACTATAAACAAATTTGTAATAAGAAAGCCATTTAAACCGTAAGATTCATATTTTGCTTAAGATGTATCTTCTTACTGACTCTCTTAAGAAAAAATCCTAGAGCCGCCACTGACTCGATGAATCAAAAAGAGGATTAGTTGAAGAATCAAATGCTTGTCCCATTTTCAAAAGTTATCAATCCAACTTTATAAGTTCAAATCCCAAATTGGAACATTTTTTATTCTAGAGATCCATTAAAAACAATTTTTTTAAAATAAAAAAAAAAAAATTCAAAGTGATTTCTCTAATTCATTATGTGACATTCTAAAAAAAACCATAAAAAAAATTAATTCATTATGTGACAATTTTATTTAGTATTTGTATATTTTGTTTGAATGATTTATGCATCATTTAAATAAGTTGCATGACTATATTAATAAAATACAATTAAAAATAAATGTGAATGAATGTTCATTTCAACCATCATTCATAGATTGGAGAAAAGAAATTTATTTTTTATTTTTTATTTCCTTTTTTGAATAGCTCTAATGTCTTATCTAACTTTTTCTCCCAAAAAAAAAAAAAAGGGTGGGGGGTGGTCTAATCTCTAAAAAGTTATTTATTGCCCTGCCAAAAAGTTAAAACCCAAAATTGGACCTTTTTTTTTAATTAATTTTTTTAGGTAAGTGGAGGCAATTTAATACAACTCAAAAATTCCTATATAAAAAAAAATATATACAATTCAAAAATAAAACCCTAACGGCTAGTTTTTTACAATCGTGTGAATCGATGTTGCCTCCGCTGGCTCCAACGGTCATATTGACGTTTAAACTTCAAACCCCGTCACCGAACCGCATTATAAAAGCATCCAAACACACGTCTGCCCTAAAAGCATATATTTTGTCTTTCTTTACAAATTCAAATCTTGCATTGTCTCTCTCTTCTCTCTCTTTCTCAAACTCTGATCTTTACGGTGTCCCTGCCAAAACGCTCCGTTCAGTTTTTCCCTTCAACATTCTTGATTCAAATCCTATGGAGACCCCATCATCAATCAGAAGAGTAACAAGGTCACAGGCTTTGGCTGTTTCGAAAAACGACAACAACATTCCCATCTCAAGTGAGTGTTTCTTTTTCTTTCAAACAATCATAGGCTGAAAGAAAATGGGTTTATTCCATTTCTTGAGTTGGTTTTTCTCCACACAAAAAGAAAGAAAAAAAAAATCAAGAAATTTGATATTTAGGAAAATGGGTTTCTTTTTTTTAATCGTTTTCTTGTTTTGATGGTTTCATAGGGAAGATGGACGATTCTTCTGAAAAGGTTCTCTCGAAATCAAGGCAAAGAAGTGTTAAACAACAGCAAGATCGGTCTGCGTTGATCGACATAACGAATGATTCTCCGATTGTTGGGCTTGCAATGGGGAGCTTGGAGACCCCATCATCAGACATAACCAAGCAGAGGAGCAGTAGAGCCAAGAACAACAACACACCGGGGTCCGGAGAGGCCTTGCTTAGGGGTCAAGTCAAGACTCTCTTGCAGAGAGTGGAAGAAGAGGCTGAGCTTTCGAAGCTCTCTCTCGAAAGCCGTCCTTTTCTTCAAGCGTTTGTCAATTCTCCTTCAGGACTTCTTGCCCCAACCCCTGCCAACACACCCCATATCTCGAATTTGTCAGCAGACAACAACAGCGGTTTGGTTTCCACATTGCCTTCTCCGATTGTCGAAGAACAATTGATTTCTCAGGTTGGTTTGACTTGTTAAAAGATTGCAGATTTCAATTGTGTTCTAATTATACCTTTAATTCATTGCAATTTTATGTATTTGAAAATTTTACTCTTGGATTTTTGTTATATCTTTATGGCATTTTTTTCTATACAAATCTAGGATTTTAAAATTCAGAAATCTCACTTGGGTTCTGGTCCATCTTGTTAACTAATCAGGGAAATTGGAAGTTTTAATTATCTATTGAGACTTCAGTTTGTTCTGCGAAAATGAAATTTTGCTCACAAAAGATTGTTAATGAAAAAGTTATGACTGGGTTCATGATATTTTAATTGTGAATTCATTTATAATATGAAAATCTTATATGGACTATTGTTATGAAAATCTTGGCAGGTGATCGGAAATATATTCGATGGAAAGAAGCAAGAGAGTCTTGAATCTGAAAAGAGTCTGCTAACCAGGTCTTTACTGCTGGATTTCACTGAGAAATCTGAGAGTCCTGATTCATCAGAATGCTCATCCGTGGTCACTTACCAAGGAGTAGGAGGAGGAAGTGATTTGAAAGAGAAGTCAGCCACAGATGATGATGATGCCTCTCTCTGGTCTATCCAGGTTAATGCAAGTAGTACCCATGATGAAGATGAGGAAGAAGTAATTGAAGAAGAAGAGGAATATGAAGACTATTATGATGAAGATGATGAAGAAATTGAAGGAGTGGAGGAAGATGGAGGTTTGGTTGATGATCTGTGTGAGGGTATTAGCAATATTTTTGTGAATGAGAAGAGAGCAGCTCCCAAGTTTGCTGGAAAGCACACAAGGTATGTTTACAACAGTGATGATGAACTTGTTGGAGAAGAAGTGGAGCGTGCACAACAGAGTGAGGATGTTGCTGGTGGTGTTTCACCAAGTATCGTGCGCATGAAGGGCTTGCCCACCCCAAAAGGGAAGCATGTGCGTTTTCCTTTGGAGGAGGAAGATAACTGAAGTCATATTCTGACAATGGTTGGTTGTCTTTCTTGACACCATCTCGGGGGGGCTTCGTCACACTCGATTAGTAATATTCATCTTTTTGTATCTCAAAGAAAAAAAAAATCATCTTTTTGTTTTGGATTCTTTTAGCGTTTGGGGGGAATGACAGAAGCTCATATATGACCACAAATGCTGTGGTCGAATGTTCAAATAATACATTGATTGAATGAATGATGAGGATTCTCGAAAGGATTAAAATTAGTGTGTGTGAGAAGTGAGTTCCACACCAAAGACCAACATCGCAAACTCAAATCTTAATTCATAAATTCTCTCAGTAACTCAAGTTTAGATTTGTAGGCAAACTTTGAAATTTAACGACATTGTTAAATTTGGGCATTTGAATTCTGGATTTTTCTTTTCTGTCAATTCTTGGAAGACACGGGAGAGGTTTAGGTTTTGGGTGGAAAATGTTATGATAACACGGGAGAGTTTAGGTTTTGGGTGATATAATTTGGTTGTGGAAAATCTGAGTGGGACTTTGAATTGAGGGGGGTGTTCTAATTCCAATTAGTGAAATTTGGATTTTAAAGGTTCAAAGTTGATTGATTGTTTTTTTAGAATCAATGTGGGTCTCGTAAAATACAGGAAAACAAATAGATTTTAGCATTTATTTATGGAAAAGATTGTCTGATTCAATTTTGCATGCTTCTCAGTAAATTGTTGTCTCCTATGTTTTGAGGATTAGATATCACCATAGCCTGATGAATGGCTAGATGAATAATGTGAATATGAGTTTTGCAATGGCAGCCTATTTTGAAAAGCACACTGGGTTTCTAATTTCTAACTAATGAGGGGAGGTTGAAGACAACTTTCGTATTTCTGTGTAACTTGAGGTAATCTTTTGAGAAATGAACACATGAAAACACATGAATGTGTTATGTGATATTAAATAATGTACTAGTTTCCTTCTTTATCAGATAAGCATACCTCTTAATCCTTGCCATTGTAATTAATCAAATTATTAAGTCAAAACTTTTTCTCATGTATGACTTTTGAGAATGGTTTGCCACGTTACATATTTTTATAAAATAATAGTAATAATAATAATTTAGCATTGAAAATTTCTTGAACTATTTTTGCTATGTCTTCATTAAGTAGCAATGGCTCTACAACTCTAGTAGTAGTGGTTTTTTTTACTAGTTTGAAAGTTGGTAAATTTGGAAGGAGATTCCAAGGTTGTAGTCAATTTAAGGTAAGCAACAATGCCATGTTGTTGTGTCATGGGTATTTTCCGTTTTTGTAATGTTGTTGTGTTTTGCCTCAATGAACAATACAAGGGTAATCAGATTGTGGGGGGGGTTGGGGGAGGGGGGGAACCCAAAACAAGACTAAACTATATTTTGAAGCTCAAAGATTCAGCAACTCACCCCAAAGACAGAATCAATAACACACTTTTGGATCAAAACCCAAATGGTTAACAAAACTTTAAAATTTCATCACTTTGTTCCCTGCAGGATCTGCCAGACGTTAGCCTCCATCTTCTCCTCAATTTCCTTGCTTGAAATTACCCAAAGGATTCCAAGCTAAACGGGTGTCTAAGATCTCAATTGGGTGGCATTTTGCTTTGTATAATTGAGCTTACGTGAGAGGGTTCTGTGGAAAGAGGGTGTTAGATTTGTTTTTCGTTTTGTGTTTTGTTTTTGGCATAAAATGTGTTGGTCTAATGGCAAGGGTGGAGGTGGGTTACGGATCACTAATGAAAAGGACCACAGTGGGTAGTTGAATTTGAGGCAAACCACAGATCGGTAAATTGTGTAATTTACCCATAATTTTATATTTATGCTGTTGAATTTTCTTAGCATATATTTATACACGACACCAAAAATACAAGTTCAAATTGATTGCCGGCTTCAAAACCAATGTCAATATACAGAAATTTCCAGACTGGGCAGTAATATGTACATCATATTTACAATCGAAATTTGCTATCAACCTTCCAACAGAGCCGACCATCCAAACACCAGCTCTACATGCTCCAGTACTTAAGTCAAAACCAGGGATGCCATGTTGGATCCATCATGCACAAGTTCCTTGGGGTTAAGGCTGCTTCAACCAACTCAGTGACACCCCTCTGCACTGACTGTGGCGGCTCCATGGTGTTCTCCTCCTGAGTGCAGGTAGAAACATAACAATAATCAGAGGTTTATGAAACAGAAGAAATACACCACAAAATGAGATACAAATAAAGCATATGCCAAGTCCATCATTTTTGTGGGTACAATGAAGTGAGAAACACCCTGACATGTGTCTCTCTGTATGCGTGTGCGCACAAGTAGCTGGAGAAAGTAATGCTGAGAAGTGAGAACATTTCCAATCATGTAACTGATTAAATTCTGCACCACTCTCCCCCTCAACATAAAAGAAAAAAGAAACAAAAGAAAAGCACAAATAATAATTTTTCTTTAAAAAAAAAGTTATAACAACTAAATCACAGATTTCTTTGCTCTCCATCCCTTCATCTTGAACATCTAAACAAAGATATGTTAACTTCCCTATCCTTTTTTGTCTGTCCCATTCACTCTTCATTCTATCATTTGTATCTCTTGCCTTTTATAAACTACAAAAGCAGTTTGGGGCTTACCTCTTCAGTAATATACTGCGGGGCTATTCCATTAATCCGGCCAATAACATGCTCGACATTGGTTGTAACCTTCTGTTTAAATTCAATGGGATTCATACTACTTCCTCCAGCAATAGGGGCTAGGGGCATGCCAAGTGGTCTTCTCCAAGACCAAGACAGCAGCTCATCACGGAAAAACATAGCTAATTGATGCCATAGATGCTGACTTTGCTGCAATATGGAAAGCATGTGATCCAGTCAAGCAATATGGTGATTAATCAGTTAATTTAACTATCACATAGGGGCATATTTCTTTAGTAAAACTCACTTTAGGTGAAACCACAGCCTGTGCCGCAGCACACATAGCAGACACAATAAGGCCTTCCACTCCAAAATTGGAGAAGAATGCTTGCATGTTCCTTGTCAGACGAAAAGGTACAGGCTCATTGAACTCAATCATTCCATTTGCATCATATGCAGGATGAAAATCTGTTTGAAATATTTTCCCCGTGTTCTTAGCAAATAATATTTTGTTCGGGGACCTTCCCCCAATTTGTAGCATGAAAGACATGAAACTTGAAAGGGCCAACTGAATGGCAAATTGCTTTTTGAAAGCCCACATATGGTTTCCGCTCAGCAGAGTCTTGTACATGTATTGAGAGAAGATGCTGTCAGTTACATAACTTCTTGTTATTTCACCATAAGCTTGGAGACGGAGATCTACGATAGCCTCTGGTGAGATTTGGCCAGATATAGCTTGGTTCAATTGCTCCTTGAAATAGGTGATGGGCAGATCTGCCTCTCGGTCATTCCTTGCACAGTGG
This sequence comes from Quercus variabilis, assembly GCA_030445155.1. NCBI lineage: Eukaryota > Viridiplantae > Streptophyta > Magnoliopsida > Fagales > Fagaceae > Quercus > Quercus variabilis. The sequence continues at coordinate 29,513,354 of CP129450.1, read as the reverse complement.
TTCTCGTACACCTCAAGGAAGGTGCTGTACATCAAATCATCTTCTACCATGCGGACCTATTCATGCAGTGATCAATTATTAGGATACATACTTTCCTTTAGTGATCCAAAACTGAATCAAGAAAAGGAACCCAATTTTTTATTGGACCAATGATTTGCAGGTCCCACAGTCCTAACACATGTAACGCTACTACTAATTTATTTATTAATACGCTGTCTAAGTTTGTCATATTAACAGAGGACAGGGAGAGTGGGAAAAGGAAACCAGATTTTTATACAAGGAGAAGCTTATAACCTGAGACCAAACGGGAATTATAATTGGTGTGTGAATACAGATGTGACGGCGTCTTGATTCCTTGTGTTTATCAAACATTTGGTTCATCACCCGGAAAAGCTGCAGTATGCGTTCATCACTTCTAGCATTAGGGGTCAAAGATGTCTGGACAATAAAATGACGTTGAGAGCCATCAGAGCCAATTAGTGTCAGACGCCGAAAACTACTTCCATGCCTACGCACAATTGGAATATCAGCTCCGACCCTATCCAACTTTACTGTATGATCGGGTGCAATTTCCTGCACGATGCAGTGTTTTCATAAGAATAGCAAAGTAATTAAAGAACAGTATGATATATGAGCCAACTTCAAGCTTTAACTCGTCTTTGTAAAAATCTAGGAAGTACGAAAATCATTTTGGTCAACTAGAAAAATATATAAAATTCACCCCCAACCATCCCCCCTCCCCACCCCCACCACCCAAAAAAAAAAAAAATTCCGACTCCATTTATTCTTAAATCACACAAATAAATCAGGGATGCTGCTGACAGAACCAAAATATGCATGCACTGATTTAATTTACCTGATCACTAAAATACTGTCCTGGAACCTCAACATCAACCACATGGAAGTCACGGAGCACCCTGCTTTCCTCTTCCAGTTTCAAGACAGCTGGAAACCTATCCTCAACATTGCTCTGGAGAACATTTTTCCAATGTTTCAATCGCTCAGTCAGTTCAGAAAGGGTGGCTGGGAAAGTAGCTGTGCTTTCTGGATCAAGATCTCGTTCAAAATCCTGTTTGTACTCTCTCACAAAATCAACGTGTTTAACCACAGCATCTGCCGAGAAGCAAGCCTTACAAACACCAGAGAGCTCCTTCTTGAGAGATTGGGGAACCTCTGCTGTAGTAGCAGTTGGGTACTTGTAACAGCGGTGGAGCAATGCGTTAACTACTGCTAGAAGTCTCTCCTCTGGCAGAGTTACAAACCTTGAACCAATTTCAGTAAGCAGAACCTACAAAAAATGGAAAGTTTAGTTTATACCAGTTAGTTGCCCATAGTTAAAGCAGTATACAATTCAGAATATAACTCATGCAAACTACTCTCCTCAAAGTCTTTTATCAACATTACTGAATAAGTAAAACTGTGGCAAGCAAAATAATCCCTTTCCCTTTTCTAAAATCTAGCACTCTAAGTCTCTCTCTTGGGAGCTCTGTGGTGCTGCAAGGAAACTATTGGCTTGCTCTAAGCCTTCAGGAAATCACAGTTAATGTTTAAAGGAACATTCTTTGGAAATGTCTCATCTCCTCTTTGCTGACGATACTCTCATTTTCTGTGATGCTGATCTTGATCAGCATTTACTACTCCGTATGGTGCTCATCTGGTTTGAGGCAAGTTCAAGTTTAAAAATAAATATGGGTAATTCAGAGTTGGTTCCAGTGGGAGCAGTTCCAAACATTATGCTATTGGTGGATGTGCTAGGATGCAAGCAAGGTTCGCTTCCTATGAAATACATGTGTCTTCCTTTGGATGCTAACTTCAAAGAGAGGACAATATCAAATCCAATTTTAGAGAAGGTGGAAAAGAGACTTGCGGGATAAAAAAGTCTATATTTATCCAAGGGAGGTAGACTCAATTTTAATTAAGAGTACTCTATCGAGCTTGCCTACCTACTTCCTCTCTTTATTTTATGGGGGAAGAGACTAAATTCCATCTACTTAAATGGGTGACTGTTTGTGCTCCACTTTCTTCAGGTGGTTTGGGTATTATAAGATTGAGACTGTTTAATGAAACTTTGTTAGGGAAATGGTTGTGGCATTATGGTCTTGAGAGGGAAGCTCTCTGGGGAAGAGTGATTGAAGTAAAGTATGGTAGTGTATTATTTTGGGTTTGGGGGGGGGGGGGGGTGGTGGAGATGGTGTGGGGAGGTGTGTACTAGCCCAGTTCTTGGCCCTTACTGAGTTAGTTTGTGGAGAACCATTAGACATGGTTGGCCTTCTTTGTCTTGTCATGTTCAATATGAAGTTGGGGATGAAACATGTGTGAAATTTTGGCAAGACGGATGAAGCAGGGAGAGTTCTCTTGCGAATCTGCTGTAACAAGGAGGCAAGTGTGTCAGATTTTATGCAGTTCATCAACGGGGTTCTTCCCTGGGATTTACACTTCGTGTGGGCCATACAAGACTAGGAATTGGAGTCCTTGAAGACCTTCATAGTACCATTTATGGTACGGTAATTAGGGGATTGGGGAGGATTAGATGTGCTAGAAACCAGACAAAAAAAAGGGCTACAAGGTTGGTGAGGTTGGTGTTATTACTGATTTCTAGGTGTTGCTGCTATTACTAGTGATCCTTTCCCTTGGAAAATCAAATGGAGATTAAAGGTCCCTCTAAGAGTAGCATTCTTTGTATGGACTACAACTTTGGGTAAAATTTTGACAATTGACAATTTACGGAAGAAAAGGTAAGGATTACAGATTGATGTTATATGTGCAAATGTAATGGTGAATCTGTTGATCACCTTTTGCTACAATGCCCTATTGCTTCAAACTTGCATTCCTTGATTTTGGGTTTGTTTGGAGTTTATTGGGAGATGCCAAAATCTGCTGAGCTTTCAGCTTGCTGGCAAGGTCGATTTAGTCGTCATCAAAATGGTCATATTTGGATGGTTATCCCCCATTGCTTGATGTGGTGCATTTGGAGGGAAAGGAATAGCAAGAGTTTTGAAGATACCCAAAGTTCTATTCCTGATTTCAAGTCGTTCTTTTTCATAACATTGTTGGACTGGTTGTCAGCGTTGAGGAATCTTTCTTTATTTTCTATTGTTGATTTATTAGATTTATGCAATTTTTGTAACTGACTGTTTACCCTAGTACACTTTCTGTATACTTGGGTGACTCCTTTTTTCTAATTTATATAGATTTTAATTACTTATAAATAAATAAATAAATAAGCTCATAACATTCCATCAAAGTGGATATGATGGCGTAACAATAGCATGGTTAGTGAAAAAATAAGAAGTACATGGTAGTTAATTAGGTTTTATATATTTTATTGGTTATTCAAAAGTCAAGGGTATTTTAGTAATTTTACAATTGTTGGGTATGGGCCATCGGTTTTCTTTCATTAATAAATAAGTCTTATTTAGCATATGGGTCTTTATGTATGAGCTTTGATTTAATTCAAATAGGGTTTGGTTTACCATTCAAAGTAGAAGTCCTAGCCTTACTAGGAGAAGTTAAGAATATGTCCTAGCCTCCTCCTCTCTTCTTTCTTTCTTATCTTCTTCTTTTCTTTCTCTTCATTATTGTTCACGGGTGCTGCTCACACAGCCCCTAAAGTCCTAAATACCATAAAAATCTATCCTTTACTTCTTCCTTACACCCCAAATCAAGCACTTTCATTTACCCATCAAAACCATAAATCCCCACATACTTTCATACATTGTTGTCAAAACTTTCATAGTTGTCAAAACGTGAATCATACCGTGAATTGATTTTTTATTTTTCCGTATTATGTATCGAATTATATCGTGTATCGTAAAATACACAAACATTTAATAAAATTTATAAAAAATTATAGATATACATATATAAAGGGTATATTCATTATAAATTTTGAATATATTCAACTAACGACTAATTTATTCATCACGTATGTATTAATATTTAACAAGCTAACTAAATAAATCAAACTAGCACGTGTTTATAATATATACATTCAAAATGCTTAAATTCAAAAGTGATAATATATTAAATATGATCCAAAAATAAAATTTATTTTCATCATATTGCCTAATTAACCTCATCTAAGTCAATACTATCATCATGTTTATCATTTTGCAAACTTATTTCTTCATTAAAATTTTCTTCATCGTCATTAACATTTACTATCTCTTCTTGTTCTTTTTATTTTAATAATTGCTATATGAAAAAATTTCTTCTTAGCATTCTATTTTCTTGGACTTGTAACAATGACAAAAATAAAAAATAATTATATTGTCAATCAATATCTTAGTCAAAATATAGAAAATAAATTTGTCAATATTAAAGTGAAGTATAAATGTGTACTGTGTAGACCAAATTTTGTAGGAGAAAGAAAGGAAAAAAACTTATGAATATGTTATTTTATTAGGCTAAATTAAGTAACTTAATAATTTTGTGTTAAAAACAAGTCTAACAACTTGTTAGATTCAAATAAAAGTACAAATTTTAACAAAAAAATCTCATTTTAAAGTATTTGTCTATGTGTCGTACAATACGTATGATTTTACGATACAATATGATGTATACGATATACACATTGTATCGTACGATTCATGAGCACTTACGATATACCGATATAATATGGAACTTTTTACAAACAATACAATACATATTATACAATACGTATCGCGTATCATACAATACTAACAACTATGCTTTCATATACCAGATAGCCATCAAATAACCCATCAAACCACCTTTAATTTCCTATCACTACTTCATAACCCTTTCTTCAGTAATTCTAAACCTTAGATCCACAACCACGTGTAGACAAAGAAAAATTCTTAGGTAGTCCCGAAGTATAGTGAAATAGTGCTCCCTCCTATATTACATTCATGGTAGACCCCACGATGAATTTAATGAGCAGACCCCACCATGAATGTGAGAGGAGGGAGCACTATTCTCCGTGCTCTGGGAGTACTTAAAAATTACTCGTAGACAAATTCCCCAATTAGTCCTACATTAGGATAAGGCTACGGGTAAATGATTCCAAATGGCTTGGATCAAGACTATGCAAAGCTTAAGCTAAGCATGGGGAATCAAGAGCTTCTCAAGATTGACTCAAAAGGTTCCAAATTTCACTTTTATGGTGGTAGGTTGGATTCATTAAAAGTTCTCAAGAGACATGGGAGATGATTTGAAGTGGATTGGGTGGATGAGTGGAAGGATCATTAAAATCCATTGCTTTTCAAGAATTTTTGTGATGGGTATAGGGCCCTCCATTTGATCGGATCAATCAACTCCATTGTTTCTCTAGTATTTTCAGGATGGGTATAAGGCCCTCCATTTGATCCGATCAATCAACTCCATTGTTTCCAAGCATTTTCATGACAGGTATAAGGCCCTCCATCTACATAGTGGGTGTCAATGTGAGGTGGTTCGTATTTCTAAAGGCAAAGACAGAGGAGGACATTGCGTGCAACTCCATTCCTGAAGACAATTGTAGTTTTGGATAGATTTGAATTTGGTGGAAAGTGGAGGAAATGTTTGGTTCAGTGTTTCAACAATTCAATTCTTTTCATTTTCAGTACAAAGATTCTCAGAAGGATGTTAAACAAAGTTGCATGGTTCAATAACTTAGATGGGTTTTAGGTTGGGGACATAGCAAAAGGGCTATGGAACTTCCCATCTGCTTTTAGCTGATGATACAATTTCGTTTGGTGATGCTTGGTTGTTTTTGATGTGTTTTTTTCTTATTTTGCAGAAATGTCAGGACCAAGTGTTAATCTAAATAAAAGTGAACTAGGCGATGTGGCCAACAAAGCAAGTCTCAGAAGTGGGTTGGAAGGTGGGGTACTCTACCTTCAGTATATCTAGGATTGCCTTAGGGTTCATCCTTTGAGGCAAGAACAGTTTGAAATGCTATCAAAAAGCGGAAAAAAGACAGATTGGAAGAAGCTTATTTATCAAAAGGAGGAAGATCGCTCTTACTAAAAATACATTATCTAGCCTACACATGAATTTTATTTCGCTCCACAACATCTATTGATGATGCTAATAGATTAAAATAACTTCAAAGAGGTTTTGTGGGGTCAATTGAGTGATGAAAGCAAATTTTGTTTGGTTGACCGGAATGTGGGGTGTTCACTACAGAAATGATTGTGGAGGTTCGACTTAAACAATTTCTTTTATTGGAACAAACCCAAAAAAATCCACTACTCTAAAATGAGGGTACCACTAAATAAAGTTCAATTTTCAAGAGTAACATGTCTGAACAGTTTGTCTTAAAAATTATGAGCCACAGAATAAAAAGGAAATCGATAGATTAACTCAAGAAATTTAATATGGAAATCATTACCTCAAGTTCACTGGCCAAATTAGTGTGCTTGCTTCTAAGAGCCTCCATTATATCTTTTGCAGCATCAAATGCACCAGCAGCAGAAGCTACCAAACCTAAGGCACCACTACGCCTTAATGCATTTTGACCACCCTCATTGATGGTTGAAGTATTTTGTTGCATAGATTGGTCATTTCCTGCATGCACACTGCTCTCTGTGCCTGACCTTTCCGGTTCTTGCCCATGAGAGTTTCCACCATCGTGAGATCCAATTCCACCACTGGATTGAGCGCCTTGATGAACTTGATTGTCTGAAGATACACTGTGACCCTGTACTCTTGTACTTCCATCAGCCAAGCCAAGAGAACCAGCAGTAGTGCCAGAAACACCTTGCTGCATTCTTTGCTGGGCCATTGCCATTCTGCTTAGTTCAGACTTATTTGCAACATCACGTCGCTCAAGCAAATATGTGCGCAGCCAGAAATACAGAGCCTGCATATTAGTGATAAGAGAATCTCAAGAATATTATCAGAATAAAGCACCATACTGAATCTATATATAATACACTAATAAAAAGCTTTCACCTGTGGATATACAGTGGCAATTTTAAGTAGAACAAGTTTGCAATGAGGAGCCTCTGTCCTCTGCAGGGAAAGTAAGAGTTGCGGAATCCAAGAAAGCCAAACCCAGTGGGGTATGTGGTCCAAGTATTTATCAAATGCCTTCCCGACAGGCTCATTTGGAGTATCAAAGCTGAGAAGATACAGAACACGAGCTAGATGGCTTCTTGAGTTAGATACACCAAATTTGATACCTTGTAGAAAGCAGCTAACAGCGTATTCTAACCAAGTCTCTTCATTCATTTCTTTATAAGCCTATAAGCATAAGATAGCAATTCAGTATTTAAAACAAGTCATCAATAACACCAATGACATAACAAGTAGATGAAAATGTATACCATGTCACAATAATTTCCCCAGCTTATCCATCCTTTAGGCAAGTTTTTGAAAAGGCTGATAGCATTAGAATACGCATTATTGGCATTTTCAGAGTCATTTAGCTTTAACAGGAAATCCCCCTTTAGGCGAAAAATTTCTGCCCTGTGTTTCACAGGAAAATATTCTAAATTAGTGCTGTTGATCAGATTGAGACCATTGGTAAGCTCCCCCTTCATTTCCAGAAGAGCCTTTGCCTGTTCTCTTATCTTAACGAATGCCTCCTGCAAGCATGCAACAGAAAATTGTGAGACACCTATTTCTGCCATCACTCCCCAAGACTAGAGAGATTTGAAGTCCAGAACATGAGGAAATGTAAGTTAGAAAAATAACAAACTGCTTAAGAGTTGACAAACAGAGATGTAAGATAAAGAGGGAAGGAAAACTCCATGCTCCATGCTCCATGCCCATCCATGAGGTTCAAGATCACCACAGGGCATGTCTGGATATGGTTACAAACTACCATAAAATCCACCCAAAAAAAAAAAAAAAAAAAAACCACTATCTGACCTAGCTTCCAATCACCAGAGAGATTTGAAGTCCAGAAGAAGAGGGTAAGGAAGAAGTTTGGTAATAGTTGATAGAGATGTATGCTCAGAAAAGAAGAAAACTCCACATTTCTATGCCCACCAAGGAGATTCAAAATGACCACTAGACATGTCTAAGCATAAAAGCAAACCATTGGACCTAAAAATTATACCTGGGTTGAAAAAGTAATATTTCATTATTCCTGGACTACAGTCAATTGCACAGATAAATTTACTTCAAAGTTATCTTAAATGGCCACAAATTCTGCAAAGTGGACCCATTTAATGAAGAATACTTGAACTAATCAAAAAGATACCAAGTACAGGGCAGAGAGGACTCAGTTCTTTTTACCTCTCTTGAGCTAATCCAAAAAAAAAAATTGTTATAGTTTCTATTACCTGCACTTCCATGGTTGCATGACCATACATCTTTTCAAGTATTACCACACAAACATCATAAAGGCCTTGCTTACAAGCAATGTGAGCAAGCCTGTTAACATTCCATGCTTTGTCACGATAACCAAGGTGATGAAGTTGTGGATTTGTGACGGAAAGATCCTTGAATGCATCTATGACTGCATTATACATTTCATTTCTCCACTGAATCAAATCGTACCAAACAGACATATTATCCCATTCATTTGGAGTTCTCAGCCTCCAAGTCTCAAGGATGTCTTTGAGATCAGCATAAAGGTTTCCATGTACACCACCACCAACAGAATTTCCAGAGAGTTTGTTACCATTTGCAAGGTCCACAAGGATTCTAGCTGATTCTTGAACTTCAACTAGCTGCTGGAATTGCTGTAAAAGAGGAATCCTAGCATGAACAGACATTTCCGGCAACTGCCACCATTGCTCCAAAGCAAGATCGACACCTTTCCCCAGTATGTTTTCAGCATCCCCCACACCATTTGTGCTTCTGTCGTGAAGAGCAAAGAAGGCTTGAATCAATCGAAGTTTTGGAGTTTCTTCTACTTGAGCCTTTGGAATTACATGATCCTTCATATAAGCCCAATCAGGCAACTTCCAAAGACTGTCAAGTAGTATTTCATAATTCTCAATACTCTTGCCAAAGTCCACCAATGCATCCCACTGACTAAGTTGACTGGCACAGGACAGCCATTGCTCTTCCCAAAGACACATCTCAGCCTTTGGTACCGTGTTGTTATATGTGCCTTGAGTTGCCTTAACCATGGCTTGGTAAAAGAGGCTTTGGGCACGCTGCCAGTAACCATGCTGGACTAGAGAAATCCCAGCCCTAGTTTCTGCTGTGATTGATCTTTTCTTCCATAACCCACACCTCATATCTTCTTCATTAAGCAAGCGATAAAGCTCAGCCAGAGACTCGGAGCACTTTGTGTCATTCATGAACAACATGACATGACTTTCTAGCAAAGCCAATGCAATGTGCCATGCATTGTAAGTCTTTCCAATATATTTAATGAGCTCACTAGGCATCCTGGGTTGAGGGTGGCTCAACTGAAGCCCTTCTAGGAGTGCTTGCACAACATTTGGCCTGCTGGCTTGTTGCTTCTTGTGATAATCTTTTGAAAGGAGAGTAATCATTGGTTTAGCTAGTTGTACCTGCTCGTCCTTATTTAAGGTCACCCAGACAATGGGAAATACCAACACCCATAAATGGTATGCAACATTAGCATCGGTATGAGCCAGCTCTCTCAATGGAATAACAAGATCAGCAACCTGAAAGAAGGAAGTAAAAGGTCAACTTCTAATATGATGGGTGAAATGCATTAAGTAGATAAGAATCTAGACAGCCTACCAACAGCAAGATAGAAAAAACAAGCTCAGAAAACAATATCGTACCTTTTCAGTCAAATGTTGCTATCTTAACAGAAAATGCAAGTGCACCATACAGACATAAAAAGGATACAACATGCTTGGAGACTACAAAACAACCATAGCTCACTTCTACAAACCAAAATGGGAAATCTATTATCTAATCCTTAAGCACAATACACTGTGGACCTAAATGGTCTAATTGTAATTGGTATTACCTTGAGTTTGCTCATCTCATTTAGAAACTGTGCATGCTTAGAAACAAGGGCATCAAACGTTAGAGGAGCATCCCCAGGGCCCTCTGAAACATCAGGAACCTGATGCTGCATCCCAGAACTATCTGGAAGAGGACCTGAAACCATAAGTGACGGCACCCTAGCTGAGTTTGGAGCTAGCGTAATAGGTTTATCCTCAACTAAGATTGCCAGAAGAAGGTCAAGGCCTTGCTTGAGCCAAAAGACATCACTCAAAGCTTCCCAGTCCTGAAGTTGGATAATAAACTGCAGCCTCGGGAACAATGATTTCCCAAGAGATTCATGATAAAGTGAGAAGAATTTCATCCTAATTTCAGGATCTCTTGCCCGTAAACCAAGCATGAATTGCCTTTCCACTTTCAGAAACACCTCTTGACGAACGACCAGGGGCAATCTGGAAGTCAATCAAAACATTATATAAAAAACATGGTGCAAAAAATATACAAGCTGATTTAAACTATATTGCTTACTTATTCGAATCAGCACAAGTTCCATAAACAAGCTGTAGGTATTTCTTATCCCACTCTTCCAGAGCACTTGGAGAAAAATTTTGTTTATCAACTTGTGAAAGCTTCTGAAGAAAAGAAACTATTTCCTTCGGAGTAAGAAAAGAACTCGATGTGACTGATGTGCCTGGTTTGCCAAAGTCATCTTCAATCCACCCTTTTACCACGTCAAGTATGCAAAGAAGCACACTAGAATCAGTACCTTTCTCTGAGAGCAAGGTATTCAAGATTTGAGTTATGGATCGCTTGCAATCTGGAACAAGCATGACCCTCTCACTTATAAGCTTCAAAACCGAGTTTAGATTAGAGATGACTACGCCAACATCAGCACCTTGACGAGAAGAAGTGACAGCAGAATCAGGATCGGTTCTCTGACCCTGGATATGGATGACAGTTTACTTAATGTAATTCAATAACAACAACAACAAGCCATAATCCCAAATTTGCTTAATGTAATTCAACAAATGAAAAAAAAAATAATGCCAAGTAAAATCACTAATGTGTAAAGTTAATCATGCCAAGTAAAATCAACATAGATACAATCAAATATGAAGGTTCTAGTGAACAAGAATTACAAGGCATTTAACCTTGAACTTGCAAATAAGAACTTCTCCCAAGATCCCATGAGCCAGATGGACAACTACAACAGGACATCAACTGGGATGAATATTATGCCAAATTTGGTAAATATAACCACCATGCCAAATCAAATCATACTTGGGTCAGACACATCAAAATCAACCTACTCTGCACATTTGGCTATTAGCCTCAGACTAGCAAGAATATTGACCATTGATCAAAAAGTATCCTCCTCCATTCACATATTACAATCTTCACTGGAATCTCTTTTATCTACTCAATTTTTAACAGTCAAAAGATATCTGAAATAGTTTGCATTGCCAAAAGTGATTCAAGTGAATGAAATTAATACAATGAAGATTCCACTTTTCTCAAATTAATGTTGTGACCCTTCACCTTTTATGAATCTTATCCCAAACTCCTTCCACTTTTATTTGAGAAACCCAAACCCATTACAACCTGAGTGTTTATTTCATTGTGCTTAGAAGGGTAAACATAAAATCTAGTTCACCACGTTCAAGTATAGATGAACACTGAAAGGCCACTATATTTTATTCTTTCTTTTTTTTATAGATTAATGGTTGGGGGTGAGGGGATTTGAACCTTGGATGTCTTTGTTGTAAACACCAGAAGCCAGAAGGTGCCAATTGAGCTACAAGGCTCTTGGCCACATATTTAATCCCAGCATAAATGGAAAATTATTAATCATTTAATTACTATTATCATTAATAATATCTAAACCATGTACTAATACCAAAAATGGGAAAAAAAAATTATCTATTTTAAGTCACATGGATTTTTGTAATAATAAGTAAGAATGAGAAAGAGAAAGAAACGGTGGGTAAAGCTTATAGAATGCCTAGGACTTTTGTAGTATTACTAATATTAGAAATATTTTAGCAATTAAGTTGTATAATCACACTAATCAGCACAGGTTCAGGATCCCATTTCCTAAAAACTCAAACCAATCTCACAAACCCTTTTAAGTACATAGAGCCATCCTATTAGGTTTGGGACAGGTGTGCAACCCCACTAAACCCATCCCACTAACATTCCTAAAAAATTTGACCTCTCCATTGAAAACAGGGTTTACAAATGAGAAAAATAGGGATAGAATGAGAAAATAGGGGCATACTGGTCTCGGATGAGAGCCTGCTGATGATCCCATATCTCGTGCCAAGCGTTGCAGTATACGAACCAAGAAGTTAGGATCAACAATGTTCTTCTGTACCTCTGTCAAGGTTTTAATGACAAGCAGAACAAAGCTGATTGAATTAGCAGTATTATCCTCATTTGATGCTTGAGGAGCTGTAACAATATGAATATGCTTCTGAATCAGTTCGTCAACCTTCTGATACAATAGTTTAACATCTTGTGGTGTAGTGGCTGCTTCTAGGGGAAAAGCAACAAAGACCATCTTCAACAGTGAGCACAAGGACTTTCCAGCATCTAACATTTTATACTTGAAGCAGGGTTCAAGAATCTGACAAAACAAATACAAAAATAGTATCAATGTTGAAATATGAAAATTTAGTCACTAGACCAATCAGTAAAACTATTGGGAGCAGTGTCATACTTGAGAAATCTGATTTATATTATTTCTAATGAACAAATGTGGCTGCTTCTCCAAAACCTTGTTCATTACATCTAAGCCTTGTGCGAGAGCTGTGGAAGGGTCCTTTGACTGAGATGGTTGAATACTGCTCAGCAGCTTTTCTAAATAATTGAATTTGACATTAGCATTAGGCCACACTTCTAAGGCTTGTGAAAGTAGCTCTAAAGCTTGTTTGTACATTATACTTGCTTCCTTGTCCTTAGGCTCAATGACCAAGGCAACCTGATCTCAAAAAGACAGGAAATAATCATCAGAATGATTGAAATATCACGACACTTCAGACAAATCAATGAAGAACTGTAATAAATCATGTTAAGAACTTAGCCCACTTTTTAGTCCTTTTTAAAATGGGGAACAAACTTTTATCAAATTCATATTGTTCTATTAAGTAAAAAAAAAATCAATGTGAGAGACACAGCACTGGGGCACCAAAAGAAAGACAGCATGTGCCTGCGATGATAACTCGTATTCGTAAGCGCATTCTCTGCTCTGACTAATTTTTTTCAGGAAACTTCCATGTTAGATACTTCTTTTTGATAAATGCCACATGAGATGCCTCATATACATGTTAGACATGTACCATGTTTAATCTGTATTTGTTTAATGGGTTCAACCCATCAACCCTAGGCAAAAAATTAAAAAAATTTATAAGAAAAAAAATTTAATGGGAGTTGCATGCAAGCTAATAAACTGGGACTAAAACAAAGTCAATAAATAATAGATTCCCCAAAAATTTGGAGTCAGCTATGAATTCTCAGCAGAATATTTGTGGTCAGCCACATGTATTTTATCCGTCATTGTATTCTATACAAAATCAGACTCTGTGTTACCCCCCAAAAAAACAAGTCATTTTCTACTATTTCAAGTTTTTAGGTCTCTCTCTAACTCTTTCCATTCCCTCAACTTGAATCAAATCACTCTTCCTTTAATTTCTCTCATTTGCATGTCACAACCATTTCAAGTGACTCTCCCTTGTCTTCTCATTCATAGAAGTCTTCCCTCTAATTAAACGAATTTCTTGAATTTGCATCCTATCTCTCTTTGTTCTTCCACATATCCATTTTAACATTATTATTTCAAATACACTCCTTTTAAAAACATGTTGTTTCTTAATAGGAATTCTAAGTTACACATCTCCACTTCATCCACCCAGTGTTTTATGATTTTAAATCTCTCCTTTCTTATGAATTATTGATCTAAAATATCAAAAGCACCCACTTTTTGGCATCTATTGACCATCAAGTTTTATAAGCCCTTCATTGTTGTTTCCTCTTGTACAAGTCTTACACCTAAATAACCTAAAGCCTTTAGATTTTAAAACATCCATCTAGATGTCCAACTTGGCGTGATTCCATCTCTAATTTCATCCATTAAACTTACCACATAACCTCTCTAGGTATTCTATCATATGCTCTCTATCTGAACAAAAACTATATGCTTTCTCCATATCAATAAAAACTATATGGAGATCTTTATGAGTTTCTCTAAGTAAGAAAATTGCTTCCACAGTAGACCTCCCTTACGCTTAAACCAAATTGATTATCTAATATTAGTTTTTTGTATCTTAACCTATGTCCAACTACTCCTGAAATTTCATGATGTGACTCAAGCTTAATTCCACAATAATTTGTACAGTTTTGAATGTCTTCTGTTCTTGTATATATGTACTAAAGAGCATCTCTTCCATTTACCAAGTATTTTTCTAATCCTTAAAATCTTATTGAAAAGGTCTGTCAACCATCTCACTCACATCACCTAAGCACTTCCAAAACTTCAATGGGAATTTACCAGGTCCCATGACTTTTCCCATTTTCATCCTCCCCCATACATCTTTTAACTTGGATATCCTAATTCTTCAAAAAAAAAAAAAACCTACAGGTTCATCATCAATTGGATTACTCAGTTCACTCCAATTTCTTGTATGGTTTTCATTAAATAATAGATTACACTACAGAAATTACATATGATACAAGAGTGCAAAGCAAGTACTACATAAATATATTCTTTTTTAGTGCAGAAGGTGCAAACAAGCAGCAGATCAAATAGGTTAAAAAATTTAAATCCATGAGGTGTTTTAACCGAAAGCAAGAACTACAATCAGACTGTAAAAGACATAGATCATTTTTTTTTTTTTAATTAGCATGTCATCAATATATCTTAGTCATAGATGAAAGCACAAGCTGATAAAAGCCTCACCCTAATAAGAAAATTGATAATCATTTCTTCCATAGCAGCATTTGGCTTGAATTCTTCGTCAGGTTGGCTAGCAGATCCAGGGGTTTCTATGTTAGGGATTGACGATGCGCCACCAGGTGACATGACACAAAGGGATTGGAGACCAGGCTCAAGTTTTACTCGCTTTGTTGAATCCTCAGGGAAAGTAGACCCATCCACTGAACGCTTAGGATCAGCACCAGCAGAACCAGAATTAAATCCATCATTGTTCTGGCTGGGTACATCACTATCAGTAACTACTTTCATTTCATTTTGCCTCTGCCTTTCCCAACCAACCACCAATCCAGCAAGTTCAATGGCAAGACGCCTGTTTTCTGCCGTGGTGTTATATGGCAACCCAAGGCGACTGAGTGAATTCACCATCTGCGGTACAAATTGTGCTCTGCAGCTGTAGAAGAGATCTGAATGGCGGACAATGAGCTGGAAAATGTGAATCAAATTAGGAATAGAGTGACCTTCCTCAACCAGAATTTTTTTTGTGTACCGTATCCAAATTGGCATACGAGAATCCCCAAGAGGCAACCTTCGAGGTAATGCTGGCATAAGTATATCAAGGGCCTGCTTGACTAGCATTTTATTTTCGGGTTGGCAAGTTCTAAGAAGTGCTACAAAAACCTGCAGTTTCAAATATTGGGCAGGTTACCATTTCATTGCATAGCTATAAATTTTAGAAACATGTACTTAGCTCACATGTTTCATATTGCCATAGAAAAATAACATTCCAGAAAAACCACAATTATTCCAGATTTTACAGGAAGATGAAAAGATTACAATTATACATGTCAACTCATAAGCGGTCTGAACACACCCGACATCATCATCCCCTCCTCCCAGGGACAAACCCAAGATTTTAAGCTAGCGGGGGGCAGAGTATAAAGAAAAAAGAAAAAAAAAAAAGCTCCAAATAAGCATCTATATAGTATTAAAAAATTATAAATACTCAAGATCGTTATTTCTAAATACATTAAAATGCAATCATTTACCAACAAAAACAAAAACAAAATAATGTTTTTTTAATACTATGTCGGCTACGATTATTATTATTATTATTATTATTTTGGTTGAAGTTAGAGCATTCATAGTGGTGGTACTAAAAAATTTTAACTTTTAGCATCTCAAAAAGCTACTTTATCTAATACATCTAATATCAAATGTTCTATTTTTTTTAATCACTTCATCTAAATTAATATAAACAACTCATTAAAATAATAAAGAAAGAGAGAGAATTTAAGTTTTTTAATTGAAAGAAGAGATATAATCTTAATAAAATATTTTATTTTATTTTTAACAACTTGCTACAATCAACTAGTATTTATACTAGTTTACTGTAGTTGCAAAAAAATTAACTTTAACTTCTCCAATAACACATGATTTTTTGGTTCTTTGGTGGTAAAATAATTCTTTTTGCTAAAATACAATCACCATTGTGAATGTTTTTATTGTCTTTGTTAAATTTTTGGGTTGAATAGTTGCTATTTGAATGAGGCTAGCTAGGCTTATTGAGGAATATGAGAACCTAAGGTTTTGGAAGGAAGCCCAACTACAAAAATTAAAATTAAACATGTATAATAACTAAAAAAAAATACTAAAAAAGGGTACATTCTTAAATGATGCGAACTTTGAGCAAATTAGACAATGAGATAAATAAGTTGCACACTAAAAATGGGTACATTCTGAATACTCCCAATACTGAATTTATTAGTGTGCGTATCAGAAAACTAAATTACAGAGCAGAAAAATAGTCCAGAAAATTTCTTAAATGATGCAAACTTTGGGTAAATTAGACAATGAGATAAATAACTTGCACTAATAATTCCATTATGATATATATCACAGCCATACCTGAAGAATAATTTTTTCTGGGGCCTGATAGGCCTCCAAGAAGTGGCAAACATTCACAAATGCCCACTGCTTACTGGCACTATCTTCACGTTTGAGATGATTCCAGCCAAACTTGATCAGCTCTTTCCTATGATGGACAAGGTCATTCTGAAGATACTTAAGAAGCAAAGTGGCGAGCTGCAAAAGTTCTATTCTCAAAGGTTCATCATATTCAGCAGAAACCTACAAAAGGGGTGCAAAATATTTGAGATACATTTTAAAAGAATCACATTGTAGAAATCAAATTGACAAATAATTTTCATTCAATTAATTATAAACAAGCTCACAAGAAAATTTCATGGAACACATAAAAGTTGCAAATGAAGTCAAGAAAGCACCTCTTCTGGAGGATCAAGAAGTTTGTCAACAATTGTTTTTATAATAGCAGGGTCAACAACCTCCCAACTTTGGCCATTTTGGAAAGCATGAGCGAGCATTGGAAGAATGAGCATTTGCATGACAACAACCAAATGATCATGACCAAGTTGTTTTGATTGGAAAAGGTTCAAAAAGTGCAAGAGAAGTGCTCTTTTCATGTGAGGTGGATAACCTTCCGCAACCTGAAAATGATTGTTTGCACCAGTAACAGATCACACAAATAACTAAAATACAAGGGAAAACTCTCCCAGGATTTTAAAAAATCGGATCCAAGAAACAAAGTACCTCAATGATATAAAACTCCTTCAGAAAAGTATAATCAATGCGAGTATGAAAAAGGAAGATGGAGAGTATATCGAAAAGAACATTGACTTCTGTTTTGTCATGTCTCAAATAATTCAGGAAGCATTTAACAAGCCACTTGCTTTCTTTCACCTGTATCTCAGTAATCACAACAAGTCTCAGAGTCACCAATCAATTGACAAACATTACATAAAAAGTCCACATATAAAAATGAAAAATGGTAAATACTCAATAATGTGATAAGCTAAAAGTAAATCAGATAGCTATTTCACAGTGACAAAAGAACAAGGTTTTATTAGAAAACAATGAACAAGAATCAACTATGATTTTGAAATTGAGAGGTAAAAGACTATCTGAAATCACCCACTAGAAAAACAACAAAAGAGCAGAAGTTTCACAATTGTGTAAAATGAACTATACTTACTTGCACTAAGTTCAGTTCCTGTTCTTTATGCAAACGAGATATTCTTGCAGGTGACTTCCAAACAAGTACCAAGGTATCAAAGACCAAACGATTAGTCTGCAACCAGCCAGGTATCAATTTTACCAAAGTTTTGATAAGTCCAAGTCCCTGAAAATAAGCATCTGAAGCTGCACTAGAGGGGGCAGATGCTGGATTAGAACTATCAGGTAACGGGGTAACAAGGCCATCATCACCTAATATAGCAGCAGATGTACTTGAAGATCCCGGAGTCATAACCACATCAGATTTTGGTGAATATTCAGGGAAGGCACTTGCCAGTATCTTCTGTGGTGACTTTGCAAGTTCATCTCTCAAGGGCTGACCTGCATCTGATCGGATTATATACATAAACCTGGAAAAAAAAAAAAAAAAAAGAGGAAGTAGTCAATATATGTTCCATATCAGAAATGACTTATATATACCAGTAAACCTTACCTCCTGAAGTATTTTGGTTGACTTAATCGAGCGAGAAAATAGTCAACAGCAAGTGATGCATATCGATTTAAAAATTTAGTGAGGGGAACACGGTATGGGCTGTTAATCTCACTGTAAACTTGTCCTGGGGGAAGTGCTCCTTCCAATTCAATTGTCAAGGTCACAAGTTCATCGAGAAACTTTGAAGCAGCTAAGGGAAGCAAGTGGAAAAGCTCAATAATAGCTGCATAAAGCAGAAAAACCAACATGATGTCATCAGTACAATCAAGTGAGAGTTTGTATAGTCTATAACTCTTTTCCATAAGCAGATAAAACCTAGATGCATTACCAGCTGCAATTTTTGGTTCTTCACCAGCCTTCCATGACTTCTGACTCTGTGCAAGCTTTTCTGGCTCCAACCATTTCTTAAGGTGCTCTAACAACTTGCCACCCAAGGTAACATTAAACCAATTGGACAAAAGTTCAAGCAAGCGAGCCAGACCTTGTAGAAGAGGCATGCTGAGGTTCTTGGTGTGTGCCAAGTTGACTAAAATAGGCCTGAGGCTGCTCTGCAGAAGTTCTTTGGGCATTCTTTGTTGATTGATAACCTAAATGACAATGACCAATAGAGTGAGCAAATTCCAAATATTCCCAAAATATATATAAAAGAAAAGGAATGAAAAAAAAAAATGAAGATGACCCATCATGTGGTTAATTTACACACAATCAACAAACATCATGCCTCAACAGGAAAATGCATTATGCTGGCCATTATCTAAAGCTATGCATACATCAACATCAAGTTCTAAGGATTAAGTTTCTCAAAAATAAAAATAAAAGTTCTAAGGATTAAATATATCAATTAAATATGATAGAAGCTCAACAAAACCTGTCGCAAGCCCTCCTTTGCAACAGCAACAATTTCTGGTGTCCGACATGTCAATGACTTGAAAAACATGGAAATAATCTTTGAACGCAATTCAGAATGATTTGGAGTTTTGAAATCTGCCCATGCCATCGTTGTACACAGTAGTTCAATGCAAGCTGTACGGAGTTTATTTAATGATGTGGCCACCTTCGGATTCATAAACTTCACAACCCACACAGTTTCATCAGCCTCGGCTATTTGCAATGCTTCTTGCAGAAAATTAACTAATTCTGGAGTCAACTTGAGAAGAGGTGGCCTCAAGGCCAGGCAGAAATTCAAAGCCGTAACTGTCCCAACCTAAACGCCATCCAATCAAATGAGAGGCGCAAGTTGATAAATATTCTAAAAAATTACCAGTAGAAACAAATTTTACCTGCTGATCAACAGTTCTTGACCGTAGAGGCCGCATTATAAGAGGCTGAAGCAAAGGTTGATATAAGTGCTCAAGCAATTCAGATACCTCGCTACCAGTCCTACTAGCCAAAAGTGCCAAACATGACTGCACATTCTTTCGCACAGTAACAGATGCATTGCAGTTGAACAACTCTGAAGCAAGAAATTCAACTACTCCCTGAAAACTTTGCTTTCGTGGTTCGCTGTTTGCTTCATCAACATTATTAACTACACGAAGAACCTGTGTAAGCACTTGGCTTGTCTCTTCCTGCTCTTTGCTAGCATAAGTGGGAAGCCTTTTAAGAACATATATCAGACCACGCACAATTCTCACTTGGAAAAGGCACAAAATCTCTACAGTGACCTTTCCAACCAAAGCACCAAGTCCCATAACACCTCCCATTTGTGATTGCCATGTACTTCCATAGCAACAATGCAAAAGACGAGGTAAAAGTTGCTCAAAGACAGCGATTCGAACACTTGGGGGTGGTGATACAGGATTTATAGAGGGGCTAGAGACGATCATTGGAGTACCAGGGCCCCTTGACATCAGCAGATCGGCATGCTTTGTGCGAGCAAGTAACAGAAGTGTTTCAGCAAACATATTCAAAGCATTAAGAGCAGCTTTGGCATGCAGCCTGTTTTCATCTGCTAGTACATCAACCAAAGCATCTAAAAAAATTAGAGGGTCCAACTCTTTCAGGTTCAAACAAGTACCATTCTTTGACCTGGAACTAACATTAACATTTGATGAAACCACAGGACCCCCAAGTGCAGCAGTCGAAGTCGACGCATTTCCAGAGGAAGAATCAATATGAAATATCATTGCAAAATGGCGACAAACATTGAGAATAAAATCATCTTTGTGATCATGAAGATCTGGTTCCACATCAGCAGCAATGATGGTCATTAACAGAATCTTGAATACAGATTTCTCAGCCAAAAGTTGGGTCTTTGTCTTTACACCTAAGTCAGCCTGCATAAATACATCATTAATATTGCAATGCAATTAGATCCTATAATATTTATGTTATCCAATTTTTTGTTTATAAATTTAAAATAATTAGATTACAGAGAAGAAAACGAAAGTTAGGGATCATATATCTAAAGACAGTAAAAAATCAGAATAAACAAGACAGTAAAATAACTCACACCCTGAGAGAGAGAGAGAGCGTAGAGAGTAATTTCAAACACAAAAAGGAAAAATAATAATAATAAGAATGCATCCAATATTATAGCAGAACGAGTACACTGCTGATCAATTGCTTCTACAACTGAGAAACCACCACCAAAGACCAAAACAATCATGTAGGCATCATAATCTATTGAATATTGAGAAAGTGCTTTATAGCATGAAAATTTGAACTTTGTAGACAACAGATGATTGACTATACAATAAGTGCAACATAAGCAACTAAATGACAAAACCCTCATTAAATTTGTTGCTCATTGGGCCTTGCTATTTAGAAAATCAATTAATTGAGTAGTACACTGCTTTTTGAGCAGGAATGTAAGACTCACTGATGCAGGGCATTTCAAGTAGCTGCATCCCAATCCTCTTGTAACTAGTTAGTCAGTTAGTTAGATGATTGCTTAAGCATTGGCCAATAGGATTTAGATAGAAATCCTGTGGAGTTGAGGTTTGCTTAGGTATCCACTTGATCATGAATGCGCTTTTCTACTTTATTTCACTACAAAATTTGGTCATCTTGGGAGGCCTGGCTACCTCAAATTAGTCAAAAATCTTGTTTTAGTTTATTTCCTTGGATCAGTATGGGTGGTTTTAGAAGTTTTTTTATTGAATCTAAGCTGTTTCAGTTGGTGGCTGAAGAAGGAGGGAATTTTTTCTCCCTTAAGATTTTTGAACGGGGAAAATACTACATGCAATCAGTGTTTATGGGCAAGAGTGCAGCACTTTGGTTACTGCGGAATCTGGAACACACCATGATTGGGGTTAATCCTAAGCAACTCCTCACGTTCAGGGAAGGTGATAATGCTTACACTTTGCAACGGGGGTCGAACTCGTTTGGGCAATATTTATCAGTGACAGAGTTTAAGGTAGGTGGGTTGCGGAGAAATATCATTATCCCTGCCGAAAAGTTACAACAAGGATGGAGAACCTTTGGGATTGAATTAAGAAGAATATTGGAACCTTCCCAATATGCGTCGGGTGGACTGAATTTTGTACCGTACAAGTCTAAGCAAATCCCAAAGTATCGTGCTGCCAGGTCCTTTGTGGAAGCTGTCAAAAGCTCTAGTGCAGGCAAGGTTGAAGCCTGCTCAACAACACTTCATCAAAGAAAAGGTCAAGGATGGAGTCGTGGAGAATATAATGGAGCTTCCAAGAGACAATTCTCGCACAGGTAGTAGTTTTTGAAACTCGGGCCAGAAGTTTTCTCCCATCAGTCGTGGGTGGTGGTGAGGGTGGAGAAGGTGGTATTAATGGTAAGAATAATATTGAGGCAAAAATCCCAAAAGGAAATAATCTCAATATTCCTTTGAAGTTTAATTCTAATTCAAATATTGTTGAGTTTGGAAAAGTGCATGATATTAGGAAGTCACGTTGGTTAGGGAGAGGGCTGATTGTGGATGTGAATGAGTTTGCAAAGAGGCAGGTATCTTGGGATGGTGTTAAGGGTGGTAAGCAAGCTGGCAAACGAGTAGCAAGGGAGAGTAATAATGCCCTGAATACAAAAGTGGGGCTGGGCCCATCCATCAGAAAGCCCAAGGTGCTCTGTTGGGCAGTAAAAACTCTGTTTTGGGCCTGGGTTTATCAAGCCCATCTAATTTTGAGGCTAGCGAGAGTTCTTTTAGTGGCCCAACTGTTCTGGATAGTTCTTACCAAAGCTGTCTCTCTATCCTGAGTTCAGGCATGCATGAATTGACTGCCATGAAGAAACACGAGAGCTTAGTGGTCTCAAGTATGACATCAGTGAAGCTTGCGATGTTGCTGAAGGTGCCCTTGGCCACGATCTCCTCCTTAGCAGCGACGGAAGTGGCAGGTGAGGGTGGTCAGCACAGCCCAAGTCGAATTGCTCAGCCATCCACCATGCTGACTGGACCAATGGTGGTGGCCCATGCCTCCCATGAGCCGTTATCGGCTGTCAGTGCTCTGATTGGGTCGATTATGGTGCCAGTGGTGTCCTCGGCCACAGTGTCATCCATTACAGTGTCGGAAGTGACGGATGTTGATGGATTTGGTGGTCAGAGAAGCCAAACTCAGTTCTCCACCATGCTAGTCAAGCCAATGGGGGTGGCCCAGGCATCCAAGGAACTGGTATCGATCTCTAGTGCCCCGATAGTGTCAGCACTAGTGACTTTGACATCTCAAGTGGCAACGAAAGATGGGGATTAGGATTTTGTGGGTCCAAAAGGATCAACCACAACTAATAACAATTCTAATCTTGAGGGAATTCATCTACCTGGCCCCACTATTAGGGAATTGTTTGGAGACTAAGTCTTGGGGTAACTCCAAAGACTAGACGCTACAATTGCGTGACAGACGGCAGTTAGTGCTTCCACTGTCACTGTATCAATCTCCAGATTGCATGTCGGTTTGCTCAA
The DNA here is from genome assembly GCA_030445155.1 of Quercus variabilis. Taxonomy (NCBI): domain Eukaryota; kingdom Viridiplantae; phylum Streptophyta; class Magnoliopsida; order Fagales; family Fagaceae; genus Quercus; species Quercus variabilis. Next base: position 29,490,209 of record CP129450.1, on the reverse strand, counting down.
GCATGTAGGGACAGTGTGTACCAGGTACTGCTTCTATTGCTAATGAAGGGCAGAGGGTTAGTTGGGTAGATGAGGGTGAGGGGCTAGTAGTCTTCATCTGTCGTGCCTGGGTCAGAGAATGAGATGTGGGAATTTGATGAAAGGTTGATGTCTAGGGAAAGAGGTTGTGAGCCATTAGTTGTGGTACCGTTGGCCACTAAAGGTCTTTCGGAGTTGGTGTCTAGTCCTGTGAAGGAGATTGGGTGTAAGAAGAGTGTTGATAACTGTCAACCATCACAATGGGTAACCAATAGGATAAAGGCTTTTAAGAAATCTGTGAGCACTTCTTTGAAAGGTTTTGAGGAGCAAATTACAAGCTTGTTATTAGCTATAGAGGCCAGGAAAAAATATAAACAGAAACATGTGGTAGGTGATCAAACGAAATTGGTCAAGTCAAGCCAGAAAGGTCAGCGAGAGTTGAAAAGTTTGTTGTCATCTTTGAATGTTGAGTATGGTCCAAATAAATTCAAGAGTGTAAGTATGAAGCAAGTTGTTGTGCCTCATCAATGAGTTTGAAGATTATTTCTTGGAATGTTAGAGGGCTGAATGAGCAGGATAAAAGGCTCAAGGGTAGAAATTTGATTAGGAAATGGGGGCCAGATGTGGTTTGTCTTCAAGAAACCAAAATGGGGCTGATAAATAGAGCAGTGATTCGTAGCTTGTGGGGTGGCCAATAGGTTGACTAGTCCTACTTAGGCTCTTGTGGAGCTTCTAGAGGGGTGTTATTGATATAGGACACACGGTTGTGAATAAATTGGAGGAAGCAGCGGGGAGATTTTCGGTTTCTTGTAAATTTAAAAGTGTGTCAAATCAGTTTGTATGGGCGTTTACTGGTATGTATGGTCCTAATTTGCACCGAGACAGGAGGCTTTTATGGGAGTGGTTTGAACAACTAGTGGAGTGTCCCATGGTGTGTGGGTGGTGACTTTAATGTGGTTAGGTTCCCTTCCGAATGATTAGGGTCTAATTCTTTCACTGCTACTATGCAGGAGTTTTCCAATTTTATTTTGGAACAGGGCCTCATTGATCTGCCATTACAAGGGGGAACTTTTACTTGGTCAAATTCTCGAGAAGTTGCTTCGAGGGCTAGGTTGGAGAGATTCTTGTTCTCTGCAGATTGGGAGGATAATAAGTTTCCAACAGTTTCTCAAAGACGAATGTCCAGGTTATGCTCGGATCATTTTCCAATTGTCCTTGAGGGTGGATCTTTTCAGAGAGGGAGTAGGCCGTTTAGATCTGAGAATATGTGGCTTAAGGATGAGGGTTTTGTGGATAGGGTTCGATCTTGGTGGGAATCCTATCAAATTCAAGGTGCTCCGAGTTTTGTTCTAGCCAATAAACTAAAACTTTTGAAAAATAATTTGAAAAGATGGAATGTGGAGGTGATTGGTCATGTTGAAGATCGAATTAAAAAACTATGGAAGGACTTGAGTGTTCTAGAGAATATTGAGGATGTTCAGGGTCTATTAGCGGAAGGAACGTTAGAAGTGGGAAGAATTCATGATGAGTTAGAAAAAGCTACTCTGTTGGAAGAAATTTGTTGAAGGCAGAAATCTAGAGTTCTCTGTATTAGAGAAGGAGACAGGAATACTAAATTTTTACATCATATAGCTAACTCTCAAAGGAGGTTTAAACCTATTGATAGGCTTATGGTGGATGGAGATTTGTCTTCGGACCCGACAGCTATAGCAGACTGTATCTCTCGGTTTTATAGGCAGCTTTATTTTGAGGATGTGGCTCATAGACCTGTCTTAGATAATGTGGATTTTTCTAGTATCTCGATGGAAGATGCAAGTTGGCTAGATAGGCCTTTTGAGGAGGAAGAGGTGTTTGGGGTGATCAATGATTTTAATGGTGATAAGGCGCAGGCCCGGATGGCTTTTCCATGGTGTTCTTCTTGTCTTGCTGGTGTGTTCTGACAACAGAAATTATGGTTGTATTTCACAATTTTCATACTCAGGCAATGTTTGAGAAGAGTCTTAATGCTTTGTTCCTTGCCCTTATTCCCAAGAAGGTGAATGTTGTGGAGGTAAAAGGCTTTCAGCCTATAAGCTTAGTTGGTGGGATTTATAAGATTATTTCTAAGGTGTTGGCTAATAGGCTTCGTAGAGGGGCACATAGGCTTATTTCGGATTCACAAAATGCCTTTGTAATGGGCAAAAAATTTTGGACTCCATTTTGATTGCTTCTGAATGTATTGATAGTAGATTAAAGTTAGGAATTCCAGGTGTGTTGTGTAAGTTGGATGCGGAGAAGGCGTATGATCATGTGAACTAAGATTTTTTAATGTATATGCTTCAGCACTGTGGGTTCTTAGAGAAATGGAGGAAATGGATAATGTAATGATTTCAACTGTAAAATTTTCCATTCTAATCAATGGTAGTCCTTCTGATTTCTTTGGAAGTTCTAGGGGGATTCGACAAGGGGACCCATTATCCCCATTGCTTTTTGATATTGTTATGGAGGCGTCAAGTCGTATGTTGGATGTGGCTACCTCCACTAGGCAATTCTCAGGTTTTTCTGTGGGTGGTACAACTAGTCCATCATTGATGGTGTCTCATCTTTTATTTGCAGATGACACTCTTACTTTTTGTGATGCTGAACCTTCTCAAATTACTAATTTGAGAGTGATTCTTGCTAGATTTGAGAAGGCCTCAAGGTTACATATTAATTTGGAAAAATCTAAGTTGGTAACGATTGGTGTGGTGCACAATTTGGAGGCTTTGGTGGGTCTGTTGGGGTGTGGGCAGTCTTCTCTGCCCTTGAAATACTTGGGCCTTCCATTAGGTGATGTTTGGAATCCTATCCTAGAGAGAATGAAGAGGAGATTAGCAGGTTGGAAGAGACTATATTTATCTAAAGGGGGTAAGGTGACACTCATTAAAAGCATACTCTCGTCTTTACCTACATACTTCCTTTCCCTTCTTCTTTTACCGAGTAAGGTGGCAAAGCATATGAAGAAATTATAAAGAGATTTTTTGTGGAGTGGAATTGGTGGCGAACCTAAATTACATCTAGTTAAATGGGCCAAGGTCTATAAGCCTTTGCAAGTTGGGGGGGTTAAGTATAAGACATTTGGGAAGTTTTAATTCTGCCTTGCTAGGAAAATAGATGTAGAGGTATGGCATGGAGACTGATGCTTTATGGAGTAAGGTTATAGAGGCAAAATATGGGAATCTTTGGGGTGGTTGGTATACTAAAAAGGTGACGAGTCCTTATGGGGTCAGCCTGTGGAGATACATTAGAAGTGGCTGGTTGAACTTCTCTAAACTCCTTGTGTATGATGTGGGGGATGGTATTAGAGTGAAATTTTGGAAGCATGTGTTTTGCAAGGATTGTACTTTCTAAGAGACCTTTTCGGAGCTTTATTGTCTTAGTTAGTCAAAGGATTCCTCGATGGCTGAAGTTATGGGTTGGTCTACTAGAAGGTTTTACTGGAATGTGCAATTTCATCATCCACCACAAGATTGGGAACAAGAAGCCCTTGATCAATTTATGGAGTTGGTCTATTCTTCGACAGTGCAGGGGTTTGGCCCAGCTAAGGTTTGTTCGAAGCTAGCAAGGAGCAGAGGTTTTGAGGTTAGAGAATATTATAGTTCCTTCTAGCCTCCTACTCGTGTATCCTTCCCGTGGAGAATGATATGGCAATCGAAGGTTCCTCCAAGGGTAGCTTTCTTCACTTGGTCTGCTTCCTTAGGTAAGATCTTAACAACAGACAACCTTTGTAAAAGACGTGTGCTAGTGCTTGATTGGTGCTATATGTGTAAGAGATGTGGGGAATCTGTGGGTCATCTTCTGCTTCATTGCCCTATAGCTTGGGGTTATGGTCTTCGGTTTTCTGCTTGTTTGGTGTTCACTGGGTTATGCCTCATACTGTTCTTGAGTTGTTTGAGACGTGGCAAGGAAAGTTTGCTTAGCATCGTAACATAGATGTTTGGAGATTAGTGCCTCATTGCTTGATTTGGTGCATTTGGCGTGAAAGGAATGCTAGAAGCTTTAAGGGTTATGAACGTTCTTTGCTAGAGATTGTCTTTTTTCTTGCACACTCTTTTTGAATGGAGTGTGGTCTTTTCTCATTTTTCTTGTTCTTCTTTTCCTATTTTTCTTGATTGTTGTACTTTTGGTTCTTGATTTGTGCCCCCATAGTACATCCCCAATGTACTCGGATTGGCACTTTTTCTTTTATTAATAATATTTTTACGTTACATATCCAAAAAAAAGGATTTAGACACTTGTCAACCATTTAGTAGGCTGCCAATGCCAAATAGCTAGTATATGCATGTACCAGATTTTAGTTATTTTATAATCAGATTTTGTGTAGTGATTGAAATAAGCTTGAGAGCTTTTCTTTGAGAACTGTGTGTTCTTTGCAGATGTGCCTAACCACCTATCAATTGTTCCAAGCAACTCACTTTCCATCCACTTCTAAATCATATCACAGCCCAGCATACTTCCCTACATCAAACTTGGTATCAGAGCTTGAGATCCATAGGATTCAAGTTCCTGCAACGTTCTTTCAGTTCTGTCACCAAGAACTATTAAGAACCAGCCAGGATTGTGGGGAGATAGCCATGAATGGATTCCATCTTCTACTTAGACATGAAAAATCATATGGATATGTTAGGCAAGCCATTTCAGGTAGATGTAACACACAGTATGTACAAGATGGTGCAGCCCTATTCGCAACCAAAGAAGGGGAAAATAAACCCCAACCCAATGGTCAAGATGAAGGTTGGTTCATTTGTGTGGGACTTGGCTGTGCAGAAGCAGCTGCCTTTGGTGTGCTGCAACAGAATTAAACTCATTATACAAGGGAACTGTATCATCCTAGAACTTCATACAAATCCTGTAGCAACCAAGAGCACTTGAGGTCAAGTGCTTCTTAAGAGGGAGAGTCTTGACACACGGCATTTCATGTAGCTATATCCTAATCCTCTTGTAACTAATTAGTTGGTTAGTTACATGATTGCTTAAGCATTCGCTAATAGGATTTAGACACTTGTCAACCATCTAGAAGGCTACCAATGCCAGACAGCTAATAATAGTACTAGATTGTAGTTACTTTGGAATCAGTTTTTGGATATTGATTGAAATAAGCCTTGAGAGCTTTGCTTTGAGATCTGTGCACCTATCAATTGCTCTAAGAAACTCACTTTCCATCTACTTCTAAATCATATCACAGCCCATCATACTTCCTTGCGTCACTCATAGAAGAGTACCCCTTCAGTTCCAAAAGGTATTTAAAAAAAAAAACATTAAAAAAAAAATTCAGCCATAATTCTAATTCTATATACAAAGCTTCAGGGGAAATTGTATTAAAATCCCAAAAAGTTAACTAGTCCACAATCAACTTATTACAATGTAACCACTTGAAATTTTTTAAGACCTCACTGAAGCAGATGACATCCAATAACAGGACGGTAAATGATAGAAAAAATTATCAACCAATTGGATGATTCAACCTAACACCATCGTTCACCAAAGAAAACTCCAACAATTAAAATAATAAATAAATAAATAACAACAACAACAACAAATCAATGGAATATGAACAAACCAAACACAAACATTAAACAGCAAAAAAAAAAATGATACCAAAGGGTCACAATAAAGTGAATAACTAGAACACACTTTCAGCAATTTAAGGAGCATCAGAATAATAACAAACTGACCTTTACTTATAAAAAAATAAATAAATAAATAAACTGACCTTCATATCTGATGCCTCAGACCTCCGCCAAGATGAATCGACTGCAGAAACTAACAAAGTTGACAACTGCTTGGGTGTATATTCTTCAGTAACATTTCCAGGCAAATTAAGCTGGGATGATAAGCAAACACGAAGGAACTTTAGAGCCTGCTTTCGGTAGAAAGAATCCATGGCACAATTTTTATGCACAACAGCTGCTACAGCGAGATTTATGCATCGATCCAATGGCACCAAAAATGGTGTTGAAGGCTCAAACGTAAGAATTAAGCGAAGCCCATGCTCTGGGTTCTCCTTGCACTCAAGTGCAAGGGGTTCTTTGAGAAAACGTCTGTTACGACCACCTAACTTGCCAAGAAGTTGCAACGCTTTTGCACCCCAAGGATAGGGTGTGGGCCTCAAGTGAGACCATAAGGCTAAAATCACCTCTGACATAACATTGGCCATACTAGGTTCTAGGAAGTCAGGATTTAAACTATCTACCCAAAACTCAAGTGTTCTTAAACCTAAACTCACGAGGTCATCACTTCCTTTAAGACATAAAACAAGAGGCTTCATAAGACGGGGAAGGTATGGTAACAATGAGCTTAAGCGTGCAGGCAAGGTTAAGCACAGCTCCAACAAAAGATCCCTCATATCTTCTCCAGTTGGGCCCTCAAGCATAGTCAACAGCATATTTAGGCAGGGTTGTAACATAGGAATCAAGTCTCTCAGTAGAAGTTCAAATTTGCACCCTGCAAGTGCCCGAAACATTGTGCGAAGAAGTTGCATAAAACCAAGAGGCCTTTCAACTTCAGTAGCATTTTTCATGCAAACTTCCATTATAACAGGCACGTGAGGCTGCAAAATGCGTTCAAAATCTGAAGGTGCTTTAGCAACAGCGCCAAATATAAATCGAAACAGATGCAAAACCAATTTTGCTGCAGGTGAATCTGGATGCTTCAAAACATCGAGTTTGCTGCTTACAAGGAAATTAACCAAAACATCGGCAAAGGGCCGGTATACTTTAGCAGCTTGAAGAAGGGTAGAAAAAATATGGACGAGTTGAGTGTTGCTAATCATGCACTCAAAAAGCTCTGGCATACACAACGAGAACATGTCCATAAGATCTCGAGGTTCCATGATAGCCAATATCTGAGAAAAGAGATGAAGCATTTCCCTCTCCTCATCCTTCTCTTTGAAGAGCGCTAAGCAATGGACACCACTTTTTAATACACCAGAAGCTTTCCATACCTAACACAAAAAAATTAAGTCAGACCAAGTTAATCATGCCAACAGAACTATTACAGAATTCAGCATCTTATGTAGAGCACCTCATCTTCTCTCAACCCTTTAAATGCTTGAGTTGCAGGTATATTAGATGATGGTGAAACAAGCACCTGTGGGTGATTTCCATGTGTGGAAGGAGAAACCTTAACCATCAGAAACATCATATGAGAAAACAAAATGCCCACCATATTACACTAGGATTTTTTTTTTTTTCCTTTGATAAGTCATATTACATAAGGAATTATAAAATTAGAGAATAGAAAAACCTGTGATCGGGGCAAATGTGCATGAGTAATACTCCATATGATAGTCTTCATTCCTGACAATGTATGCAGCCATGCACAATATATTTCATCCAAGGGAATTTTTCCAATAAAGTAAGAAAATAAAGAATAGGATAGGGAACCAAGAATCAGCGTAGAGAAAATCAAGAATTGAGGTTCCTCATCTCTTAACACTTTTTTTTATTAAATATAATACAAAAGGAAGAAGGAAATTAGTGGAAGAGGATCAATTACCCATGACCAACGTCTTTATCAAATGCTTACAATCATTGACTTCCTTTGAATGTTCCACAGGAACCTGCAAATTCAAAACTGCCTGCAACCAAATTATTTGTCACTAGAAAAGGGATAAATGAGGGGAAAATGTGATTGTTTAAGATAAGAAGGGAGAATCAACTACAAGTATAAAACCAATCAACAATATGCATGATTAAATAATAAAGAAAGAGAGAATGGCGGATCTTAATTCATTAACTTTCAAATTACTTCCAGTTAGACAATAAATAAGTACATGCACAAGTAGTTTTGACACTACATGATAGCCGATGAAACTTGTAGATGTTCAAGTACGTTTAAACATAATCTTCAAGAAAGTAAAGTAAGTTTACTAAAACTTTTAAGAATGGCAGAAGATTAAAGCCAAAATGAAGGCCCTCACATATGCAGCGTGTACAAAAAAGGTTCCCCAAAGAATTACAACCTATAGTTCATAAGATCAATAGTCTAAGAAGAGAAATGGATCCCACCACATGCAGCCATTCTTTTGCACAAAGACATCAAATGATGGACTTTAGGTCATTCATACAGTGCTCCACACCATTGACCATCTGATTATTCCTTTCCTTTGTTCTCACTGGTAAACTAAAACAATGATTATTTTATATTTATTGGTCAACTGCAATCTTAAATAGTAAACAGAAATAGTTTTTTTTCTTTTTTTCTTTTTTTTTTTCACTCTTTTTAATTCCTATTTATATAGATTACTCCTTCCCCCCTTTTTTTAATTTCCTTCAAAAGATGTACTTAAGGTCATTCATAAACACATTGGACCTTGAACCCAAATCCTCATTCTCCACTTCTCAATAAAGTCTAAAAAGAGAAATGGATTCCACTGCACGCAGCCATCCTTTTGCACAAAGATATCAAAGGATTGACTTAAGGTCATTCATACAGTGCTCCACATCATCGAACATCAGATTATTCCTTCCTTAGTTATCACTGGCAAACTAAAACACTGATTATTTTTTATATATATTAGTCAACTGTAATCTTAAAATATTAAACAGAAATAATATATATATATATATATATATTTTTTTTTTTTCCTTTTTTGGTTCTTTCAAATTGTAAGAATTTGTCAAGTAGAAAATTCCAAAATTTTAGCATTACAGTTGCTCAGCACATACTCTTAAAGACCCAAAATGTCCTGAACACAACAGTAACTTGCAATTTGTTATCACAAAGGCCAATACATACTTCTGAACCCAAGAAACCCAGACATATAACCTCACGCCATGTTTGGAAGGAGAACTGGAGGTGAGAGGAGAGAAGCAAGAGAGAGGGGGGGAGAGTGAGGAAAGTCCAACCCCCACCCCACACCGCCCATATTGTTTGGTAGGAGGGAAGGAGAGAATGAAGGTATAATTTTACCAAAATACTCCAAGTTTAAATGGCTCAAAGTGAGGATAAAACTGACATTTCACACACTGTTATTAAGGAATCAGCTCTCTCTCCTCCAATCTGCCCACTTTTGAGAAGCCTGGAAGGGTTTAGCCTCCCCTCCCCCATCTCTCCCTCCTACCCCTCTCCATCCCTCAATCAATCACTCCAAACAAACACTGTTAATTCCAGCCCTTCTTCAGCAATACCCGTTACGAATCACAACAGCTGTAACCCTGGCATTAAAGAATCTAAAAGAAGTCAACACCCAGTGCTAGCCCCACCAAACCAGGGTAAACACTGAGCACCTAGATACTGGTATGTAATGCATACATAATAACATACATAAAAATTTCCAAGAGTCCATAACCAATAAAACCACATGCTAACCAATATTTTCATGATAATTTTGACAAAGATTAAGTGTAACATTCTTGAAACTCTTACCTTATGCAATAATGTACAGAATATATGCAAACTTAAACACATAAGAATAAAATATATTCAAGTATTCACTCTAATATGGAGGATGAAGCTAAAGAGAGAAAGCTAGTGAGGAAACTCAAGGACCTCCAAATCATAAAACAAATTACACAGCAATAGCACACATTCAAGTAATCGAAACAACCTGCACAGGGAGTTCAAGCTTGGACCTCAACGTGGCACGATCCCTTCCCTCCTCACCCTCCTCCAACAGCTATCAAGAAACAAGGAAAGATAAATTTATATTAACAAGTAAGAGACATACCAAAAAGACACGAGAATTAACATTTGACCAGGACAAGATCAAAAAAAATGAAAGAAATAGGATTGCTCAGGAAGTACAAAATTAAAGTAGCCTACCTACATCAAAACATAAGAATGATTGATGAAGTTGAAGGGAGGCTAGCTCACAACAATCTGACAAATATGACAAGCCCCTCCCCACCAAAAATAAATCTAATTCCATGTATGAGCTTTCTTTTAGCAAAATGAAGTTTCATTGCATTGCTATGAGACAGGTTTTACTTGGGAAACAACAGATAATGAAGCAGGAAAACAAGTTGATTAAAATCTCTAATGAGGAAATCTTAATACTACATCCAGAAAACTGTTATCTACCACCATTATTCAAACAAACAAGTAAATAGATAAAACAGAAATTCTTTTGCCACTACAACATTGTCAACATAGCTTCAGTAGCCTTACATCTAATATTATAAAATGGAAAATTGTACAGCAATCACAGATTACCTGCGGAATGGTACGCTTGAAAGTACTAAATTTTCCAACAAAAGCATCTAAAATACGACCCTGTAGAAGAACACAAGGAACAGTCATTCCCCAAAAGCTAGACATATCCACAATGTTTACCAATTCCAGGCAAACTAGTATAAACATTAGATTCTAACTCATACCAATAAAATCCGTGCTTCATCCATAGATGGTTGGTCAACACCTTTCTCGAATATTGGCTCCACCTAATTCCCAAAAAATTTCAGTACATGATACTGACTCATTTCATATCATAAAACATCAGTTAAAACTCTCTTGAAAGGACAGAGATAGTATATGCACCAGATTCAACATCAACCGAGCACAAGTAGTATGAATGCTGAGCGACAATGATGCATCATGCATGTTACTTGAGAACAAATAAATAATCCGTGATAGCTGCATAATCATAAAAATTTGTCAGCAGATACTATGACAGAGTATGATAGCAATTCAGTCAAAAAATCATGACAGCAACATGTATAGCAACTTATGGCTATTGATTACCAAGACTTTGCCAATATAAAGCATTACAGATAGGGAAGAAAGTAAAAGGTCAAAAAAATCACCAAGAAAGCAACATATTGTAATATCAGGAAAGGATCTCTAATTTATTACTTCCTACTTGGAATTGAGGTTCTTTGAGCAAAATCAGATTAGGGTCAACTTCACTAAAGATAATGAGAAATCATCAATAAATTATTCTCTAAATTACCAACTGTAAAACCCGATAAATATATGCATCTTACTGCTTTATCCAATATTATGCTCAATGCCTCCATGACAATAATCAAGGATAACGGATCACATTGGCATAGCCCCCTAACTCTCCAAAAATCCTCCAGGAAATCAAGATTGTAAACAATATGTAAAAATACAATACATCTAACTCCTCCATATTGCCAAAAACCCACATCTACTAGCATTATAAATAAGAAAATCCCAATTCACATGGTCATATACTTTCTCCGCAATTTGCATAGCACTCCCGAAACTCCTGTCTTCAATCTATTATCAAGCATTCATTAGTTTTTTTTTTTTTTTTTTTAATAAGTAACAAAAGCTCATTAATCAAAATACCCAGGTATAATCTAAGCATTCATTAAATTTTTTTTTTTTTTTTTTTAAAAGTAAGAAGAGAATATTATTAAAAAAAGAATAGCAAGAAAAGCACTAAAAGTTCACGGTAGTGAACAAAGGAAAAAAGAAACAAAAAGACATAAGCAGCCCCTAATCTATACTAATAGATGAAAGAAAATCCAACAAGGTAGAACAGTCCGAATAGCCCCAACAACGAGACCAATCGAAGAGGGCCCGCTAGCAATACTCTGAATAATCTAATATCTGTCTACCCTTCATACAAACATTTTGAGAATCTAATGTTATTTTATGTTAACACTAATCTCAATCTATTGTCCAAAACTTTAGCATATTTTTTGTAGACTCCACCCCTAAACTAATGGGACAAAAATCCTTCACCTCAATTGCACTAGGTTTTTTTGGGATATGGGCTAATAACAAAGAAAAAGTACTTAAGAACTGAAGAACTTTCTCTCTCTCAAATAGGATTGCTAATAACAAAGAAAAAAAGTACTTAAGAACTTCTAAGCCAAATAGGAAGAGGATTCAAACCACAAAATTAATATCATGAAGTTCATTCCAGAAAATCTAGAATTAACCAAATTGCCCTTATTGTAATTAAACTTAATTAAAACTAAACCAGAAACTGTCTAATAGAATAAAATCACAAAAGATTAAAATAAAAGAATTTAAAACCACCACCTTAAAAGTTTTACAATTGCATTAACCGCTAAGTAGCAGAACAATAATAGAATAAAACCACATATATGTAGGATGAGGATAGCAGTAAAATTTTGAATCAGACATCTCACAAAAAAAGAAGCACCTGTGACAAGGAAAGGTCCCCTCGAACATGATGAACAATCTCTGCCAGTAGACTATAAGCCAATGGTCTCAACGTCTCAAAGCATGCCCGACCAGTTCCAACTAGAACCCTAAAAAAGGTTGTTCAAACTTAACAAATGAATTGGCAATACTATTACTACATATATAAAGAAGCGCACACAATTCAGAATCACTCTAAAGAAATTTACAGAACAGTAACATAGGTGTTTACAATATGCAAGTCACAAGTTACCAGAACATCAGATCAAGACAACAACTTAAAGTTAAAATTTGACAGAAGAGAAAGTTGAACCATTACTAAAGTTTCAACAGCATTTTAATGTTTATTGAAAAAAAAAATTAAGGGAACATTTGGTACATTGTAATGACAACTACTTAGAATATGAGCTTTTAAACAAAAACAAAAAAAAAAAATTACTTAGGGCATGTTTGGTATAATGTTATGGTGATTACAATGTAATAGGAATAAGTATTACAAAATATACAAGAAGTTGGAATGGAATAATTATTCCAATTCGTTCGTTTGGAGATAACTTGTGAATAGAATCCTAAATATTTATTCCATAGTTTGGTACAGTATGATAAGGTGGTCGAATGACATCAAATTTTAGTTAAATTTCGTAAACTAACATTTCAAAACCTTTTTGCTCAATCTTGGACATCTTTTATCACAATCTATTTTCAAGCACAATTATGGAATCCATATTAAACCAACAAATCACTGAATCTTTCTTTTTTATTGGATGGGTAAGTAATTGTAATTTATTGAATTTGAAAAAGCATATACATGAAGAATACAGAGATTTTGAAAACAAAAAGAAACAAAAGAAAGAAAGGCAAGCTATAAGATTAACGATACAAGTGCAATGAGTCTAAAAACTCCATCGGAGAAAAGGTTGAGAGTAAAAGAGTGTGTCTCCCATTCAAAGAGAGTATTCAAGAAAAGAAACTTGAGATTTGGTATTGTTAAATTACCGATTCTCCCAAAAGTTTAAGCTATTGGGATATGGTAGATCTAATCATTTAACCACATACTTCTAACACTCCCCCTCACATGTGAGCCCAAACTCTCTTTTACTAGGCAAGGCCCAACACGTGGGATTTTAAATTAAAGGTAAAGTGGAGGAGATAGGGATCAAACTCAGGAACTCCTGCTTTGATACCATGTTAAATTACTGATTCTTTCAAAAGTTTAAGCTATTAAGATATGGTAAATTTCATCATTTAACCACGTACTTCTAACAGCTATAGAAAGCTCCTTCCCCTCAAATGTCCACTGATTTCTCTCTCCAAAGGCACCATAGAATGCGGGCTGGCCCTACCTCCATAGAGTTCCATACCTACAATGCCACATCATTCCAATCCAAGACTCCATCATAGCATTGATTGAATTGACTGAATTCAGCATGACCCAAGCAATCCCAATGGCTCAGAAGAAGAAAAAACCCACAGATCATAGGCAATTGGACAGTGCAATAACAGATGACTAACTGTTTCACCAGATGATTTACACACGCAGCAAATGACTAAATCATTATGATACCAGTTTCCACCCACAGTAGAACCAAGCTGATAGGACTCTAAAATTAATACCCAGACAGCCTGTTAGTCTAAAGCTTTCTCCTTTTCTTTCCTCTGTTTTTTTTTTTTTTTTTTTTTTTTTTAATCCCTGTTTGATCCTTGTAGAATATTGGATTATTTTCTAAAATTTGCAGTTTGTACTCGCAGCAAAACAGAAATAAACAATAAAACAAACTAGTGGGGTAATAGTTTCTGATAAAATAAGAATATAGTATCCATGCCCATGTTCGCACCAAAGAGATAATAACGAAGGTGCTGGTAAAACAAGAGGAAAATTAAGGAAAAGCAACTTCATATGTCAAGAATGAAGCCAAGAAAAACTACAGAAGAGAATAAATGAAGGTAGAAACAAAATATTCTTGTTTGCTCCAGAGAGAGAAGAGAGAACACTTGGTGGGGAAGAGCTGAGCAGAAGTGGCTTGGGGCTTTTTGGGATCATTATTTTTAAAGCAATTATGTAGGTTAAGGAATAGCAATTACACTCCTTTTGGTAAGGAATGGTTATTTTTCTATTTGAAAAATAGTTACTTTTCTTTTTAGAGAATAGTTATTCCTAAGGAATAATTATTCCACTTAATAAAAACAAAAACAAACAATTGAATAGTCATTCTTTTTTCTTTTCTTTTTTGATAAGTTCACCTGAATAGTCATTCATTAGGAATAGCTATTCCATTACCAGGTCCATGACAGTGTACTAAACTTTCCCTTAGGAATAGGATCTGTAGCCAAATCATTATTCTTATGCATCTGTTTGGTGATAACAAAGGATTAGAACCCTAAATCTGTATTACTTAGTTTGGTACATGATATGATAATATATTAGAATTATATTTACACTCCCTGTGGGTCTTGCTTAACATTTAAATATGTATAAATTAAATAATTGAATAACCAATATCATTGTCCTTTGTTTAAAATTATTCTCTCCATAAATATTAAAAAATAAGAAAGTGACATCATGTCCCCCAAATTTTAAATTCTAATAACTCAAAAATTCACACACTTAAATAAAATGAAGATATCTATAACAGTTTTTTTTTTCTTTTTTAAGTTATACAAGTTTCATTAAAAAGTTAATAAGTATTTGAAATTTAAATTCATACATAAGGGCCAAAAAGAAGATTTGTCATTTGTTTTCTTTTTATTAAATTTCCTACCATAATTTAAATTGATTAGGTTTATATTTGAAAAAAGTTTTTTAATTAAATAATTTCAATCAATAATTACAAATGTTACCTTTAAAAAATATATATATATATATATATATCAGCACCATATACATATACATATATATATGTATGTGTGTGCATATATATATATATATATAGAGAGAGAGAGAGAGAGGGGGTTTTAGGGAGTGATAGAAAAGTATGGTTTTTTAGAATTTTCATCTTATTAGCTATTATGTGGTTTAAGGAAGAGCTATAGCGGACCTGTAGATCAATTTAGGCTTAAGGAATAGCCATTTCCTATAATGAAGATGCAACCAAACAACTGAATGATGATTCCAAAGGAATAGCTATTCCATTCCTAAATATATTACTGCGTACCAAACATGCCCTAATTAATAGAAGAATATAACAGTGAATTTTGCTTTGAGGAACAGCCATGTATGGTCACACACTAGCAGGAGTCGGTATGCATAAGAAAAACTGGAGGAAAAAAAACCACAGGCATGCACACAAACACAATCAAGTCCCAAGTCAGAGCCTCTTCAATAATGGGGTCAAAGTTTGTAATCCTAAATATGCACAGTCCCTAAGAAATTGCAAGCCAAAACAGCCACATAAGGTCATTCACTAGCAGGAGTCAGTGTGCATAAGAAAAAATGGAAAACAAACACAGGCATGCACACAAACACAATCAATAGTCCTAAGTCAGAGCCTCTTCAATGGTGGGGTCAGAGTTTGAAATCATAAATATGCAGTCCCTAAGATATGGCAAACCAATATGGCTTATATATTCTTTTCAGATGAACAAATATATAAAGGTTTTCCAACTTGTCTATTACTATGTGGTCATGACTAACATATATGGAATCCCTGAGGCAAACCAAGAGAGCATATATATTTCATGTTCCTGCTTGCACAATTCTGACTTGATAAAAAAATTATTAAAAAAAAAGGTTGGGGGGGAGGGGGAGTTAATACAACTTTTATATCAAGCTTACAACAGTTAGTCACCAAAAAGTTCAGAATATTACCTCTCTTCCAAAAGTGTGTCAATCAAGGGAAATAATCCCCTCTTGAAATCAGTTCCAAGAACATGTTTCAATGCCACCAACAACTCCTACACCCAACACTTTTAACTTTGTAATGATGAAAGGAAAAAACATCCAAGAAAAGATAAGAAATATAAAGGCATCAATGTTGACCTTTCTAATGGTTACAGAATCTGAACATGTAACAAGTAAATTGACAATGCTTTTGCAAATGCTTTCTTCATGTGGCCTGATATAATCAGCAAAGCTCTTCAACAGGTATGTTAAAAACGAAACTGTCTGCAGTAGTAGAGATTTAATGTTAGTGAATGGTTAACATAAGACATTTGGGAAAACAATGTTAGATAAAAATACAGTGAATGTCAATGCTTTTGGGGGGTTTATCTGCACATTAGGAGCAAAGCTGATGATGAAACTGTACAAAATACTCCAGTTTTTAATGGCTATCTACGGTTTTTTTTTTTAAGATAAAAATAATTTTATTAAAAAGAGACTACTTCATGTTAAATGAACATGAAGAGAATAAAGAACTACAAAACTGTAAATATTATATACAAAAAGCATTTCTAAAAACGCAGCAATATCCCTATTTGTGAAAACCCAAGCCTGGGACCTAACAAATAAGGAACCAGAGAAAATGGCAACAATTGATTTCCTGTGCACTCCACATCCTCATATGTGTGCCAATTGTTCCCTCCATATAGTCCACATCAAACACAAAGGAACAATTTAAAGTTTCTTCTCAAAATCATTTAAAGTCGATAGCAATAAGCAAGCAACTACTTCTAAATCATTTAGAGTTTCTTCTCAAAAAGGGCATGGAAGAGTTTAAGCAAGTCTGAGATGGTACCTATCAGAGCGGTGTCTAATATAGCTCCTTTGGCAGCAATTTTGGGGTGTAAAGTTTTATTGTTGCCAATGAAGCATTTGGGATTGCCATTGGGGGCCCGGTTTAAATCCAAGGCAATCTGAAATTCGGTTTTAGAAAGGATGGAGAAACGACAAGCTAGCTGGAAGAAACTGTATTCATCTAAGGGAGGCAGAATTACCCTCATTAAGAGTACCCTCACCAGACTGCCTACTTAATTTTTGTCTTTACTCACGATCCCAGCCAGTGTGGCTCATTGCTTTGAGGAATTGCAACGGGATTTTTTTGTGATGGTGGATTAGGAGAAGGCAAGTTTCACCTGGCTAATTGGAAGACTGTTTGTCAGCTATTACAAACAGGTAATTTGGTTATTGAAGTCTTATTCAGTTCAACAATGACTTATTGGGGAAGTGGTTATGGCAGTTTGCTATGGAAACAGATACTTTATGGAGAGTAGTAATGGCTACCAAATATGGTTGTTGTGTGAGTGATTGAGGTTCTGAAGTGTCCAAAGAGCCACATGGGGTTTCCTTGTGGAAGCACATTAGAGGAGGTTAGGGGAGGCTTTCTCAATATGTTCTGTTTGAGGTGGGGAGGGGCTTTCAGATTCATTTCTAGGATGATGTGTGGTGTGGTGAGATACCTCTTAAGGAGGCTTTTCCATTGTTGTATCACATTGCACCGTAAAAGGACGCATTTGTGGCTGATCATTTGTGTAGGAAAAATGGGGATCTTCACTGGGATGTACTTTTTATTAGAATGATTCAAGATTGGGAATTGGGAATTGGAAAGCTTACTATCTTTCTTTGATATTCTATACTCCGCTAATATTGGCCAGAATGGGGAAGATAGAATGGCATGGTTGCCTGGCAGGAACGGTTCTTTCAAAGATAAGTCGTATTAAGTCGTTTCTGGATGATGTGTGGTGTGGTGAGATACCTCTTAAGGAGGCTTTTCCATTGTTGTATCACATTGCACTGTAAAAGGATGCATTTGTGGCTGATCATTTGTGTGGGAAAAATGGGGATCTTCACTGGGATGTGCTTTTTATTAGAATGATTCAAGACTGGGAATTGGGAATTGGAGAGCTTACTATCTTTCTTTGATATTCTAGACTCCACTAATATTGGCCAAAATGGGGAAGATAGAATGGTGTGGTTGCCTGACAGGAATGGTTCTTTCAAAGTTAAGTCATATTAAGAAGTTCTAACTGCTAGAGGAAGTGTTATTCCCTTTTCTTTTTTTTTAGAAGAAGCTCTCTCTAAAGTAGCTTTTTTTTTCACTCGGACAGCCACTAAGGGGAAGATCCTTACATTGGATAACTTGAGGAAGAGGAATATTTGTGTCATTAACCAATGGTGCTTGTGTAAGAATAGTTGGGAATCCGTGGATCACCTCCTTCACTGTTCTTCAGCCTATAGTCTATGGGACACTTGTGTTTAGCATGTTTGGTGTTTCTTGGGTATGCCTAAACAAGTGGTGAAGCTCCTAGATAGTTGGGACAGGGGTGTTGGCTGGCATCGAACAGCAGTTATTTGGGGGCTATTCCGTTGTGTATCACGCGGACTGTTTGGAGAGAACGGAACTATCAAAATTTCAAGGGGGATGAACATTCCATCCTTGATTTTTTTTTTTTTTTTTTTGGATAGGTAATAAGAGTTTTTTAAAAAAGTTTTATTTACCCATCAACAGAGCATAGAAGAGCCAAGAGTCTTGCAACTCAATTGGTTGGCACCTCATGATGTTTCCAACAGAGCCATCTAGGGTTCAACCCCCCCCCCCCCCCCCCAACAATTCCCCCTCTTCCCCAATTGTAACTATCGAATTATCAAAATAAGGCATAGAATAGGTTCAATGTCCCAACTCTCAAGACAATAAGAATATGGTTCAGTCATGTCAAATTCACGCACAGATAATTTACAAGCTTAAAAGTAATACAAGTGTCCTAGCAGACATAGTGCCATATTCAGACCACAATCAGCTAAAGTTCATACAACTCAGCTCTACTCCTTAACCATTCAGTACATATTTTTTATACATAAAACCAATCAACCATTCAGAACATGTCTACCTAACATTTCAATATTCACCAAGTGAACAGTTTTGATGGTATAATATTAATAAAAAGAAGCATATACCTTAACCTGCGCACCCTTTAGCTCAATGAAGTGTGTCTTCAGATGTGGAGGAACCTTTTCTGGACCCGGAACAGATATAGCAGCAACCATCAATGGCAACAAGTGAGGAATATTAGTCTGAACAAGCCGACTGTACAATTGAAACAGAAACATGACCACCAATGGACTCTCTGTAACAATTTTGAAGGAGCGTGTACTCGGGTTAAGCTGTCCCGACCCACCAGCAGCAGGGCCTATAGTCAAAACTTGGTCGGAAGAAGAAGAAGACAATGTATCCATAGGCTTAACATCTTCCCCGGCCACCGCCCCACTTTCAAAGAAATGGCTAACAGTCGATTTAAAGTTCTGGTAAATCTTGCAAACAAAGTCCAGAAAAGGCTGAACTTCATTCTCCAGAGTTGGCCTGAAATTCCTGAGGAGATCAAAGATTATTCGGATGCAAATTAAGCCATTCTCTTCGTTGTCGGTAGTGAGTACTTGCATAGCCACTTTCAAGAGGTCCTGCACGAATGGGCGGAGAACTTCGCTGTGAGGAAGACGATTGAGGATCTCCACCACAATGTTCCGGAGCTTGTGCTCTTGACTGTCCGCGAACTGCGGCTTTGTAATCTGTAAAAGCACAACCGAGAATGCCCGGAAATAGCATTTTAGAAAATTCAAGTACTCAGCAGTGTGGGCAATTTCAAGACTGTCTCGAACTTCCATTGCCATCTGAAGCCTTTGATTAATTGCTGTTTCAAAAAGCAAAAAACAAAAATCAAAGTTGTTGAAAACGAAAATAAATCACACTACACAAATTTTGCACTCAAATTAGTAAGAAATTTTACTCTTTTTTTGTAAAGAAATGCAAAAACGTAGTTTAAATTAACGTATTTGAGAGAGTGAGAGTAAGAGAGAGAGTACTTATGTCAGGCTCGACGAGATTCCGAGAGTGCTGCTCGAAATTCTGAATAGGACTCATGGTGACGAAGTAGAAGGCGAACTATACAAAAACCCTAACTCCGCTCGAGCAAGAAATGAAGGACTCGGAATCAATTTCAAATTCTTCGAACTTCTAGGG
Organism: Quercus variabilis; assembly: GCA_030445155.1. Lineage (NCBI taxonomy): Eukaryota > Viridiplantae > Streptophyta > Magnoliopsida > Fagales > Fagaceae > Quercus > Quercus variabilis. The sequence continues at coordinate 29,470,203 of CP129450.1, read as the reverse complement.
TTTCAGAGCAAAATACTTCAGCTTTCAGAAACCCAGTGGCTGTTCGTTGAGCTCGTTCGCAGTTTGAGATTACAGAGAGGGGATTGATTGTTTTATACAATAACAATAATAATATAGCTAAGGAGAATAAATAAGTTGCAGTGAATTTAAATTTAGAACTGAGAATAAACCCTAGGATTTTTCGAGATGATCTTCTTCGGCAGAAATTTCTCTCTCACACTAACTTTTAGTTACGTACTTCCCTCTCTTTTTGTCTCTCAGGTCCCCGAAGAGTCGAGGATTTGGGAGGGGAAATGAGTTCTCATGTCATTAGAAGCGATTTATTTAAAGGGTTCTTTATTTTCTCGGTTTTTGCTCACCTGGTCGAGCCCAAAGGTTATAGGCTCGGAGCTGCACCCATTGGGCCAATTGAAAATGTGGGGAAGTTTGTTTGGAGAGTTTTTCCTTTTTTTCTTTTTTCTTTTTTCTTTTTTCTTTGGGGGAGATAAGAATATTATAATTGAGGAAAAATAAAAGGAGGGGAGGACTCAGAAGCATCCCCAAAATCAAGAGAGATGACCCAATCGAGAAGAGAAGTGATGCTACAGGTTACTACAAAAGTACAAATTTTACTACTTATAATTATAAACGGACTTCTCATCAATCACACAAAATAATAAATCATTTGTGAAAATTTTGAATAGCAAGCAAGATAAATCATTTCAGTTGTATAGCACAATCTAACTTATAATAAGAGACGGGCTCTAAAGTTGCAAAGAAAATAGCTAATAAGGCAATTACATACCCATTAGATTATTACTATAAAAGAAAATACTCATTAGGTGTTATATTCGACAGTGAGTTCCAGTTAACTCAACTGGTAAAGTCTCTGATGGTTGTATAAGATATCTGAGGTTCAATCCCCGTTTATACCAAAAACTGATTGATGTTTTGGTATAATGAGAAAGAGCACTCATTAAGAGTAGACGCAATAATTTGAAACTCTAAAAAAAAAATTGGGTCATGGATGCCTTAATTATCAACGATCTGAGTGGTGAGAAGGTAAGAGGGATATGTGGGGCATAGGATGTAACAATGCATTGTCTTTAATTTCATCAACCTTTCCTCGCCAAAGGTTTCTTAGACAACGTTGCTTCCTCATCACTTTTTTATGGTGACTAGCTTTTCAAGTAGGTGGCTTTGTAAGCAAGCTACCTTTAACATATATAATTCCACTTTCGAATAAAGTCATTAGTATTGCAGCTTTATAAGAGAAATCCATTATTCAATTTTCTTATCGATTTGAAAGGAAAATGTCATTGTTTGGTCCTAATTGAACTAGAGATACCATAATTCACATCAGTTTCATTGAGTTTCTTAACTTAAATACCACACTATTAAGGTACCATAAGAGCAAGTCAAGCATACATAATAAGAATATAAGAATATATAATCTAGCAATTGAATTTACAAAATATTAATAAAATAAAAAATTATTAAGTGATGTAACACTACTTAAAAATACACAATGTGTTACTCTCCTCGCAATGCCCTACTCACTTAAGATGAGACCAACAATCCTTAACTAACGAGCTCTTAATTAGTCCTTATAGGCTCAAGCTCCATCACTAGAATGGATAATTAAGGGAGAAAAACAATTTTATTGTTTTAGGGTGCGTTTGTTTCACATGAAAATGGTTTCAAGAAATTATTTTACACCCTTGCGGGTGTTTGGTACCTACAAAAAATTCGTTCAATGAAAAACACAGCCTCGTTGACCGGAAAATAAGACCCTCGAGAGTGTAAAATCTTTTACACTCGTATTTTACTTTCAATGTGTTTCCGGAAAACACACCTGTAGAGAGAGAGCGTGAGAGCACACTTCACCTAAAGTGATTCCACGCTGGTCAGATTGCCGTCCACGTGGACTCACACACCCGAAGACAGAGAGAGAGCTAGAAGGGAAAGTGAAGAAGACAACCCAACCTTCGTCGGTCTGATCGCGCTGCAGCTTCACGCCTCAGCCTCACCAGACCATCATCATCTTTGCCACAGATCTACACTGCCGGTCAAGAAAGCTTTCTCTTCTCTTTTCCTCTCTTTTTCCCTCTGGCCAACTAAAGCCGAAAAGCTATCTGACCCACCCACAATCTCTAATCTACAACCCAATCTCGTTGCCGTCGCCTCTGTCAGACCCACCTGTCGATCTCGCCGTTGTCAGACCCACCCATCAATCTATCTTTCCCTCTCCCTCTCTCACGATTAGTGCTTGTATTTGAGAAAGACTATTTTTTTTTTTTTTGGTTATGTTTTATTGTTGATTTGGTTTATATATTTAGATTCCTTATTATAATACTTGTTTGGAAGCTGAGAAAATGGGTTTTCTAGAGAATTTTCAGATACACAACCAAACACCTTAAAGTATTTTCCAAAATATTTTTTGTAATGGGACCAAACACCTAAAATCATTTTCATTTGTAGAAAATATTTTCACTTGAAAATATTTTACACCTTGAAATCATTTTACATTGAACCAAACGCAGCCTTAGTTGCAAATGAAATATTATTCTCTTAACAAAATGGAAGACAAGTTGTTGCAGAATGCCTAAATAGGTTAATTTTGATGGGAACGAAAAAAGTGGTTAGGGGCAATAAATGACGATGGACCTAACTTGTATTAAGATTAGTGCCATAAAATATTATTGTATGCTATTTATGATATTATGTTAAATGTAATAAAATTGTTTTATTATTATCTAAAATAAGGATATTATGAATATTTGGACATTATCACATGGTCTTTGAGATGCATAGTATGTGATTTATATGATTTAGTTACAGAATATATAAATTACAAGTTCTTTGTAAACTCAAAATCTTAGTTCGTTGTCGGTTATAAAATTAGGCATTTCATCTGCGAAGATTATAACATGTCAATTAAGATGATTTGTCTTGATCGTGGAAGTGAAAACTTCTAGTTGACATGTTAATATGTTTTAAGTGTATAAGATATATTGAATTGGATCACTGTGAGATTTATTATTATATAAAGGACTGTCAAATGAATAATAAATTTCACGACTTTCATTTACATAAACTTTCAATCTTGAGAGAATAGTGAACCCGATCATGAAATGTAGGTTGCTTTAATAGATCAGGAGTGATATATAAATAAATGGTCAAAATCTCAGTATGTTGAGCAACCACACGTAGTATTGAAGGAACACATATTCTCAAGATAAAATTTATAGTCTCTTAATAGAGATATAAAATATTTCATTGAGATAAGTTTAAGGAGTTTTATTATTCAAAGTATCAGGTCTAACCACTTTAATAAAGAGTTATTAAAGTTTATATCAATTTCATAATATATATATATATATATATATGAATAACTTAAATGATTAAACCAGGACACTCAATGATCAAGAGGCAATAATTTTCAAAGTGACAGTTACACATTATAACTTAGTACTACTACGAATATTTTTATGAAGGGGTTAAATGTTTAAATAATAAAGTATTGAGATATAATTTATTAATAAACTCTAGAATACAATTATATTTATATAGTATTATTAAATATAATTTATGGTAACTTTGGACTTGTCAAAAGTTGACAGATAAACCCAAAGCCCATTGGAGCTAGAGCTTTATTTGTCTATTTTGGTTCCACTCCAAGCCACACACTAAAGCTCAATTGGGCTAGCTCAAAAGACTAACTCAATTAGATAATTAGATATTTATTTAATAAGAGTTATTAAATAAAGTAACTGCCAAGTGCAGATAAACATATATATGATTAAAAGAGAAATATGCAATCTTTCTCAAGACTCTTTTGTTATTCTCTTGAACAAGTACGTATAAAACTGATTGAGAGACCACAAATCTTGGACATATTGTGGAATTGGGATGAAAATTAAAAGTCTTCACAAGTTCAATCTTCCATTGTTTTAAATTTCACTGCATCAAGGTACACCTTTGTTTCTAATATCTAGATGTTTCATGTTATCTCACATGAATGAAGTAGATTCGTTTATTTCTGCTGCATGTTTTTGTATGAAATACAAAATTGTGTTTTTCCATATGTTTTCCCAACAACTTGGTGGATGATTTGCTTAACGAGACGAGGAAATGAACATGTCATGCACCTTATAACAGACTTGCTTCCACCCTTTTGGGCTATATGCGTTTCCTTGCAAATTCATCCCACCTAAAAAGTGTGGTAGAAATATAATATCACATTCTCAACCTCTGTGGAGTCATATTGGGATTTGGATTGGGTGCAATTGCTAGGGTATTGCAATTTCTATTTTTCTAAAAACTTTCACTTTTTAATTTTTTTTCTCACTTAATTTATTCAATAGTTAAAATTGAAAGTTGCCTTTTTTTACCTCACAATCTCAGTCATTGAGAACTAGTGTACCGGATCTCAATCCTCAAATTGTGATAGAAACTCCTTTGCAAGGTTGGGCTGCTGAATGAGCCTTCCGAAAGGATGTTGGGTCTGTTGATTGGGCTGTTGTTATGACAAACCTTGTTGCCGTTGAGACCTTTTTGAGCCTTCATTGATTCGGGCCTACTAATTTGATATAACCCAAAACAAATGAGGTCGGACCTATGTTCACAGTTCTTGACACGATAATCCCGAAGCTGAGCTCCACTTGAGCTGTGATGGAGCCCATAGGCATGGGGTGATTGTCCACTACAAAGCAGGCAAGTCTTAATCAAGCCATGGGGTGCTTTCACATAGAACTAACGGAATCAAGATAGTTCCAACAACTCATGTCAACTTCAATTAACAGCATTCTAGTGAAGTGGACGCGAAGAAAACGAAGCCCCATGTTTTGATTAAGCAAGCAAATTAAGAAAAACCACACCAGCCCCCATTAGCAACGACCTCTATTCAAGCTAGCTCATAATCTTAACTTTTAGCAACTCTGTTAACTGTATTAAAAGGAGAACCTTATCACTGCTACTTCATTCATTCACAGCGAAGAGAGTGGAGTGCTAAAAAAAATGGATCATAGCGAAGAGAGTGGAGTAGTGGTCATGGGACGAGCAGAGATTGACACGCGAGCGCCTTTCAAGTCAGTTAAAGAAGCAGTAATGTTGTTCGGGGAAAGAGTTTTGGCTGGGGAAATCTACGCCAACAAGCTCAAAGAGGTCCTCTCTACTCATCTCCTCCTCTAATATTTGTTTTAGTAATCTATATGAATGAATTATTTATTGAAATTAAAACTTTTAATTAGGAGCTTGACCCTTCAAAAACTATAAATTCATCTCCAAACGTAAAGTCAGATAATAAAGAGTATTGATTTTGTACTGCCTTACCAAAATATACAGTGAAGGCTCTTTGAATTTATTTATACTGAACTCATTTGTACATACGAAGCGTTTTAGATAAACATAAAGAGTTTGAAATTCTAAATATAAACAGTAAGTTATTGATACTTGTATTTGAATTAGTTGCTATAAATTATGATGCTATCTGTTGCTGTACTTATCATTATCCGCTAGTTCCTTTGAAAAAACCTTTTTTTTTTTTTTTTTAAGAAACAAATACACATACATTCAAGGGACAGAGGAAAATATTATAACATAAAGACATACTACAAACTCCACTTAAATGTTATAATAACTTTTAAGGGAGGGTGAAATAAGTTAGATTTTTAAATAAAGTAACTCCACTCAAATGTCCTAGGAACATTTTCTTCATGATATTATTTTAATCATGTATCATAAAATCTAAAAAATTTCACTTACTTTTCAAGCAAAATGAAAAACACACATATAATTATGTTCAAACATATATACATGTATGTATGTTTGTAATTTTAGTTTCATACAATTAAATTGTGCTACTAAAGGTTGCCCCTAAAGAAAAAAAAAATCATTCTGCCCTGCCCTAATCAAAAATAAAATAATTAAAATACTGTGGTTTTGAAAAATGGGCCCCTTCCATGCGTTAATTATTTATCCTTGCAATCACATTGTGAAGCAAGTGAAGGAAGCTACATTTTGAACCTAAAAACATGATTCTATAGAAATATACCCTACAAAAGGAATTACAAAAAAAAAAAAAAAAAGGTTTTAGCTAGTGATGTGCTTAGAATGCTATCACCATTCAATAAAAGAGGTCTTAAATTCGCACTCACTGTCTCACAAAGTGGAAATCTCCTCTAGATGAAAGGAAATTCACAAAGTAAAAAGTTAAAAACCAACCTTAGATGGATCGGAAACTAACTTTTCTGGTCTCTTCCTTTCATTAGTAACTTTGAGATCAAAGATGAGAATTGGACTACTTGTACCTTTTAACTCTTTTTTAAATTGAAATAAGGAAACTGTGTTAAATTTATAATAATACATACATAGGTCAAATTACACTTTACTACTTTAAACTTTTATATAATTTACAATATCCCTTTAAACTATTAAACTTGATTGATACCTAAATTTGAAATAATTGTATCGATATATCCTAGATACTCTAAATTGACAGTTAAATTAATGGGAATTGTATTTTTTATTGCAACTGATGAGTGATGAATGTAATTTCATAATTATACTCAAGTTTATCTCATTTAACATTCGATTAAGACAGCATGTGACACATTGATATGATTCTTTCAAATTGATGTGTCAATCAGAGCAAATTGATTGTTGTGAACATTATGAATGGGATGAATGTTTAGAGTGAAAAGGGGGGACTGAAAATTTGAAGTATCATTCTTCAAAATGAAAAATATGCACTTTGCACTTTAATGTACATTTCTCTTTTAGATGCAAGCTGGAGCACGTGAAGCTGGGCATGCTCAATCCAGAATCGGGGCCTTAACAGCTGAGCTTGAAGAAACAAAGCAAAGCCTTCAAAAAGCCAAAGAAGAAGGTAGCTTAATGGCAGATTGCATAAATTCTCTTAGAGAAGAGCTTGAGCAATCAAAGAAAGAGCTACGAGAGTTGAAGACATTAGAATTACAAAAAGAGCCAGTTGATCCTAACTTCGAAGACCTCAAATTCATTGAAAATGCAACAAAAGTGGACATCAATATACAAAATGAAGAAGCAAAGGAGTTTCAAAAAAAGAGATATGTGAAGTTTGCCAGCCCTCCTTCATTGGCTCAAGTTATTATCAATAAAGATGAATTACCAGAGAGATCTCCTTCTGTTAAGAAGACAAAGAAGAAGAAGCCATTAATGCCACTTATAGGATGGCTTTTTTCAAAAAAGAAGGGAGCCCACGAAGGTGAGTCTCCCAGAGATAGGTCCTTGGCCTTGGCTGAATAAGCAAAATTCTAAACAAATTTCATTCACAGATGTTATTTGAGTTGGAGTATGGAGCATTTTTGCTACGTTAAAGCGATTTAAGCTTGTCATGTTAGTATACAAAAGAATTATAGTCTATAGAAAAATATTATTTTTTGTTTTTACCTAGTCTTTTTTTTTTTTTTTTTGGAGAAGATTTTACTAAGTAATTTGATTGAAAGGAAATAATCAGAGATCTCTATATTCCACAATGTACTTCTTCTTGTTGCGTACTTCTCTCTCCTTTGTTGTTCCTTTCTTTTTTGGATCATGTTAATGGGTGTCCCTAGGGCAATTGTTAATTAACCATATTATGAAAGTTTTAACACTATTTTTATGAGAAATATTAAAAGTTATCAAAAAAGTTAATTAATTTATCATTTTTTTTGTAATATATTTCTAAAAATAGTTTCTAAACCAATGCGTTTAGAGCATTCCCATCAAGGGAGGAAAAATTTTTAGCATATACCATTTCAAAATACTACTTTTTAGCTTTTAATATCTCACTTTATAATACATCATACGTCAAAGATTCTTTTTTTTTTTAGCACTTCATTTAAATATTGTTTTTTTTTTCTCTCCCTTTCTCTGAAAACCACCACTTACTTCACAAACCCACGCCCACGGCTAGCCACTACAAGCCACCACCATCGAAAACAAAAAATAAAAAATAAAACCACTTGCTAGCGCCACCACAGCTACAACAACTGCCATTGTCACCACCACCCACAACCATGACCACCAACCACCAAAATCATAATCAAATCACAAATCCAAAACCACAACCTCATCACCATTCACCACCAACAACTGGAAAAAGAAAAAGAAAAAAAACCCTCCAAAATCACAACCAAATCACCACAACCTCATCACCACCAAAATCGGAAAAGGAAAAAGAAAAACAACCACCGAGAGAGAGCAAAAGCACATCAACTCGATGACCCACGCCAATCAAAGACCCATGCCGATCAAAGACCCATGCTGAACTCCTAGCCGATGACCTACGCTGATCTACTCTTAACGTCGATGCCCACGCCGGTCAGGGACCCATGAACCCAGACCCATAAACCCAATCACCTCGTCGTTAAGCTCTATCTCCGTATCAGCGACAACACTCCAAAGGCGAGGCGAAGAGGATTTATTCTCCAATGGCGTTTGGGCTTTGAAGTTCTGACCGACGAACCTTGGAAGGGAGGAGCTCAAACCATGAAATTGAGAAAAACAGAAGCTACGGGGAAAGAGAGAAGAGGAGAGTGAGAGAGGAGAGAGAAGAAAGAAGAGAAAATTAAAAAAAAAGAAAAAAAGAAAGGGAAAAGTGACCATTGGAATAAAATATATATTTTTTTTGTTTAAGATTATGCTACAGTGAGCTATTAGCTTCTTTTTTTTTTTTTTTTTTTTTTTTTTTTTTTTTGTGTTGATGGTAAAATTTAGCATATACCAATTTTAGTATCCTTAATAGGAATGCTCTTAAGGCATCTGTTAACATTTCCCTTTTATTTTCTTGTTCTCTCATATTTTGTAGAAATATTGAAAACTTTGCCCAATTTTTAATATAGGTAAAAAGGACGGGATTTTTTTTTTGGTGGTGGGGAAGGGGACTTAGCTAGCATAGTTATTTGTTGTGTCTTTAATAAAATATGGAAGGGTACTAGCTAGAATAGTCATTTGTTGTGTCTTTAATAAAAGTATAGGTATAAAGGATGAGAGGATTTTTTATTTGGAGGGGGGAAACTACCTAGCATAGTCATTTGTTGTCTCTTTAATAAAATATGGGAGGGGACTAGTTAGCATAGTTATTTGTTGTGTTTTTAATACAAGTATAGGCATAAAGGATGAGAGGATGACTTTTTTATTTTTGGGTGGGGGAAAGGACTCTTTATGTTTTGTTTGAATTGAGGGGGAGTAGATTGGGGGGGGGGGGGGGGGGAATAATTTAATTTACCCTGTTTGGATTTTTTTTAAGGGAGGGGGAGGAGGAGAGATTTAGAGGGTTTCTAACCCCATATTTTTAATTCCCCAAATTGTAGAGATTTGGAGTGAGAGTAGAGGAGAATAATTTTGGACTAAATTAAACATTTTGAATTATTTATTTTTACCCTTCATCATTTATAACAATTAAAAAATATACACATGCACAAATCATTCTCTTTCACGCTCTCTTTTCTCTCTCACGCTATTCTTTGCCTCTTTCTTCTTTCTCACGCTACTCTTTGCCTCTTTCTCTTCTCTCTCACGCTATGCTCTTTGCCCCTCTCTCTTATGCTCTTTCACTCTTCTTTCTCACACCCTCAAATATCTATATTGTAGGTTGTTAATTAGAATGGACTTAGGAAAATATTTTCTTTTCTACATTAAGAAAAATTAAATTCATGATATGAGCACAAAAATATATACATATATATATATATATATATATATAAATGAAAGAAACACTCAACATAAAATATTTTCTTGATTTTTTGAATAAAAAAACAAACCAAACATTTTTTATTACTTTAATTATTATCAGTTAAGGATGGATTTTTTTAGAATTGAAAAAAAAAAAAGGAGGTTTTTTAAATTTTACAGTGTGCTTTTAGTAGAGAGTTAAAACCACTTAAGACAATTACTTGAACAACAAAGCTAGTGATCCATGTTTGAGAAGTTGTATTCTATAATTAATTCCTAAAAATATTACACGTTATAGTCATAATTATTTAATTTAACAAATTAATCATTTTAATCATAGACCAATGTTGCAAGTTCATTTTCAAATAGAGATAAATTTGCCTATTTAAATATATTTAAACATTTCCTCTACTTCCTATCCTAATTTTTAAAACATCCCAATAAAATAAAAGACTAATTATTCCCTTCCCTTACTTAATTTTAAAAACATTCAAACAAGATAAATGGTAACCATTCTCCTCTATTCTACTTCCCACTACTCTCCTCTCCCTCAAAACTTCCAAACATAGCATTAATAAAATATGGGAGTGAACTAGCAGGTCCAAATCATTTGTCTCATTTTTCCTATCTCACTCTATACTCCACCAATAGAAATTCGCCCTATGTCCACCTATTTAAATTAAATCTAATTTTCCAACTTTACTTATTTCAATTTTTTAAAATAAATAAAAAATAAACTCAAATAACCCTAACCACCCCAACCATCCCATCCTCACCGGCAACCACCACTTGCCTTCGTCAGCATCAATATCCAACCACCACCTTCAACCAGCCATCCACCACTTCTGGCCAGTGACCCAAAGAAAACCTAAACACTTATAATAATAATAATAATAAAACCCAAACACCTCCCTACCATCACCACCAAAACTTGGCCGATGCTGGTAGACGGTGCCCTCATCATTGTCGGTCACGGAAACCACTAAAGCTTGATCCCCATCATCGGCCAACAGATCTAAAACCAACCATCGATGAAGAATTTGTGGACAATGGCGGTGGAGGAATGGGCTCTGGGGAATTACAAAAAGGCACACAGCCATGCAGTTTTGGCTTGGAAACTTGACCCATATTTTGTTGGTGTTCTTAGATATTGCATTGCCTTGCATGTTCACTATGTGGCTCAAGTGAAGAAGGTCAAGTTTGGGCACATGGATCTTTATGCACTCCTTGGCTTCGAGGCCAAAGTCAACAACTACCCATCACTCACTTAGGACTTCATCAATCAGAAGTATTGCTGATATGTACAAGAGAGAAGTTTATCATGAATGTGTGGGTTTGCTCCTCTAATTCCCCATCGACGAAGGCTGGTGGTGGTGGTGGATAGTGAGGATAGGATGCTAGGGTGGCTGGGGTTATTTGAGTTTATATTTTATTTATTTTTAAAAACTGAAATGAGTAAAGTTGAAAAATTAGATTTAATTTAAATAGGTGGACATATGGCAAGTTTCTATTGAAGGAATATAAAGTAAGACAGGAAAAATGGGACAGATGATTTGGACTCTGAACTAGCAAGCACAGTCATTTTTTGTGTCTTTAATAAAAGTATAGGTATAAAGGATGAGAGGATTCCTTGTTCTTAGGGTAGGGGACTAGCTAGCCTACTCATTTGTCGTGTCTTTAGATAGCATAGTCGTATAAAGGATGAGAGGATGTCTCATTTGTTGTGTCTTTAATATAAATGTATAGATATAAAGGATGAGAGGATTTTTTTTTTTGTGGGGAATAATAAAATATGAGAGTAAGATAGTCATTTGTCGAGAAGATGGATTACTTGAAGTGTATTTCATAGAGATTCATTATCTATTAGTAGGGGTGGCAAAATAAGCCTAAACTCATTTGCCCACCCAAACCAACTCACTCTAATTGATCCCAAACCTACCCAATTATTACTTGGGTCAAATGACACTAACCCAATTAAACTCAGTAAACTCAAGTAATAATTGAGTTTTAACTAAAAACCCAATTAGACCCAAACCTAACATCGAATAAGAAAAAATCTTTGAAGAGGAAGAAGACTAACTTATTACTAAAATTTTTATGATATCATGATTTTGTTTAGTTATTTTATAGAGTTATCTTAGAATTTTTATCATGTCATGTTTATATTATTAGATTATGACAGCAGTGGATTTTAGCAATAAGTGAAAATTGTAATAGCATACTAATAGATATTCTTTATAATTCTCAGATTTTATACCTACAATTAAAGGATTTTAAATATTTTATCATAATTAATTTTTTCCCATGTTATATGCTTAATAATCAATGTTGTTTGGTTCCCTAGAATTGGTTTTTTCTTTGCTATCTCTTTCATTGTATTTGATAGATAGTATACATACAAACAACATAAATGAGTGTCTTATGTTAAATTAATTGTCTTCTCATACATAAAATAATCTCGTGCATTGCGCGGGTTAAACACTAGTTAATATAATATATAAAGACACATTTTAATCCAAAAGGCCTTGCCCAATGGTATGTATTCAATTATGTTATATTAACCATACATTTTTATCATCATTATTTAATATGAGACTTCACACACACACCCAACATATTTAACTTTTGTATATTTTGTTTGATTTTAGGTAATAGTGATCACCACATTCATATTTCATATTTCTTTATCCTAGTGCAACCTTAAAAAATGTAGTTAATTAATAGTGATCACTATATGTCTATATGTATATTTCACATATCCTACTTAATATTTAATAGTGATCACTACATGCATAATTCACGTCTCTAACCAAATGCAAGCTAAAATAAAGTGGAAGAAAAACATTTTACGTTTGTTGCATTGAGAGATTTATTTTTTTATATTTTTGGGGTACAAGTACCATGCAGAGATAAACAATAACTAGTTTTTTTTTTTAATGGTCAGTAAGTCGGCGGAATTGAATAATTTGGTTAAAGCAAAACTTAGTGCATTAAAAATAATTAAGAGCAACCACATCAGCTTATCTATAATCTTCTAAAATAGAAAAAAGTACTAATTTTACACATTCTAACCCAAAAAACACACACACACACACACACACACCAGTCTTTGTAAAAATGTGCAGATATACACCATGGCCGTGTAAATGAACAGTAACCGTGCATATATGCACGATTACTATTCACTGTGTAAATGAATTTTTTATTCTTTTTTTTTTCTCTCTTCTCTCTCTACCTCTGGCTCACCTCACTCTCTTTTTCTCATTTCCTTTCTTACCTCACTCTCACCAATCAACTCTCTCTTAAAGCCGATTAGCCTCTTCGATCCAACAATTCGATCAGCCTCTCTGGTCAAATACAGCGGTGATTTCAACGAAACATGATTCCAATCAGCTTCTCTCATCTTCGATCACATGAAAATGATTGGCTTTCTCGATAGACCATGATCCAACGATCCAAGGCCTTGACTCAGTGAATGCTGGTGATTCCGACAGGTTTGTTCTATTTGATCATTGATGGTGGCTGGTGGCTGGGTGAGGATGATTTTAGGTTTGTGTTGGGTCTGTTGCTCGACGGAGAAGATGGTGGTTGGCTGGGTGCGGGTGATTTTGTTGAAGTATGGGTGTGGGTGTGGGTGTGGCTCGACAGATTTTGTTGAGCGTTTTTGTTGAAGGGTGGCTGGCTGGGTGTGGGTGTGGCTCGATGGAGAAGACGAGTTTGTGAGTTTGTTCCAGAGGGAAGGAAATAATAAAAAATGTAAAAAGAATGAATATTTTATTAAATAAATGTGTAGCATAGATAAATTGATGTGAATGTTTTGTAAAAGTGGATGTGTAAAATATAAAAAGTAGGTTTTTTCTTGCAAAATAGACAGAAAATTTGCACGAACTGATGTGGTTGCTCTAACCATGCATAATTGCACGTGGAACCATGTGAGCCATAGTACAACATTAAGAAACTCTATAGTTTTTATTGTTATTTCTTTTTTTGAGAATATAGTTTTGATAATTTAGGTTACATTGGTATTGGCTTAAAAAATCAGTTTTTTTATTATTTAACTTATTTTTGTTATTAGGCGTAAATGCACTTTTAGTCCTTACATCTTGACGTTTTTCCATTTTAGTCCCTACATTTTATTTTTTCCACTTTTAGTCCCTAAACTAATTAACGCGTTCCATTTTAATCCTTTCCGTCAGTCAACCGATGAAAATTGCTGAAGTGGCAGCCGGAGCAATTAAAATATTATAAAAATGCCATGTCACCCATGGCACGTCAGCATATAAATTTAAAAAATTAATTTATTAATTTTAACAAAATTAAAAAACATAAAACAAAATTTAAAACATAAAAATACATCAAATTTGAATCAAACACACACAAAACCTAGAATTTTTCTTTAGAAACAAACACACAAAGAACACAGTAGCAAGCATAAATCACCCAACCAACCCAAAATGAGAAACATTTTCAGTAAAACATCTTCATTTTACAATGGTCGTGTACTTGAAAATGCAGTGGAACTCATTTTTCAATGTTTGTTTCTGGTAAAATGAAAAAAAATTTCTAGTTCTCAAGACACATGAAATGCAAGTATAGTTGTACAAACCACCACTGATCACCCAAAAATCAAGATTGGGAAGAAAAGCAGTCACAACAGCCACCCACAAACCCACTCTGAAACCCCCCCAACCTCCGACAAATCCACTCCGAAACCACCATTAACAACCTACAAGCCTAGTCTGAAACCACCACCAACCACCCACAAACCCTGACAGAAATCACCACCAGCCCACCCAGAACCACCATTAACCACCCAAATAACAACCAAACCATCACCAACCACCAAAAATTTCAGATCAGATAGCCAAAAAAAAAAAAAAAACCCCACGAACCTAGATCCCAAAAAACCCAGTCAAACCCAGCACCCACCATCTCTTTCTCTAAACCCAAATCCAAAGAGAAAGCTGAAGAAGTAATCGAAAACCAAGCCGATGAGCTAGAGCTTGGGATCGTGAAGCAAGGTCTTGCCTTTCACGATCTTCTTGTTCGCGAAGGGGATCCAAACCAGGGTCGCGACCACGTTGAAGCCCAATTGCCTGGTGGAGAGGAACGGAGGTCGGTGAATCAGACTGACGTTGAGCTTGGTCTTGGCCTAGACGAAATCGGCCATCGACTTGGCGAGTCACGAGAAATCGCCTTGGTCCATCTACTCCAATTGCTTCGGGGACAGGTGCGGAGCGACGAGGCGGATGTGAGGGAGGACATTGACACTGAAGAGAGCGAAGCTCTGCTGAGACTCTTTGAACTCCGATTTTATTTCATTTTGGGTTGGTTGGGAGATTTATGCTTGCTACTGTGTTCTTTGTGCGTTTGTTTTTGAAGAAAAATTCTGGGTTTTTTTTTTTTTTTTTTTTTTTTTTTTGTGTTTGATTCAAATTTGATGTATTTTTATGTTTTAAATTTTGTTTTATGTTTTTTAATTTTGTTAAAATTAATAAATTAATTTTTTTAAATTTATATGCTGACGTGTCATGGGTGATGTGGCATTTTTATAATATTTTAATTGCTCCGGCTGCCACCTCAGCAATTTCCGTCGGTTGACTGACGGAAAGGACTAAAATGGAACGCGTTAATTGGTTTAGAGACTAAAAGTGGAAAATAAAATGTAGGGACTAAAATGGAAAAACGTCAAAATGTAGGGACTAAAAATGCATTTACGCCTTGTTATTATTCAGCTTATTTTTACTATTATTTATGAGTCTCATTGCACTTTCTGGAACTATTCATTAGTCTCATTGTACTATTTCAGCAACTTTTTAGCTTTATTTACAGTATTTTCAGTAAAAAAAAAAAAAAAAATTAATTTCAACTAAAAAAATTGTATCCAAACGGACTTTTATTACAATAGTTTTTTTTTTTTTAATTTATATATAACTCTTGGTAAGATAGCTTAGTAATATTGATTGTTATCGTTTATAAGGAAAATCAAGGTTTGAAACCCCATTTTCCCATAATTGAACCTACCAACTTATAAAAAATAAAATTTATATAATAATTTATAATTAATATGTGCATCATACTACTTGTACTTTTTTTTTTTGGAGAAAGAACACTGTAATTTTATTGACGAATAGCCAAATCGGCTTGAATTATAGAGACAAGGTGTGGAGGAACATCCTCCATCCACACTGTAAACTCGCTAACATGTCTTGCATGTTTAGCAATGTTATGTGCTGACTTGTTCGCTTGTCTTGGCACGTACTAAAACTCCACTATGTCCATCTAATCTACCACCTCCTTAGCTTCCATCAGCAGATGACCATACTTGTTCAGGGAAGAATTCTAGCTCTTCAGACCTTCAACAACAATCTTCGTGTCACCTTCTAGTATAATTGAAGAAAACCCAAGATCTTTGGTGAACTAAAAAGCCTTCTTTGCTGCTATCACCTCTACAACAACAACTGAGAGAGGTAAGTGAAAGCTCTCTGCCATGGATGCCAACACACTGCCCTCTGCATTACGGACTACGGCTCCCAACCCAGCACATTGAATCTCCCTAAACACGACTCCATCGAAATTAACTTTAAGTTTTGGCCATGGCAGAGGCTTCCATATAGGCCAGGGATCAATATGAGGCGTCTGATCAGGAGGATGAGGTTGAGCGTTTCGAACAAATAATGATCTTGCCTTCTGCACTTCAGAATGCACCTGCTGCACTGGTATATGCTTCTAGGTAGTTCTCATTGTGTTTCTTTGGTACCAGATTGCCTAAACCATTGTGGCAAACAAGTTCAAGTCCTTCCCTGTTTGAATGATTATTTCCACCAAGTCTTGGAAGCTAGAATAGTATGGGCTGGAGCTCGTGCTATCCTACATGCTATTCTGGGACCAAACCTGAGAAATGGAGGGGCACGACCAAAGTGCATGGAGCATATCCTCGGGCTCATCATGGCAGTGATCACAACCATCATCTAATAGTACCATTTAGCATCTAAGATTATGTTTTGTTGGGATAGAATTCCTGATGGCCCTCCACAGAAAGTTTTGGATCTTAGGTTAGACATGCATTCCCCACACTTTCTTCCATAGTTTGTTGTCATCCAGATGGTATTCTCCATTATCCAAGTGGTTATTTTTTCTTTGTGACAAGTGGTTATATTCTTCTTGCGTCATGTAACTACCCTTCATAGCTTCATTAAAGACTCTGAAAAATTACATAATTCCTCCCAGTTTGGAGTCTTTTCAATTTAAATTCTAAAATTGTAAAAGCTAGTTGTAGCATCTAGAATCGAATCTCCTTCACACACTTATTTTCAAAGAAAATATATTCAAAATTAAATAAAATACTACATAAGTTCATGTTTAAATCATATCATATCATGTATGATGTAATAAAAATTATGTCCTACCATTTGTGATTGCACCAAGTAGACACCATTTCATTTTGTTCTCTCTTTTTTATCCCTTATGTCATGCAAAGTATATAAGTACATTAAACAGTTAACATAGTTACTAATTGAAATTCGTCAAAATTTCAAAAAAAAAAAAAAACTTAAAATACTATTTATAGGGTGAAGGGCCCAAATCATATATTGGGTCTTGGGCCTTGGCCAAGGGCATGAGTAGTCCCAGGACGAACAAATAGTAATAAGTGGTTCAGACTCAGGACTTAATGAGCAAGATGCAAATGGAAAAGTGGTCCGAGGATGAATATCTCCTTGGATAAGCTAAATGCAGATCAAATATAGATCCCATAGATCAAAGTGACATTTCAAGAAGCTCCAATGATAGGGATGTGCCTCTTGAACATACGAAAAGGAAGGGAACCCAAAAATATTTAAGGGAAAGCTGCTACCACTGCATTGAATGCACTGCAACTACTTTTCTGGCCGCATTTATGTGAAGAAGACCCCTGAACAGTGTTGCCTTGGCTATCGAAACTCACAGAAAGCCAAAAATGGTGTTTGATGGGACAAGCACTTAGGTAAGAGCTCAAATGATCAACAAGTGTAGGATTGAGATGATCCAAGGGGGTCTATATAATGTAAGAGACCTTTTTTGAGGGAAGGATTGGAAAATTAAGAGAGAAATACTGTAGCAATCTAGAAACAGACTTGTAATCAAGCTTCAAAAGCAAATAAATAACAATCAGTCTTCTCAGACTCTGTCAATGATGTTTTTCTTTAGTGCAAGTTCGTTATTTTCCTTTCTTTGTCATCAAGACCTGTTTATTTGTTGCTCAATATGCGGTCAGAAAAGTAGTTGCAGTGCTGCCCTGGCTACTGCAACTCATAGAAAGCCAAAAATGGTGTCTGATAGGACAAGCACTCAAGTAAAAGTTCAAATGATCAACAAGTGTAAGATTGAGATGATCCAAGGGGATCTATATAATGTAAGAGACCCTTCATGAGGGAGGGATCGGAAAATTATGAGAAAAACACTGTAGCAATTTAGAACCAGACTTGTAATCAAGCTTCAAAAGCAAAAAAATAAGAATCAGTCTTCTCAGACTCTGCCGAGGATGTTTTTCCTTAGTGAAAGTTCATTATTTTCCTTTCTTTGTTATCAAAATCTGTTTATTTGTTGCTCAATTCATTAAAACCCAGTTTTCCAACCCATTTTCTACAACTTTATTGTTTTGGGCTTTTTGGGCCTCAGTCCATACACTTTTTAGGCTAAGAGTTCAAATCGGGTCCATACACTATTCTTATTAAAATTTTACTGACAAGAGTTTATAACATTTGAAAGAAGTTTTATAAACTATTTTATATCATTTTAATATTTTACCATATATATATATATATATATATATTTTTTTTTTTAATTTAATTTTAATAAGAAAATTCAAGTCTTACACGTGCTTGCACTATGTAACTTTCTGTAAAAGTGTTACAGTATGACATAATTTCGTCATGTTACTCATTATAAGTCCAATGGAGATTATTAAGGTTTTTTACCCTCAGTGATATTATTATTATTAAAGATTTAGAGAATTAAAATACTATCTCAATTAAAATTCAATTATTAAAAGTTTCAAGAAATTCAAAAATATTTCATTATTTATTTATATCATTTTATAATATATTGTAATTTTTAAAAATAAAATTTGGTCTTATACAGGGTGCTTTTCACCATGTATCTTGAAGTAATCTTTGTTCTTTTGTTTTTATTATCTTATTCAATTTAATTATTATATTATTCAATATTTTCTTAGTGTACATATCATTTTTATTAAGACCATCAAATTTTTAAATCATTTCAATGCATGGGAGTATTTTAAAAGTTTTTTTTTTATTAATTAAAACCATCAAAAATTTAAATTGTTTCAATTAATGCATATCCTCAAAGATTCTCTGATAACTAAAAGCAACAAAAATTCACATAAATTGTAAAACAAATGAATCAATCATTTAAAATTGATAATATATAAGAGTATGAGTTTAGGCATGTAATGGACTTTAGAATTTTTCCTAATGCTTCTCTTCTGAATTTTTGAGAGGCCAAGCATTCATGGCCTTTAATTTTTATAGTCTGACGACATTAATTTCTATTTAGTGGCCTACGAAATTTACAGCAATTGGGAAAATTGTAATTAAAATTTTCTAATAATAGCCAAAAAAAATCACTGGCGGTGATTGGAACTTGAAGGTATATTGGCATCTCTGTCCTAATATCTAGTAGGCTCTAATTAGAAGCTTTTGTTACTTGTTCATGGGGTTTGCTTGAATTGGCAAGATTTTAACATGAAAAATCAGTGACAAGTGACAATTATAAATACAAAGGAACCTTGGACACATTTGCAATAAATTTTCTAGAATAAAAAAGCCAACTGTGAATATAATTGTTATATTTGCTTATTTGCTATTTTATATATTAAAAAAAGAAAGGTGAAATTCATGTTCATCTTGCACCTACAATATATAGAAGGACATTGTGAATGCTAAAGGTTTGTGTACTCCCTACGTTTGCTTAGTATGGAAATAATATCATAGCAATATAGCATAATATTGGTTGTCATAATATGAATTGTAATATTTGAAAATTTGAGTAATAAATATTCTCACATTTGCTGAAGCCTATATAAACCCAACTTTTGCAACCAATTTCTAGCATTTTCAAAAGCAAAAGAGAGGAAACAAAAAAAGAAGAAGATGATATACAACGTGTCATTCCTTGACCACGCGATCAGGATGGTGAATGGTCTTCTATATTGGAGGATATTTGTGCGCAAGGACTTCTGTCTCTATGACTAACGGTGACAAAGTGTTGTTGTCTGTGGTATATCACGAGGGTGATGGTGGTTACTTGAATAATTAATTGTTTGTTTGTTCATTTTTTTTTTTCCTTATTTTGTTTCACATTTGTTTTCTTTCTTTTTAAATTTTGGTACTGAATGTAGTTTACACATTTCATTGAAATAAGAAAATAATTTCTTCATCTCTGTCTCTGCAGTTTTTTGTGTTTCAATTCGTCAAAACATATTGTTTTTGTTTTTTCACGCCTAGCAGATTCCTTGTCAATTTTTACATGTTAATAATACCATATGATTCTCTAATCCCTTAACACAAATGTAGAATCCCTTGACAAACAATCATGCCTGGATTTCTAAATTGCCAAAGCTTGTGCAAAGCAGATAACGAGACCATGTAGAATCCTATAACACAAATGTACCATCACGAATCATGATCTCTCTGCATAGAAGGTGCACCAAAATTCGTCAGTTTAATTGGACTTTGTTTGACTAATATCTTTATTCTTTTAAGAGTTTTTTTTTTTTTTTTTTGGAGACTTTTAGATACACCAAACTAAATCATATGTATGGTTATTTAGGTGCCGTATAATAGGTTTCTCAACTAAATTCAACCATATAATTAAATTAACCAATTGATAAGTCATAAAATTGAATT
Organism: Quercus variabilis; assembly: GCA_030445155.1. NCBI lineage: Eukaryota > Viridiplantae > Streptophyta > Magnoliopsida > Fagales > Fagaceae > Quercus > Quercus variabilis. The sequence continues at coordinate 29,449,621 of CP129450.1, read as the reverse complement.
TCTTAATGACTCATCATATAATTATGCCAAAGTCTAATTCTCACATGCTTATAATTTAGAACTATTTGTTGAGTTGAACACTTCTTCCTTGTCATTTTCCCCCCTGTTAAGTAATGCTTCTTAGTCAGCAATGGAATTATTACAATTTAATTTTTCTGCTTAAATTTGGAGGAATATCATCAGGAAAGTACAATAATTTACATGGATATGTCTTCACTTGCAGTTTCTCTTCAAACTTAGTTGGTCATTTCCAACAATCAGAGAATTCACAATTTTCCCTGCTCTTACCAATGGAAAAAAATGCCATAAATTAATATGAGAAAAGTTAATAAATGACTTAGATAATAGCTGAATTTTCGTCTATTTATCTTGCTTATGAAATAAGCACATCAAGAAATTTTTTTCTTATTAGTTCTTTGTTTTCAATTAAAATAATAAATTTTGAAATGGTAAATTTTTGAAATAAAAGATATATAATGTTGAGGACCAAGTCTTAGACAAGCTTATAAGATTAGTGTAGAGGACCATAGTCTAGAAGTATGTTTTGCAAAACGTAACTAAGGGCCTTAGTCTAAGGCTAGCCTTACCATTTGTTATTTCCAGCAGGAAACATAAAACCAAATTCACAATGGTAAAACTCTCCCATAGCAACCTAGAATAATAAGTCTATAAACGGCACTCCAGGTATCATTCGTACTTTATAGGAATGTAAGTAAACTTTGTTGATGTTCTTACACATGGACCTTGGTAATCCCAGAATGCTTATGAATAATTATGATGATATAAGCCAAAGCTAGATCATAATTTTGATAATCGGTATCTGTATAAGGCTGTGAAACTATTTCAATTGTAGATATAATAGAAATATAAATTAAGTCATGTTAACGATTGTCCTTATGACAATTATTAATCATTTTAAGAAAGTTTTGTCACTGCTTTAATGGAGAACATAAAAAGCTATCAAAAATATCAATTACAGATATGACAGCAATATAAATTAGGGTCATACTAACGAGTGCTCTCAGAGTAATTGTTAATCATTTTAAAAAAGCTTTGCTACCATTTTCACTAGCTTGTAATTCTATGCATATACATTGATATACTTAAAAAATATATATTAAAATGCATAGTAAAATAATCTTACATATATAATTTAAATATAATTAATAGTCACTCTTTTATATATATATATATATATATATATATTTTTTTTTTTTTTTAACTCTTTAAAAATTCTTGTAAAAATGTTATTAGGTAGAAAATGTAAATTGTTCATTTTCAAAATATTTTTATGTTTATTAATTCTAGACTTTTTAGTTTTTGTACACAATAACTCACTTGAATGACTATTTATGATATGGTCCTACATTTGATTTCAAAATTAATAAATAAAACTCTTTCTAAAAATAAATAATTTAGGACATATGGCGCAAAATTGAACTTCAATTGTAGAATCTAATAGATTTTCTCTAAACTTTACATATTAATATATATTAGTATGTAGCCCCGTGCTACTGCATGGGAATTGATACATTATTAATCATGAGTTTATTCATGTTTAAAAGGAGTCTAAATTCATCTTATTAATAAGAAAATTTCATTAATAAAACTTAGCAGTATATATATTTTACACAAAAAGATGAACCTTGGTGACAATGTTTATCTAAAAGATCCATTCACGCTTTTGAATCTTCAATCTCTATTGGTGATTGAATTTTTCGTAGCTTAAAAAAGGCCTGCAAAAAGTATCATCCATCGGTCCATAGTAGTGCTTTCTTCATTGTTATAGGTGCCAAACCTGAACAAAAAGTCAAATATAAGGATAGTGAATTTTAGGCATAATGTGCATCTAATCACATATTAGCAATTTATAACAAATGTAAAGATGCGAACTTTGTAAGTGAATAGTAAACAAAACTCAGTGTCAGAACCAAGAAGAAAGCACTTTAATCCGAAACTCAGTGCAAATATAAAGATGCAAACTTTGTAAACAATTTATAACAAAGATGCAAACTCTAGCTTTGCAATCTTTTTGAAAATTATGCAATGTACTCAAACCAAGTTCTTATCACCGATATTAATATCTTTGGTTTTCACATTTGACTACAAAATTAAGAAAAAATTTAATTAGCACAATAACTCACTTGACCCGATACATAGAAGTGGTTTTAATGAGAATGTGCCCACATACATTTATCTTTTTGGAAATTATGCAATGTAACTAAACCAAGTTCTTATCACCAATATTAATCTCTTTAGTTTTTATGTTTGACTGCAAAATCAAGAAAAAACTTAATTAGTACAATAACTCACTTGACTCGATACATAAAAGTGGTTTTAATGAGAATGAGCCCATATACATTTAGCCATATGATGCAAAATTCAACTTCAATTTCAGATTTTAGACACATGGCACAAAATTAGAACTTTAATTAGGAATTCTAATTTGGTATGTACAAGTGGCACACAATTAGAGTTCTAATTTGGAATTCAATTTCACACTCTCTCTGCTTCATCTATTATTATATATAGATATATATATATATATATATATATATGACTTATAAATTTAAATTGTTTTTAGTTATAAAAGAAAAAGACTCATAAATATAAAATCATTCAAACTCTCTCTTCCTCTAATTTTATATATAGTGTTAGATATATGATTATGTACTTTATGATTTTCATATTGGACTCACCGTTTTCTACTCTAAATTATCTCATTTTGCACAAAAATTTAAAAGAAAAAAAAATTGTTGATTACATGGAACACATGCTGTAAAATTAAACTCTAATTGAAATCCAATTTTCACACTAAACTAACTAACTTGGTTCAAAATTTTAAAATTTTTGATTAGATGAGACTATATATATATATATATATATAGATGACTTATAAATTTGAATTGTTTTTAGTTCTAAAAAAAAAAAGATCATAAATATAAAAATCATTCAAAATTTATGTTTTGTATGGTTTACTTATATTAGACTCTTTGTTTTTTTACACTAAATTAACTCATTTGGTACAAAAATTAAAAAAATTTTGATTAGATGGGACACATATTGCAAAATTAAAGTATTAAACTTTAATTGAAATCCAATTTTTATATTGAATTAACTCACTTGGCGCAAAAATTTAAAAACTTAGATTAGATGGGACACGTGGCGCAAAATTATACTCTAATTAAATTTCAATTTGAAATCTAATTAGATTTTCTCTCAGTTTTACCTATTATTATATATATATATATATATATATATATATAGATATAGATATATAGATATATAGATGGGGAACATAAAAAGCTATTAAAAAATTCATTGTTTTTTTTCCTCATAAAAATTTTAAAAATATTTCCTAAACCATTAACGTTTCCCATATAATATTAATTATATAATTAAACTTAAATAATATATATTAGCTATACATGCACTAACGTGCAAGGCAAAGAGATCATTTGCTAAAATAATACCGGATAAAAGGGATAGAAAGAAGGTGCCAGGCAATTTGCGTGTATTGTAAGGAGAAGCTAAGCCTATATTTCGCCAGTTCGAATAAGGTTAGTCCACAACATGACGAAATTGAATATTTATCATTATATATGTGTGCACTATAAGACATAGAGAGACTGTTATACGTCATTTAAAATTGCTGTACACTTTCATCTTTTTTTGGAAAATGACAATTACAATCTTCATTGTAAATGGATAAAATAGAAAGGATCCTATTCACATCAAATCGAGTTAGATGGGAAGGATTAGGAAGCCCATAATTCCTTATGAATTCTTCCGGGGTCACCAGACTCGCAACATTCCAGTGGCGGCTCCAAATTTTTTTTTTTGTAAGGGGTTCAATAAGAAGATAAATCTTAGATAGAAAATGAATCTTATGGTCTACAATGTTTCTTTATTACAAATTTGTCTATAATTGTAGTAAGAAAATAAAATATAAACTATTAGTTCATTTGACATATAGTTTCATAATACAATGAACATAGTAATTATTATTGCTAAGATGAAATCTTGAAAATCATCCATAGTTTTCAAATACAATAAAATTATTAATTACCATTACTAAGTGAACTTTAATTATTATTGCTCAGAATACTTCTATCTATTAGTTTGTTTTAACTCTTTGCAATTCTTGTATTTAACAATTCAACTCAACTTTAACAATTATTATTCTTTGTAACTGTATTAAGTGTGTTTGGGTCGTGATTGTAAACCAACTTATTACTTCATCTTTTTTCCTACTATTTGCGGGTCTCATATGATTTCCTACTTATTTTATATTTTAAGCAAAAAGTTAGATAAACTATTCCAAATAGATATTAAGAAAAATTTTCTTGTATTAACATTTGTTTTTGTTTTCATTCAATCACTCTTGGCCTGTCCCACGCCCTTAATCCCTACTCAACAAATAACAAATTAAAAGCACTTCAGATTCAATTTCTAATTTCTATTTTGAAGGTTTTAGATTAAATTAGTTTGTTGTTGGACTCTCTTTTTTGGTTTAAAAATGCCAAAATATTGGTAAAAGGATTATATTTAAGGTTATTTTAGTTGTGATTAAAAAAAAAAATTAGGGTTAAATTGTTCAAAATTTTATTTTAGAGGGTCAAAATAAAATAAATATTTTATATTTTATATATTATATATGAGATTAAATTCTATAAGGATGTAGTGTAAAACCCATGTTTTACCTTTCCAATCTTAATATGTCATATCATCTTATCACATATTTAAGAATAAATACAATCACACTCAATTAATTCTAATACCCATATATAAATCCAACCAAACTGTGAATTTATTGAGATATTATTAGGTATGGTAAGATGTATTGAATTTTAAGTAAAATATTGATGTGACAATCATTTATTGGATGGTGTAAAACATGGTGTAAATCATTTATTGGAGACGATTCCTCCTTGGGTCGGATTATGATCTTACACGTGGCGTTGACCTCGCCTCCAGCTCGAGTCCCCTATCTTTTTCATTTACGAGGCGTCCCTTGGTCATTCGTGCTCCGCGCTTGACGTTTCAGTGTGCGAGACGCGCCTTCATTAATGTCCTCGTGAATTAGTACAAATCCAGCAGTCTACGGTCCCCTTGGAATTTGGTAGCTCCGTGATTAGCACTGTTGACAATTCTCTTTTCGAATTCTGTGTGGATTAATTCTCACCAACCTTCATCCTTTATATAAGGCTTTCCGGGGGGATGGTTTCTCCATACTCTATGAACTCCCCAACGCAGTTAGAAACGCGTCACTTCAATACCCCTAGCCCATTCAATAACCCCACCAAGATTGTGACCAGAGTTGGTAGATATGAGGCGGCTCTGGGCGGGCGTGAGGACACCCGGGCCAAGGACCGTTGTGATCACAGCCCCCACTGGGCTTCCGGCGGGGCAGAGTCTAGGCGTAACACTGACGGTGCCATGCATGGTGGCCAGGAGAGATGTCGCTGAAGTACCTAATGTCTTTCCCCGGAGCGCACCCCCGACGGAGGGGACGCGCGAACACATGTCATGGCTGGTGCCCGAATGTTGCCGTCTCCAACGACCAACGCTCGTAAAGATTGGAGGGAATCAAGGGAACATCATGAGGGAGGGCGTTCCAGTGCCCCTGCATCTGCTCCTCGCTTTGTTCAAGCTCCGCCGCACCGGACAAGGAGTTGTTGGTGGCCTTGAAGCGAGCCAGCCTCAGCCCCCTTCCCCCATCTTATTGTCAAGTTCTGTCATTCTCTTGATGCCAATAAGAGCACGGATTGACACTTCCCTCTAGCTAATTCTAGAATAGGTCCACCTGGGCCTCTGATTGTAGGATTAGCTTGTAAATTTGTTTGTAAAACACGCCTGCCTGAGCCTCTGATTGTATTTTGTACTTTTCTTTTTATGAAATAATATCAAGCTTTCTTCCTTTGCTGTTAAATCTTCTGTCTCGAACTTTTATCTTTCTGCAATGTTTGTTTGGTAGTTTTTTTTTTTTTTTTTTGCATCACCACCAATCTTCCGTAGAATGATTATTTAGAACCATCGCCTGTTGCGCCAGCCAACGCACTAATCCTCCCCATAGACGGCGCCAATTGTAGGGTCGGTCTTTGTAGCCCAAACCCAAAGGATATGGGTTAAAGGCCCAACGAACCCAGAACAATGAATTTGTAGAGAGTGGGTGAAAGAGCTGGGCTGGTTATGAAGCACAGAATAGTAGGCAAGGTCACGTGCAGTGATGATAATATGAACTAAAGTTTGAACGACTCCATGAATGAATGTCCGAAGAGATGTTTTATTAAGTGAGCAGTGATTACAACATTCAGAGCTACAGTAAAGTTTTCCTCTCCATTCTTCTCTATTTTCCCTGTCCCCTATTATCAGGGACCCTTCTTGTTTATATAGTATCCTTTCCTATCATCTCCATCGTCCACTTGTTCTTCATCCACGCATCTACTCAAGTGCACGTCACGTCATGTGTCTACTTTAGTTCTTTGTGAGTGGCGGTAGCTGAGGTTACACTGTTCAGGGGTCTTCTCCACATAAATGCGGCCAGAAAAGCTGTTGCAGCGCATTAAATGTGATGGTAGCAGCTTTTCCTCTAGATATTTTTCTTTAGTTCTGATCATCTCTGGATCCACTCAGGATTTATCACCATCATTGAGATTGTTAGGAAGGCTATTTGGATCTTCCACGTTTGTTTGATCAAGGCTATTTGTGGCCGAGGAGAAGGATGTCCTCAGACCAGCAATGACCTCTTCGGACGGCATTCCCCCTTTACTTCTGGGCTTCCTGCCTTCAGATGGGCCGTATCAACCACCTATTGCTCCTCAGAAATATAATAGTCCTTACCAGGGCGCCCTGGGCCCATTAAGTGGCTCTGGACTTTTACCCTCCCCCCCCCCCCCCCCACCCCCACCCCCACCCCCACCCCCACAATTATTATTAAAGATTTAGAGAATTAAAATACTATCTCAATTAAAATTCAATTATTAAAAGTTTCAAGAAATTCAAAAATATTTCATTATTTATTTATATCATTTTATAATATATTGTAATTTTTATAAATAAAATTTGGTCATATACAAGGTGCTTTTCACCATGTATCTTGAAGTAATCTTTGTTCTTTTGTTTTTATTATCTTATTCAATTTAATTATTATATTATTCAATATTTTCTTAGTGTACATATCATTTTTATTAAGACCATCAAATTTTTAAATCATTTCAATGCATGGGAGTATTTTAAAAGTTTTTTTTTAATTAAAACCATCAAAAATTTAAATTGTTTCAATTAATGCATATCCTCAAAGATTCTCTGTTAACTAAAAGCAACAAAAATTCACATAAATTGTAAAAACAAATGAATCAATAATTTAAAATTGATAATATATAAGAGTATGAGTTTAGGCATGTAATGGACTCTAGAATTTTTCCTAATGCTTCTCTTCTGAATTTTTGAGAGGCCAAGCATTCATGGCCTTTAAGTTTTATAGTCTAACGATATTAATTTCTATTTAGTAGCCTATGAAATTTACAGCAATTGGGAAAAGAGAGATACTACGTCTACAACAATTTTACAATATTTTTACAACAAATCATAGGTGGTTAGTTATTATTGGTTCAAATTTGAAACTAATAGTAAGATTATTTTTTTGCCCCAACAATAATAACTAGTAACAACCTGCCACTTAGGATTTGTTGTAAAATTGTTGTGAAAATGTTGTAGACATAGCATTTCTCTTGGGAAAATTGTAATTAAAATTTTCTAATAATAGCCAAAAAAAATCACTGGCGGTGATTGGAACTTGAAGGTATATTGGCATCTCTGTCCTAATATCTAGTAGGCTCTAATTAGAAGCTTTTGTTACTTGTTCATGGGGTTTGCTTGAATTGGCAAGATTTTAACATGAAAAATCAGTGACAAGTGACAATTATAAATACAAAGGAACTTTGGACACATTTGCAATAAATTTTCTAGAATAAAAAAGCCAACTGTGAATATAATTGTTATATTTGCTTATTTGTTATTTTATATATTAAAAAGAAGAAGGTGAAATTCATGTTCATCTTGCACCTACAATATATAGAAGGACATTGTGAATGCTAAAGGTTTGTGTACTCTCTACGTTTGCTTAGTATGGAAACAATATCATAGCAATATAGCATAATATCGGTTGTCATAATATGAATTGTAATATTTGAAAATTTGAGCAATAAATATTCTCACATTTGCTGAAGCCTATATAAACCCAACTTATGCAACCAATTTCTAGCATTTTCAAAAGCAAAAGAGAGAGAAAAAAAAAAAGATGATATACAACGTTTCATTCCTTGACCACGTGATCAGGATGGTGAATGGTCTTCTTTATTGGAGGATATTTGTGCGCAAGGACTTCTGTCTCTATGACTAGCGGTGACAAAGTGTTGTTGTCTGTGGTATATCACCAGGGTGATGGTGGTTACTAGAATAAATCATGGTTTGTTTGTTCTTTTTTTTTTTTTTTTTTCCCTTATTTTGTTTCACATTTGTTTTCTTTCTTTTTAAATTTTGGTACTGAATGTGGTTTACACATTTCATTGAAATAATAAAATAATTTCTTCATCTCTCTCTCTGCAGTTTTTTGAGTTTCAATTCGTCAAAACATATTGTTTTTGTTTTTTCACGCCTAGCAGATTCCTTGTCAATTTTTACATGTTAATAATACCATATGATTCTCTAATCCCTTAACACAAATGTAGAATCCCTTGACAAACAATCATGCCTGAATTTCTAAATTGCCAAAGCTTGTGCAAAGCAGATAACGAGACCATGTAGAATCCTATAACACAAATGTAGCATAAAGATCTCTCTGCATGGAAGGTGCACCAAAATTCGTCAGTTTAATTGGACTTTGTTTGACTAATATCTTTAGTCTTTTAAGAGTTTTTTTTTTTTTTTTTTTTTTTGAGACTTTAGATACACCAAAATAAATCATATGTATGGTTATTTAGGTGCCGTATAATAGGTTTCTCATCTAAATTTAACCATATAATTAAATTAACCAATTTATAAGTCATACAATTGAATTTATTAATGACCCATCATATAATTATGCCAAAGTCTAATTCTCACATGCTTATAATTTAGAACTATTTGTTGAGCTGAACACTTCTTCCTTGTCATTTTCCCCCCTGTTAAGTAATGCTCCTTAGTCAGCAATGGAATTATTACAATTTAATTTTTCTGCTTAAATTTGGAGGAATATCATCAGGAAAGTACAATATTTTACATGGGTATGTCTTCACTTGCAGTTTCTCTTCAAACTTAGTTTGTCATTTCCAACAATCAGAGAATTCACAATTTTCCCTGCTCTTACCAATGGAAAAAAATGCCATAAATTAATATGAGAAAAGTAAATAAATGACTTGGATAATAGCTGAATTTTCGTCTATTTATCTTGCTTATGAAGTAAGCACATCAAGAAAGTTTTTCTTATTAGTTCTTTGTTTTCAATTAAAATAAAAAATTTTGAAATGGTAATTTTTTGAAATAAAAGATATATAATGTTGAGGACCAAGTCTTAGACAAGCTTATAAGATTAGTGTAGAGGACCATAGTCTAGAAGTATGTTTTGCAAAACGTAACTAATGGCTTGTTTGGAAGTTTAGAGAGGGAGAAGAGTAGAGGGGAGTAGAGGGAAGGGGAGTAGTGGGGAGGAGAGTAGAAGAGAATGATTCACCTCCACCTTATTTGGATGTTTTTAAAATTAGTAAGGGGGAAGGAAGTAATTAGTCCTTCCCCTTGTGTAATTTTGTTAATATAATAAGGGTAAATTAGGTAATTTACTTGGTCAATAGTTTATGTACTCTACTCCCCCTCCAAATCTCTCCAATTTGGGGGAATTAAAATTAAGAGACTAGAGGGAGTCCAAACCCCTCCCCCTCATTCTTTAAAAAACTTCCAAACAAAGTAATTGCATTACTCTCCCTCCCTCTACTCTACTCCCCCTCCTTTTTTAAACATCCAAACATGCCATAAGGCTAGCCTTACCATTTGTTATTTCCAGCAGGAAACATCAAACCAAATTCGCAATGGTAAAACCCTCCCATAGCAACCTAGAATAATAAGTCTATAAACAGCACTCCAGGTATCATTCATACTTTATAGGAATGTAAGTAAACTTCGTTGATATTCATGCACATGGACATTGGTAATCCCAGAATGCTTATGAATAATTATGATGATATAAGCCAAAGCTGGATCATAATTTTGATAATTGATATCTTTATAAGGCTGTGGAACTATTTCAATTACAGATATAATAGTAATATAAATCAGGGTCATGTTAACGAGTGTCCTTAAGACAATTATTAATTATTTTAAGAAAGTTTTGTCACTACTTTAATGGAGAACATAAAAAGCTATAAAAAATATCAATTACAAATATGACAGTAATATAAATTAGGGTCATATTAATGAGTGCTCTCAGAGTAATTGTTAATCATTTAAAAAAAGTTTTGCTACCATTTTCATGGAAACATAAAAAGTTATTAAAAAATTAATTGTTCTTTTTCCTTGTAAAAATTTTAAAAATATTTTCTAAACCATTCACGTTTCCCATATTATATTAATAATATAATTAAACTTAAATAATATATATTAGCTATACATGCACTAACGTGCGTGCAAGGCAAAGAGATCATTTGCTAATAATACCGGATAAAAGGGATAAAAAGAAGGTGCCAAGCAATTTGCGTGTATTGTAAGGAGAAGCTAAGCCTATATTTCGCCAGTTCGAATAAGGTTAGTCCATAACATGATGAAATTGAATATTTATCATTATATATGTGTGCACTATAAGACATAGAGAGACTGTTATACGTCATTTAAAATTGCTGTACACTTTTATCTTTTTTTGGAAAATGTAAAAGATGAAAATCAAGAAGTAATAGAGAGCTGAACAGAAAGCTACACAAAACTCAGAGAAAGAGAGAAAAGAGAGAGAGAGAGCTTCTGGAAATGCTTTCTATTCTGACTGAGAGAAAATGAATGAATTAATTTTTACTGTACACTAATCCTTCTTATATACTACCTGCTGTAAGCTAACTGAAGAAACTAATTCTCCTAATTACGCGCTAAGCAGTTATATTAGGCAGTTACAATCCTAACACATGTGATTCTCACATGTGAGCATAACTAATACAAAAGAATAAAACTACAAGTAGCACAAGTTCTTGTGTCGTTTTGTGTCACTCACCACAGCCATTTTATTCCACTGGTCCAGCTTCTGATTCTTGCTTTACTGCTGCTCTAACCTTGACCTTAGAATCTTTACAAATGACAACTACAATCTTCATTGTAAATGGATAAAATAGAAAGGATCCTATTCACATCAAATCGAGTTAGATGGGAAGGATTAGGAAGCCCATAATTCCTTATGAATTCTTCCGGGGTCACCAAACTCACAACATTCCAGTGGCGGCTCCAAATTTTTTTTCTAAGGGGTTCAATAAGAAGATAAATTTTAGATAGAAAATGAATCTTGTGGTCTACAATGTTTCTTTATTACAAATTTGTCCATAATTCTAGCAAGAAAATAAAATATAAACTATTAGTTCATTTGACATATAGTTTCATATTACAATGAACATTGTAATTATTATTGCTAAGATGAAAACTTGAACATCATCAATAGTTTTCAAATACAATAAAATTATCAATTATTATTGCTAAGTAAACTTTAATTTTTATTACTTAGAATACTTCTATCTATTAGTTTGTTTTAACTCTTTACAATTCTTATATTTAACAATTCAACTCAACTTTGACAACTATTGTTCTTTGTAACTGTATTAAGTGTGTTTGGGTCGTGATTGTAAATCAACTTATTACTTCATCTTTTTTCCTACTATTTGCGGGTCTCATATGATTTCCTACTTATTTTATACTTTAAGCAAAAAGTTAGATAAACTATTCCCAAATAGATATTAAGAAAATTTTTCTTATGTTAATATTTGTTTTTGTCTTCATTCAATCACTTTTGGCCTGTCCCACGCCCCTAATTCCTACTCAACAAATAACAAATTAAAAGCACTTCAGATTCGGTTACTAATTTTTATTTTCAAGGTTTTAGATTAAATTAGTTTGCTGTTGGACTCTCTTTTTTTGGTTTAAAAATGCCAAAACATTGGTAAAAGGATTATATTTAAGGTTATTTTAGTTGTGATTAAAAAAAAATTAGGGTTAAATTGTTCAAAATTTTATTTTAGAGGGTCAAAATAAAATAAATATTTTATATTTTATATTTTATGTATTATATATTAGATTAAATTATATAAGGACGTGGCGTAAAACCCATGTTTTACCCTTTCAATCTCAATATGCCACATCATCTTATTATATATTTAAGAATAAATACAATCGCATTCAATCAATTCTAATACCCATATATAAATCCAACCAAATTGAGAATTTATTGAGATATTATTAGGTGTGGTAAGATGTATTGAATTTTAAGTAAAATATTGATGTGGCAATCATTTATTGGATGGTGTAAAACATGAGTTTTATACCCCATCCTTATAGAATTTAATCTCATTATATATTATATATTCTTAATTTCTTGCCAAGACAGGGGGTTCATTTGAACCCCCTGGACCATGGCTAGTGCCGCCCATGCAACATTCATGCCGTAACTTTTGTCTTAATTCTAATGTCGTCAATTATTAATAGTTACCGCCCACAGTTGACTACATTAAAATTATGATATAAAAGTTGTGTTCATAGACTTTTTCATTCTTTACATATAAATTTTGAGAACACACATTTCTGAGAAAGTTGAGTTGTCCAAAGACATTCTGAAACAAACGAATTGCCAAACTTTCTTTATTTCTTAATAGCCTTATTCTGATTAGTGTTGACTAATTACTGATTCGGAGCATTTCCAGCAAAATTTCTGACAATTTATGATTATTTTTGCAGGTTCTATGTTCCATTACAGTTTAAATTGACGCCACATTATTAAATATTAATATTTGCCTTATTATATGGCTGTTAGCATTATTTTACCGGATCCTTGAAGGCTCGGTTACCATGCGCATGTGGTAGCAACTGACCAGCCAACTTCAAGTCCCACATTCAAAGTACGACCCATATATTATAACATATGATCTTGTCTTATTTATTAGATTCTCATATAAAGAATGTTCCACCCCATGTTAGCCAACATTAACCAGACCAAAGCAAAGATGGAGAATCAGAAAACTAAAGCAAGCCCCAAAAAATTGAAGACCAGCCATTGCATCCCAAGGCTGCAGAGAGGCAATAACAACTGCACCAACAAGAGCAAGAGCTTATCACCAGTGACCTTGCTGGAGCGCTTTCGCGAGGCTGTGTTACGCTTGATCATGTTGTCTGCAATGTCCAAGGACACAAACAACACTAGTGGATCCACAGACAATATTCAAAGATGTCACTACCCCAATGACCCTTACCACAGCGAAGCTGTCGCGGATTGCATAGAGTTTATCAAGAAAAAAGCATCAACAGATCATGAGAACCGCGACTCTTCTGCAAGTAGTTCTTCTATTCATGCCTCGCCCGAGGTGCTCTTACCAGTTTCGGTTATGTAATAATTCTACATGATTTAGTTCTGAGTGTATGTTTAGTTGTAATTGTGCCATTTCCTTATCTTTTTTTTTTTTTTGGGGGGGGTGGGGGGGTGGGGGTGGGGGTGTGCCTTTGCTTGAGGAGTGAGATAGAGATACAGATTTGTAAATTTATGCGCATGAAATATTCACAGAAAGTGTAGATTTTCTTCCCTCTTTTTTTACTGTATTTTCCTCAACATGTTTTCGGGTTATTTTTCGAATCAAGTAATTGTCAACATGAATGGAACGTTTGTTAAGTAAGCTTTTCTTCTCTCATATTAAACATAAATGTGTACTTTTTTTTTTTTTTTTTTTTTTTTTTTTGAGAATCGAATGTGTACTAATTTGATAAAAGAAAAATGGACACATTCTGGTCTAGTCCTAATTAGATCATATATCATGCAATTGGAATATAATATTTGTGGTAACTAGGTGAAATATTCCATATGTAAAAAAAAATTCCAGGAAGTCCCACACTCAAACCATCTGTAGAATGCATGATCAAGATCTGTGCATCCTTGTCTGTGGAATGAACAACTCTGCCTATACAAGACTTCAATTCTAAATTTGTCATTCGGGTTGATTTGCTTGAACTTCTGACTACTGAGTCAAAACCGAGTTCCAACTGGGTTTGGAAATATTCTGGGTAGTAAGAATGGCCCAATAAACAAAACAAGGATTTTTTTTAGATAAAAAAACAAGGTTTTTTAGGCCTTAAAACCTCAGGACATTGACAGACCAAGAAAACCGCGAAAAATCAAGTGCCATATTTAGGGCCCTATTGTATTGCCCCTAACAGGGAACTTTTAGAGAAATCACTCACCGACGGACAATGGAAGAGAGGTGTTGAAATTTATAAAAAATCTAATAAAAAGAAAATATAATATATTGACAAAAAAAAAAAAATGCAAGTATAAAAGAATTTATAATTTTCTTTTAGGAGTTTTCATATTTTGAAATCGTTGTATGTTTGTCTCATTATCAATGATGCAAGTTATATATTTTTCAATGTTCACAATCAAGCAATCATTCATCCATTGATCTCTCACTTGATTGCAATTTTTTAATTAAAAATTCAACTCAACTTATTTGTTCTTGTAATTGTATTAAGAATAATATATATATATATATATATATATATATATATATTTGTATATACTCTATTAAATATTCAACTCAACAATTCAATAACAAATATATAATTAGTTTATTTAACAATTTAACTCAACATAATGGTCTTTGTAATTGTATTAAGAATAACTTTTATTGTGTCCTCAACATTAATTTATTAAGATTTAAAAAATTCAACTCAACAATTTAATCAAAAAATTTTATCTATCACTACTCACTGTACTGCACCCAGTCCCCGCGACCACTTGTCTAATTTCCTCATATAGTGTTATTTATTATTTATCAAAGTGTGGATTTCACAAAAATAAAAATTTATTTTTATTTTATCAAAGTGTAATAATCTATGCACTTATATTTGTCTTTACCCTTTAGCCTTACAAAACAAGGTTTTTTAGGCCTTAAAACTTCAGGACATTGATAGGCCAAGATAACTGAAAAAAAATCAAGTGCCATATTTAGGGCCCTATTGTATTGCCCCTAATAGGGAACTTAGATAAATCACTCATCGACGGACAATGGAAAAGAGGTGTTGAAAATTATACAAAATCTATTAAAAAAAAAATCTCATGTATTGACCAAAAAAAAAAAAAAAATGCAAGTACAAAAGAATTTTGAAATCGTTGTATATTTGTCTTGTTATCAATGATGCAAGTTATATATTTTTCAATGTTCACAATCAAGCAATCATTCATCCATTGATCTCCCATTTGATTGCAATTTTTTAATTAAAAATTCAAGTCAACTTATTTGTTCTTGTAATTGTATTAAGAATAATATATATATATATATATATATATATATATGTATATACTCTATTAAATATTCAACTCAACAATTCAATAACAAATATATAATTAGTTATTTAACAATTCAATTCAACTTAGTGGTCTTTGTAATTGTATTAAGAATAACTTTTATTGTGTCCTCAGCATTAATTTATTAAGATTTATGAATTCAACTCAACAATTTAATCAAAAATTTTATCTATCACTACTCGCTGTACCGCACCCAGTCCCCACGACCACTTGTCTAATTTCCTCACATAGTGTTATTTATTATTTATCAAAGTGTGGATTTCAATATATATATATATATATATATTTATCAAAGTGTAATACTCTATGCACATATATTTGTCTTGATCCTTTAGCCTTTTACTGCCCACGTAGGCATACAAGCCCCATAACACAGCCACTCAACCCTTACAACAAATAATAATTCATAACACTATACACTATTATAAAGATGTCATACATTTAGCATCAATAGCGGAAAGGGAGAATGCCAAATGTAAGTGTATTTTAGCATTCAGGCCCAAAATGCTCACTCCATTAGAACTTGTAAAATGTAACTATTGCCAAAAAAAAAAATTACAATTGTGCTATATTGCAATTCTAAATGTAGAATCGCACTGTAGCTCAATGGTAAAAACAAAAATTATTTTTTAATCAGTTTGGTTCTTCTCTCTCCTCTCTCATTATTTCATAATTTTCATTTCTTTCTCTCTCTTTATTCCTGCTCTCTCTTCTTCAATAGCATGGTCGCAACGGCGTGGAGGCTCGATCAGCTTCTGTGGTGAAGGTGTGGAGGTCGTGAGTTTGTTCATGGGTTTTCGGCGTGGGATTGTTCATGGGTTTCTAGTGTTTAGGTTAGCTTTGGGTGGTGTTTGGGTTGGCATTTGGGTGGTTGGATTTAGGTCCGGTGGTTGTGATTTTTTCCAATGGGTTGGGGGATTTGTTCTGATGGGTTTGATGGTGAGTTTCGGTGTTTGCTAGGTTTGTTTAGTAGTGGGTTTCGATGAAGAAGATGATGATGATGATGAGGAAGAGTTAGTGAGAACATATGGGTTTGGGATGAATAGAGATGGCGACGGGCGGCGGCAAAAGTAGGGGATGACGACGATGGTGACAGCGGCAACTTGAAGACTGGGTTAGTGGTTGTATGGTAGTTGTTGTGGTGGTGAGATCGACGTGGCTGTGGGTTTGCTTAGGGTTTGGGATGAGTTTTTGTGTTGGTTTTTTTTTTTTTTTTGATAAACTGTGTTGGGGTTTTAGGTCTTCATGGTGGTGATGGAGGTGATGACGAGAGAGAGACGAGAGAGAGACATAAATATATTTTATTGTATAAATATATTATTTTAATGTATTGTATAAGAAAATAAAAGTTGGGATGCTGGGAATATTATAAAATGGTATAGTATAATTAATAAAGTAGCTTTTTGGGATGGTAAACACTCTATTAAATATTCAACTCAACAATTCAATAACAAATATATAATTAGTTTATTTAACAATTCAACTCAACTTAGTGGTCTTTGTAATTGTATTAAGAATAACTTTTTTTGTGTCCTCAACATTAATTTATTAATATTTAAGAATTCAACTCAACAATTTAATCAAAAAATTTTATCTATCACTGCTCATTGTATCGCACCCAGTCCTCACGACCACTTGTCTAATTTCCTCACATAGTGTTATTTATTATTTATCTAAGTGTGGATTTCAAAAAAAAAAAAAAAAAAAAAAAATATATATATATATATATATATATGTATATATATTTGTCAAATTGTAATAATCTATGCACTTATATTTGTCTTTACCCTTTAGCCTTACAAAACAGGATTTTTTAGGCCTTAAAACTTCAGGACAATGACAGGCCAATATAACCATGAAAAATCAAGTGCCATATTTAGGGCATTGTTGTATTGCCCCTAATATGGAACTTAGAGAAATCACTCACCGACGGACAATGGAAAAGAGGTGTTGAAAATTATACAAAATCTAATAAAAAGAAAATCTCATATATTGACAAAAAAAAAAAAAAAAAAAACGCAAGTACAAAAGAATTTACAATTTTCTTTTACAAGTTTTTATATTTTGAAATCGTTGTATGTTTGTCTCGTCATCAATGATGCAAGTTATATATTTTTCAATGTTCACAATCAAGCAATCATTCATCCATTGATCTCCCATTTGGTTGCAATTTTTTAATTAAAAATTCAACTCAACTTATTTGTTCTTGTAATTGTATTAAGAATAACATATATATATATATATATATATATTGTATATACTCTATTAAATATTCAACTCAACAATTCAATAACAAATATATAATTAGTTTATTTAACAATTCAACTCAACATAGTGGTCTTTGTAATTGTATTAAGAATAACTTTTATTGTGTTCTCAACATTAATTTATTAAGATTTAAGAATTCAACTCAACAATTTAATCAAATATTTTTATCTATCACTACTCACTGCACCGCACCCAGTCCCCACGACCACTTGTCTAATTTCCTCATAGTGTTATTTATTATTTATCAAAGTGTGGATTTCCCAAAAAATAAAAAAAAATTTATCAAAGTGTAATAATCTATGCACTTATATTTGTCTTTACCCTTTAGCCAAAACAAGGTTTTTTAGGCCTTAAAACTTTAGGACATTGACAGGCCAAGATAACTGCGAAAAATCAAGTGCCATATTTAGAGCCCTATTGTATTGCCCCTAATAGGGAACTTAGAGAAATCACTCACTGACGGACAATGGAACAGAGGTGTTGAAAATTATACAAAATCTAATAAAAAGAAAATCTCATATACTGACAAAAAAAAAAAAAAAATGCAAGTACAAAAGAATTTACAATTTTCTTTTACGAGTTTTTATATTTTGAAATCGTTGTATGTTTGTCTCGTCATCAATGATGCAAGTTATATATTTTTCAATGTTCACAATCAAGCAATTATTCATCCATTGATCTCCCATTTGATTGCAATTTTTTAATTAAAAATTCAACTCAACTTATTTGTTCTTGTAATTGTATTAAGAATAATTTATTTATTTATTTTTGTATATACTCGAATAAATATTCAACTCAACAATTCAATAACAAATATATAATTAGTTTATTTAACAATTCAACTCAACTTAGTGGTCTTTGTAATTGTATTAAGAATAACTTTTATTGTGTCCTCAGCATTAATTTATTAAGATTTAAGAATTCAACTCAACAATTTGATCAAACATTTTTATCTATCACTACTCGCTGTACCGCACCCAATCCTCACGACCACTTGTCTAATTTCCTCACATAATGTTATTTCTTATTGGCAAAAATACAAAACTGATTCTCTAACTTTCACATTTTTTCATTTCAGTCTTCTAACTTTCAGTTTTGTCAAATCAGTTCTCTAACTTTCAATTTTTGTCAATTCAAGGCTCCATTACTGCTGCTGTTACTGCTGTCGTTAAACCCATTAAAATGACGCCGTTTTGCATGTGGTTTTATTTATTTATTTATTTATTATATTTGGAATTAAAAGAAATATCTAGAAAAAAAAAAAACATTTAGGGGATTGTCGTTCCCCATCCCTTGAATCAAAACAAAACAAAGGAGGATTCAAATCCCTAACTTTGAGAGAGAGAGTGAGTTGGTTTGAGAGAGAGAGAGAGAGAGAGAGATTGAGTTCACCAATAGCAAGGAACCTCGCCGCCCCTGCTCACCGTGTAAACCACCACCACCCTCACTACTCTGTCTTGACTGAATTAGTGATAGGTTGTGAATCGGTGATGGGTGTGCCATGAAGACTGTGAGGACAGAGGGGGTTATGGCTTTGTATAAGGGTTTCATTCCAACTATCTCAAGGCAAGGTCCATTCACTATGGTGCTATTTGCCACACTTGAACAGGTTTAGAAGCTATTCATGGATTTGTGATCATGGCAGAGTTGAAACATTCTTATTAGAGTCTAATCGAGGAACAAAGCAAATTGACATTTTTTTTCCCCAAATTTTCTATTCTTTCTTTTGGCCTATGATATAAATATTGCTTTATAGAATGGGTTGGGAGAGCAATGTGATTATTCTAGGAGAAAATGTTTTGCATGATTCAACTAAATTGTATACTATTATCTTTAAAAAGTAAAATATTTGAATGCTGTTAAAGGTTGTGTTCTTACTATCAGTTTCAACTAAATTGCATACAATACTTAATGGGGCTATATTGTATAAAACTGACTAGGATGGATTACTCGAATCTTCAATATTTGGTACAATAAATTAAGGGTGTTCATTCCTATCTTGCCTAATTAGCAGTATCTCCAAAATACAGTAGTAATTTACTCTCCACTACTCACCACTAAAGAAATTTTCTGAAAAAGAAATGGAACAAATTGTCCTATAATTTTTAGAATATTCAGAAACTTACCCCTGTTTCTGCAAATTTGCCAAACCGGTTCACTCTCTCTCTCTCTCTCTCTCTCTCTCTCTCTCTCTCTCTCTCTCTCTCTCTCAAAGTTAGGGATTTGAATCCTCCTTTGTTTTGTTTTGATTCAGCAGAAGGGGAACAACGACGTCGTTTCCCTTAATGTTTTCTTTTTTTTCTTTTTCCCAGATTTTTCTTTTAATTCTGAATTAAAAAAAAAAAAAAAAAAAAAAAAAAAAACCACATGCAAAACGGCGTCGTTTTAATTGGTTTAATGGTAACAGTAATAGCAGCAGTACCGGAGCCTTGAATTAACAAAAATTGAAAGTTAGAGGACTGAATTGACAAAATTGAAAGTTAGAGGACTGAAATGAAAAAAAATGTGAAAGTTAAAATGTCAGTTTTGCATTTTTGCCTTTATTATTTATCAAAGTGTGGATTAAAAAATAATTTTTTTTTTATTTTTTTTTTTATCAAAGTGTAATACTCTATGCACTTATATTTGTCTTTACCCTTTAGCCTTTTACTGCCCACATAGGCACACACACCCCATAACACAACCACTCAACTCTTACAGCAAATAATAATTCATAACACTATACACTACCATAAAGATGTCATACATTTATAAGACTATGCGCTACCATAAATTATAAATTCACACTAGTCTATCACAATCCACAGAGTAAGACGATCAAAACAGTTCCAAACAGACAGAGAGAGAGAGAGAGAGAGAGAGAGAGAGAGAGAGAGAGAGTCACAAGCAGATGAAATATTGAGAGCAACGAGTAAAGTAGTAGCCAATCTAGACTGATGGACTAAGTGAAGGAGGCAAATGTTGTTGCTTTAAAACTCTTAGTTTGTCTTATTCTATTTTATTTTAATTATGTTGTGCCAATTTTTTAATTTGAGTGAAGGAGTGAGGACTAATAGAAACGGGCTTCTTTGTTTGTTTTTCTGAGATTGTTTTTGGGGTTTTCTAGTTTATTTTTAAAGAGAAGTGTTACGTTCATAATATTTTTACAATATTTTTACAACAAATTATAAGTAATTAGTTATTATTAGTTCAAATTTGAATCTATTATTGAGATTACTTTTTTGCCTCAACAATAATAACTAGTAACAACCTACCACATATGATTTATTGTAAATATGTTATGAAAATATTGTGAATATAGCATTTGTTTTTTTAAAGTGCCAATTATATATTTAAGGGGACAAAGTTTAGTTTTGTTAGGCTTATATAAAATTTTGAATGTTCAAATTTTTCAGAGTGGTCAATTTTTTTCCAAGACAGTGTATTCACTTTTTTATTTATTATTATTACTATTATTTTTTTTTTGAGAATCAAGTCAGTGTATTCACTTGAACGCCTAACTTCTTTATTATTATTATTATTATTATTATTATTATTACTGGTTAAAGAACACTCTTATTGTTCTTCAATATATAGCCGCCCTGATTAAACCTCAATTCATTAAAATGAAACTACTACATGAATTTTAATACTATAAGCTAAGGTCCTAAATCCTAAGGTTTTAATTTATTATTTTTAAAATATTGAAGTTTGATTTGTCAATTTCAAAACTATAGGATTTAATTTATTATAGTTGTCGGGGACATTTTTAAGACAAGGACCGAAAATGTGAGAACAACCCAAATCTCCCCTTGGGTTCTTTAGAGGTGTTTATTGTTGAGAATCAAGCCTAAAATTCCAAATGTATAATGAATTGATAAGAGGAATTTTTAATTGGAAAAAAAAGTTGATCTCCAAAGATCCGTCAACTCTATTATGCATACTGAAGACAGTAAGCTGAAGGTAGTAAGCTGAAGGCAGTAAGCTGAAGGCAGTAAGCTGAAGGCAATAAGCTGAAGGGTAAGCTGAAGGCAGTAAGCTGAAGGCAATAAGCTGAAGACAGTAAGCTGAAGGCAAAGCTGACGACCCTAAAGCTGACGACTCTCACGAGGTCGTAGGCAAAGCTGACGACCCTGACGATGGAGTAGGCAAAGCTGACGACCCTGACAATGGAGTAGGCAAAGCTGACGACCCTAAAGCTGACGACCCTCACGAGGTCGTAGGCAAAGCTGACGACCCTGACGATGGAGTAGGCAAAGCTGACGACCCTGACAAGGCAGTAGGCGAAGCTGACGACCCTAACGAGGGAGTAGGCAAAGCTGACGACTCTAAAGCTGACGGCTCCAATGTATTCTTGACTTGATCACCACGCATGAGTATATAAGGAAATGTCTTGTATCCCACGCTTAGTGTTAGTCTCCTACAAGGAAAGGATTCCGTAATATGCGCTCATGAGGTTTCCTATAAGGAAAAGACTTCTAGCCCAAGGAAGAGAGGTCAACCCTCTACTACTATAAAAACCCCAATACCCTCACAAATCGAGGTACGCATAATTGACCCCGCTCTAGCACTTTAGAGTTGTAAGAAGTTCTAACTTGACCTTCGGAGGGTATTTGGCCGGTACCACACCGGTACTCCTCTTAAGGTCTTCAGCTTTTGTGTTGTGCAGATGCCGTTTCGAGTGTGCGAGAATCGTGTGGCTCACTGGTGATTTTTTCGGCATCATCAGTTGGCGCCGTCTGTGGGAAACGCATAATTAAGCCATAATATCGTTTCTCGGACTAAAGGGTTGCATGGTACTCACTCGCTCAATGGCAACTACTAATGACGTACAAGGAGAGGAACCACCCACGACTGCCCTCGAGAGACAAGTTCGGACTCTCGGTGCCGCTGTGGAGCGTTTCATCAAACGGAACCTTGACTTGGAAGAACAGCTGCGCCAGAAGGATGCAGCACTAAATGACTAACCAAAAGATCAGGAAGGAACTAGCGCTCCAAGGAGGAATCAGGAGAGACCTGAGGGCAGCCACGCCCCAAGCAGGTCGGAGAGGCAGCACGTGAGCATGCCATCCCTCACAGATGCGACTCCACCACATATTGCCGCCGAGATGCAGGCAATGAGGGAACAGATGGAGGTCATGATGAACGCCCTCAAGGGGCGAGTCTCTAGTGATCTGGACGATCTAGTCAACCGTACCGACTTGCCCTTCACTGTGGCCGTGAACTCCTTCCCCCTACCCCACAAGTTTCGCATGCCGAATATAGATAGCTATGACGGGGTGAAGGATCCTCTGGACCACCTGGAAACTTTCAAAACCCTGATGCATCTTCAGGGGGTAGCAGATGAGATTATGTGCAGGGCCTTCCCCACAACACTTAAAGGCCCCGCAAGGATATGGTTCAGCCGGCTGACGCCCAACTCTATCAGCACCTTCAAGGAGCTAAGCGCTCAATTCACTACACACTTTATTGGGGGACATAGGTATAAGAAGTCCACGGCATGCTTGATGAGTATCAAGCAACGGGAGGACGAGACGCTGAGATCCTACATAACACGCTTCAATAAGGAAGCGCTATCGATCGACGAAGCCGACGACAAAATACTTGTAGCAGCCTTCACAAATGGGTTGCGAAAGGGTAAGTTTTTGTTCTCACTATACAAAAATGACCCCAAGACCATGTTGGAAGTACTCTATAGGGCCACCAAGTACATGAATGCTGAAGACGCGCTTTTGACCCGAGAGAAGAGAGAAAGACAGGAGGATACGCGACAGGACAGAGGGCGGAAGATGGCGAGAACTGGAGACGCTGGACGGACAGAAGCTACACCACCCATGGAACACCAAGCACCTACGGAAGTACTACTAGTAAAAAGGATGGCATGAAGAGCGGCACCCCTTTATTTCTAGTTTACCTTAGTTAATTTTAGTTATACTTAGTTTTTCTATTTACTTTAGTTTTTGCTACAAAGCCCAAAGGGTAGGTTTTCGTTTTCTTTTCAAGAACTACTTTTTCTATGAATGCATGGTTTATTATAATAAGAGGAGTTTATTTAGACATGGCCAAAGTCGCCTACGGGTGGACGGTCACTATGCTAAGTCACCTACGGGTAGACGCATGGCCAAAAAGTCGCCTACGGGTGGACGGTCACTACGCTAAGTCGCCTACAGGTGGACGGTCACTATGTTAAGTCACCTACGGGTAGACGCATGGCCAAAAAGTCGCCTACGGGTGGACGGTCACTACGCTAAGTCACCTACGGGTGGACGGTCACTATGTTAAGTCACCTACGGGTAGACGCATGGCCAAAAAGTCGCCTACGGGTGGACGGTCACTACGCTAAGTCACCTACGGGTAGACGGTCACTATGCTAAGTCACCTACGGGTAGACGCATGGCCAAAAAGTCGCCTACGGGTGGACGGTCACTACGCTAAGTCACCTACGGGTAGACGGTCACTATGCTAAGTCACCTACGGGTAGACGCATGGCCAAAGTCGCCTACGGGTGAACAGTCACTACGCTAAGTCACCTACGGGTAGACGGTCACTACGCTAAGTCACTTACGGGTAGACGGTCACTACGCTAAGCAACCTACGGGTAGACACGTGGTCAAAGTTGCCTACGGGTGAATAGTCATTACGTTAAGTCACCTATGGGTAGACGCATGACCGAAGTCGTCTATGGGTAGATGATCACCATACTAAGTCGACTACAAGTGGACGACCAAAATGGTGATGAGGTATCAACACTTAGTCACCTCAATAAGTCCACAAAGTGGACGACCCTATTAAATCCACAAGGTGGACGACATTGATGAGTCCAAAGTGGACGACCTCAAACTGAGAGAATGAAAAATTATTAAGTCCACAAAGTAGACGAGTTTATCATTGAGTCTACTGCTAAGTCCACAAAGTGGACAAATTTATTACCAAGTCTACTAAGTAGACGAGCGTAAGTCCACAAAGTGGACGGGCCTATTGCCAAGTCTACAAAGTAGACGAGTTTAATATAAATCCACAAACTTGACCAAAGTCTACAAAGCAAATCAGCCTAAGTTCACAAAGTGGACAAGCATATTACCAAGTCTACGAAGTAGATGAGCCTAAGTCCACAAAGCGGATGACCCCTCAAAAATGAATGAACTTATCCACAAAGGGATGAATGTATGACTTGTCCCACAAGTGGACGAGTCCATCAAGTAAAAGCAAGCTGATGCCATTATCCATAAATGGATGGATTCGTGAACAAATCCACAACAGG
This sequence comes from Quercus variabilis, assembly GCA_030445155.1. Taxonomy (NCBI): domain Eukaryota; kingdom Viridiplantae; phylum Streptophyta; class Magnoliopsida; order Fagales; family Fagaceae; genus Quercus; species Quercus variabilis. The sequence goes on along the minus strand of CP129450.1, from coordinate 29,424,545 downwards.
CAGGGCAAGGACGACGCTATCATCTTTTGGGCCTGCCACGGACTTGGTAAGATCGTCACCTTCCTCAAAAATAGTGTCACCCACGCGTATTGACTGTAGAGGCTCATCCGAAAACAGAACCGATCAGTTCGCGCCACGTGCTCAAAGCATTTAATAAAGGCTGCTCGAGGCGTCACACATGAGTGACCTTTCTGACGATGTTAACTCCATAACCCGGCAGCTAAAGCTGACGAGGTTATGGAGTGGGGGGCAACTGATAAGGGGAATTTTTAATTGGAAAAAAAAGTTGATCTCCAAAGATCCGTCAACTCTATTATGCATACTAAAGACAGTAAGCTGAAGGTAGTAAGCTAAAGGCAGTAAGCTGAAGGCAGTAAGCTGAAGGGTAAGCTGAAGGTAGTAAGCTGAAGGCAGTAAGCTGAAGGCAATAAGCTGAAGGCAGTAAGCTGAAGGCAATAAGCTGAAGGGTAAGCTGAAGGCAGTAAGCTGAATGCAGTAAGCTGAAGACAGTAAACTGAAGGCAAAGCTGACGACCCTAAAGCTGACGACCCTCACGAGGTCGTAGGCAAAGCTGACGACCCTGACGATGGAGTAGGCAAAGCTGACGACCCTAACGAGGTCGTAGCCAAAGCTGACGACCCTGACGATGGAGTACGCAAAGCTGACGACCCTAAAGCTGACGACCCTAACGAGGTCGTAGGCAAAGCTGACGACCCTGACGATGGAGTAGGCAAAGCTGACGACCCTGACGATGGAGTAGGCAAAGCTGACGACCCTGACAAGGCAGTAGGCGAAGCTGACGACCCTAACGAGGGAGTAGGCAAAGCTGACGACTCTAAAGCTGACGGCTCCAATGTATTCTTAACTTGATCACCACGCATGAGTATATAAGGAAATGTCTTGTATCCCACGCTTAGTGTTAGTCTCCTACAAGGAAATGATTCCGTAATATGCGCTCATGAGGTTTCCTATAAGGAAAAGACTTCTAGCCCAAGGAAGAGAGGTCAACCCTCTACTACTATAAAAATCCCAATACCCTCACAAACCGAGGTACGCATAATTGACCCCGCTCTAGCACTTTAGAGTTGTAAGAAGTTCTAACTTGACCTTCGGAAGGTATTTGGCCGGTACCACACCGGTACTCCTTTTAAGGTCTTCAGCTTTTGTGTTGTGCAGGTGCCGTTTCGAGTGTGCGAGAATCGTGTGGCTCACTGGTGATTTTTTCGGCATCATCATGAATAAAAGGCTAATGGTGCTTTGACAAGAGAGAATCAAAATATTAATAACAAACGTGCAAAAAAAGCATAAAAACACAACTAATCTGAAACTTCGACCTACAGTCACCGAGAAGAGGAAATTGAGAGAGGTTGTGAGGAAGAGAGGAAAGGTTCCCTTGTATCCATATTTTCACTCTCTAAGGTTCAGAATTGTTTGAATGTTTCCTGGCTTAGTGAGTTTTTGCTCCCAAGTTTTGGCTCTATGGGGAAAACGTGGTTCAACAGGTCTGAAATTTCGACCCACAGTCATCGAGAAGAGGAAATTGAGAGAGGTTGTGAGAAAGAGAGGGAAAGTTCTCCTATACTCATATTTCCACCCCCAAGTTTCGAAATTGTGAGATTGTTGATTGGATAAATGAGTTTTTGCTTTGAAGTTTCAAGTCTATGGATAGAACGTGGTTAGTTCATTTTGAATTTGATTGGGGTCTTTTGTATTGAACTTGGAGTGGTCTAACTGACTGTATTTGATTAATAGAAGAGTCTTTGAACCCCAAGGTATCAATTAAAGAAGATATGGTCAGATTTGATTTAATCAGGTAAGAGGGATACCTTACTTTTTGCATAATTTGGAAAATAGAGTAGCCTAAATTCATTAGTTAATGTTTCCTAGACATGGCAAGTCCTTGGAGATTACATTTGGTTGTTGCAGTAGACAAGGCCAACCACTTAGGGCCAGCTTTGTGTTTTAGGCAAAAAAATGGTAGAGTAGAAAAGTTGGGCTGTAGTTACCCAGAGCATAAAAGCTGTTTTGAGGTGGAAATTTTGGATATAATACCTCCTCCATGAGCCTGAGGTGCTACCAGTGTTCCTTGTCCACTTGGAACCACGCAAGAACTGGGCTCATGCAAAAGGTCCAAAGAGAAACGACTCATACTCTTTAAATCACACTTCCTCAATTTCTCCCAATAAGTCGCATGGGCTTGGACTATGCTTAAAAGAATAAAATAAAATATAATGCATGAATTGAGTCCATGAGGAAGTCAGGTTTAATTGAATCGAGCTTGTAAAAAATATGTTGTGAAAATGGGTATCAACAATAGTTTGAAAATTTAAGATTTAATTAAAATTTTCTTGTTTCTTAAAAAAAAAAAAAAATTCTTGGATTATAAGATTTATATATAAATTCTCAAAAATATATATAATTTTTTCCCCCAAAAAAAAAAAAACACCACACGGCCACACCCACTCTCGAAAATCGAATAAAAAAGAAGCAAATAAACGAAAACTATATATGTAAGTAAAAAAGAAATGAAAAGAAAGGCAGCAAGGGCCAAGGCACCCAATAGCCAATATCTTGTGCATCTGATGCTTAGAGTTTTCCGGCGGTTGGTAGTTAGGAATTCCAAGCTTGCTTCGGAGCTAATTTTTGGGGATTTCTGAAACTCAAACAAAAAAAATGGGTGGTACGTATAATTGCTCTTTTTCTTGTGTGCAATATTGTTGATTTCTTTCTGCCTAACCACTTCCTAATTTTTTTTTCCTAAATTATTTTAATAAATAAATAAATGCAGGCTCTCAATCCGAAAGAGAAGACAAGGTTTCATTGGAGCTGAATGAAGAGATTATTCAAAGCATGGAAGTCGGCATGGCTTTCAGAGACTATGTAAAATTCTCTCACTCCTCATTTTTATTATTGCTTTGGGTTTAGCAGAATTCTACCGTTTTCAATGCACTTCGTGTGAAATTTTATGTTTCTTATCAACACCAGCAGCAACGGACAGTGTCTGGTTTATGGGTGTGTGTGTGTGTGTCGTTGGAACCCTAATCCTCTGTTGGGTTGCTGAGAAAACTATGGAAGTGTTTTTGTTGCTTTTTTTTTTTTATTCATACAAGAACGGCAAACTTAATTTGAGTAAAGCTGGAAGCCACCAACTTATTTGATAACAAAAAACTTTACCAGTTGAGCTAATCGGTTACTAGTTAGTTCAACTCGTAAAGTCTTTCGTCGTGGAGTAAGGACTTGGGTTTGGATTTGCCTACACCAAAATCAATTGGATGCCATAGGTTCAAATCTGTCATATAAAGTATAAAAAAAAAATGAGTAAGTTGAATGGCCATCCTATGTCTAGCAAAATTTAATTTCTATGTTGGGTACAGTATCTTAGGTGTAGTACATTAGGATCCCAAATTAAATTAAAATTGTGTTTTATTAGTCGATGCAATCAAGTGTTTGAATATAATTGGGGGACCTAACGTACTGCATCTAAGGTATTGTGTTGAATTTTTACCCTTCTATGTTTGTATGTTATCAACGTGTTGTTGGAGATGGCATACTTTATGTTTACAGTTTTTGCTTTGTGTTTTTGTTTTCCTTTTCATATATTGACTTGCTGAAGTTTTTATGCATATTTGTATTGTTATCTACAGAATGGTAGAATTAGTTCGATGGATTTTCATAAGACTTCAAGTTATCTAGTAACAGCTAGTGATGATGAATCCATTCGCCTTTATGATGTCGCCAGTGCAAGGTTAGTGCCTTTCTTTTTTGTCTTATCCCTCAAATTTTCCCCTTTCTAAGCACCATTTTTGTTTGTTTTGTTGTTGTTCATTGTATTTTGTTGGGAACATTTAAGTCACAGAAAATTTTCTGGTTATGTATTAGTCATACTCTGGTGCTCTCAATCATAGTGGTGATAGGGAATTGTTGGTTTCACAAGACTCATAGCAATTTTTTTTTTTTTGGTTTAGTTGAGCACTTCTTGAAAGGGATTGTGAGCAAATTGATTAACATGTAGACTATTTGAAGAAAAAAAAGAAAAAAAAAACAATTGAGGATTATCTAAAGTTTGTCATCCTTGATATTCTGTGAAGATGTAAAATATGTGCTCATATGGGCAAAGACTTGATGCCTTTTGTGAAGCCTTGGCCCACCTGTTTGTGAGATGTGAAAGTTGATTTTTCGTTTAAATGTTATTCCTTTTAAGAAGGTCAAAGAACTATATGCTCAAGATAATTCTTCATTTTCTAGAATTGAAAATAGTCCTGATATTGAGATTGAAAACCATGGGCTTTACTGATAAATTTCTTTATTTGTGGGTGACTACAGTTGGTTTTATCAAGAAGAACTATAGGGAACTGTAATAAGCCATCCTTGGTCTATGTTTTAGATTTCACTTTCGGTACTAGAGTCGATTGTGACTAACATGTAATCAATCATGCCTATTAAATTCTCCTGTTGCCTTGAAAAACTCTTGTTTTTGGTTGTGCATTATTTTAATTTTTAGGCTACTTGTTTTGGTAGTGGCATGATTCATTGAGACACTATTTTTCTGCTAATTGCCAGCTGTTTGAAGACAATTAACAGCAAAAAGTATGGGGTTGATCTGGTTTGCTTTACTTCTCACCCAACAACAGTCATCTACTCTTCAAAAAATGGCTGGGATGGTATGTTAATCCCAAAAATGTTTGTGTGTGCATGGTTTATTTAGAATCATCTATTTATTTGTTCAATATAATCAGAATCCCTGAGGTTACTATCATTGCACGACAACAAGTATTTGCGGTATTTTAAAGGTCACCATGACAGGTTTGGTTTCTCACGCTAATGATATTGGCAATTTTTTTCTCATTCTCAAGTGGCTACTTGTCTGAACATATCTGTGTAATAATAGGATATCTTCTACTCTTGTTTCTAGGGTTGTGTCACTCAGCTTGTGCTCTCGCAAAGAATGCTTTATCTCTGGTTCTCTTGATCGAACTGTTTTGCTTTGGGATCAACGAGCTGAGAAGTGTCAGGTGGAGGCATTTGCATGTAGATGCTCCTTTTCAAAATATGTTTTATATATTACTAAGATATCTATCACCTGCAAATTAGGGTCTTTTACGTGCACAAGGAAGGCCTGCTACGGCATATGATGAACAAGGACTGGTCTTTGCAATTGCCTTTGGAGGATACATTAGAATGTTTGATGCTCGCAAATATGAAAAGGTTAGTGTTGATGTTCAAGAGCAGGGAAGTGTTAAGTTTGTCTAGATTGTTAAATCTATGAATTACAATTATTTAGTGAAATTTGATTACTTCTAGGGCCCTTTTGACATCTTTTCTGTTGGGGGAGATACGTCTGATGCAAATGTTGTAAAGTTCAGTAATGATGGGAGACTTATGCTTTTGACAACTATGGATGGACATATTCATGTGCTTGATTCATTCCGGGGCACACTTGTGAGTTATCTATATCTTACACTTATATTTCCATGAACTTTTCTGTTAACTGAAAAAAGAAAAAGGTCATTACTCAGTGCTGGTCCCCCTTAGGTGATTCATGGCAAAACTTTACTGATGGAGATCTCAAATTGGTAGCGTTTATAGAGATGATTTAATCCCTAAGATGTGCTTTTATGTTCTCTGTTAATTCAGTTATCCACATATAATGTCAAGCCTGTTTCAAGCAATTCCACATTAGAGGCATCATTCAGCCCTGAGGGAATGTTTGTTATATCAGGTACTGCTCGTATCCTGTCACTTTTCTCAGGATTAATAATTTGGATAAATTTATTCAGAATTTGTTCATTTTGGATGATTGTTACCATTTTGTATGTTTACATTTTCAGTCTATGGAGATTTTCAATTTTTTCGTTACCTAAAACTTTGATCTTAACCATTGGAAGGATGCTGCAAGATCTGATCTTGCTGGTGCTATAAATAGCTTGGCTTTAAATATAGAGCTTTTTGGTGGCTCTGTTTTCATGGACTAGTTTCATTGGAATAAAATTTATCTTCAATTATGTCTTGATTGTGGAGATTTATCGTTGTGGAAGTTTTGCCAGAATAATAAATTTAACACTCAAGATGAAAGTATCAAATACTTTGCAATAAATCTCACCACGCTCAAATAGAATATACAAAGGTGTTCTCCATAAAAGAGAAATCTTATTGATACTTGAAACATTACACACACCTTGCTACACACCACACGCTACTCTTGCTTTTCTATTTCCTTACACTTATTTGCTTTGTTGGTATCTTACACTTTGCTGGATACTGCACTTTTGGATGCCTTTATACATTCCTTAGAAAGCTTTATATGGAGAACGAATACTAAACTAAGGAGACAAAGGAGAGACAAGCCATTAACTCCTATCACCTAAAAATTGACAATGTTGCATGCATGGAAGTAGAAAAGTCAAGGAAAGAAGCTCTTTCCTTACTAGAACTCCAAGCTTCCCACATTGCTCATGTTTTACTTATTTTCTTCATACCTTACTTGTAATTAATCTCTTTTGCTGCCCCTTTTATGGTAATTATTGACTTTCTTCATTCTGATTTCTGGCAGGTTCAGGTGATGGAAGTGTTTATTCTTGGAGTGTACGAAGTGGGAAAGAAGTATGTTCCATGATTCTCAAGCAGCTCTGAAGTTTCTTTCATTCTTTCTTTATTTCGTACACTTTTTCTTACTGTTATTTATCTGATATGTAGTAGGGTTCTGCAATCTCCATAGGTAGACGTAGGTAGCGTTTCATTTTTTTCCTTTTTTTTTAACCAGCTCCTATGAACAGTGCAAATAGGCAAATGAACAGTAAATTCATTTATGAACAGTAACCAAAAATAATTTTTTTTAATTGTTTTTAGTTTTTAACAAAATAAGCGGTATCTAAACGCACCTGTAATGTAATATGCACAAACAAATGCACTCAAGATTGAAGATAAAAAATAGATGATTGTGTTGACACACCAGGGTCATTGCTTAGGTTTTTGTTAGGTTCCTCTCACTAAGAACGTATATTAAGAAATACATAACGCCCCCCCTGGACATTTGGTCAGATGGTAAATGGTGGTGAGCTCACAATCATAATGCAACATTATTATATTTATGAACGGCATATGTATGTCTGTATGTGTACCTTGTTATGTTGCTGACTTGGTATTGCTTATTATTAAACTACCTAGGTTGCTAGTTGGATGAGTACTGAAACTGAGCCTCCTGTCATAAAATGGGCTCCTGGAAGTCTGATGTTCGTCACTGGCTCTTCTGAACTGTCATTCTGGATACCAGACTTGTCTAAGTTGGGATCTTATGCTGGAAGGAAGTAGAAATTCAGTCATCAACACACTTGAAATTTCACGTCGGAAGCAGTTGAAAGGTTTACCATTTCTGCCAATCTACTTATTGTTAAAGCTTGAAATCAAAGGCAAATTTATTGTTTCCTCTGTAGAGTTTGTTATGCAGTGACAATTAATTGAACAGAGGATAGGCAAATGTGTTCTGTACTGCAACTCACATTAAAAAAAAAAAAAAAAAAAAAATCTGAGCTCCTTTTCAGAGGGTCATAGACGCTCCAGTTGCTTACTTCCTGGATGTGTATTACGTGAATGTTTCTGAAGGAAATGGCCGTAGATCTGTAGTTTAGGTATCAGAAAGTCATTTATCCAAAAAAAAAAATGTTTAGCTATCGGATAATCATTTTTGAAAGTCTTCGAACTATGATTGTACAGTTTACCTTGTTGTGAATCTAATTAGAGGAGCCATCAAGAGCACTCCAGTGTAGATTTTTAATTGATGTGTATACAAACACCACTCTTCTAATATGGTAAATTATATATCTTGTAACCACAAATGGGGAGGAATTTGATATTAAACAATGATTTGTAATTTTGTACAGCTTATTTAGAGAATATATTTTTCCAAGGAAGTGAATGGCTTCAAAATGAGAAATGGAAGGTAGAATGATAGTGTTTAAACATTGGGACATATATCTTTCTCAGTCTGTTGGACCAATGTTAAAAGGTGTTCATGCTACAAAAGGTGTCAAATGTGGGGTCTAAAGACCGTGAATAAATCAAGCTGTCTGCAATATATAACTTCCCAAAAAAGCTGTGCCCTGTTTCTATCTGTGATAGTCTTCTTTCTTAGGGCTAGTCTACCTCTTGGAATTCTTATGCATGTGCTAGTCAACAACAAAATATCTCTTTGTCCAGTTTGAAAGAAAGATCTGCTCAATTTTTCTACTCCATCGCCTACCTACTTGTAATGAGGATGACAAATTAGAATGGAATTCACACTCCCAAGTCCCACCACCAAAACAAAGATACAGCTCAAATGGTAGCCGCCCACCTTTTCGAGTTTTCTCCACCCAAGAGAGAAACCCAAAAATCAATGATTTGCATGAACAAGAGAAAAATGTTGAATATGCCTCCAGACAATTGTGTAACTACGTAGATGGCATGCACATGGAAACTTTTAAATGTAGTTTAGCAAGTTCTAATCAAAATGGAAAGAAAAAAAAAAGAAAAAGAAAAAATAAATATGGGACTTTACAACACCTTACATAAAAGGGGTTCAAAAAGCATGATGCATGCAATCCCTCATATTACTGGTAAAGGACATTGCGTACTTGAAGTCTCAAAAAGCTTCAAAGATCTTGTTGGATCCACAGCTAAATCTTCATAAAATATCCTTCAACCAGGAATAGAACTCTAGAAGCATTGTCTATAGTGAAAAGTCCCCTCTATTTGTCTACCCCTCTATAATAAAAGGCTAAATTTCCCAAACAGACATTAGGGCCATTTCCAGCCATAAAGTATGAAAAACTTGTCAAACGAATTAATGGAATGCATCCATTCAAATCTTGTTGATGGAGACCTTTTTCACTATCGAATCTGTTCATTGGGCGCTAACAGAGTACAGAGAACAAACAGAAAGTAAATTATTTTTGTTCCTTGAATGTCCGTGCGCATGTCATCGCAACAGTTGGTTTGTAGTCTGTACCATCCAAATGCATTTATATCTTTAGAGTGAGCCCAAAAGTTCTTTGACACGAGGTTTTGCTTATAGATATGTATAAAAATAGTAAAACTTACCCACAGTTCTTTTAGGTGTTGTGGATTAAGTTTTTTAATTAAATTCAAATACATAATTGTTTTAACCAATAAGACACAGTAAATCTTAATGTATTGCATTTAAGGAATTATATCTAAATTTTATCCATAATTTATATATAAGAATACATTATGTTGGTTAGTGGCTGTATGAGGGTTAAGTGAGTCATTACCTCCCATAAAAAAAAGAGAAAAAGAAAAAAGAAAAAAGTGAGTCATTACCGAATGTAGTTGGTGTGTGTGTGGTTATTATTATTATTATGGACAAACAAAGTCTTATGAACCTTCATATAAAAAGATAACCAATGACTTCTTGATTTGTTGTTACATTCATTTGTGTAGTACCTGTGTTCATCCTTTAAACAAAGATTCGATCGAAGTAAGCCCTACAATTAATTAAGAGAGCTGTCTAGAATCTGTACTTTGTATATAGCTTATAGGCAGTAAGAACATGCTAGTTGGTGGTCAGATTAACATTCTAGTTGACAAAAAGGAAAAAAAATTGGTGAATAAATAGGATAGGAAATTTGGGACTCTCAAGCCCATTTGGTTCACGTGGAATGAATGCAAGATTGAAACTTGTTTGGTCATTCCACGTGAAATCCTTTTCCAAAAGTTGGCAGTTTTAGTTGACCTCAGTATGAGGGCCGAAAATATTGAAACAATACTCAAAAAGATAGTCAAATATAATTCTCATTTTTTCCCCTTAAGGAATATCATTCTCATCTTAGAAGATAGAGCGGGGTTCATTTTGTGATTCTATAGGTAGAAGTGAATAATTAGGATAGTTTTTAGAGGAGATTATACATGGTCAGTAGCAAGGTGTATTTCTAAGGTTCAATCCAAAGTCTTCACCTTAATAAAATATAAGGGTAAGTAAGGGTGTATTGAGTTATTGGCAACAAAATTATAAATGTCAAAATATTTAAATTAGTAAGTAGTCCGATGTACACTTAATCCTTGAAAACACATAAATTTAAATATCAAATTGTTTAAGTTTCTACCAACCATCTTGACTAGTATAAAATCATAAACTTATAATAATGAGTTTTGTATATTCTTAATATCATATATGCTAGTAACTTCAAAATGGTATATCGATAATAACCAATATTAAAATATTTTGTGCCAAATTAAACTAATGAGTATAATATTTATAAATTTGAGATGGTAGTGGTACTACCGTACTAGTGAGATAAATCAAGGGTTGTGCCAATGTGCAACTTATTGGCTTGGGCACCATAAAACCAACGAAAAAAAATTGGAAAATAACACCAAGTTCTAAACAATCTCATTAGTTACCAATGTTTTCAAACTATTTAGGAAATTAGCATCTCAAGATTTTGCTCTCTAAACTCGAGGCTTATAGACACGATTTCTATTTGTGGAACTCAAGTATGAAACACTCAAGTTCCTACTCTACACATTTAAAGAAAAAAGAGATAGAGGAAAACCCCAAACACCTGAGGAAGAAGAAAAGCTCTGCAACAAATCCTTCGCTTGGAGCCCTTGCCACCGCCACTTGGAGCTTTCGTTGCTTGAGTTCAGTTCGAGTCAGCCACCATCGCTTGGATTCAGTTCAAGCTGAAGTGTGGTTAGGGAGATCTAGGTTCGTTGGCAGAGCCGAGGGCATGGGTTCTTTGTTTTTTTTTTTATCTCTTTGAGTTCGTTGTTTTTGTTAGAGGTTTGGGTTTGTTGTTTTTTATTTGCCTTCTCTTCTTCTTTGTTGATCTGTATCTGCTTCTTCTTTGTTTACCTGCATTTGCTTCTTTTTTGTTCTTTGATCTCTATCTTCTTTGCTGTGTTGTTCTTCTTTGTCAATTTCATTATGGAACTTGAGTTTTAAAGACTCGATTTCCACGTGAAAAAAAAACATAAAACTCGAGGCTTTGTGGCTCAAGTTTAAAGAGCAAAATCAAGCTTTTCAGACTCTAGTTGTTAATTTTCTAAATAGTTTGAAAACATTGCTAATTAATGCAATTGTTTGAAACTTGGTGTTAGTTTCCGATTTTTTCCTAAACATAAAACTCGAGACTTTGTGGCTCAAGTTTAAAGAGCAAAATCAAGCTTTTCAAACTCTAATTGTTAATTTTCTAAATAGTTTGAAAACATTGCTAATTAATGCAATTGTTTGAAACTTGGTGTTAGTTTTCCATTTTTTCCTAAAACCCACAGCCCATTTGATAGTTTTGAGAGGAAAACAAACGAAATAGCATTGCGGTTTCTACGAAGTGGGTTCAAACTTCAAAATATATACCACTCTCCTACGCTTGTAGACGCATATGTGCTTTCACATTCTCTTACTTTCATTATACTTCCTCTAACAGTCCCTTCCCATTCTCATAATATAGTATTTCTTTATGCCGTTGGATTGGATATCATTGGCAAATCTTTTCACTGTACACAGCACCATATGATACCCAGAAAACCTTTGCACTGTAGATTAGGAGCACCAGCACCAGCCCTACCTAAAATCTCTGTCGAGAATTCACTTTTCCCGCAATGTGCATGCGCGTGAAAGCTACTGAAGCATTAATCAATTCAGTGAAGATGACAGAAAGCCATTTTTAATTTTTAACCTCCACAAATCTTGCACTATCTGATAACGTGCAAGCTAAACTTAACAAAAGACGTGGTCTTCTAGGAGCTCACAATATGTATAAGGTAAAGAGTAGGTCTTAATAAATATACTAATCGTTACTATTTTTTTATTTTTTATTTTTATTTTTATTTTTTATGAACAATCATTACTATGATTCTTTGTGTTCTTAATCCATCCATTTTAGCAGATTATCATGGAATATTCATTCAAAAGAGACAAAGGTAAAGCTAAATTATAATCACCCATTAATTTCTTTTGCATTTCACATGTCAACTTCACAACTAGTACTTTGAACTAATTATAAAAAGAGTGTCAAATTATGCCCAGTTGGCAAACTACCCTTAATTAGCAATTTAGCATAGACATAGGCAAAGCCAAGTACGTACGTTGGCTAATTAAGAAAACAAACATTAATTTCTATGGTGGGTCTAATCTAATGGTAGGGTGAAGATCTATGACAGTAGGAGTTGAGGCTAAGCTCGAGGGAAGTGCGAGAAGCATTGATTCCATCATCTACAGAGCGATAACAGCTCGTGTACATGTAGTGCCCATTGGTGGTGTAAGGGTTCGAGTTGCAGAAGCCATTGATGTCTTCAGCATGCATGGGGAACAGTGGGAGAGTTTCTTTCTCAACAGCTTCCACTTCTTCTTCTTCTTCTTCTTCTTGTACTCCTAAGTTTTCTTCCATTAATCTTCTCTTATCAAAGAGAGTACTGTAGGATGAAGAATAGGAATCAACCCCTACACATCCAGAGTTTTGCCCAATAGATCCACCAACTCCACCATTGTTACCTCCATTTGATATTGAGCAGTCCTGTTTGAGACAAACAAGCATTAGAGAGAGAGTAAAGGCTAGCAAGAAAGATTATAAAAGGACTCAAATAAATAGAAAAATTACTACTTTTTGCATATTATATTTACCATTTTAACTAGTCTTAGTGCACTGCATGGTGTTTTCCTCTAATTAGTTTCGCCCAAAATGAAATGGGTTTCTCTATCTTCTTGAAAGCTTTAATATTTTACTGTTTTATAAGAAGAAAACCGAATGGATAGACTTCTTTTTATAGATATTTTAAGGGTCTGGAGAAGGATTGTCTAGCTTGTCTCTCCCTTTATTGAAATCAGATACCAAAAGATGCGGTCTTTGTATAGTAATTGCAGTAGATCAAGCTTGCACTATATATGATCACGTACATGGTCTCAAGTTTTATGTCGGTTTCTTGCTATTTCTATATGTTGCAACTTGCAAAAGAGAAGGTTTTTAACTACAAGAACTTATATAACTCTGAAAAAAAAAAAAAAAAAAACTTACAATAACTCAGTAAAACCAATTTCATCATAACTCTTTTAGAGCGCCTAAGTGCCAAACCTATAGATACTTACCCTAAAGCTTTTCTCCATAGTCACCGATCTATATCCATAATTCCCCATATGCCCAACAGATATCACCCCAGATGATGAAGATGAAGCAGAGACCCCTGCAAACCACAGACACCCACATCTCAAAAAATCAACCACAAATGACTAGTCAGAAAGTTACACCCACAAAAAAAAAGAGACCTTTCAAACTATAGAATGAAAAATAAAAATAAAAATATGGAGAACAATATATAAAGGAGTATTTTGTTCACCAGAGGCTATGTTGGGCAAGGAGTACTTGGTGTGAATGGATTCTTCAGGTGTACTATTCCAATTAGTGTTACCAACCCCAACCCCTCTTTGCATGGGCACATCAGAATTTAACCTTTTCTTCTGCCTTTCACGAGCTTTGTGGTTCTGAAACCAATAAAAGACATTCTTGCCTTCAATCTTGCCGTACTTTCTGAGCCTAGCTGAGATCCTCTGAATCTGCTCAGCACTTGGGGACCTAACTCCATTGTTGTAGTAAAGGTCCTTTAGAATTCTTATCTGGTCAGTTGTGGGAGTCCAGCGTGTAATGCTTGGCCTGCATAGATATCCCCCTTTTCCACTGCCACCATCCTCGTTTAGTGCCTGTTGTTGTTGGTTTTGAGGTTCCATTAGATTTCAAACAAAGAACAAAACAAGGAGAAGCAAACAAAAGAAAGAGTGTAGACTGTAGAAAGAGAGAGAGAGAGGGGTTGGTGAGAGTGAGAGTAAGTGTGCATGAAATGGTGAGATGGGTTGATGGGGTTTTAATAGTGAAGAAAGCAAAGGTGGGCACATGGAGAGGAAATCAGACTATCAGAGTAATATCTGGGAGAGAAGGACTGAAGTTGACAGACATGGGTTCATAAAAAGGATAGGGACAAAAGAGAGCTTAGAAAGTGGATTACTTGGATGAAAAGGTATGTCAAGGTATGAAAATTAATTATATTATGCAGTTTGTTGCTGATGTGTGCGTGTGTATGAGATAGACGGATAGAAAGGAGTGAAATAGGATGAAATGATATATTGGATGGAAAGAAAGAAAGAGGATATAGATTATTGAAAGAATGACATTGGTTATTAATCTATGTGATTTAGGAGTTATTTGATAGTGTATTTTAAATAAAAGTTTTAATATTTAACTAATATTATATATATTTTTATATATTTTTTTATTTATATATATTTTAAAAAAATACAAGTAATATTACTAAACGGACCTTTAAATTTATGAGGGGCTCTTCTTTTACCGGAGATACGCTTTTTTTTTTTTACCAGACCCAAAAGCCAGATATTATTGTACTTAAATTTTTTTTTTTTATTTTTTCTGAATTATTCTTGTACTTACCTATGAGTGATATGGGCAGAACTGTAAGTGACTTTGACGATGAACACCCTTTACTTACATGGGTCCCAAACTATGCATGTGGCTTTTCTATTAGGATTTCTGTTTTATTTTTTTATTTTTTTTTAACCAGACCCAAAAGCCAGATATTCTTGTACTTAAATTTTTTTATTTTTATTTTTTCTGAAGTATTCTTGTACTTACCTATTAGTGATATGGGCAGAACTGTAAATGACTTTGATGATGAACTCCCTTTAGTTACATGGGTCCCAAACTATGCAAGAGGCTTTTCTATTAGGATTTCTGTTTTTTTGTTCAGTTACCCTATCTTAAGCCCGCATCCTCTCTAGGAATTTCGGGAATTTGAGCTTTTTCCTGGTTTTAGTATTGAGGCAATTGGAGGATTACTTAGCGGTAGGTGCAGTGGAAGGCTATCTGTATGGAAAGTACAGCCTTGAAATTAAATAATGGTATAGTAAGCTTCCCTTTGCAGAAAAATGAAGTTAACCTTATGGCTATTTATTCCTGAACAGGCAGTTCTGGAATACCATGCTCAATGTCTAGAAAAAATAACAGAATTCCATCAATTAACAAATCTAAATTTGAAAGAAAACTCAAGATCAATTCCGTGAGGACCATGACATACATGTTATATCCACCTGGTCAAATTCAATATGTGTCCGCTGATTGTAGCTAAATTACAAGTCTTCAATGGAATTTAATTTATGACAATATGCTCTAAAGTAAGCAGAACTTCTATTGAGATTCAAGGTGCCACGGTAAGTGCACTCAAAAAACAAAAAACAAAAAAAGTTGCCACGGCAAGTGTGGAGTATGCCAGTTTGGGATATAGGTTATAACAAAGATTTTTCGGGAAATCGAAGTTGTGATTTCAGTTGCTTTTTTGCATGTGTGTAAAGGTACGTGCATTAAAATGTGTGTAATAAACACGTTTCATACGTTATATTTTAGGTTCATTCTATGATGTTTGATTGTTTTCTTTTTTAAACAAAATCTTAAGCCAAAGTGATTATAGACAAGACTTTTTATTTAAGGATAAAAACTGTTACTAGTTAATTTAATTGAAATCCACTAACCATCTTCCACGGTATATAATTGTAAATTCCAAATTTATTGTGATGCAATGAAAGATTTTATTATCAAATTATTTGACATTCACACGTAATTACCAACTTTCACTAGTAATATATATATATATATATATATATATATATTTCCGTAGTAGCTTACACATGAACATCACATTATATTTTGAAATTTTGGATGTTCAAGCAAAGATACATACAAAATAGATAATTGTTGCAGTTGTTCTAAATTTCTAATTTTGACTTTAATAATTTTTGTTGGTGCAAAAAGATATGAATTTTCCTTGGTGTGGAAGAAATATTGTTTCTAGGTATGAAACAAAAGTTCCTTCTTGAAGAAGTAATTATGTGAATATGTGGGTTTGTGATGTTTGGTTGAGATTAATTGTAAGTCATATTATTAATAGTGAATTTTAATTTGCATTAACCATAAACATAGACTTAGAATTGCCGAACTACGAAAAATATTGATATTCCATGTAATTGTTTTTTAATTGTTTAGCAAAATTAAGTATCACCAATACCAAATCAAAATCACATTTAACTAGTATAAGAATTCAAGATTGATCTTGGTAAGAAGCTGACGTTTGTTCCATTTATGCAATTGATTGGAGACCAAAATTAAGTTTGGTCATGAAACAACAATTGTCTTCCTCAAGGAAAGCTGTTTGTTTGGATTAGTTCTAACTTCTAATTTAGTAAAATGACAATCAAACTTGGATCATGATCTAACATTAATGCTAGGAACTCTACTTTGATTCTCATCTCAGATTCGATTCCTAATTATAAATTATCACCTTTAATCTCTCCTCCCGATTTCATAATTCATGACCTCATAAAACAGTTTTCATTCATTAATAATTAAGAATTTCCTCAAATTATAGGGAGTGAAACTGAGATCCACCAAAAATTGAGGGTAAAAGTGCAATAAGAAAAATCAGAGTCATTATTGTCTGGAGCTGTTGAGCACGCGTCCCAAAAATAAATGCGAAAGCCTTTAGTAGGGGTTGCCCCGGTTTGTGGAAGTTCCATCTGTGTTTGAGATCAATCATCAAAAGTTTCATCATTCTTTGCCCTTTTTACCACTGCCGCTTTGAATTGTACCCTTTCCAATTCCCAAGCAAACACAGATTGCTCCAATGGCCCATGTCTTCCATAATTCTTTCTTTGTTTTTTAATTTTAACTTTTCCCCTCTATAATTCAGTGAGACAACAAATCAGCAGCTTTGAAAGCAAAGGCTATAAACCTGCCAGGGGTATTTTACGCGTGTGTGTGAGAAGGTTCCAAGCAAGATTGGACACCAATTTAATCAAATTAAAGATTTATAACAGTTAACCTATCCCTAGTCGCCAGTGCTATATACTACAAATAATAAGCCTAGGTGCTACAGATAAATTCTAAAGTTGTTGAGCAAAAAGCATATATATTTTAAAATAAAAGATAGAGTAATGGCAGAAATGTTTCCAATCAAAAATAAAATAAGTTGGTCAAGAGTTTTTGTTTAATTGGTATCATTCATGCATCTACAAAGTATTCGACGGTTAATGGGAGAAAATGATTGAGTTGTGGAATTAGCACCATAAAGCAACTATCTTAAAAAAAAAAAAAAAAAAAATGAAGTAAGTTGAACATTAATTTTATAAGTGTTTAGTCATCTTAATAGTTACTCCAACTATTCATGAAAAAAGTGAATAGAGGTTTAGGTAGAAAATGGTTCAAGTTATAAAGTTAATTGTAATTATCTCAAAAGATAAAAGGTCGACTTAGGGTATAAAGAAAAAGATTCTTTTTTAGACAGTCTCTTTCAAAAACATATCAAGATGACATTTTTAATTTAAAATTTTTGTGTTTCAAATTCATGATTAAAGATAAGAATAATTTAAACATCCTAATTCATTATGAAACCACACTTCCTTTGTTAAAGTATAAGAGCATTCACATTGGAAATGCTAAAATAACTAAAATGTTGCTTTAGCACTTCAAACACCAAAATACATGGTCATTAGAGGTGCCAAAAACTAAAAAAAAAAAAAATTAACAACTAGCTACAATAATCAACTATTAGTGTCTAGTAGCAAGTTGCCAATATTTTATTATTTCTCTCTCTCTCTCTCTCTCTCTCATCACCTCCTCATTGTCGCAGACAGCTAAGGCCATCATGTTCTACTCTAAATCGGGTTTCAAAAAAGCAAACTCATCTCTCCACTGTACTGGAATTTATCTTTGCCTCAGGCTTGATTCAATTTGCTTGGTGTTGGTTGTTGCAATTTTGGGGGTGGGTTTGCAGTGACGACTAGAGTGTTGGGTTTGTGGTGCTGTGACTTGTGGTTGTGGTTTTGGGTTGATCAGCAAGATTGTCGATGGTGGGTTAAGATCGTTTTTGGGTATATGTTGGTTGTTATTGGGTTTTTGTGTGTGACAATTATGAAATTTTTGGGAGTGTGTTCATATGGGTTTGTGGGTTTGGGGTATGTGGTGGTGGTGGTGGTGGTTTTGGGTCTAGGTTTTTGATCTGGTGGGTTGTGGCTTTGAGGACGATGACGATGGTGGTGGTTGATTTTGGGTGGCAGTGGTAGGTTTGGTGGTTTTGGGGCTAGCAGTTTTGGTGGTTGCTAGGTTTATTCATACGGAGAGAGAGAGAAGTGAATAGTGTTTGACTATGATGTGATAAATAAGAGATGAGATGAAAGGTGAGTTGTGAAATAATGAGTTAAAATAGATAAAGTAGCTTTTTGGATACTAAATGCTAAATTTTTTAGCACCCAAATATGAATGCTCTTAGGTTAAGCTATTTATATTAAGTTTTCCATCTTAATTTCTATCGTTATCATAGTGAGCATTTGCCATTATAGATAATATATACATATAATTTTATCTAATTTTATGTGAGTTAGTATTCTTGGACTTTAGACTTAAACTGTGGCTATAGCTTCAAAAAGTGCCAGTATAGGCCAAAATGCCCTATCTTGACACTTTTTTCCCTGGCGCTTTGTAGTGTTGCCCAACGAGTGTGACAATAGGTCCTGTGAACCTACACTGGTGGTTTTAAAATAGTCGGTATAGGTCTGCCAGTATAGGTCCCAGCGGTTTTGAAACCCTATCCTATGCTTTTTAGAAATTGAAAACTGTCGTAGTAGATTGAACCTATACTAGTGGTTTTAAGCTGCCACTATAGGCATTTTTATATTTTTCTCATATAACCTTTACTGGTGGTTTTTTAATCCTATACCAGTGTTTTTTTGAAACTTAAAATCGCTGTAGTAGGCTTAACCTATACCTACGGTTTAAAAATTGCTGCTATATGAATTTTTATATTTTTCTCATATATATAGCCTATAGCAACAGTTTCAAAACTACTGCTATAGGTTTTTTTTTTTTTTTTTTTTTTTTTTTTTTAGGCCCATAAGGTTCCCCTGCATTTTAATTTCACATCCTATTTATAGCTAATTAAAAAAAATAACATACTAAATACAAGAGAGGATCTAGTTTAAACTGCCAAATTTTTAAGTAAATAATATTAATATACATTACCAAATTAAGGTTAGGATAATTACTCTCAATTTTTTTTTGAAAGAATTATTCTCACAATTCTTAACACGTGATGTTGAGACTTGAGACCATCAGATTTGAAACTCAAAAAGAGGGAAAAAAAATGTAGCACCTAGCTACAAAATACCAATAATTGAGTTCATTAGAATTGATACTTGTACTTCCAAATTCTTTGGGTGCATCATGACAAAATTGATTTTTTTTTTCCCAAGACATTAAGGAACGCTTATAACAAATTATTGTAGTCTCAAGACTCATGTCACCTATCAAATTATTGGATTCTTCCTTCCCACTAATTAACTTTGATTTAAAGCCGTATTAAAAATGTAATCTTTATTATTCTTCTTCCTAATATAATTATGTATAATACAAAAATGCATGTCACTCAACAAGTAGAGTTGAAAAAAAAATTCACCAAAAAAAAAAAACATTCATAATAGTTGTTCTCAATTAATTGTAGGATGTGCGTGAGATAGAAAAAGGGGATAGAAAGATGCATACCTTCCTCCACTTTGTATTGCTTTAATCCCCCACAAGTTGATTTTAGTGAATTCTAAACCATTAAAAACAGGAAAGAAGAAGGAATAGTCATGAATTTGTTGTGGGGGTGAGTAAGTGGGGAAGAAGGGAGGAAGAGAGACCGAGCATTAAAGATGAACGTCCAATATATTTAGGAGAAAATTTTAATTTAAGAACTTTTGAATGATAAGTAAGCAAATTTTGAATATATTTTTAGCGAGAATATGTACGAGAAAATACGAAATTTAAAACTGGTTGCTAGCAGGGGCGGAGCTATGTACAAGGGTGGGGGCGCCCCCCCCCCCCCCCCCCCCAAATTTTGAAATTCTTTTTAATATATATATATATATATATTTTGATACAAGATAAAAATTCTACTATAACCTAATCTAAGTATATACATGTGTAAAGTTTCCTTCTGGAGACTTGAACCCTAACCCTTGCTCCCCACACCTCACAAATACTTATACTTGTGGAGTAACCACTACAGTAAGGGTGTGCGATGGTAGTCCTCTCAAATATTTGAATTAGTCCAATGATGCTTGTGGAGGGAAGAACCTCTCCCTTAAAAGGTATTGTCCGCTTTGGGTGAAAACCCTCACGAATTTGCTCAATCTCACATCGGGGAAAGACGCCTCCCACCCACAGCATATAAGCATGAGCTCATATG
Source organism: Quercus variabilis (assembly GCA_030445155.1). Lineage (NCBI taxonomy): Eukaryota > Viridiplantae > Streptophyta > Magnoliopsida > Fagales > Fagaceae > Quercus > Quercus variabilis. Next base: position 29,404,274 of record CP129450.1, on the reverse strand, counting down.
TGAGGTAGCTCATGTGATAATTGGTCCAGTAGTAATAGAGATATGATGTTATTTTTCACAATTCTATTTTTTTTATTATAAAATGTGCTCTTATATCCTATTAAATATTTGATAAAGTTTGGCACTAAATATGTTTGAATCTATTTTTCAACCCATTATGTAGCGATTAACAAGGCATTGAGTCATTAGAAAAATCTTGTCACTAAAACTACATATGAAATGTTTCTTTAGTTGCCATATAATGAGTTAGAGCAAGATAACTTCAAATATGTTTGAAGTCTAACTTATTTCTCAAATTTTTGGATCATTCATGTTTTTGAAAATTTCATTAGTTCAATTGAAAGATTTGTTTACTTACTTTAGTATAAAATTTTATCATTTGTATTGAAAATAAAACTTTTTAAGAATTTCACTATGAAAATTGTAAAAATGAATTATATTTTATGAAAGATATCAAACATAATTTTGATTGAAAATACTAAGCTTGTTGTTGTTAGGTGTGTGTATATATATAACTTATCAAATAAAAAAGTGTGTGTATATAATAAAAAAGCATGTGTGTACATATATATGTGGGTGGAGGTTTGTCTCAATAAATATATTAGTGCTGCCACTTGGCCCCCCAAATAAAAACTCCTGACTTCGCTCCTAGTTGCTAGTGAGAACATGCATGTTTACATTTGTGGAGTATAGAGTGGAACATAAAGAATGAAACAGAAAATTTGTACTCGAACCAACAAAAGATTCAAAATTCAGAAGTAGATTATGAAGTGCTGTTAATATAATAATGATTATAGTAAGTCTCAACTTTAACAACATGCACAAAAATATAAATTGACACCGAGATAGAGGAGGGAAGCGGCTTGAAGTGATTTAAGAAAGGAAAGTCGAGTGAGGGAAGCGGCTTGAAGTGTTTTAAGAAAGGAAAGTAAAGCGAGATTCATGGCTTGATGACAGTTCAGTAGGAAAATCTTAGTTTGTCCCACGTTGCTGGAAAAAAAGAAGCCATACTCAGCTTTGTGTGTTGTGATTTTGTTTTGTTGTTCTTGTGAGAGTTTTTATTTTTAATTTTTTTGGAGAGGAAAAGATAGTAGACTTTATTAATTTAATAACACATTATACAGTGGGAAAAAGAAAAAAGGAGCATTCTCCTCATTTTCTTTTGCAACAATAGCAAAAATTAGAGCAACATGAATACATCATAAAGAAATAATAACAAAGAATATACTAACAAAATATTCCTATATCAACTTAATATCCTCGTGAATCCAAGCCACTTCCAATGGCACAGATCCTATTTTGAGTTCAAAAGATCCACTAATTCAACAATAATCACATTCCACAAACTCCGTTATGTAAGTAGCAGCTCCATTATGTAAGTAGCAGTTTGTGATCATAAGTATCAGAACAATTCCTTATCATCCTTTACACAGTGCATAATATCTTCCTAGGAGTACAATTATTAAGGGGGTAGGTCTATGACTTCCTTAAACCAAATATGTATTGGTTCAGTTTGAGAGAAATGAAAGAAAGGGAAATATTGTCTTATCAGTAAAAAAATTAAACATGTCTCTCTTATCTGGGTTCTCCCATAATTTTGCTGTGCTTTACCAAGAAATGAGTCTGCTGTCACATAATAAATAAATGCTTCAAAACAACAAAACAAAAACTTGTGGCTAGGGTTTGCTCTATATTATGGTCTTTTATCTTAGACTTTGTAAGACAGCAAGCAAATGAAAATGAGACTATAGTAGCTGTCTAGAGAGAGAGAGAGAGAGAGAGAGAGAGAGAGAGAGAGAGAGAGAGAGAGAGAGAGAGAGATGGAAATGATACTGTGATATGTTTAAAGAGATACGGGAAGAAAATAAGGGCAAAGAAGACGATTAACCAAAAGAATAGGGAGTGTACCACTGCGGCTTTACACACTAGGGCAATCCCTTTTATGAGGTAAGTAGCTCAGGATTTTAGATAAGACGAGAGAGAGAGAGAGACAAAAATCAAAGTCTAAAAGTTGATCAAAGATAGAAAGAAGACCATGACTATTATGCCAAAGAAACAAACACCTTTACGCATCCCCTATGTCTATGAGAGAGAGAGAGAGAGAGAGAGAACCAAACCAAACCCTATGCAAATGCATGATCAGGAAAGGCATTTCTCTTAATGATAGTTAGGGTTGTACATGGTGCGGTGTGGCCGATTTTTGGAGGTTTTTTGCATCGCACCTATAGGGTGCAGTTTCCCCTCAACCCTGACTGCACCTCACCTGTAGAGGGTTGGAAACCGGTCTACACAAGGTGCAGTGCACCATTTTAGTTTGGTGCGGTTAGTTCGGTTAAAACCAATAACCAAAAATATTTGAAAAAAAAAAAAAAACTTCAATCCACATCAAACAATCATAAAACAATCCAAATATTCATTAAAAAACAGATTCACAATATTTCTTAAATTCATGCACAAAATATGTCAAATAAATTCACAATCTTTCTAAAAATCATAGTAAGGCAAAGCTTAGTTAGTATCCTAGGTATTGAGCATCAAATAAATTCACATGCCAAGTAGCAATGAGAAGCATAGTAGCCCTAGGTATCGACCATCAAAACCTTCTCTTGAAACTTCCAAAGAATAGCTATGAGAAAAAAGTTAGAGGAGAGAAAGATGCTTGGAGAATGGAGGCATTGGAGTAGTAGATGATGGTGGCAGCCAGCAAGTGGCGAAGGCTAGGGAGAGGGAAAGAGAGAGAGAGCAGCTGTGAGGAAAGAGAGAATGAGAGGTTGTTTAATATAAATGGAAAATTAAGAAATTTAATCTAACATAAAACGACGTTGTTCCATAGTTTAATTTTATTTTTTTAAGTCCAAAACGACGTCATTTTAGCATAAGAAATTTTAAAAATTAAAACCCAAAAATGACTTTGTTTTAGCAGTAGAAATTTTAAAAAATAAAACCAAAAAATGACTTTGATTTATAAACGTATAACCTAACTCAACCCTAACATAAATTTCTTTTTCTTCTTCTACCTTTAGATTCAATCACCTCTCTCTCTCTCTCTCTCTCTCTCTCTCTCTCTCTCTCTCCTCGAAGCTTTCTTTATCCCACTCAAACATTATACACACACACATAGAGGTGGTGCAATTCGGTCTTTGTCGGTGGGCAAAACTCACCACTGCTCACCGCACCTAGTGGTGAAGTACTTGGAAAACGTTGCCAACCATTGTACCGGACACTTGGGGTGGAGCTCTAAGGGGGGTGGCTTGGTGCGGTGAGGGGCGGTTCCATTGGCAGCGAGCGGTGGCTGAACAAGCCTAATTATAGTGTCAAAAATCAAACAAATTGCACAATCTGGAAAAGTTAAAACTAAGAGAGAGAGAGACACACACACACACACACACAAAGTCTAAAAACCTTAGAAGTTATAAAAAAGGAATGAGACTCTTACAGGTTGAATTCAAGGAAATGAAATGTTGAAAGGCTATTAATTGAAAAAAAGATTATTTTTTATTTTCTTTTTCAGTTTTTAGTGGGATCTATCACAAATTTGATTTAAGAATTCTTACTCAGTTTTCATTTTTAGTATTCTAAATATTGGATTTGAATACAAAAAATGAAAATAGATCATAAAAACCAATACAGTGGAAATTTTGTAAATATTGTGAAAACATAAAGGACCCCACCTGACTAATGTGAGTAAGTGAAAAAAAAAAGGTAGAAAACAATACTAAATCTGTGTATCATGTATTTTATGTTCAAATTATGTATTTAAAATAATTTACCAGACACTCTCAAATGTGAAAATGAGTCTTTTTTTTTTTTTTTTTTTTTTTTTTTTTTCTATATTCAATATTAGGATTTGACTAAACTGGTTTGGCTTTGTTATTTGTACGAAGTTTTCAATTTCAGGCTTCATTATCCAAATAAGTGAGTTTGAATATAAAAAATAAATACACCTTTTTGCCATTTTTATTTTCTTTGAAAATGAATATATTGGCATTTAAAAAAAAAAAAAAACACTCAAAGTTTGTGTTGAATTTTTAATTAAAAAGTGAAAACAAAAAAAATGTAGACAAGAAAATTTGTGCCAAACATAAAATGAGTTGGAAATAGAAAACAAGTATAAAATTTGAGGAAAAAAAATGAGTATAAAAAATTGAAAATGAATAAGAACCCAACTCGTACCAAACAACACCTCTTTCTAACAAACTCAGAAGCAATACTATTACTAGTAAGGGTCCGTTTGGTTCCCGTAAAATATTTTCGGAAAAATACCTATTTTCTGGAAATGCTATTTTTCGGAAAAGGAAAATATTTTCAAGTGTTTGGTTATATTATGAAAATTGTTGTGGAAAATATTTTTATGTGTTTGGTTCTATTAGGAAAATGCTATTTTCCTACAATTTTTTCACATTTTCTCAGCATCTAAACAAATTTTATTACAAAAAATTTCAACATCACAGCTAATTCAACAACAAATTCCGGCAGCAAACTCCAGCAACAACAACAACAATCAAACTTTAAAAAAATAAAATTGAGTCGTCGACAAGATCGAGGAAGAGAGAGTGATGGGTCGCCATTTGGGTCTGGGTTAATGACGAGATCTGGGTCGAAGGTCTGGGTCGTCGAAGGTCGGGGTCGAAGGCCATGGGTCGAAGGTTGAAGGCGATGGGTCGAACGTCTGGGTCTGGGTCGAACGCTTTGGGCTTTGGGTTCGTGGGTCGCTGGCTCTGGTTCGAAAATCGGTGGGTCGTGGGTCGACGGCTCATGGCGGTGGGTCGCTGGCTCTAGCTCTGGGTTCGTGGGTCGCTCCGTCTCTCTCTCTCTCTCCGGAAATACTTTGAAGTGAAAATAGGTACTGAAAATGATTTCCGTTGTGTAGGGGAAAATTGGAAGTGATTTTCCGAAAAATTCTATTTTCCGGAATAGCCAAACACGCGGAAAATGTGGAAAACCATTTCCTGAAATGATTTACGCCCAATTCAAACGCAGCCTAAGTTTCAAACTCATTTCAAATGCAGCAACCTGTAACATTTCAATCTCATATCAAATATTAATTACAAAGAAAATTTTTCCAAATTTTAATTGCTGAACTCGCCAGCACATGTACTCAATCTCAACCTGCCAGATTTAATAATCTTGAATTCAATCAAGAAATAGACAATGAAGAATTCAATCAAAATCTCCAATTCCTGGTTTTATCAATAGAAAGTGCATTGAAAAGCCATTAAAGTGAATCTCACCGTTTACAAATGAAATACTCACGCCAGAGATTTAACAAGAAGTTTGAATGCAAATAGGCAATGAAGAATTCAATCAAAATCTCCAGTTCCTAGTTTTATCAATAGAAAGTGCATTGAAAAGCCATTAAAGTGAATCTCACAGTTTACAAATGAAATACTCACGCCAGAGATTTAACAAGAAGTTTGAATGCAAATAGACAATGAAGAATTCAATCAAAATCTCCAAATCCTAGTTTTATTAATAGAAAGTGCATAGAAAAGCAATTAGAGTGAACCTCACAGTTTACAAATGAAATACTCACGCACATGCCGGGAAAAAATAATGGAAAAAATACTTCATAATATCATATCAGTAAAATTATACGAACATTTAACCATTGCACCATAGGAATCTTAAAAAAAAAAAAAAAACGATCTGTCACAAGCAAGCAGTTTCAATCCACCCACGCTTCAAGCTAAAAATCCAATAACACTACCCTAGCTAGCTCACAACCGGTCATTCATCAGGTTGACTGTAATCAATCCAGACTATCCAGAGATTCCGGCTGCATAACTTCTAACGGCATGTCCAATGCATTTCTGATTTTATTAATAAACCAACTTTATGACCTTCACAAACTTGCCCCTCACTTGAACTTCCAATTTCAGTCAAAAATATATCCACACAATTGCTTGTATAAGAATCATAATAAGACAGCCTTTGACACAACTAAAGAGCAGTCAAATCCTCTCCATAGCTCTTTCAAACACCAAACAGTGGAAATAGCAGGATTCAAACTCATCTGTAGAAAACCACTGCACACAATTGATGATCAGCTTTCCACATCTGAAAATGACCAAAGAAAAATAACACAAAACCCACAGGGGGTTGGCTCTTTGTAATGCTGCACTCATCAGCTGCTCAGATTCAACCCAACTCTCCGCCTATTTGCAGGCCCTCGTCGACTCCAAGTTGATTCACGAGGCTCTATATAGGTGTAACCTCTCTCAGCAGATCCCCTTGCTTCCATGTTAACTGCTCTCCTAACGGACTGTTTTTTCATATGGTACTCAGGTTTTGTAGCATTTAACTTCTGTGCTTTGTCCTCTTCATATGACAATGGTTGAATCCCCTGCAAATCAGGTTCTGGAACAAACCCAGTTGGTCGTTTGGATTCATCCATTCTTCTAAATGTGATTGATATCCTAAGAAAATTATAACAATAAAATGTAAGTGGATTGAAAAAAACAATGCCATCTGTAGAAGAAGTTAAAGTAAACAAGAATGGTGATGTACAGTTCAAACCAATACCTCTTTGAAGGAACGGCAGGCACACAATGCTTAGCCACATCAGCCCCATTTCCATTCAAGACAAGAACAGATCTGGAGTAAAAAACCGACAAAATTATTCCAATACAAAAACAAAGGAACAATAAAACTTTGAAATAAGAAAATGTTATGACAAGTAACAAGCTGCAGAAAATAATAGTAGGAAGGACATAAAATGCAGGAAAAAAATTCAGATCATAATACTTACCCCAATGGCAGGGGGATGGAATAGGGACCCACAAACTCACCAGCACCCACAATCTTCAAGTTTGATCCAAAAAGAATATTACACTCACTTAGAAATGACACAGTACAGAAAGGCCGCATAAAATCATGGTTGTCAATGTGTGGAGGTATACAATCCCCTTCTTCATAGATATTGACAATGCAACTATCAGGTACACAGGTTGGAGGAAGTACATGCCATTTGACCAGCCTCCTAATGATCACCTTGAAAAGATGAGGTATAGGATCTACAAGTTCATCCAGGAGGATGCCAGGTGGATTACCATTTTTATCCTGCCACAAGAAGAGTGGAAGTTTTAACATTCTATTATTTATTAGAATTCTTTCTGTGATTACTGATGCTGTCGGAGCATAATAATTACTGAGACCCACAATAAAACATGATTGATAAGGCAGGTAGTCAAAAGGACTTACTATTGCATAATTGTAACAGCACCCAAATTGGAGGGTTACACGCCCCTTACCCTTCATCCACTTACTGGGTGCTGAATATGTCCGGTCTGCAAAAAGTTTAGAAATACATAAATAATGTTTAAATATATATATATATATATATATTTATATTTCCCAATTATTACACAACAACAAAACCTTAGTTCCAAAACATTGGGGTTGACCCTATTAAAAAAGAAGTTTTAAAGAAAGAATAAAAAGAAATTCCCACCCAAACCAATTCATGGATAAATCAAAATTTGATCATTGCTTATTTATAGCATCCAGGTCAACAATCAAAATGTATACCTTAACCATAGTATTAACCAAATAATTAACAAATGAAAGGAGAAGAACTAACAGAAGAACATAGGAAGTCAGGATATAAAACACTGGCACTACCAATCAAATGACTGTTTAGTTCATCCAAATAAGTATCATGTCAAACCAAGGTATAGACCATTATACACAGGTTACACCAATGCTTACATCTGCCAAAGAGTATGGACTACAGGGTGAATCCCTATTACTTTTACAATAACAAAACAAAGACAAACCAATTTAACATACTGCATAGGCAAATGGTATATGGTTTTTGAAAAGTTTTAGATCTTTTACCACTTGACCATTAATTGGGCACATGTGAACCTCAGGTCATATTATCAAATAATTACTAGGGAAAGGACATTAAACCAGAAATATATAGTATCTTATAATCTTGGACCTTGACCATATGTTTTGATCCAAAGCCCATTCAAGACTTCTTGGTCCAAGCCTCTTACCTACCCTATGATTCCAAACGAACAAAAACAAGAAAATTCTCATCGATCACTAAACTGACAATCACATAGACTAAACAGTTGGATGATGATAATCAACCACAACCAGATCAACACCTATGTGGGGTAGAAAGTACTATGATAAAACCAAATCAAATAACGAATGTGCTATATAGCTCAGCAGGCATGGATGAGCGATTTGTAAATACGATAAGAACTTAATCATTAAGACAAAATATCTTTCCGTGGCAAGAGTTTGGTCTGTAATTCAGCCGCAACCGGGTTTAACACGATGAGAGTAGCTGACTTCAATTTAAATTGGAGACAATTATTGAGACTGGACACCAGAGACATCTCTAAATTACATAAAACACCAGCATTGTCAAAGACAGATCCATCTTAAATGTTCAACACAAATTTCCATGAGCCTTATAGCTCAGTGGCACCACCTAGTTCTTCCCATGGGCAAAACTTGGGTTTGAATTCCCTCTCCCCTCGCTTGTTGTAAGCAAAAAAATCAATGACTCTTATGCTTCTGACCTAATCTAATGCCTAATTCCTATAAACATTATTTGGTCATCTGCATAGCAGGCAGTGCAACAACAATTGACATACAACCTTCAATACCATCACAATTACTCAAAAGAGCTAAAAACAAGCAGAGCCGTAAGGCCGAACTAACCTTTCAATTCTCCCTTTGCCCCCATCTCCTGAAGTTGATAAACATGGTCCACAATCCTCTTCTGCTCCACGGCGCTAAAAACACCAGTGTGAAGCTCCAGTCCATCGAGAATATTAACAATCTTTCCCTTAACTCTTTCCAAGCAAATAAAGTCTTTCTTTCGCTGCAAATTCATGAACCGAATGTACTCTCTCTGTTCCCTGGGCAGCTTCGGCTTCTCCACCACAACCTTAGATATCCTCAATTCTCCAGTGGCAGCATTCAAATCAACAACACGTTTGCTGGTATTAGAGTCCTCCTCCTCCTCCTCCTCCTCCTCCTCCTGCTCGAACTCGTCTTCCTCCTCCTCCATGTCGGCCCAGGACTTCTTTTGTTGGCTTGGGGGAGTTTCAAGCCGTGGCGAGCCACTCGTAGACGGCCCCACAACGGGTTCAGAGCCCCCGTTCCACCCATCTTTCCAACTACCAATCGAATTGGTGTCACAGTTATCATCATGATCGTCACTCATCCCGAGGCTATTTGAATTCTCGGCATTCGAATTCTCTTCTGTGCGTTCTTGCTCAGCATGGGAGTCAAGTTCTACAACCCAATTGTAAAAATTCAGAAACAAGAAAAAAAAAAAATTATAAAGTTCATATATAAACAATAAAGCTTAACAAAAACCCTAACCGAAATCCAACCAAACCCACAAAAACTACAAAGCAAAATCGATAATAAAGAAAAAGTAAAAACTTTGGAAAGCAAAAGTAGAGTTACCAAGGTCGAGGGAGCGAATACGATCGGAGAGAGTTTGAGTACAGTGTTGGCAGAGATCTTTGGAGAGGAAGGGTGCCCACGTGGACAGAAACTCCGAGGCGATTCGGAGCTCCGACGGCTTGTAGTTGAGAAGAAACGGGTCTCTGGGTCGGGGCTCGGGTTGGTCGTCGCTCATGGCTACTACTACTACAGACACGGATCGATTGTTGTGAAGGAAGGAGGAGGGGTTGTGACTATCGACTTTTATATATTTCAATTTTTGTGTTGTGTTGTGTTGTGATTGTGGCGGTCGCCGTCGGTGAAGTCCTTTTTTTCGAAGCGGAATGTAATTTTTGTGAGGTGAGGTCTTTTGTTAAATTCGGAATCGGATACGTGTGTCGTTATTATTGTGTGATGGGTGGGTCTTTGTGGAAATTAAACAGTTCCATCCTTTACAAGAAAAGATTCGAGTCCTTTTTTATTTCTGTATTTTTTTTCTTGAGAGCTTTTTTATTTCTGTATTTTATATATATATATATATATATTGTGGGCTACTTTTTTGTTGTCCAGGGAAACCACTCCGGCTCACGCTAATTGTCTTTAACGTGGGACTGTAAAAAGTTTTCCCCCGTAAACAGTTTCTTTGAGACAATAAAAAAGTAACCCACATATATATATATATATATATATATATATTTTTTTTTTTTTCTTTTTTGAGAATGCATTTTAGTTGAATTAGAACTTTAAAATTGTCCCACTCCCAATTTTTTTTTTTTTTAAATTTTATATACACTAAATTATCTTAATAAATTAAAATAAATATTTGATCTTCTAAACTATTAATAAGACGATTCTTTATTTGAGTTTCATCATTTTGTATAGAAAAATATCATCGTAAAAATTCTTAGAATCCAAAAAATAACTTTATATTTTAGTTAAATAATTTTAAATTTAAAAATACAAATAGTTAAAAGAATAATTTACTATTTTTTTAAAAGTTCCTAAATTTTAGACTTTCAAGCTTTTATCAACTATCACATAATATATATATATATATATATATATCATAAAAATTAGAACACTATCTCTATCTCATTTTTAAACATTATTCCACATTACCTTACCTCTTTCTTAAATACACACACACACATACACACTAGCCTCTAAGCATGCACGTTGTGCTTGTTCAAAGGTTCTTCTATTTTTTTTTTTTAAGTAAAGGTTAATAATTTGCATCTATTATAATTTAGAAATATATATTTTTATTTTTCAAACAAATAAAAAGGATAAACTTTAGAAATAAGCAGTTAATTGTAATTTTTTTTTTTAAACATGAAGGAGAAAAAAAATTCTATATTTTAGGAGTTTTCTTTTTGAATTCAAAATGAAATTTATTATTTGACATTTATGACCCTATTTCTAAATAAAGTTACTCTTTATTAATGAGAGTATTTTTGAATCATATAAAAGTCTAATTCAAAGAGGAGAATCTCTCTTTTCTTATATATAGTATAGATATATATATATACACACACAGTTATTTATATACCATTTTTAAACATTATAATGCTAAACCAAAAAAATAAATAAATAAAAAAGAGCATTGTTGTAATCTAAAAAGACACATGTGATGAGTCTAGTATCTTAATAATAGGGTTTCATGTAATCTAAATTAAACAATTTTTATTTCTATAAATTGTCAAAAATACCCTTAATGTAATTAGACATTCCTTATTCTTAAAAAAGAAATGTTAACAAATGTCTTGAACGCATTGGTTTTCATATTTTTAAACACTTTTTATGGGAAAAGAAAAAATAGTTTATTTTTTTTACAATTTTTTATATTTCTCATGAAAGTGGTATTAAATTTTTTCTAAAATGGTTTATTAACAAATATCTTAAGGCCTTTTGTTAGCTAAAACCTCCCTAAAAAATAAAAAATGAGGTTCAAACTGTAATTCAACAAATTTAAAAAACAAAAAACTACCTGAGAAATCTCCCTTTCCTTCCCACTAGAGTTCTAGACAGATATAAACTTCCTACCTATTTCTAAAAAAAAAAAAAAACTTCCCACCCCACCTACATAGACAAAACCACCCACCCATGCTTATATTTGCAATCTCACTACAAAAAATCCTCAACAGTCAATCAGTCTTTCCCTTTAACTCGCCTCATCATACACGCTTTGCTTGTACAATGAGACTTTTTTCTTTGGTTTAGTCTCATAATTTTCTATTTATCCCAATTTAAAGTTTATGCATTTGTCCAATAATATTTTCATTTACAAACTATTGATACAACCAGAAGTATAATGAGGTTGGCTCCAAAAAAAAGAACACAATCACACATGGACATATGATTTCAAAACTATTTAGGTGTTCATTTTTTTGGTGCTAGCCTCATTACACTTTGACTATATCAGTAGTTTGCAAATGCAAAATATTATTTGACAAATGTGTAAACATTAAATTGAAATGAATGAAAAATTATGATACTAACCTCCTCCCCCCCCAACCAAAAGAGCCTCATTTTGAACAAATGCGTAAATCTTAAATTGAAATGGATGAAAAATTATGACACTAAATAATAATAAAAAGCCCAATTTTCATGCGTTGAGACTAATTATAATTAATAGCTTCTTTGCACTCTTTATGCATGTTCTCAGAGGTTTTGTTTTTGTTTTTGTATTTTTTTTAGTGTCAACACTTTCATTTACTACAAATCGAAGTTGATGTGTTTGTCCAATAGTATTTATGCATTTTGGAGTGTGATGAGACCTATTACCCAAAAATAAATAACTTCATCGAGTCCTATTAGAATTAGGACTCTTTTATAATGGTTCTTTTAAATGTTTTCTTTTCTCAATTTGGTTTGGTGATGTTCGCCTTGGCCGTTTTAAATATTAGCACTCTATTTGTCAATTAAAATTTGTACATTAAATTGTCTTTCATTAAAATATACTCATTAATTCAGAAAAAAAAAACATAAAAAATCTAAACAATTTAATTTATATGAAAACTAACAAAGACAAAACCTAATTTTGATTCTAAGCAAATTTTCTATTAGTTTTGGTTATATATATAGATTGATGTGAGAAGTTGTAACTATTCGGTAGCATATGATCTTTTTTTTTTCATATTTATTTAAGAATTAGTTTTTCTTTCTCAAAAAAGAAAAGAAAAGAATAGTTAGTTTCTATTGCCCGAAAGAGGGCTTTGTGACATTGACAATGGCATGATCAGCATCCTTCAGCGTTAAGGTCTCAATCTCCCCCATTCCAAAAGGTTATTTTACGCAGTTAATAACGAAAGCCCACCAAAAGCCCAACCTGCTTCCAACCCAAACTAAACATATTTACACCCCCCCCCCCCCACCACCCCCCCCCCCCCCCCCCCCCCCCAAAAAAATAAAAAAAAAAAAAAAAAGAAAAAATGAAAAAGAAAAAAAAAGAAAGTGATTTCCAAAAATCTGACCAAATTGCACCAGAAAGGATAAGACGGATAAGCAAGTTCAACCACTAGCTTTTGCTGCTGCTGTTGTTGCTTCTTCTACAAAGCAATGGGCACTAATTTCCTCCAACCCTTCTCTTCAAAATCACCACCATCATCAACTACCCTCATCTTCACAAAAATAACACACAGGCAAAGCCAAATCTTCCTACCTTGCAGAAAACAACCGCTTAGAATAAGTCCCATCATCACCAATAGCACCAACACAAGTAGTAATACTAATAGCAACAATATCAGCGGAGACAGTGCACAGCCACCACCTGTTCCACCAAACCCCGTGGAAATAAAGTTCAGACGAAGGTCGTCGAGAAGGCGGTCAAGGCAGCAGGCTGAAGATGGTGCTGCTGGCAGTGGTCAAGCCATGAAGGCGAAAGTTGAAGAACCTCCAAAGAAGTGGGAGGACATGAATATTACTGAGAAAGCAATAGAGCTGTATGTGGGAGAGAAGGGCCTGCTTTTTTGGCTCAACAAGTTTGCTTATGCTTCTATCTTCATTGTTATTGGAGGTTGGATACTTTTCCGGTTTGTGGGTCCTTCTCTAAATCTTTACCAGTTGGACACTCCACCTTTGTCTCCATCTTCTGTATTCAAGGGTTAGATTGAAATTTGAAACCACAATTCAGGATAGGCAACCAAAATTTTATGTTCATTAAATTATACAGAGAAAATTTTGCAGCATTCAGATAATAATGTGGGAAGTTGCACTTTTTTTACTCATTTTACTTCATAATGATCTGGGAAGTTGTAACTTGGTAGCATACGATCTTTTTATTTCATATTTATTTTAGAATAATTAGCCTGTATTACACCAAAGATGCCTTTGTGACTTTGACAATGGCATGATGGCATCCTTCAGGCTCCAACTATTGCCACCCCATTCTCCCCTACTTTGCATTATATTTGAGCAAATACTTTATTGAGTCAAATATCACTTGGCATTTAACAAATCAATACGGATTTTTTATTATTTAAAACGCTGCCAAATTGTCTCTCAAAATCAGTGTTCGTAACATTTTCTTCATGGTGACAAATTTTCTTGTTATTAAGGGAAATAAACGCATAATATCCACAAGATGGTGATTGCATTTTTTTTTCCCTATATCAATTACAAACTCTTTAATGACATTTCCTTGTAAAGCCATAATCCTTTGCCCTTACTTTTTGGTACCATGCACAACTTATTTTCTTGGAAGAAAACCATGTGACCTATGACTTTTGAGCAACTTCACAGCTCAAAGAGGGAAGTGGAGTCTCAATTAAATTAATGGTGATTCCATCAGCGGAATTGATTTGGATCCCCTCCCAAATAAACCCAAATGTAAGACACGACATTTTAAAAAATCTATGTAAATTACACAAAATCAAACAAATGTCATGCGTCTCATATCTATATAAAATTTGGAGAAAAATGGAAGGGACCTTATTCCGTTCCATTCCATTCATGCATACTTTGGTGGCAAAAAAGAAAGTGTAGACTTAACCAATAAAGGAAACAATTTTGGGAACAAAACTTTGAAGCTAGCTTTGGCCATTATAAAACACCAACCCATGACTATAGTCACCAAAACATATCGTACAGTAATCATGCAACTTGTAACTTGCATGCCGCACCAACACTCTCACTAACAAATGAAAACAATCTAAGCTGTCAATTACACACTCAGGGATTGAAATACTAATGCTACATTTCTAGAATGACTATGACTATTGTCTATCGTATGGAAATAAAACAAGCCCGTAACAGATTCATGTTACACCAGCATATTACCTAACAAAAAGCCAAAACAAAACCTCAACAGGTACCCATTACAGATACAACACCCCAAAAGAGATCACATATTCGTGGCTACATGGCATTGACAGGCTGAGAGAGTGCATTTCTTTGAGTCTTGCACCTGTAGAAGACAAGGCCAACATTCAGTCCAACACTAAAATGAATAGAAACACCCCCCCTCCCTCCTATTTTATTACCATCTTTTTTCTCTTCTATTTCCCTAACAAAAAGAAATCATGCGGACATAAAATTCCCAACAAATTTTAAACAGGCTGCATTTCTTTTGTCAATTAAAAAAAATGGTTTAACAACTGCCTTTCTTTTCTATTTTTAAAAAAAAAAAATTGACAGCCATTTTTTTGATAGTAATTATAATTATTATATACTAAATTGGAAATGAGGATATAAAAACAAAAACTTAGAAAAATTTTCTCTGATGATAAATGTTGAAATATGAGTTATCTGAATGTGAATGTCTCACAATTATCATATGTATAGACATATACACACACAGGGTGACATGTAAGACAGTAACTATTTCATGTAGAGCTTTTACAGAAAATGTCATGCATACAAAGATCAGGTGCAAATATTTCACTGGGAATCATACTACTGCAAATCAGTCAAAAGATATCCACAGCAGCCAAAATCCCTTTATAGCTTCAAAAGTTGAGAGTTACTAACCTATTGCATTGTAACCGGGATGCATAATTATGATTGTTGCATGTTGTGCACATCCAATCTCCATCACGCCATTGTTTTGCTCTGCTTAGTGAAGAGAATAAAATCTTGATCACAAGAGAATTTGTAGGCTTCAACACTAGGATAAAGTGCATGCATGTGCTAGAGACCTATAGTCTCACAAGAAAACAAGTACCCAAGTGGTCCTAGATACATGGAGTGTGCCTATGTAAAAGGAGAAATCCAGTAAAAAATTTACCCTTTTCCAAGCAGAGTCGGTGTAGTCGCTTGCTGTGGAAATGGCACGGGCAGCATAGGTGCTTGCAAATTTGTAGCAGTACTGGAGCTCACATTGGCGTAGGGAGCATAGAGTCTGTTATTTGGGTCAGTGCTGGTCCCAATTATTTGATCAAAAACTGGGTATGATTGCAGCTGCCCATTTGTCTGTCATTCAACATTAAGGAAAAACCAAATTGTCATGTCAAACCCAGATTAAAACAACAATGCATTGATCCAAATGCCATGCAACAAAAAGAATCCTTACCTGTCCTACATTCAATCTCTTGTTATCCCAATCGTGCACAAACTCATCAGATGCTAATCGCTTTGTTCCAAGTGCTTTGGATCCAAAAAGAGGAAAACAACATACAATATCAGTTACGAATTAACTCATTCCATTTGCATTTGAAATGGAGTGGGTCCATTCTAAAGTTAGGAAATTTCACACATCTAAAGGTCTTTTTTTTTTTTTTTTTTTTAATTTTTTTTTTTTTATAATAAGTAATACATATAATGGTGACTATAATGCCATGTCATTTAAAATCAATTATCATTCCTTATTTGCTGGAATAGGATTTTAAGTAACATGGCTCCATGTACACCTTTATATGTATGAAAAACCAAATCTTCACAATGAAATAGACTCTCTCCATTTTAAATAAAAGAGAGAGGATCCCAATAATTTTTTATAGGTAAATATATCACAAGGAAGTGAACCCAAGACTTCACCCTCTACCCCTTGGTTTATAGGAGATGCAATTTGGTCCTAAGCCATTATCGTAGAGAATTCAAATCACACCCACCCCCCTCCCCCCAACCACCACCACCAAAAAAAAGAAAAAAAAGAAAACCAAGATGACCAACGAAGATAATCCCTACTTTTTGTTAACCGACTATTTGTAACACACAATCATCACATTATAGCTGTTTTAAAAAAAAACAAAAATGATGAATACAGAAAATCTGTGGCCAAATGCTACTAATAAACAATACTCTTATAACTACGCTGACCAAAAGAGAGTGTACCTGGTGGAAAAGCATTGCATTTTTTGCACTGAAACAAAAATCAAAGCAGGATCAGATAGATAATAGTAACAAATAGCACATATCTAAAATCTTATATGCAATCAATTTTAAGAATAAAGTTAAATTCCAGGATTGTTCTATGAGTGCAGTCATACCTGGGCACGTGAAGAGTAATTATGGAAGCCACAGGTGCAAATCCAGTCACCATTGCGCCATCCTTTTGGAACTGAAAGAAGCTGATTAGCAGGGTCTGGGTATGGAAGTAAAGAATTATGGTTACCACTTAAGGGCCATGCAGAAGCAGGCTGAACTCCATAATTATCAGATCCTCCTACAGACCAGTTGGAGCTCAAAGGAAGTGCCTGCTGTGGAGCTCCATTGCCAATTAATCCAATATTCATCTTTTGTTCTGGTCCTCCTTGGGCCCTGGCAAAATAATGTGAATAAGTCGGGAGAGAAGCTCCAGGCATTGCAATTGCTGGCATTGCTGCTACCTCCTTTGGTTGCCCGCACTTTTTGCACTTTTCTCTTGATGCATAATTGTTGTTAGTGCAACCTATTGATCCATTTCCATACACACCCAACCCACAATGCAGCAGGGGAGAAAGGAAGCCAAGAATACGCACACCACGCAGTCCATCCCATACCAAAATACACATACAAAAAACACAAACGCCTCAACCTAATTGATAGCAAGTTCTGATTTCAACTTGACAAAAAAATTACAAACCAAATAGGCAAATGGCAGAAATGGTCATGCTTTCACTTGATAAACAACTTCCCCATTTATTAAATATCCATCTAAAATGTTAATGGCATTGCTGGAAAATATATAAATCCTAGTCACTACAAGACCCATCATAAGAGACAACATTAGAAAACAATTTCATAGTCTCAAAAACTTGCCTTTAAATTCAGAACTATCTTGACTTCCAGACAATTATAGAACTCACCTAATTGCAATTATTTTCAGTAGATATGTTTATGTTCTCTAATAACATGTAGAACAGTAGGCTTACTGCACTATTAGCAAAAAGGCCACTTCATTTGTGATTGCAAACTACACCATAGAATTTTTTGACATTAAAGTACACAGTTCCATTTGGGAATAACTTATTTAGTTTTTTGCTGAAAGTGTGCTAAGGTATACTTGTACTTTGAAAAAGTGAAATTTTAAAAAACTGTACATAAAAGCAAAAAACTAGCTTATAAGCTAGTCCCAAACACACACAGATCTATGTCTTTGATAATGTCCAAATATAACTTCCTAAGCATACCAAACTAACTCACTAAAATTTTGAGTGGTTAAAGTGTTTATAACTCCTCAGTTCCAATAATCTGTCAGTTCTAAGCCAGTAAATTGAGAAAAGTAGAAGGAGAATAATTTTAATGATATTTCCTGTGATGAAAACTTGCACATACTAAACAAATTTATAAATAGACCTTCCACAAGCTTTAACCATTAAACCATTTGAACAAAGTATATCGTATAGAGAAAAAGGTTGAAGCAAGCAAGCCTCACTGACAGTGTTGGTAAAGCATGCTTAAAGTGAAAAGTGCCAAGCCTTAAGTGCTTTGCGCCTAAGGCAAAGTGCCGTGCAGCACACTTCATTGAAAATTTTTAACATGTGCACTTTATTATTATTATTATTATTATTATGTTTTAAGAAAATAATTTAACTGTTTGATGTAAACGCTATTAGTATGGGCTCTTGATTTGACAATGACAAATTTTTTTTTTTTTTTGGGGGATAATTAATATACAAAGAGTGTGAATATCTAAGGGACCACACAAACTAACCACACAGTCCTTGAGTGGGAGTACTAGAGCTACAGGAGTTGAAGAGGTTCAATATGAGATCAAGAGTGAGGCAAATAGTAGGGCAAAAATTTCATACACCGCTTTACCGACTCTGCCCCGTGAGAGTATTAGTCTTTTTAGGAATAGTTTATTTAGAATAACTTATATAATGGCTTTATATTAAGTTTTGAAGGTGTGATTGCCTTCTCCTTCCTAAGTGTTAAGTGGGATTGCTTAGGAAATGTAGGTGCGATTGTGTAGGGTTTATCTTTCTTTATTTCTCATTCTATTCATTGCATTCCAAACAGCTATCAAACTCATTTAGGATCCAATATTTTTTAATAACACAATCTATCCAAACCTTTAAAATCAAACCCAATTCAAAAACTGTTCAATAGTTCATTAAGAACCCGAATTTAGTGTTTAATTCCTGAAGATCCAACATCAAAAGTGGTATAAGAGCCCATTAAGTCTTCTATTCTACATTAGGGTCTTAGAGATAATAAAGAATGTAACTGTTTTTTTTTTAATAGGTTATAGGGAATGTAACTGTTAACCCCCTTTGAAGACTTACTAGAGGTGAGAGAAACTAGTTCTAGTCTAGTACCAGCATTATAGTGCTCAAACTTTAATTTAGTATGTTTTGGATGATAGAGAGCTCTTGTGGGACCTTGCTTAGTTAGTCTAAATTGAATTGAATTTTTATTGTTTATTTGCTACTGGATCAGTTTTAATGAAGTGTTCCTGAAATTAGGTCAATCTAGCCATTTCAAGATTATCTAAAATGGGCCGTCACTGGTTATACCAAAGTCCCACGAGTCTTATTCTATATTTTGAGTCCTTTTCCTATTTGGTTTAGAAGTTCTGAAGTATTTTTTACTTGTTATTAGTAGTCCTATTTCTAGCAAAGGATGTAGCAAAATTGTAGCAACTTAGTTTTAAGCTTTTAGGGTGTGATTGCCTTCTCCTAGCTAACTGTGATTGCTATGGAAAACCTAGTGGTGATTGCCTAGGGTTTATCTTGCTTTGTTTCTCATTCTATACATTACTTTAACACCAAATAGCCATCAAACTTATTTATGAACCAATCCTTTTTTATTGCCTAACCCTACCTAAACCCTTACATATTAAACCCTATTCAACAATCCATCAAGATCTCATCAAAAATCCTAATTTAGAAATGAATTCCTGAAGATTCCACATCCTTTTTAATTCAGTATTGGACTTCATTTTGATCATGGACGCATTTGAACTATATAAAAAAAAGATGTATTTGAACTTTATATCACCAGTTGATCACATGACAGTCATACTGTCCATTAATAATTTCTTACAAAATATCACATTATATTTTAGAAATATGCATATTTCCCAGTTTCACATTCAATCAGCTGCGTGTGATTGAGCTTTACACCTAAGCTAGCCCTCTTCACTTAAGTGCGCCTCACGGCAGTTAAGCTACAAGGCTTTTGGCATAGAAGCCGCTTTAATTTAGGGCAATTACTACTTCAAATAAAATTCAACACAACATACTCCTAAATCCTAACACCCGAACCAGCACAATCAATTCATACGAAACATCCCAACCTTTCAATCAATCATACAAGCTCCTTATCTCATTAAAAATTGGAGAATCAACAATTATAAAACCTAGAGAGCTATCAATTCTAATATGCAAAAAATGCGAAAAATTAAGAAATAGAGCGAGAATAGAAAAAAAAAAAAAGAGATCGAAGAAAGATGAAGAAAACTAACCGGTGCAGATCCAATCGCCGATACGGGGGAGCCACTTGGAGTCAGCGGGGGTTTTGGTATCGACGAGAAGCCGCGGCTGCTTACATCTGTTGCAGAACGACCTGAACGCGTAGTTCCTGTTCTTGCATCCACTGCACTCCCAATCTCCTTCTCTTCCTTCTCCCATTCTCTCTCTCTTCCTCTCTATATATATCTTAATCTATATATATTTCTCAAGTTTTTAAGTATGGTATCTCCAGAGAGATCGATTGATAGTTTTTTCCACGTTAATGTTTAGACCCTGATAAAGTTAATATATATAAATATGGTGCTGCTGCTGTTACCATATTTGTTTTATTTTGTTTTTGCTTCTATTTGCTGCGGCTGAACATACCGGATGGTCATGAACATGTCATGAACTAGCCATCAATTAAGCTCTCAGACGAGTACTGCTGAAAGATAGAGAGAGAAATGGACTATCCGCCACGGCCTTATGAATATGGATCCCTCCCTCTCTCACGTGCCTAGCCCACTACACTACCCATTGATGTTTGCCACTGTTTGGGCTGGGCTTTTCACGTGTCACTTGAGTTGTTTACACAATTTGGGTTTGGCTAAAAAAAAATATTCTTTTTTTTAATAGAAATATATTTCCTTCTTTGCTGAGTCAAGTTTGGATACAGTTAAAAATTTAAAAACATTATAGTAAAATAATTTTTAAATGTGTAAATAGTATCGTGAGACTAATTTTTAATAAAAAGTTACTGAAAAATGAAATTTTTGAGTCCCATGATTGAAAAGTTGCTGAAAAAGAGCTGAAAAAATTACTGTGCGTGCACTGTATATGTACTGTTCATGTCCCTAAAGTCAACAAAGTCAACAATCACGGCATATGAAAAAAAAAAAAAAAAAATTCCAGAAATGCAAAACATGCGTTATTTGCACTTTCCTTCCCAAACGCACGCTTAAACTTCTGGATCCCAGTGTTCAATTAATAAATTTTTTTTTATCATCAAAAAAGAGATTTGAAGTAATAATTAATTGAACACAGAAACATACCGAGAAATACCTTCACCTTTGGAAGACTTTGATTAAAAGGTTAATATAACGTTGTTAATATAACATTGTACAACCTTTGGGTGGGTATGTTACATGTACACGAGTCCACGGCTTCATAAATACAGAGTTTTGCAATTACCTAAAAAGCTATCAACCCTTTTTTTTATATGAACTATCAGCCCAATTGAATGTAAGGTAAGATTATAATTCGTATGCACACAAACAACAAATTAAGTTCTAGCATTAATTTTCTTTCTCCAAAAGAAAAAAAAGTTCTAGCATTAATATCATACTGTACTTTTATTGCTGGTAGTAACTAATTGCCTTTTTCATCAACAAAATACCAAACAGAACCTATATGGAGAATGGGGTCATTTATTTTACAGCAAAATATGCCCACATATGTTCAACGGATATAGTAATTTCATGCTATTTCCTAGTGAATTATAGTATAAATACAGAGATCATTTTCTGGGTCTCATTGAACAAAAGTAAACAGAACCTACAATTGATGTGATTACAAATTTACAACTGCTCGACTTCCTTGCCTACTAGCCTTTGCATCATGGAACACTAGGAAGCATGGCTTTAACCAGGTCAACCTCTTCTCACTTTTTATCAATATGAATATTTTTATCTAGATTGGGTTCTGAAACAAATCACTAGCAGCATTATAAGTATTGCAATCAATCAACACCTTGCATACCATTTTATAACAGCAAACAATGTCTTGCAGAATATGTGGGTCATTAGTGTGAGGTGTTGCAGTTCCATTTGATTTCAAGACAGAATTAGTCCCCCTTGAATTCTCAGTGTCCTTATGATATTTCTTGTTGGGACCTGAACACAAAAGCTATGCTGACTGGCGCTTGTTGTATCCGTGTAAAACGATGGCATTGACATTCTCCCTTGAGTGTGCAAGATAGTTTCTGCCAGACCTGTCTCCACCAATTACAATGGCTTGCTCTCCAGTGACCTTGGGCTTTATAAATATTGTGTATAGCGCTTCATAAGTAGGGCACCCCCATTTCCTGTATGGCTCAATCTCAGGATGCACCTGTGAGTTTCACAAGTTGAAATTTTGAAATGAAATTAAAATTAGATGGAGAGAGAGAGAGAGAGAGAGAGAGAGAGAGCTCTAAAGAGAAGAAAATATTTACCTGAACATTTTCCACACGAGGTTATCAACATCCACCATCTTCCAACAATAATTAATCCTACCGAAGCCGCCCTGGTTATACAAAAGTTTTACAATGCAACATCGTTTTATTAAAAAAAATAGGTGTTTTTTCAGTTCCATCTTATCTTAATTTAGACCTGTCAGCTGATTAAATCTTTTCACAGATGGTCTTATGCCTCCTCATTAAAGCCACTGACACACACATCTGGAAGGTAGTTCATTTCCTCAATCAACAATTCTACAAATATCTTCTCCAAACATCCTCTGCTTGCTCTTGATTTGTCCGATTATCAATCTAGAATATGAAGGATTTTGCCACGTTTATGTATAAAAAAAAAACTTTCTACTAAATTCCATCTTTGATATTCATAACCAACATTGTAATTAAACTAACCAGCAAAAGGATGATATAAATACAATCCCTTAATTCTTGCATATGCAACTAAAATGCTTTGTGCTATCAACAATTTGTATTACATTATGAAGTAAAATTTGAATGCAGGATGTAATAGAACATATTGACTCTCATTAACCAAAATCCATGCAAACATAATATGAAAACCCACTTAAATACTACCTTGAATCTTATCTAATTCAACATTGAAATATAGACAAATCTCAACACGACCTCTTTATATGATCAGCGGATTGTAGTAGCATTGTTCCTTTGTGATTATTAGAGCAAATAAAGAAGAATTACAAGGACCAACATGAATAAGAAATCACACAAGCATTCTTTACTTGAATATCATTGCAAAAGTTTTGCATTAAAACACGAGAAAAATCTTGGTACTTAAAATAGTCATTGGTACAATGACAGAGACACATTCTAATGGGCTAGAAAGTGCAAGTACTTGCATATGCTTGAACCACGTTGATTGCTAAAATTGAACCCAGTCGACCCTCTTCTGACTCTGCGCATCAATTACACATCAGAACAAGACTAAGAGATAATAATCAAAGTTAAAGAACACATTGTTCCCCTATAATACTTAAAATTAGCCCATTCAATTCACATTTATAAGGGGAACAAATCTGCCATAACAGTAGAGGAGGTAAAAAAGCAAGGTGTTTGGTATTCCAAGGGGGCAGTTTCTTTCATATCAAAGCCGTGTGCCTTCCCACTGGATAACCTGAGAAGCATAATGGCTCCCCCATCAATGCCATTTGATGCTGTTGGGCGCAACAGTATAAAGAAGAGAAACATAACAGTAGGCCATAGAGAAAATTGAGCTGCAACCAAGAGATACAAGGGGCTTTAGTTTAATTTAGTCCTATTTATTTGATTTTGGTGCAATTTGATTTGTTAAGTACGAATTTTAATGTGTTTTAAATGTCAATTTTGTACTATGAAATAATAATTATTAAGTCTACTGTTCAACTAATGAACCAGTGGACTAGTTTTGTTGACTGTGAAAAGTACTCCTAAAATACTATATAATCAATAAAAGTATTGGCATCACATTAATTTGACTATTGTTTTGGACCACTTGAACAAAGATCTCAGTAGGTCACACCCATGACTACTGCTGACTCTCTCAGTTGTGTCCATATACCCCAAGCTTCCCCACACCTATTACTCTTCTTCAAAATTGATCTCCTCTCCGGCCTCTTCAAAGTACCACAACCATTTTACTCAATAATGCTTGATTGAAGAACACACTTAGTAGCTTGTTCACCCTTTAAATCCAATCATTCCAAGCTATATTCAAAATACAGACCTTATATACCTAAATCTGCAAGTATTATTAAACTTTAAGCACACTACATGCACATGTATACCGGTTGTTTCTAATTTGTTCTACACCAATGATCACTTGTATCAAAGAGAGAAATAACTTAAGAGACGGAGGTATTCTAAGAATCTAAGTTGACGGTCTCTCTAAAAAGTTTCACAAATCAACCAAGATAAAAGTAAAAAATGAGAAGCAGTAAGAGCAAAAGTGACTTACCAAGTAAAACTGACAAACTTTTGAAAGATGACGGTCTTGGCTAAAACAAGACGGTGTGAGTAAAGTTTTTAAAGTGACGGGTTCGCTCTGACAATCAACAACAGTAAAATAGAAGAAAATGAGGGGGGAGGCGAGGTATATATAAGGGAGGATATGCACAGAAGACAAAGTGACGCCATTGTCTAGAAGCAGAGCCAATTGAGTTGTGCCATGTGTCCAAGCATTAAATAAAGGTTGCTCGAGGCAATCGCCCATAAATGATTTTTTCTCTCTCCTAAGCAAAAGAAAATTAACAATAAAATTCAACTCCATAACCCGTCAGCTTAAACTGATGAAGCTATGGAGTAGGGGGCAGTTGATAAGGATAAAATTGTAAATATGAACACTCACTGATGGAAAGGCATAGAGCAACATTCCAAACAAACCTGTCGGTCTTACTTGTGTCCATTGACAAGTGATAAAAATAGGGAGTCTATAGCTCTAAGCTAACGGGGTCAACTTGGGGAAGATGGAAAGCTGACGACGCTAAGCTGATGGGGATGCATAAGACTGACAGCTCTGACATGACCTTAACTTGGCCTCCACACATGTGTGTATAAGGAAATATCTTGTGCTCCACGCTTAGTGTTAGTCAAAAAGACTCCTACAAGGAAATGATTCCGCAAAATACGCTCATGAGGACTCTTATAAGAAAAAGACTTCTAAATCAAGGAATATATGTCAATTCTCTACTACTATAAAAGCCCCAAAACCCTCACTAGTTAAGGTGCACATAATTTCCCCCAGCTCTGACACTGTAGAGTTGTGAGAAGTTCTAACTTGACCTTTGGAAGGTACTTGGCCGGCACTACATTGATACTCTCTGTTAGGTCTTCTCTTTTTGTGTTGTGCACGTATTGTTTTGAGTACTTGAGGACCGTGTGACTTACTGTTGATTTTTTGGCATCATCAATTATGTGTGTCATTTGAATTTCAGTTCAATATGTGTTCAAACGTAAGTATGGATTATATTGTTAAACTCTCTTCTTCTTCTTCTTCTTCTTCTTCTCTCTCTCTCTCTCTCTCTCTCTCTCTCTTTTAGTGGAAAAGATTTCAACAATTCTATTGAAATAGGGAAAACAATTACAATTGGTCTAGATTCATAATTTCTTGAGGTAAGCTACCAAACTAGATAAAATGATCATTAGCCTCCTTGGGTTTTCTTGCTAGAGCATGAGTAGTAGTATTCCGCTCTTGACGCACAAGTGAGAAACACTTCATTGGAATGATTTAGTTAATACTTTTGTATCCTGTGTAAGATTGCCAAATAGAGCTAGAATCACCTTGTCCTGTTGAATAGCTTCGCTGATTATGGCCGAGGCTCCTTCAAGTAGTACCTGCAATAAACTTTGAGTCTTTGCGTAATGACCTGCATATCTAGCTGCAAGAGGTTTAATTTCCACCATAGTTTGTGGTAATAGAAGCCTCTGGGCCATGCCTGTTAATATTCTACTGGCACCGTTTCTCACAACCACTCCCACATCATTGAATTATGGCCTGGAAACCTTGCACCATAAAAAAATTAACCTTGGGGTAGTCATGGCCAAGACACGTTGTTGAACTCGTACTGGTCTTGGGACATAGGCTTATTCATCTTCCTATGGTTGGCAGACGATCTAAGGCAAATACATTGAGGGAGGATCCAAGAGGGGATACTACTAAATAGGTGATGGGATGGAAAGAAAAATTCACATCGAAGGTAGGGCGTGAACTCATAGAGACAGTGGTTTAAGCCCTCTCAACCTGCTCCATGAGTCTAAGCTCAAATATGGTAATGTTTCACTCTCCTTCCTTCAGATCCAGCGAAGTTTCGTTCTCCTCTACTCAGATTCGGCCAAGATTTGTTTTCCTTTGCCCACCGCCGCCCTTCGTCGGTTTCAACCGAACCGACCCGTGGTTTTCTAGAACTCGATTCGACTAGACTCACCATGATTGGCAATCAGTAGCAGGTCTAATCTTCTTCTACCCGATCTGAGTGAGTTGAGTCCAAATTTGACTCAGACCGACTTGTGGATAGTCCTACTCGAGGAACAATACTCCTTCCTCTTGCTTTTAATGAAACACTTTTTATTTATTTATAAATAATGACTTACTGATATATATATATATATATATAAAGGGTATACAAGAGTGTACAAATCAAATACATAAATCTAGTAAATCAGAAATTGAAGATAAGGATTGGTTTCTCCACATTGACAACAAGCCTAATAAGGTTCTAAAAAAACAATAACTTGAGATCAGGTAAAGAATTTTCATTATCTTCGAAGCACCTGCTATTTCATTCCTTCAAAATACAACACAAAACAATGGAGAACAACAATCCATATATGTCCATTACAATGGCGACCCAACCGCCCTTGCCAACAAGCAAGAAGTTCAACAATAGACTTTGGCATAACCCAATGTGCTTTGAAAAGCCCAAAATCATAGCCCACAGATTCGTAGCAATTGCATAATGAAGGAAGAGATGGTCAATAGATTCACTATTACACTTGCACATGTAACACCAATCCATATTATTACAAGCCTTTTTTTCCCCCCTTAAATTGTCAATTGTCAGACTTTTCCCTAAGGTAGTAGTTCAAACAAAGAAAGCTACTCTAGAAGGAACCTTCTGTTTCCATATGCTCTTCCAAGGGAAAAATTGATCACTAAGGCGAACTAAAAGACAGTAAAAAATACTAAGCATAAACCCCTTACATCTTATCCTTTATCACTTGCTGCCAAAGAGCATCCCTTTCAAGCCCAAATCTCCACAAGCATTTCCTTAATATAGCTTCATTAAAAAGTCTCAAATTCCTAATCCCTAAACCACCTGAAGAAAGTTGAGCACAAACAATAGCCCATTTAACCAGATGAAACACATATTAACATCGATGAATGAAGTGTCAAATAAAACAAATTCAAAATTTTATTTAGGGAAATTTTTTATGTAGATTTCAATAAGACATAATTGGATATATACTCGTTCGAATAATTCAGCATACAAATTCTAATGAATCACAGTTACAATGTACAATACATAGAAGCAGCACCTTGGCAGTCTAGCAGTGTTACCATCAATTAAGAACTACGTAATTACTAATTAGTACAGCAAAAAAACAATTGAGATGTCCCATTTTTCTGATAAATAGTAGCAACAATTGGCTTTTCTGTGCAAGTTTAGGTCTTCCAATGGCAGCTGAGAATTGTCCTGCAGTCATTCACATATATGAGGACCATAAAGATACAGTTATCTACAGCTCTATCCAAAGAGGAAAGACATTCTTAAAAAGGATGATGAATAGTCTAGACTAACATGAACATAAAAGTTAAAACTGTAGTCATCTAATTGAACTTCGTGCTTGAGAATGAATTCCTCCCTGCATTCATAGGATATTTGGAACCTTGTTCCCTTGTTCCTCCCTGTATTCCTTTTTATATGTATATATATATATTTTTTTTTTTGGTTATTGTAATTCTTTTTATGCTTCTTTGTGGTTGTCATGAAATAGTATTTTTTCAATAAAAATTATTCTTACCTATCATAAAAAGAATGTGTCCCAAGCTGAGCAGTTCTTCAGTAATTTTGCCTTCACAGTTGGCTGGTAATTGATATCACCAACAAAATCCTGTCACCTAGGAACCACACTTCAGTTGTTGCATCTTACACTACCAAATGATTATAATATCAAATCATCGACAATTTCTAGAGGAACTAAGGTTTTGGGGGAACTAACTAATCACCTCAAAATTTCATTCTCAAAGTTAGTTGGTGGGAATGCTGGGACAAGGCACACTAGAGTAGATTTCATTCATTTATTTAGTCTTGATCAATGTGAGCACAAAAGACAGAAGAAGCTGCTTGCCAAGGTTGCCTTCATTTTCTTATTTATATATTTATTACCAAAGGGATACCCTTGGTTGCAAATAAATAATCACCCAGAAGAAACCCAAGTCTAGAAAATGTTTAGCATATTTGACTAATTAGTAAGAATAGATTTTGTTTGCTTTAACATCTGGAGGAAAAACGAAATCAATGAAGCAAGGTTCTGTTAACACGCCCAATCTTGATTTAGTTCAGCTTGTTGCTAGACAGAGAGAATGCAAGAAGGAAGAGAGAAAAATAAGGTGGGCATGGGGGGCGTTATGGATGCAGGGTGGAACTAAGATTTTTTTTTTCTCTCTCTCTTCCAATTTACTATATTGCGTTATCATGATTACAATGTGAATATCAGTTTCACTATCTATGAAATGAGTAATGAAAAATGATATTTATGTGGAAGTGCAGAGTATCTAAAAAGGGGTAAAACATATGATGAAGGGGTGAAAAAGTGGTACATTACCCAATGTAAGATAAATATTCTATACATAAACCATAACTGTCAAACAAAAGTAACTATTTGAGTTAATTAATATGAAAAGGTGTTCTATGAACAAACCAAAATCTGGCCGGGATCCAAGTATAAGCTACAGAATTTTGTCACAAGTGACTATAGCATTCCTAGAAAAAGTTACAAAGAGTGCATTTGGATGTGCTTTGTTGATTGCTTATTTACTAAAAATCCTAATGGAAACAGAGGGGAGAAAGTCTTTTTTGGTGTGTCGCCTGCCAAAATATGCTCAAAAAGCCCAAAATTGCCAAATGCATACTAAAATCTTTAGCAATAAGCAGTGTTTCTATAACCCAATCCTTGTGTATGTAGTTGGTAATTCTAAAATTATTAAATAGTGCAAAGAGTTGTGAATCATTTTGAACATTCAATAGTATAATCAACTTTCCTTTTTTTTTTTTTTTTGGCCAATTTAATTTACCTTTCTTTCTGCCAAAAAATCGATTATGTTCCAGTCTCTCAGTGCAGAGTCAAATTCATTCACAATATTTTAGATTCCCAGATTTTTCCTAAGCCTCATTGTTGCCACCAGACTCCACAACTTCCCGAGGTACTGATAATATTTTTTGGGTTTTCCATATCATTCCTAGATCTAACAACTTCAGAATTATTAAATTAAGAACCATGTTGGGTGAGGGTCAACACATAAGACAAAAAGTCAATAAACGTAAGTTAATGGCAAAAAGGAAGCCCTAGAGAAAGAAAAAAAACTCTGAAGGCAGAAATTAATAATAGCAACCGCAAAGAATAAGTTTTGAAACCAAAATAAACACATTATGAGAACGTTTTACAAAAGGGAAGCAGGATTGGCATATACAAGGATACAATGATAAAGAATGAAAGAATAGGCAAGATATACATACCACATAAGTCAGAAGTCCAGTAATATGGTGGCTATGCCTTCCAACATCCCTTTGACATGAAAGCTTTTCTTTGAATCAGATTTATTGACGAACAACCAGAAGAATATAAAAACCAAATTAGCAATTTTTTCCACCTAAGTTTTTGCACTATCCTGTATCCTGCTGACATCAGTTGTGGTACTAGCTGACACCCTTTGAAGTGAGGGATTTCTATTTTTAGCTTGACGGGTGACTTTAGACTCAGCACTTGCTGGTAAAGACCCAAAAGCTCCCAAAGCCTCCAAGAAAAACCTCTTATTGGGGACAATGCCATCCCTGTCCATATTCTTCAGCAATTTCTGTAAAAGCTCCTTCGTGTTGGCTTTAGTGTAAGCCTTATAAAGAAGTTTATATGTTGATGAATTTGGAATTACACCTATACCTTTTGCATTCTCGAAAAGCATATTGGCTTCCATGGGCAAACCATTCATACAGTAAACATCAAGCATGACATTAAGGGTTGAAACTTTCATTCCCTTCCCAGATTGAACCATTCCATCAAATATTTCCCTAGCCCTAGAAACACAGTCACAAAATCCATACATCAGTATAAGACTCTCACAGGTGATGAAGCTTGGGGTATATCCCATATCCCTCATCTTTTGGAAGACATATTCTGCTTTCTCCCTAAGTCGTGCCTTCCCATAATTAATTATCATTGAATTAAATGTCGGCAGTGTTGGTCTTTCCTTGGAGCGTAATAAACTCTTGAACACTTGTTCCATCTTATTAAATTCTTGCTTTTTTCCATATGAATCAATGAGCAAATTAAAAGTGATAATATCGGGCTTACATTGATTACTTTTCATGCGAGAAAGCACAGATTCCATTTCTCTGATCATCCCATTTTTCCCATATGCATCCATCACACCATTATAAGTATAGATATCAGGGGAAATTATGCTCTCATCAAGATCTTTAAACAAAGCATTAACTCGTTCTACATTTCGAGCTTGAGCAAAAGCTCTCAAAAGAATGTTGTATGTCACAATGCTGGGTTTACACCACTCAATTCCCTTCATCTTTTCAAAGTACCCAATAGCTTTGTCCAAAGCCTTTGCTTTATCTCGTGAGTGAAGATGGGCTGTGATGAGTGCATTATATACAGAAGTGTCGGCCCGGCAGCCGCTATTACGCATCTCAGAGAAGAGCCACATTGCCATTCGGGTTTGGCCCTTCTTTCCCATAACCGATATTAATTTTGAATAAACACCATTATCAGCGACATACCATCGTTGTTTCTGCATCCATCTGAACACCTGAATGTGGTATTTGAAAGTGAAGCAACAACTCAACAAATGTGTCCACAAACATTAAGGCCAACATTGTAACCAATTTATCTTAGTTCCAGTTTGTTTTACATGAAGTCCATTTTTTTCTAGCTAACCTATCATTGAAAATAAAAAAGATAAAAAGTTACCTAGCTATAATGAAAGTATTTAGAGTACCACTCAACTCGCTGCATCATATAGCATTGGTCTAATCAAAGAGATTAAAACAGTGACCCTATGGTTTTGAACTAGGAATATTTAATATAGTATGACAACCAAATACACAACTCACACAGTTCAAATAAGTTCCTGCATAGAATGGCTCTACTAAATTCATAAACTTAAACTAAGAAAGAACACTTGAACTTGAGAAATTTTGCTATTGAACCAAAAAGAAAGAAAACCACAAAGAGTATAAACTTGTTTGAATAATGGTTAAATGATTAAATTCACAATTTCCTAATGGCTTAAGCTTCTGATACAACTGGTAATTTATCATTGCATCAAAGTCCTATATTCAAACTCCGTCTCCACTCTACCTTAACCCTTTTTTTAAAGGTTTTGGGGGCAATTGGCACTATACAGATAAGCTCAATCCTAAACCATGTTACAATACAAGCCTAAATTTGAAAGACCCAGAAGCTAAAATAGTTGAAAAATCACATAAGAGAGCATTATAGAAGCAAACCTCAAGGCATTGAAGCCACTTGTCACTCTTGCCAAGCTGTTCAAAAAGAAGAAAACAGTGCTCAGTTCTCACAACTTTGACGTACTTGTTCAGTGTCTTCAACAGTGGCTCTCTCTCATTCATATTCCTCATCATCACTCGGACCAGCTCTTCAGCCTCGGACTTGTCGGGCATTGGACCCGGGTTTCTCTTGGGTCGGGTCGAAGCGCAGGATATTCGGGTCATGGGTCTGTACCGAAGAGAACGATTGGGTAGTGGAAGACATGGTTGTGTGAAGGTGAGGGTGTGGGTGTAATATTGTGAGGAATGAAGGGTGAATGAGGAGGAGGAGGGTTGGAGAGAGTGAGAGGAGAGATTTTGGAACATTGGGTTTGGGGGTTTTGCTGTGAGACTGAGAAGTGAGAACTGGACATAGAAAGTAGAAACGTTTGGGGTTCGGTAATTTTGGGGGGATTTGGGACTTGGATGGTAAATATGGAGAATAGATAGTGAGTTAAAGGAAAATACAAAGAGTTTAGTGATAGAAGTTAAAAGGTCAAAAAAAAGGAAAAAAAGATTTGGGACTTGGATGGTAAATATGGAGAGTTTTGTTTTGTTTTGTTTCAAAAGAGTTAAAAAAAAAAAAATTTGAATAGTTTGAAAAATAAAAAACTGAACCTGACGTGAATCGAACACGCAACCTTCTGATCTGGAGTCAGACGCGCTACCATTGCGCCACAGATCCATTCGACAATAATTGTCATATTTAAATTATATATATCAATGCAAGTAAACAGCAATGCCAATGATCATATTCTGCCAGTTGGACTCAAATGATAGGGCTGGTCTGTTCCTAACCGGGCTTTGTTTCAACTTTCAAGAATGACTATGAAAATCAAATGGGATGATAGTGATACTTTAGAGCATGTTTGGATGCTTTTTTTTATCACTCAATTTCCGTCATTTATCACTCATCATTTATCACACCTGTTTGGCACCATCACTTAATATTTTTCACACTATTTGTGGGCCCCATACCTGTCACTTGTTCAGAGTAAAGCAGTTTTGTTACCCGTGGAAGGATTTCATCCCCTTTAGCCTTCTCTTTTCTCATTTTCCTTTCTCCCTTTCGCCTTGCTACTCTCCTAAAGTTCAAACCCGAACTCATAAAAATTTCTCAAGCTCCCTCGCCTTGTCAAGACCGTTACTAGTGAATAACACCCATCTCTCCAACGTATATGGCGACTCGATCTCCTCTGTCATGACGCAGCTCGATCTCCTCCAACGTGAGCGTTTGGATTACGTTTATCTGCCCCACGTCTGTGTTTGCGTTTACACCACAGCTATAATGCACGCTTCTGATACCAGTTTCAATTGTGTTTGGCTATTTTTTGGGTCTCACAGCACTGTTCATGGGACCACCATACTTAGCAAAATGCACATACCCATGCATTTTTTGGTCTTATGGCATTATTTACATTTTTAAAAATTATTTTGTTATAGTATTTTCAATTTTCAATTTTTAGCAATAAGTAGTATCCAAACAAACCTACGTCTATTTGGCTAGCTTATATTTTGTTAACTTATTTTATTATTCAATTTATTTTTGCTACTATTCATGGGTCTTACTACATTTTTTGGTAATATTCATGAGTCTCATTGTACTATTTTAACTAATATTTACTTTTATTTACAGTATTTTTAGTAAAAAAATTTTAGTTTCAGTAAAATAAGCGATCTCAAGCAGACCTCTCTCTCTCTCTCTCTATATATATATATATATATATTTATTTATTTATTTTGTTTTGCTTTATATCATTCTTTATTCTAGGGCAAAAAGAACACTAAAACCTAGCCAAATATTAAAAAAAAAAAAAAAAAAAAAAACTTTCATAATATGGCTCATTGGATAGTATCAAAACTCAAAACGTTTGTTTCCTTACAGTAGGATTTCTTATCCAACTCAATAACTTTATAAAGTTATTCTAGCATCTATTTTTTCCTTTCTGATTATTTATGTCTTCTCTTTTGTTTCCACCTCCTGCCCTCCATCTAAAGAGACACAAACAATATATATATATATATATATATATATATATATATAAACTTCCACTTATATATCTTCTTTCTCAATATTAATGTCATTTTGGCTATGTGGATTTGCTTTTTTTTTTTTTTTTTTTGGAAAGAGTATGGAAAGTAGTGATCAATCAAAAGTATTACAATGGAAAATTTGGAAAATTATTAGCACAAACTAAATTTTTTTTAAAAAAAAATTTAATTCAATTCATTGATATCGTTGCTTTTATAATTTTGATGGAATGACACTATTATCTTTATTATTATTATTATTATTATCACATCAATATCATCATTATTTGTTTTTGATCTTGTTTTCTAAGCGTAGATGAAGATGTGTCGCGGTTCTTGACTTTTCCTTTGCTATGTTTTTTTTTTGAGTGCCAATTCTGTCCGGATGGGGCGTAAAACCCCAGTTTTACGCCCATCAATCACATTGCGCCACATCGGCTGATTGCAAACTAAAGAATAAAACTTATCACACGTAATCTTGCCTCTAAAAATTCATATACCAAAATTGTATCTTCCTTAAAAGTCAGAACCAACCAAACCTTGAAGCCAGCTATGACACAGCCCTGCCGCCGGAGATGCTGCCCAAAAGCCTCTGGAGAAGTAGCTACTGACCTAAGTTTCTTTTTTCTCGATTTCTTTTTTCTTTTTCCCAATTTTCATTATCCAAGGTACAATCTTTTTAAGATATATATCCCATCTGGGTTATGTGCAACTTTGTGGGTTTGGCTCAAGGTTTGCATATGGGATAAAGGTGTGGATTTTGGTGGGGGAAGACAAGGATTTGGTGTCTCCGTTGTTTGTAGGTGATTAAATTTTGAAGCTTTTAATTTTGGTTTGGTAAAATAAAATTTAGAAGGAGGAAGAGAGATGACCAAATCATTGACCAGGTCATGGTGTCTTTGTACATAGTAGGTCATTAACTATCTCTAGTGTTGTTCCAACCCAGCTTCTCAAATCTCCATTCCTCTTGGCTAGTGTCTTTGTTCATGGTCTCTTTTGGTGCTTGTGTCCTGCTCTTCCTCTGTTCTTTTCTCTTGCTTTGTTTTTGACTGTAACGTTTCTTTCTTTTATGAATGAATATTCATTTTCAAAAAAAAAAAAAAAAATCAACGTTGGTGGTGACTTCTTCAGCTTCTTTGTGCCTCCGATGACATCACCGTTTCTAACATCAACACAGAAAGTTCATTGTTTTTTTTTTTTTTAATGAGATTTTTAATTGGGTGTTGACATGGCATTATATTATTGGTGGCGTAAATCCCTTGGTTTACGCCACATCCGGACAAAATTTAAACTCTTTTTTTTTTTTTTAATGAGCGATTTTAGGATGTTTTCTCCTAGTGTTCCCACATGTTTTCTCCGTCGTAGTCCTATATATAGCTATTTTATATATAGCAAGTGTGTATAATGTTATAATTATTAAGAGAAATGATACGTCTACAACATTTTTACAATATTTTTACAACAAATCCTAAGTGGCAGGTTGTTACTGGTTATTATTGTTGGGGCAAAAAAGTAATCTCAGTGTTAGTTTCAAATTTGAACTAATAACAACTAACCACCTGTGATTTGTTGTAAAATTGTTGTAGACGTAGCATCTCTCAATTATTAATACAACTTTTTTTTTTAATTGATAACTATTTTATGTATTCTACTTGAATACGATGAGATTTATTATAAAATATGTGATATTTTCATCCTGAGTGTTAAATTTACTGACAAAACTTTTACAATGACAAATCTCATCAATTTCTTCTCATTTTGAACGGTTTAAATCACAAAAGAAGACAATGAATATAAGGTCTTCATACTCATCTCCAGCTATTTTTTTAGACCATTTGGGTGGGGATGAAATGGCAGAAAGCAATTGAGAAGGCGTGGTGGATCATTTGAATGTGTTTGGGAGTGAATGAAACAATTTATTTCTTATTTCTTATTTTCTGTCTCCTCCAAGCTATATATATATATATATATATTGGTGTTATTGCCTATTCTTATTTACGAAGAGAATCAATGATCGAATTCCCCTTCCTACTTATTATATGTTTATAAGAATTGCATCATCCAAAAAAGAAAACAACAGAGAGAAGGAACAAAAAAAAAAAAAACTCTATAATCCTTTCCATTAATTGTTTCACTATTTTATATTCTTCTATCCATTTCCAATAGTGCAGGTGATGGACATAGTATGAGCGGTTAACAATGAACAAGACAAACACAAAAGCATAAGCTATCTCTCGATGGCGCCAGTGATAGATTATAGAGGTGATCACCTCTATATTATGTCATGACATCAATGGCCCCAACCAGCTATATATCGATGCAACCATGGCTCCAATGATAGACAAACAACAAAGTATATATATATATATATATATATGAAAATGACTCAGCCGTCTCCTAAGATACTCTGTATCATATATTCCTGTAAACATTGTTGCGCCGGCCATTCGGGGAAAGCATTTTTCGCACAATCATATAAAATAATGTTTCTTTAGTTTTGCTACGTTAGAAATACTGAATAATTGTATTGTATTGTATTTCTTAATCAAAGAATATACATGCATGCCTTTATATAGGAGGCATATGTGTGTGGTATAAGTAAAATGTAGTACAAGTACAAGTGTGCTATACAAGTAAACTAGCTAGGCCTAAAGGCCATAACATAATATACATTAACAACCCCCCTCAAACTCAAGGTGGATGTGAGACCAGCTTGAGGTTGTCAACCAAATCACGAGTGCGTCCCTTAGGAAGTGCCTTGGTGAAGATATCAGCAAGTTGATCTTTAGAGGAAACGGAGAAAAGTTTGAGAGCACCATGGACAAGATGAGAACGGATAAAATGACAATCAATCTCAATATGTTTAGTCTGTTCATGGAAGACATTATTATGAGCAATATGAATGGCACTCTGGTTGTCACAATAAAGGGGAGTAGCAGAAGATGTGGACATACCCAAATCCTTAAGAATCCATCGTAGCCAAAGGAGCTTAGATGTGGTACAGTAAGAGCACGATATTCTGCTTCAGTATTGGAGCAGGCCACGAAAGTTTGTTTCTTACTTCGCCAAGAAATCAAAGAAGAACCAAGGAGAAAGTAATAACTTGCAGTGGACCTGCGATCAGTGGGATCTCCTACTCAATCAGCATCAGAGAATGCACATAGTACAAGAGGAGACTGAGTTGAGTAGAAAAGGCCATGAAAGAGAGTGCCCTTCAAGTATCGTAGAATGTGCAGAACAGCAGCATAGTGAGTCGATCGTGGAGCAGACAGATACTGGCTTACCTGATGAACAGCATAAGAAATGTCTGGACGAGTAACTGTGAGATAAACTAGGCTACCAACCAATCGTCTGTAAAGAGAGGGATTAGACAATAGTTTCCCCCCCGAGGGTGTCAGATGCGCATTAAGTTCAACTGGAGTGTCAATAGTCTTGCTGTTAGTGAGTCCAGCTCGAGATAAAAGGTCAGATGCATACTTAGCTTAATTAATATAAAGACCATCTATGGAACGAGTGATCTCAAGACCCAAGAAATAGCTGAGAGTTATGATCATCTACAACCTGTCTAGCAGAATCATAAAAAATATTTGGAGATTGAATAGAGAAGTCCAAAGGATGATCAAGAGTATTTGTAGAAGGAACCGGAGACTCATCTGGAAAGATTTCTAAAACAGAGGAGTTAGTTAGGGAAGAACGAAAGTGAGAGAGTTCAACAAATAAGCGGTGTTCACAAAAGACAACATTATGGGAAACACAAAGACGATGAGATACAGGATCATAGCATTGATACCCTTTTTGAGTTTCGCCATAACTAAGGAAACAACAAAGTCTAGATCGAGACTCAAGTTTGTTGTGCTCATGAGGCTGAAGAACAAAACAAGCAGATCTGAAGGAGCAAAGGTAATGATAGTCAGGGGGTGACCCAAAAAGGCGCTTATACGAAATTTGATTATGGATGACAGCGCTTGGAATGCGATTAATGGCATGAATAGTATAAAGAGCGGCTTCACCCCAAAATGGGGCAGGAACTTTGGTAGAAAGAAGAAGAGCACGGACAATGTCAAGAATATGATGAAGTTTTCTTTCGGCTCAACCATTTTGTTGAGAAGTGCCTGGACAGGTTAGATGATGTACAGTGCCATAGGAATGTAACAGAGTTTGAAAAGCATTTGAGTATATTCAAGAGTATTATCAGATCGAAAAGTTTTGATATGTTTGGAGAATTGTGTTTCAACCATTTTTGCAAAGTTACTGTATATTGGTAAGATTTCAAAACGAGATTTCATAGGAAAGATCCAACTATAACGAGAATAATCATCAATAAAAATAACAAAATAACGAGATCCACCAATACTAGTAATAGGAGAAGGTCCCCAAACATTAGAATAAATTAACTCAAAAATACTATTAGAGATAGATTCACTGTTATTGAAAGATAAAGCTGATAGTTTTCCTAACTGGCATGGAGTACAATTAAAATTGTCTTTGGACACAAAACCCAACAGACCCTTAGAAGCTAACTGTTGTACCCGAGTAGATGGAGCATGACCAAGACGAGAATGTCAAAGTGCGAGAGAAGGTAAGGAAGAAATTGCATTAGCAACAGAGACAAGAGCAACAGGTGGAAGATGAAGATTATCCACGGGAAACATACGCCCAACCCTAGGACTGGTCCCAAGCTCTTGCCCTGTCCTTGGATCCTGCACAATACACCCAGAATAGTAAAAAATAAGGCGATATCCTAGTTCAGCTAATTGCCCCACAGAGCACAAATTATAGGATAGATCAAGTACATGGAAGACCCTAGGAACAGAGAGGTTCAAGGTTGAAACAAAACTTAGACTATTCCCATGCATGGTGGAACCATCAGCTATATGAATATTAAGAGGATGTGGTGCAGGGTCAAGTTTGGAGAATAAGGATGAGTGAGGTGTCATGTGATTGCAACAGGTAGAATCAAAAA
The DNA here is from genome assembly GCA_030445155.1 of Quercus variabilis. Taxonomy (NCBI): domain Eukaryota; kingdom Viridiplantae; phylum Streptophyta; class Magnoliopsida; order Fagales; family Fagaceae; genus Quercus; species Quercus variabilis. The sequence continues at coordinate 29,365,556 of CP129450.1, read as the reverse complement.
GCCAAGTTTGAGACTTATCGGGCAGAACTAAGAGAGCAGTGGAAAGAGATGCATTACCAGCCGTACGAACAGCCTGAGCTATGATCTCTTATAGTTTAGTGGGGGAGAGGTTGATAGTGGATCCAGAAGATTGGGACTCAGTTGAAATGGAAGGTATCGGCAGAGTAGGCTCAGTATTAGCAACAACAGTAGTAGATTTGTTGCGATGGTAACAAGTCTCAATGGTGTGGCCAGGATGCTTGCAATAATTGCAGAACTTCTTGTTGGTTTGCTTGCGACAATTGCTAGAGCTAGAGGAATCACCTGATTGCTGAGGTTGCTCAATGGTAGGAGCAGAAGGAGTAATTGCCAAAACATTGAACTTATTCTGGGCTTAAAGGGTTGCAAGATAAGCTTCTTTTTTAACCAACTCGTTTACAGCAATATCAAGAGAAGGAAGAGGACTGCAATTAAGAAGCTGACCTCGGATGGGCTCAAAGTCCTTGTGAAGTGACATCCGGAATTCATAGAGACGAAATTCATCTCTAACTGTAGCATATTACTGAGAATCCTTTGAGCATGCCCAAATTGGATTAGAAAGGTCAATTTGGTCCCAAATGAAGCGAAACTGATCATAATAGTCATTAATGGGTTGCCTTGGTTCTTGTCGAAGTTGATACAATTCAACTACTAATTGATATTTCATGAATCTGTGAGTGGTGGAGTACCTTTTGACCAACATATCCTATGCTGATTTTGCATCATCAAAGCTGCCCAACAGATTAGAGATAGAGGGAATGGAAGTGTTCTGAATCCATGTGAGGATCATGTGATTGTGACTATCCCATTCAATCATGCGACCAAGGAAGGCAGCATCTTCTTCACTTGCTCCCTTCACAGGAATGGTAATTGCACCAGTATAGTAATGCTAGAGCATGCGACCCTTAAGAAAACTGCGCATAGCTTGAGACCAAGATAAGTAATTCTTGTTCCCCTCTAATACAGTATTGATGAGTTGAGGAAGAAAAACATCATTTTTATCCATTTAGAAACACAATATGCAAAAACAGACTGTAAAAATGAAATCTACGTGAAAAACTGGGTAAGGAGAACCTGGACTGAAAAAGTCAACCTTAAAAAGTCAACGGTCAGCGTAGATGACGTCAGCAGGATGACGTGGCACTGACGTCAGTAAGTGACTGGATGCTAACGTAAGCTAGGGCTAACATGGCACTGATGACGTCACGAGTGACGTCAGCCTAAAGCTTAAGACGGCGCGTGGGAGCGCATGTGGCGCGTGGGCTGTTGAAGCAGAACCTCTAGGCGACGGATGAGGGCGCGTGGCAACTTTGATGGCTGCGAGGCTTTCACCAGCTTGTAGATCAGAGGAAGAAGATCTTAGTGATGTTATAGAAATTTGATCAGAGAAATATTCACGGTGGTGACGGTACGTGCAGTGGTCTGTACGGTGTGGGACTCCTCAACGGTAGCAGCTGTAGGTCCAGAACCTAAAGACAACGGCTGGAAGACGTCAGAGGTTCAACGGCAAAAGGCTGCGGTGACTGTTGTGATGGCGAAAGCATAATTGAGAATGGAGTAACACTAATAAGGACAAGACTGCTAAGAAAAGAGTCAGAGCAGTGACTCTGATACCATGTTAGAAATACTAAATAATTGTATTATATTTTTTAATCAAGGAATATACACGCGTGCCTTTATATAGGAAGCATATGTGTGCGGTACAAGTAAGCATATGTGTGCGGTACAAGTACACGTGTGCTATACAAGTAAACTAGTTGGGCCTAAGGCCCATAACATAATATACATTAACATGCTATTTGCTATTGCTGCTTGAATTTTGCATTCATCCAAATCTTACTACCAATTCAAAAAGCTTGATAATTTTTCTTTGTGGCCTTTTTAGATCTCACACTGTCACACACGCTATCGTCAAAAAATGTGGAGCCATTCTCACTATCTTTTTTAGTAAAGTCCAAAAACTAAGACGTGTGTATCTTGAATCCTGATATGTTCATGGTACAATTCGAAATTAGTTTTGCGAATTAAACTCCATTTTTTTTTCTTTTTTAAAATGTTAAAAATTACTATCATAATACATTGATTTATAAGATTTATATAGTAAAATATATGGAAAATGATAATCTACATATGAAATTATTCTATTTCTTAATTCAGATTAAATACTACAAATTTAAAAATGTGTGAACTGCCACAACATTTAAAATTTTAAATAATTTGGTAGTTTGTATACTTTTGCATCTAAGAAATAAAATTTTAATTGTAAAAATCCTATTCCACAATTTTTAGTATACCATCACTTTCTTAATTTTCAGCCTAGACCTTTACAAATCTTTTAATTAAACAGCTATAACAAATCACATCAATCCATAAAAAATATAAAAAATGGATGAGATTTTTTTTTGTAATAGAAAATTATTAGATATTACTACAATATTACAGTTGAAGTGTTATTTCACATCAATAAAAATAGATATATAATTCAAGATATAGCTTAAAAAACAATGTGAAAAAGTTGCCATGTAATAGGTAACTTACTTGTAGGGATAAGGGCCCAAATGATATGTTGGGCCTTGGGCCTTGGCCGAGAACACTGGAGATCCAAGGACAATTAAATAGTAGCAAGTGGTTTAAGTTTGTAGCTTCAAGAGCATGATATTAGTGGGAAGGCGGTTTGAGGAGGAATACCTCCTTAGATAGGCTGGACATGAATCTAATGTAGATCCTAATGATCAAGGCGACCTTCTAGGAAGCTCCAATGGCAGGAACGTACTCCTCAAGTGTACCAGAAAGTAGAAGCTAGGAGATACTAAGGAAAAAGTTGCTGTCACTGCATTGAATGCCCTACAACTAACTTTCTGGCCGTATTTATTTGGAGAAGACCCCTAAACAGTGCTGCCTTGGCTACCATAACTCATAGAAAGCCAAAGAGGGTGTCTAATGGGACAAGCACTCAAGTAGTGGCTTGGATGATCAACAAATGGAAGGCCAAGATCATTAGGAGGGGGACATTTAATGTAAGAGACCCCTGAAGGAATGGGGATCGGAAAATCAAGAGAGAAACACTGTAGCAATCTAGAACCAGACTTGTAATCAAGTTTCAAAAGCAAATACATAAGAATCAGTCTCTTCGGACTATGCTGAGGACATTTTTTCTTATTGAAAGCTTGTTATCTCCCTTTCTTTGTCACCAAGATCTGTTTACTTGTTGCTTAATTCATTAAAATCCAGTTTTCCAACCTACTTTCTACAAATTTATTGTTTTAGGCTTTTTGAGCTTGAGTCCATGTACCTTTTGGGCTAAAAGTTCAAATCGGGTCTTTATAATTGGTGTCATTTGTGGGAAGAATATTTGGGTGATAAGGAGTGCAACATTCAACCATAGTAGTTTCAAGTCCACACCAGGAAGAATCCATAGGATCCCAACGTGAAAATCCTTTTGTCAACCTCGAACATAGAAGGGATCGGAATGGGAGTGTGCATATTGTCCAGTTCGATAAGAGTCAACCCCGGGGTAAGAGCCATCTCTCTCATGAGGAAGATACCAAAGCCCTACAATTAGAGGTTGACTAGCTGAAGAGAAAGCTACGCTGTGCACAATGAAATCGAACCCCCTTCAGCTCTGACGTTTCCTCTGATGATAGAGAGGATACTAGTTATAGACAAAGGCCAAGGACCCCATCTAGCGAGTCTTTCTCATACGAGGAGGAGCACTATCACAAACATAGGTATAAGAGCCCACCTCGCAAAGGCTTGGGAGGTGACGCTATGAGCAAGGCGTTGAATCAAATTTCCTGATCACCCTTCATGCGCAAGATTGAAGAGGTAAGACTTTCTTGGTGATTCAATCAGCCAACGTTCGCCATCTACAATGGTTGAACAGACCCAGTGGAACATGTGAGCCATTTCAACCAAAGAATGGTTGTCCACTCCAAGGATGAAGCCTTGATGTGCAAGGTGTTCCCTTCTAATTTGGGACCCGTGGCAATGAGATGGTTCGATGGCTTAAGGGCGGGTTCCATAGGTTTTTTCAAGGAGCTCACCCAGGTATTTGGCTCTCGTTTTGTCATTTGTAGCAGAGTTCCTCGGCCCTTAGACTCCCTACTGTCCTTATCAATACGAGAAGGGGAAACCCTAAAAACGTACTCAGATAAATACTGGGAGATGTACAACGAGATAGATGGTGACTTTGATGACGTCGACATTAGTATTTTCAAGGTCGGCCTCTCAATCGAGCACGGTTTAAGGAAATCTTTGACAGGAAAACTTGTCACCAACGTGCGCCAACTCATGGATCAAATTGACAAGTATAATAGGGTTAAGGAAGACTAGCAGCAAGGCAAAGGCAAGGCTAAGGTTATCCCTCAAGAGAGGAAGGATTTCAGGTCGGATCGATACAACAACAACCGGCTTTGGAGGGACTTTGTTGAGCAGTCAAGGTCTGCTAACACTCAGGCAATTAACGTGGTGTTTCGGGAATTGGTGCATCAAGTTCTAGAGAAGATTAAGAATAAGTCATTCTTCTATGTTCTAGTGCAAAGCTTGATGAGGTATTGAGTGCTCAAAAGCCTAGTTCTGATAAAACTGGCTTAGGATTTGCTGTTTCTTCCAGCCCCTCCTCTTCCACAGTTTCTGGATCAAGGACTGTCTTTGTGTCCCAATTTGAAAATGGTAATAAAGGTATGAAATCCATAACTAATTTGTCTAATTATAAATCTTTTGTTAGACCTTATGTTTGTCACCACTGTGGTGTTTTTGGACATATTTGTCCTAATTGCTTTAAGTTGTTTTCTCAAAAGTAAGTGTCCAAACGATCACAGGTTTCCTTTCAAGGACCTATACCTTTGTTTGGAGAGTTATTAAAAGTTTTGAACTTTTTAACTCAATTTCAGGAGAATTCTAATTCTTCTATATCCTTTAGTAGACATACTAGGACACGTGTCTTTTCATCTTCATGGCCAAAGACTCGTGTTGTGTCGGTGAGAAATGAGCTTAAGACTTAATTGTCTTTTTGTTAGTTCTCTACTTTAATTCTTTCTATCTAAAGCAGGACTCTTTTTGCTTGATTTCTTTTTTGCTTTTGAAATCATGCACTCATGCATTTGCATCTTTCTTTCATGCCTTCATGATTGCTTGTCTGTTTTTGTTTGGTTGTTTAGTCTTTATTTTGTTGGTTTTCAAAATAAAAGAGAAAAATCAGAAAAATACAAAAATAGTGTGTTTTGTTTACATTGGTACTTTTATACCTTGGATGGCCATTGAAACAAAGTTTTCTAAACTTTGTATCTTTTGTAACTTAGATGAGCATCTCTATACACATAGAGATTAAGTGATCTCTTGTACTTAACACTTGTATCACTCTTTTTGACGGGAATGACTAGAAAATTCTAAGAGAAATGCATAAATAATCATCTCACCACTGTTGATCAATTTGATGAATTTGGAAGATTTTGAAATTCTAAGGCTTGAAACAACCCGAATTGGGGATTTTGTTCAATTACACTTAATCTGGTGAAATTGGCTTGTGTTATTGATTCATTTTGTCATTATATACTGTTATTTAACTTGTGTAATGATAAATTGATCAATTTGTTGGGTTTTTAGAAATTGGGTTTTTCAAAGTTTGGGTTTTTGTTCTTAAACTCTATGTTCAAGCCAATTCTGTGTTTTTGAAGTATAATTGTGCTATTCTCAATGCATTAGAGCATGCATCATGTGGTTATTCTGTTCATGCATTATATAGATTGTTTTATTTATTTATTTTTTTTTTTGTGCTCTAACCATGTTTGATGCAGTTTGCCCTTGGGGTTTTTTATTTTTTATTTTTTATTTTTTTTATGATCTTTAGCATCATGGTTAGGAAGACTAGAGTCCATAGGACATCCACTTCTTCTTCTACTCCATCTTTTGATTGTGAGAGGTTTCTTAGTGAGAAAAAGCAGGAGACTTTTGAGAAGTTGAACATTCTTAGATCTGTGTGGGCTGAGAAGAAAGTTATTTTAGATGAGTGTGACTCAAAAATTAGGAGGAATTTTGAGCGTAGGGGCTGATTGCCTTTGATGGACATAGACCATCCTCCTCCGGCTACCTTGATCAGAGAGTTCTACTTGAACCTTTTTGTCCACTCCAATGATTCCAACACTCAGTTTGTGAAAAGTTGGATATGGGGTGAAGAGTATGTCATTACTCCTATAATAGTGGCCTCTGCTTTTGGGGTGCCTAAGGTCTAGCATCCTGTATACCTTTATGATGAGTCTCCTCCACTTGATGACATTATGTCATATTTGACTGGTACTTCCATTCAATGGGGTACTGATCCTCGGATCATTTCTTATAAGTTGACCGAGATTCATTATCTGTTTCTTCGGATTTCTTGCCATTCTATTTTGCCCATCTCTCATTTGCACACTATTCCTATCAAGAGATGTGCATTTTTGTATGCCCTTGTCACATATGCTCTTATGAGTTTTTCTCATCTTTCCATTCTATCTTTGGTTGAGATTCATAGGAGTAGTTCTTCTGCTTATACTTTGTTTTTCCCGATTTTTATTCATCCAATTTTGTTGCATTTAAGTTTAGATGAGTTTCCTGCTTCTGATCATAGGAGTAGTTCTTCTGCTTCTGATAATATGCATAGGTGCCACCTTCCCAGAGAGCTACTCAGATGCGAGCTAGCTTTAAATGCCCTAAAGTTGAGTCGTCTTTGGGTGTTGCTCCTCCTCCTCCTCATTCTTCATGTGATTCGACTGCTGATGCATATGTTGATCTGACTGCTGCTACTGCTCCTCCACCTTCTACTTCAAATGATTCTAACATTCATTGTATGTTGGACACTGTCATAACGTTTCAAGCAGCTCATAGTCAGATTTTGGTGGACATGCTCACGGAGCTTCAAGCTTTGCGTGCAATTTGGCGAGTTTTAGATGGTCACCTCCACCACCTCCTTTTGATGATAAGTCTTGATTATCCTTTGGCAATTCGTCACAAAAAGGAGGGAGTACATATGGATGGAGATAGAGAGAGATTTTTGTTGTTTTAGAGTTTTGGAGCTTTAAATTGTATCTAGGTGCTTCACATTGTACTTATTTTTTTTTTTTTTGCTCATGATGTATTTATTTTGATGTCTTTATCTTTTATGAGTTATACATAATAGGGGGAGACATTATGTTTTTATTTCCGTTTCTTGTTTCACATTGTGCTACATTGATTATTAATTTATATTTATAAGGTTATTCATGATATATGTCTTTTTTTTTTTTTTTTTTTTTTTTTATGTTATGTGAAATCAAGAATCTATTTTGTTTTACTTGTATTTTCCACACATGTGTTTATGTGTTTGTTAAGTATTACAGGAATATACAGGTTGAATCAATCATACTGCTGTCTACACTTGCAACTGATAGATAGTAGTTAGGGTGAATTATTTTTTGTTGGACGATTTTTTATTGTAATAGGTTGTTTTTGTAACTTTGAGCATTTTTTTTTATTATGTGTTTTGTCACGGATTGCTAAAGGGAGATTTTTTTAGGTTCTAAGGATTTAGGATCTAAATGTATTAGAATTTCAATGTGTAATGTTGGCAAACTATGATCAAAACTTAGAGTCTAGAATTTGGCTGCTCAAAGTGTGTTTATGTGTAAAGTTGGAATCGAGTGTACTGCAAGATTGATTATGTAAATTTACAAGGCTCGATCGATCGAAAATTAGACTCGATCAATTGAAGCTCGTGTAGATTTTTTTCCTATAGATTTTTCCAACTCAGCCCAAGCTTGTATGACGTATAGGGTTTTATATTTTGCCTTAAGAATAAAAAGAAAAACCCTAGCCACATTTTATTGTTGTTGTTTATGTTGTGTGTATGAATCTTTTGTGAGATCTAGAGGTGTTTGCCTTCATACATACTTAGGGTTATCAAGATCAAGATTGATGTCGAGAGCTTGGTGATTACTTTAGTTGCTGCATAAAGAGCTTAAAGAAAAACACAAGTGGGAGTACTTGTTGTTCTGTGAATCTAAGAAAGAAGTAGGCCGTGGACTCGGAGCTGTTACGTGGTCATGGTAGTAAGTGTTCTACTCGAGGAAGCAATACTCGAGGAAGCAATAGGATGTTAGTGGTTTATGTCGTTATTGAAAAACTTCAATTCTTTCATAGTAGATCTGTTTTACCTTGAGGATAGTTAAGTTAAATCCTTCCCAGGTTTTTTACTAGTTTAGTTTTCCTGGGTTATCATATTATTGTGTTATTTATTTTCCACACTGTTTCAATGATATTATTTATTTGTATTAACCTAGATTTGAATAATTTACCTAAGTTAATCACTTGGCTAAATAACTAGGTTAATCTGTTTGTGTTTAAGGGGTCTAAAAATGTACACATTAAATATGGAATGAGATCCCAAGAGCCATGTTAGGGCAGAAAACCTTTCACCTTTTGGTGGTCATCACGACATGCAGTGACGACCACAGAACCTGGGGGGCAGTTGATGGGACCGACGAACTCTCTTGTCCAGATGACCCCATCAAGTTCATTCGTCCACCTTGCTACGACATGGATGAAAGTCATTAATAAGAAGTTTCAATGCTTCAGACAGTTACCAATTAGTTGTCCAGCCGTTGGAAGCTTGTCAAAATCCACATTAATAAGCCTTGAGACATTACAGAAAGAGCATCAAAGCCACAATTAAGGCCCCAATGGCTAGCAATTATGAAGCTATATATACACACTCAACATAACTAGACAGGGGACACACACACACCTAAAATACACAAGCATAGGTAATTCTAATATTCTGAGCTTTCTTATTTCCTCAAAAGCTTCTGTACATTGATTTTGGCATTAGAAGCGTTGTGGTAGTTACCACACCGGTGACCACCTGAGGAAAGCCTTACACCATATTTGTAGGTGCAGTGACGAGGACTCCAATCCATTTGGACGACTACTGACGATTTTCACATCATCACACATTTTTAAATATGAGTTCTTATATTGCTAAATGTTATCACATGCAATTCAATGGATCAATGCAAATTATTCTTAACATAGCGTATTCCCCCCCCCAAAAAAAAAAAAAAAACGTAACAGTGAGGGAATGTTTGCTTTTCAGCCTTTATACAGTTAACTTTCATAAACTAATAGTCATGTTCACATTTTCAAATATGAGTTCTATTTGAACTAAAATTAGTTTTTTAAAACTCAAATTGATTTTTTTTTTAAAAATTTATTTCAACACTGACTTAGAGTTTAGGGGGAAAAAAAACCTTATTCTTTTATCATGATTTAGAGTCTGAAAGGAAAAAAAAAACTTTTAACTCTCACGTAAAATACTGTCTACAAAATATGACCAAACTTTGTTATCATTATCCTTTTTATATCATTATCTTATCGTATCTTATCTTATCTTTTTTAATATTTTCTTTTCTTTTATTTGGTCAATTTGATGGGTGTTTAATATTTTCTCTAAGTAATGAGTACTTTTTAAAGAGTGAGAATGATATATATTTTTGTCTATCTTCAAGATTTTTGCATCTAAACTTCAAGGAACATGCACTTGGGTGTGGATCTTCAAGATTTCTGTAGCAAAAATGTATCTTTGATGACCTCTATTGAGATGCCTCATGAGTGTTGAGTTCTCTGTAATATAGCAAATTAAGTTTTTTTTTTTTTTTTTTTTTTTTATTATTTTTATAAGGTGTCATTTGGTATTTGCTTTCTTGTATTTGGTTTATATTTAGTTTCCTTACTTTGTTATCATTATCCTTCTCCTTAATCTCATCTCACATTGGTTTTTTTTTTTTTTTTTTTAATTATTCAAATGTCTTTGTTTTGAATTAAAAAAAAAAAAAAAAAAAAAAAAACAAACAAACAAACAAACAAACAAACTCATACGTTTGGGTGTTCTTCATTTTCTTATTTCCATATGATTATCTTTATTTTTTTTATTTTTTTATTTTATTTTTTTTATACTATGTGTAAGCCTTTTCTTTTTTGTGTTAAGAAAAGCATTTTCTATGGGGCTATATTTGTAACTCCCAACAATTTCTCTCCCTTATTTTATGGACGTCAAGGTGAGGATAAATCCCTCAAGATGTTGGAAATTACTTTTAACATGACTGGTGTGTCATCATGTCCCATAAATTTGGTGCGTAGAGAGCACAGTTGTAGGTACTTAATTGGCACCATCATGCATCATTTTGTAACTAAAATTATAGCATTCATAGCATCAATGTGTAACTTCGAGGAATGTGCACATTCTCCCTGTGTGTGGATTCTTAATTTTTTTTTTCTTTTATTTGGTCAGTTTGATATGTGTTTAATATTTTCTCTAATTAATGAGTCATTTTTAAAGAATGAAAATGATATATATTCTTGTCTATTATTTGTCATTATTGGGTTTGACTAATTATTTTAGTGTATGTGTTCTAAGTGGTACTTTCTCTTCATCCTATTATTTTTGTTTATTATTTTTCTTACATTTAAGCCTTACTCTTTTTTATTTTTTATTTTTTAATATTTTTATCTTTATCTTTATAAAAATAAACATGTTTTATCAACAAATTTTGTTAGATTGTATAGCAGGCACATTGAACGAATTCAGGTGAGTGAAGTGGTAGTCAATCTACCAAGTAGTTGTTAAAGACCCTTTTTTTTTTTTTTTTTTTCTTTTTTTTTTGTAAATATTGTACCTATATATGCCTGTATTTATTAATTTGTGCAACACTACGTTTTCAGTTAATTGAAACTGTTACACATAGCTTCATTTTTCTCAATCACATCTCTTCCATATGAAATTTAATATTGTCTTTTGTTGTGCCTTTCATTGCACATTAAAAAAAAATATACATCTTTTTCAAGAAATTAAAGGAATTGTAATGTTGATGGCCCTTCATAGGTTTTTTTATTTTTTATTTTTTATTTTTTTGGATAGCTTTTTTAAGCATGCTAAAATTTAGTTATGGATGTGTACTAAGTGCCTATCTTTTAGGATTAAATATACTATCTTCGTCCCAGTTTGTTTGTCCTCTATTCCATTTTGGAATGTCCCAAAATTTTGTCATGTTTCTAAAAATAAAAATTATTAGTTTACTAATGTTCCTATTATACCTCTACTTTATTTTCAAAACTATTTGAAAAGAAAACTAATTAATATTTAAAAAAATCAATTTAATTGGGGCACATTTTTAGTTGTCTCATTAAGAATAACTCTTTTTAAAAAAGTTGATAAATTTATTTAAGGGTAGTTTTGTAAACTAATACATTTTTATAAGGTAGATAAAATAATAAATGATATTCCCTTAAAAAATTTGACTTTTCAAACAGGACAAACAAATTGGGACCAATGGAGTAATTACATAACTACTATTTTAAAAAAATTGAATTAAAAAAAATTCTGCTTTTACAACGTGAGATTCTTTAGCATTTCAAATTTTTGTTATGGTTATGGATGTGTAATAACTAGCTACCTTTTAGGACTAAGTTGTTGCCTTTTAGGATTTTTTTATTAAAAAAATTGATAACTCTCATTTAAAAAATATGTTAATTGTGACACTCTATGACTAGTATATCTTCTTTTGTCATTACAAAGTTCACAATCCAAAAGGAATAATTTTCATTCATTAAACTTTTGGACTTGGGTTCAAAAAAATAATAGATGCACCAAAAAAAATTACATCACTTGATATTAAACTTAGAGAATATGTGGACTTCTTAAATAGTATTCTTGGTGTTTTAAGAAATTAATACAATTCAAATTTTGTTTTACTTCAACTAAGCCTTGATCCTATTTCCAACTTTGTTAAAATTAAATTTGAGGGTGTCAGAAATATTGAAAATTATATATTACACTCAAAATCAGCTACCAATCAATTTTAATCCAACCTAACAATTAAATAAATTGCTATACAAATTAAATTAAACAAAAAACTATATGCACAACGAAAAATACACAAATTTATATAATTGAGACTTTAAAGTCTCTATTATTTCATTTCACAAGATTTTGCTTGATGTTTATTGTACTCATCATCATTATGTACGTTTTAAAGTCTCTATTAATAACACAAAGTAACACATTTTGTATCATAGGTTCATGGTAAATGTTGCTGGAAAGAAATTAGAATGTGGAACAAATAACATTGCTCCACCAACTTTTCCACCATAGTCGGCATAATATTAATAAGTTTACCTATTCCATGTTTTAGATGTAGTGAATTATTTTATAGTTTTACCAGATGTAAATATTTCACTTTTCTACATTGATCCATCAACTCCTTCATAATAGCTTTTGTAAAGGTCATCACATGTATTTTGTAGGTAGTTTTATTGTTACAATTTCAATATATGCACTATTTATAAGATTTATTCAGAGAATCTTTTTTTTTTTTTCCTTTCCCTAAAGGTTAATACTAAATTATAGTGTCATTTTCCAATCAATAACCTGTTGATTACTGCATAAACAAAATTGGCAAAAATGGATAATAATTATGAAATACTAGCCTCTGAGCACGCGTATTAGAAGCTCTTCTATTTTTCTACGTAAAATTTAATAATTTGCATAAATTCTAATTTGGGATTAATATATTTTCCAATCACAAAAAAAAAAAAAAAAAACACCTTGGGGTGTGATGAGTGTTAAGCGTTTGTGGGTGAAATAAATTTTTCATCACACCCCTAGGTTTTTTTGTTGTGATTGGAAAATATATTAATCCCAAATTATAATTTATGCAAATTATTAAATTTTACCCAAAAAAATAGAAGAGTCTCTAATCACGCACATGCTCAGAGGCTAGTAATACTATTTAAGGGACTTCCCATGTTTGGACTGGATTTTTTTTTTTTTTTTTTTTTGGGTTCCAAAATATGATCTCTACATCTCTAAATTTAAGTAGAGACAAAACTAAATGATAGTATGGTAAAAATACATGTCAAACTTGTACTAAAACATTGCCTACAAAATATGAATTGCCTACAAAATATGAACACACTGCTCCCACTAACCCACTTCTTCTAAGCACCTTTATTGTTTTGTTTTGTTTTGTTTTGTTTTGTTTTGTTTTTTTTTTTTTTTTCAAAAACAAAACTAATATCAATAAAATAAAATAAAAAACTAAATAGTTATCAAAAACCTACGATTCTAATCCTTTATTATTATTTTTTAAAAAACACCCCACGTTTATCCAAAAACAAAACAAAATATCAATATATAAAAAACTAAATAATAGAATAGATAATTGAAGATAGCAGTTGAGAGTTAAGACAAATCTCCACATTCCATGGCTTTCACAAAGCCGTAAACCCTGCACGAATGTTTTTTTTTTTTTTTTTTCAATAACTTCCCGTCAACTACAAGAGCTTACCGGTGAAGTCATAACTCTTTAACTCTTGATCTTGATAAATGTCACACTATTCTTAATCTTAAACAAACAAAACTACTCTCACTCAGAACTGACATATTATTGCAGACGCATACATAGATTAAAACAGCAACATAAGCTAGCATTTCTTCCATGCCAAATTGCTCTTAGCGCTGTCTATCTATTATTTCAATGGTGTTTTCGGCAAAGAAGCAGTGTCACTGTGTCAGTTGTGAAAGGCATTGAATTTGAGGCACAAAAGAGTAGACAAGTGTTACATCACAAGGGGAGGAGAAGGTCTGCCTTACTTGATTTTGATGTCATGAGCTTTGGTGCTCGAGCAGATGGCGAAACTGATGACACTTAGGTTCGTTCTTATTTCTCTCTCACTCCTTCAAAGTTCAAACAAACAATTATACTATACTAGCTTGCTAATTCAGAAATCTTGGTGTTACTAAAAAATTTTGACCAGTTCATTACTATTTCTCCCATCTTTAACATTTTAAATGGAATTAGTTTTTTTTTTTTTTTTTTTTTTTTTTTTTTTTTTTTGGGGGGGGGGGGGGGGGGGGGGTGGTGGGTGTGGGGGTGGGGTGGGAGTGGGGGCGTGTAGTGATCGATGCATTTATAATAGTACCAAAGTAACCAAACTTCTTCAAGGTCCATAGGACAACTTAGTAAAGTTAGTGGAGTTCAAAAGCACTCTTACAGGCCACAGGGATCCTTATGAGTTATGATTTAAAAGACAAATTTCAGCTTCTGAGATTTTCACCACTATATGTAAGTTACAGATTTTGCCTTTTGCTAAGTTATTTCCTACAGACTCTCTATAGAAAATCTGTAAGGGTGTAATTAGAAAATTATTTCAGCCGAAAACGTAAAATGTTCATCACACCCTTAGACTTTTTTGTGATTAGAAAAAGTAGTAATATCAAATTATAATTAATTCAAATTATTAACATTTACAAAAAAAAAAAAAATGTAAAATGCGTGATGATTTTATCAAAACATAAAATGCTCATCACACCCCTAGACTTTTTTCTGAGCACATGTGTGATGATTTTATTTTTACAGTTAGCGGATGAGCTTGTTGAAAGATGGCTCTCTTAGCTTTCACCATCAACAAAAATGAAAAACAAAGTTAAAGATACTCAGCAATATCTGAAAATGAGAATTGAGAAATGTAGTAGCAGCATATAAATGGGAAACAAGATTTGGATCATGGCACATTGATAGGGTGAACTTTGTTTGTAAATAGAACTCTAACAATTTTATTGCTTTTGAGTTTTAGGTCTTCTGTTAGAGAAAGTTTGGCTTCAAAACTTGCATCCTATAGTAGGAGATGGTGTATACATATGTATTGAAAGTTTAAAATATTATGACAAAATTTATGATATTCTACTTTGAAAAAAAAAAAAAACACATTTATACATATGCTAATAATATTATTAACATATGCATATTATTTCTTAAGTTTTGATTTCATCAATTTTGTTAAAGAATTTAAAAAAAAGTTGGAACTATATCCTAAGTTATGATTTCATTCATTTTGTTAAAGAATTTTTTAAAAGTTAGAATTGCTCTCTAAATTGAAAGGGACTAGCCTCTGAGCACGCGCTCACATGTGTGCTTAGAAGCTCTTTTATTTTTTTGGTAAAATTTAATAATTTGCATCCATTATAATTCGGGATTATTATATTTTTTAATCACAAAAAAAAAAAAAAAAGATCTAGGGGTATGATGAAAAAAATATTCCACCCACAAATACATAATACTCTCATTACACCCTAGTTTTTTTTTTTTTTTTTTTTTTTTTTTTGTGTGATTAGAAAATGTAATAATCTCAAATTATAATAGATGCAAATTATTAAATTTTACCAAAAAAATAAAAGAGCCTCTGACCACACGCGTGAGCGCGTGCTCAGAGGCTAGTGTGTATGTGTGTGTATATATATATATTAAAACTAAATATTATTAGTCATGAATTTATTTATTTTTTTATAATTGTAAAATTATAAAATAAATATTTATGACGTCACCGGTCAGACCGTCGGTTTCACCCAGTCGAACCAAAAAACCGATAATCGGTCTCTTTTTTGATTCTTTGACCATACTAGTTTTTAAAACCATGGTATAGAACCTGAGACCTCAGGCCTCATTTAAGAACCAAGGCTAGTATCATAACCAACGCACCATTTAGTTCTTTGAGAACAAGTATGAAGTATTAGAACAACTATGAAATATTATTATATTTATTTTAGATTTATGTGATTTATAATTTTTCACCTCTATCTCAATTTATTAAATATTACTATTTTTTTTTCTTTGATAAATTTACTTGTGATTTAAGAATAATGCCTTTGCATGGGAATTTACTAAAATAATTAAAAGTAATTGTTTTATTTAATCAAAATGATTTAGACTTGAAGGATTATTACACAATATTTTTTCATGCTTATTTATATTGTACTATAAATGTCCTTTCTATTAACCTTATTTATTAAACAAATAAACGTCCTTTCTATTAACCTTATAATATCATGAAATTTTATTAGAAATTTTGTTTCAATTATTTTTAGATATTTTTAGTCAATTTTGGTAATATTTAAAAATTTAATATAATTTTATTTAAATTTTAATTAATTACTAAATTAATTTTGACATCATCATGGTTCGACCGAGACCTCGGTCGAACCTTAGTTTGACCTTAAAAAGTTTGAACCTTTCATTTTTCTAGTTCTTTAAATGGTCTAGATTTGAAAACCATGATTTTGGCTACGTGGATTTGCCCTTTTCTGGAAAGGGTATGGAAATTAATCATCAATCAAAAGAAATACAAGAGTTTTATTATAGCTATTTACTACTCATCTCCATCTATTTTCCAAACCATTTAGATTGGGTGAATCAGGTGAAAGCAATCAAGAAAGAATGGTGGATCATTCAGATGTGTTTAGGAGTGAATGGAACGATTTATATATTTCTTACCTCTTAATTTCGGTCTTATATAAAAATAGTTGTTTTTTTTTTTTGGGAGAAACAGGACACTGCCATTTATTCAAGTAACTAGAAAATCTAAAGAAACAAAAACAGAGATGTTTGGAGGAATATTCTCCATCCAAACCAACAAAGAATAGGAGCTTCTTGCTCTCCTAGCCAAAGCACGAGATAAAGAATTGCTTTGCCACCTAACACGAGAGAAAGAATGAGTCCTTAAAGAACCCGTTAACGGTTAACATATAATGTCTTTTACAATATGGCGAGAAAGAATTGAAATGCCCCTGGAAGGAGCCTTCATCACCACCTCAGAATCCCCTTTAAAGATTGATTGATGCAGTCCCAGCTCAACAACAAATTGGCAAGCTCTTTTGGCAACCAAAGTCTCCAGTAGGTCCACCGTGGCTAGAAGAGATATTTTTACTGATAAAGCCGCTAGCACCTCACCCTTGTCGTTACATACCACCACCTCAATTCCAGCTTCATTGTTCTCCACAAACGCTGCCATCATCAAAGTTTGTTTTCAATTCATCAACACCCGAATGTCTCCATTTCACCGTGGCTTTGCACTTCTTTCCCGATGGAACAATAGGCCTTTGATGAAACTCTGAGAGATAATGGGTAGCAAACACTGGGCTAACACAGCGCACGAAGACTGAGATCTTTGATGCCTTTTTTGGAGAAGACCATTAATGAGCATGTCCAATCCAAGGATGAAAATAAGACCAAGGACTTTGTTGATGTCATGTTGGGCTTCATGGGATTCGAAAAATCTGAGAGTATTGAACAGCCCAATATCAAAGCCATAATCTTTGAAATAATTATTATAAGTTTATAACAATCACTTTATCCGAAAACATGATCATAATGATAAAGAATAGCTGTCACAAACTGAAATATATATATATATATATACACATATACATACTAGTATTATGCCCATGTGATACACAACTTAATCAAGAATCACGTGTAAACTAAAGAAAATAAGAAAATATTTTTTAATTTAATCAAAATTAAATAATAAAATATATTTAAGTGGTAATCTCAATTTAATAGTCAAGAATTATAAACAACCCAAATGACTAAACATTAAAAATTTACATTAGAATTGAATTTTTGTATTTGAAAGCGAGGGAGGAGGCACCAAATTTCAACCTATCAAAACAAAATGTGTAAATATAAACTTCAAGATTTTTTTTTTGAGAAAAACTAATTGTTAAGACCTTGAAAATAAGTTTGCATCAATAATTGAAAATAGCTTCATTAGCATTGAGATGTGATGAAAATTAAAGAGTAATACATTTTGCAAGGTCCTGCATATCCCTCCTAGGCTGGTTTTGTGAACAACAATCTATATTATGAGTAAATGATGCATTTGGAATATAGAGTATAACTTCAAGGTGTTTAAAACTTCAATGGATCATGCCATATTTTGACAAATATCCTTTTTTTAACCCTACACCTTCAATAAATTTCATTTTTGCAATTATTTTCATATTTGATTCTGGTGTATATTTCAATTGACCCAAACTTCCTAAGCCAACTACATATTTATTCCTCTTGAGAATCCTTTGTTGCGATCATATCCCAATAAATCATAGTGATGAAACTAAGCTGTTTGTTTTTAGATCCCTTAAAACACAATTGGATTAACCTAGTTAATTAGCCAAGTTATTACTCAGTCCAAATTCCATATCTAGGTTAACACAATCATATAATCATATCAATATAAAGTGCAGAATATAAAGAACACAAATATATGATGCCCTAGGAAAACCAAACCGGTAAAAAATCTGAGGAGGATTTTACCTAACTATCATTAAGGTAAAACTGAATCTACTATGAAAGAATCGAAATTTTAAAATAATGACTTAAACCACTAACATTTTATTGCTACCTCATGTAGAAAACTTACTGATACGGCCACGTGCAAGTTTCGAGACCACTGATTCCTTTCTTAGATTCTCCAGCAAGTACAAGCACTCTCGCTTGTGTATCTTTAAGCTCTTATTGCAGCAACCGAATTAATCATCAAGCTCTTAACATAATCTCCTACTTGATAATCCTAAGCATGTGTGAAGGTAACCACCTCTTAGATCTCACAAAAGATTCACACACATAGCAAGTAGAGCAACCTTTTAGAGAGCTTTTGGGCACAAAACCCTAAATACAAAAGAGGCACTCTAATCTCTCTAAAAAACTTACAAAAACGTTTTAGGGTTTCCTTTATATATAGGAGTGTTTTACTTGAAACCCAATACGTTTAAGTAGAGTTTGGGTTTAACTGAAATTTTGCAGAAAAATAAATCTGCACATGGTTCGATCGATTAAGACTAATTTTCGATCGATTAAGCCTTGCAGATTTAGTCCAATAGATTCTGCATTCACTCGATTCCAATTTTACAAATAAACATACTTTGAGCAAGCCTAAACCTAGGCTCTATGTTTTGATTATGGTTTGCCAACATAATACAAATTAAAGTTCTAAAACATTAGTTCCTAAAGTCTTAGAACCTAACATAAGCTTCTCAAAGTTTCCTTTAAACTCTATAGCTTTAAAGAGTTCCAATATAGTTACTTGTAGTATAAAAAATATGATGTATTTATGAACATAATGAAACAAGAAAAGAATAAAAGAATAAAGGATAGAGTTAAATAACCTTGGAGAGGAAAATAGAACTTGGAGCTCTCATTGTAGGCATCCTTAAAGTATCCACACAATCTAGCCTGATACAGTACACTCTGGTGCTTCCATTGCTAACCCATTTCCTATCGGATTAGGACGCTGATACACCTAGAAACTTAAAAATCAATAAACCCATTAAAGAATAAAACCATCCAAATAAAAATATACATACACAAAAAAAAAAAAAAAAAAAACTAAGAATACAAAAAATATAACCTTCATCACAGATTCACAAAGAAAGTATAGTCCGAATGAGAAGTTTGAGGGATGTAGAACAAAAATATTTATAATTATTTTTTTTTCCCGATTGATTTTATTCCCTATGATCTAATCGCAAGGTTTAGATGTACTTGAAGGTAAGCAAAAATTGCAACAATTTTTTTAGATAGACACAAAAATTGTTCTTATCAACTTTTTCTCTACTAATCTTTGGATAAATACAAAAATTTAATTTGTCTTGTCAACTTTCCTCTATTTATCTTTGGATAGACACAAAAGCTTAATGTTGATATTAACATTTTTTTCCCTTCACTTTATGAATAATTGAAATTGTTGGAAAAACTGGTTTTGAGTCTCATACAAAACCCACAGTGGAAGCAACGCAAGGATTTACTTCATTCATGAGAGATAACATGTAACTTGAATTCTAGAACAAATAATAGAAAGCATACATTGGTGCAGTGAAATTCAAAAACAAGACTTGAGAATACCTTCCATCTTTATCCCAATTTCACATGGTGCCCAAGATGAGTGGTCTCTCAATCAATTCTTGTGTGCGTTGATTTTCTTTTGGAAAAGTGAATTCCAAAAAACTTGTAGAGAAAAACTTTTTTTATCTTCTTTTAATCATACGTACATTTAACTGCCTTGGTAGTTACTTTATTTAATAACTCTTATTAAATAAAAACTGATTATCTAATTGGGTTAACCTTTTGATCTAACCCAATTGGGCTTAAGTGTGTGGTTTGGGATGGGACCAAATGGACTAATAAGGCTCTAGCTCCAATGGGCCTTAGACTTATCTGTCAACTCTTGACAATGCCAAAATTACTATTATTTATATAACAAGTACCACTATGGAAATATAATTGTACTCTAGGCCTTACTAATAAATTATATCCCAAGACTCTAATATGATATCATTTGACCCTTTCATGAAATATCCATAGTGAACAAAGTCATAATGAACTGTCACTTTGTAAACAACTATTTTATTCTTTGAGTACCCGGTTTAATCTTTTAGTTTTTCATATTTATGAAATCTAATTTCATAAAATATAAACTTTAGTAACTCTTACTAAAGTGGCTGGCTCTGATTAACCAGTTCTTATTAAACTTATCTCAATGAGATATTTCGTGTCTCTATAGAAAGAGATTATGGATTTCATCTTGAGAATATATGTTCCCTCAACACTACTCGTGGTTACCCAACATACTGAAATTTTGACCGTTAAACTAGATCTCACTCTTGATATATCAAAGTAACCTATATTTCATGATCGGATTCACTATCCTCTCAGGATTGAGAGTCTACGAAATTAGAAGTTTTAAGGTTTATTATTCATGTGATAGTTGTTAATTGAATAATTAATCTTACAGCGGTCCAGTTCAATATGTCTTACTCACTTAAGACACATCAACACATCAACTAGAAGTCTCCACTTCCATTATCAAGACAAACCATCTTAGTTGATGTGTTATGGTCTTCATATATGAAACGCCCAATTTTATCACTGACTATGAACTATATTTTGAGTTTACAAAGAACTTGTGATTTATATCTTTTGTGACCAAACTACATAAATCACATACAATACATCTTAAGGACTATGATAATGTCCCATTAATTCATTTTTAAATAGTCTCATATAATTAAATAGTTTAATTATTTATAACATGTCAATAAATTGGTTTTAGGGCATAAACCCTAACAGTAACATTGTGGGAAAGTTTAATTATTAAGAGTTTGAGTTTGAGACAAAGAGTTTAATTAGAATTGATTTTACTTTTTTGATGGTAGGACATTTGGACATGTACTTAGTTCTCACTCCCTAAGAGATTTTTTTTTGGATAGATCCAAGAGAACAAATTTTTTTTTAATATAAAAAATAATGGTTGTACATTAAAGGAAATAAAATTTATTCAAAGTTACACTCTTAAATTATATTAAAGATAATTTTCTAGAAAATAAACTTTATTAGCTATACGTTGTTGTTGTTGTTTTGTTTTTTTTTTTTTTTTTTTTAATTTTTTTTATGTGCAGTAATTAAAAAATAAGGATTAGATGGAGCTAAACATGTACTTTTAAGATAAGGATTAGATGAAATTAAGTTAGATGATAATCAAATTAAGATTTTTCTTAACTTGGAAATTATAGGAGAAGAAGAAGATAAGAATAAAAAAAATTATATCTATTTTTTTTATAGATCAAAAAAATTGCGATTTTTACATGTAGCAATATAATTTTAAAAATATATATATGTATATATATATATATATATATATATGGATTACAAGGACATTTTTTTCGTAGGATTAGATGAAGAGTTTGTATTGTAATCAAATTAATATTTTTATCAACTTAAAAATTATAGGAGAAGAAAAATTATATATATATATATATATATATTGTAGGGGCTCCGTTTTCGGAAGGGCACCCCTGATAATAAATTTGTAGAGAGTGGGGCAAAGGGTTTGGCTCCGGCCGGCCTCTCGCCGGTCCTCCTTGAGTTTTTACTTTTTTCTTCTCCATCTGGGGTTGCTCCTCGGCGTGTGTCCGAGGAGGCCCCCCCTTCACGAGGGGGCTCTTTGCCTTATATATGCCCTTTGGCTCGATCCTGGCCTTACAGCTGTTGGCCATCCGGGCTATTGCTCCAGAACTTGTCCCATCAGACAGGTTCTTCTCCATACTGTGGGTTGCGGCCTCCAAGGTTGCACTGTTCAGGGGTCTTGTCATCATTAATGTAGCCTGGAGGGTCTGGCAAACACATTAAGTGTGGATGTGACCACCCATTCTGGGTTTGCCCCCTACCCAGGATTAGACAGGGTATGCCGAGGAGGGGTGTGTCCTTGGCATGGGTCCGAGAAGGGCTAAAACCCTTTGGACGACTATTTGGGACAATTGTCCTCCTCGGCTTGGGCCTTAGGCCAGCCTAAAGGTGGGCCGGGGATTCCGGGCCCACGGGCCCCACAATAGCCCCTCAAAACCCTGCTGCACGTTCCCTCGGACGGGGAGGAGGGTTTTGAAAACTTCGGCCCTTATGTTCCAGAAGGCCTTCCCTGGCTGGTCCTTCCTCGAGTGGCTGGATCGACACTCAGACTCTTCAGCAGGTAGTCAGTTTCTCCACAGGACTAGGTCTTTGGACCATGCAGCACCCTGGCTCCGTCGTAAATGGCTAGCTCCCCATAGGCTTGGGTTCGAGGACTATGCAAGACCTAGGTACAAGTGTTGCCTTCAGAGTGAGTGGTTAGCTCCCCGTAGGCTTGGGTCCGAGGACCATGCAAGACCTAGGTACAATTGCTGCCTTTAGAACGAATGGCTAGCTCCCCGTAGGCTTGGGTCCGAGGACCATACAAGACCTACGTACAATTGCTGCCTTCAGAGCGAGTGGCTAGCTCCCCGTAGGCTTGGGTCCGAGGACCATGCAAGACCTAGGTACAGTTGCTGCCTTCAGAGCGAGTGGCTAGCTCCCCATAGGCTTGGGTCCGAGGACCATGCAAGACCTAGGTACAGTTACTGCCCTCGATGGTAAGTGGCTAACTCCCCATAGGCTTAAGTCCGTAGACCATGCAAGACCCAGGTACAATTGCTGCCTTTAGTGCGAGTGGCTAGCTCCCCGTAGGCTTGGGTCCGAGGACCATGCAAGACCTAGGTACAGTTGCTGCCCTCGATGGTAAGTGGCTAGCTCCCCATAGGCTTGAGTCCGTAGACCATGCAAGACCCAGGTACAGTTGCTGCCTTCAGTGCGAATGGCTAGCTCCCCGTAGGCTTGGGTCCGAGGACCATGCAAGACCTAGGTACAGTTGCTACCCTCGATGGTAAGTGGCTAGCTCCCCATAGGCTTGAGTCCGTAGACCATGCACGACCCAGGTACAATTGCTGCCTTCAGTGCGAATGGCTAGCTCCCCGTAGGCTTGGGTCCGAGGACCATGCAAGACCTAGGTACAGTTGCTGCCCTCGATGGTAAGTGGCTAGCTCCCCATAGGCTTGAGTCCGTAGACCATGCAAGACCCAGGTACAATTGCTGCCTTCAGTGCGAGTGGCTAGCTCCCCGTAGGCTTGGGTCCGAGGACCATGCAAGACCTAGGTACAGTTGCTGCCCTCGATGGTAAGTGGCTAGCTCCCCATAGGCTTGAGTCCGTAGACCATGCAAGACCCAAGTACAATTGCTGCCTTCAGAATGAGTGGCTAGCTCCCCGTAGGCTTGGGTCTGAGGACCATGCAAGACATAGGTACAGTTGCTGCCCTCGATGGTAAGTGGCTAGCTCCCCATAGGCTTGAGTCCGTAGACCATGCAAGACCTAGGTACAATTGCTGCCTTCAGAACGAGTGGCTAGCTCCCCGTAGGCTTGGGTCCGAGGACCATGCAAGACCTAGGTACAGTTGCTGCCCTCGCGGTTTCGCCTTCGTCCCCGAGTGTGAGGACACAGTGTTCACCTCTTTGGGCAACTCAGTCTCACATCGGATAGAAGTCCCTTCCATTAACCCCTTATAAGCTTCTGGAGCAAGAGTTAGTGTACTACCACTACACAGTTGCCTTCAATAGGAGTTCGTCCTCGGATTCGAGAGCTTTGTTTTTAGTATGAAGATGTCCGCGGGTTATTTTCTGGGAGCTGTTTTTCCTCAGGTCGGATTGTGACTTCACACATGGGGCTGATCTCGCCTCTGGTTCGTGTTCCCCATCTTTCTGGTTTACGAGGCGTCGCTTGGCCTTCCGCGCTCCGTGTTTGACGCTTCGGTGCCCGTAACGCGCCTTCATTAATGCCCTCGTGAACTAACACGAATTAGGCGGTTGGCAATCCCCTTGGAATTGGGTGGGAATTAATTCCCTTTGACAATTCTCCCTTCGAATTCTGCGCGGCTTAACTCCCACCGGTTTTCGCCTTCCATAAAAGGCGTTCTGGGGGGAATGTTTCTCCTCATTCCATGAATCTTCCACCACAAACAGAAACACATACTTTCACCTCCCTGAGCCCTTTTGACACCGCCGCCAAGATTGTGACCAAAGTTAGGAGATCTGGAGTTAAGGGCCGCCGTGGCTGCAGCCCCCACTGGGCTGCCGGCGCGGCAGAGTTTAGGCGTAACACTGGCAGGGCCTTGCACGGTGGCCAGGAGGGACGTCGTTGAAGTACCTAACGTCTCTCCCCAGAGCGCACCTCCGACGAAGGAGACACGCGAACTCTCGTCATGGCTGGTGCTCGAGTATTGCCGTCTCCGACGGTCAATGCTTGTGCAGTTTGGAGAGGGTCAAGGAAGCATCACGAGGGAGGGTGTTCCGGGGCCCCTGGGTCAGCTCCTTACTTTGTTCAAGCTTTGGCTTCAAGGCGAGCCAGCCCCCAGCCCCCCTTCCCGTGCTTTTACTGTCCAGTTCTCCTATTCTCTGGACGCCAGTAAAAGCACGGGTTGACACTTCCCTCATTCCTGATATTAATTCTTTGCGAGCCTCTTGCCCAGCTAGTTCTAGGATCGGTCCGCCTGGGCCTCTGATTGTAGGATTAGTTGGTAGGATTTTTTGTAAAACACGCCTGTCTGAGCCTTTGATTGTATTTGTAATTTTCTTTTATGAAATAATAAAGATTGTATTTGTAATCTTTTTCCGAAATAATAAAGAACTCTTCCTTTTATTTGCTGTTGAGTCTTCTTTTCTGCTGCAGAATTTTTTCTTTCTTTTTCCTTTTTTTTTTGTACCGCCAACTTTTGCGTAGTAACTACTTTAAAACGACCGCCGGTTGCGCCGGCCGGCGCGCTAACCCTTTCCACAGACGGCGCCAATTGTAGAGGCTCCGTTTTCGGAAGGGCACCCCCACAATAAATTTGTAGAGAGTGGGGTAAAGGGTTTGGCTCCGGCCGGCCTCTCGCCGGTCCTCCTTGAGCTTTTCCTTTTCTCTTCTCCATCTGGGGTTGCTCCTCGGCGTGCGTCCGAGGAGGCCCCCCCTTCACGAGGGGGCTCTTTGCCTTATATATGCCCTTTGGCTTGATCCTGGCCTTACAGCTATTGGCCATCCGGGCTACTGCTCCAGAACTTGTCCCATCAGACAGGTTCTTCTCCATACTATGGGTTGCGGCCTCCAAGGTTGTACTGTTCAGGGGTCTTGTCATCATTAATGTAGCCTGGAGGGTCTGGCAAACACATTAAGTGTGGATGTGACCATCCATTCTGGGTTTGCCCCCTACCCAGGATTAGACAGGGTATGCCGAGGAGGGGTGTGTCCTCAGCATGGGTCTGAGAAGGGCTAAAACCCTTTGGACGACTATCTGGGACAATTGTCCTCCTCGGCTTGGGCCTTGGGCCAGCCTAAAGGTGGGCTGGGGATTCCGGGCCCACGGGCTCCACATATATATATATATATATATATATGCACTTTTTTTAAATCTAAAAAAATTTCTGCTTAATCAAGAATCATGTGTAAACTAAAGAAAATAAGAAAATATTTTTTAATTTAATTAAAATTAAAAAATAAAATATATTTAATTGGTAAATTTAATAGTTCAGAATTATAAACAACCCAAATTACTAAACATTAAAATTTTACATAAGAATTGAATTTTTGTATTTGAAAGCAAGGGAGGAGGCACCAAATTTCAACCTATCAAAACAAAATGTGTAAATATAAACTTCAACAATTTTTTTTTTTTTTTTGGAGAAAATCTAAGAGTAAAGACCTGACAATAAGTTTGCATCAATAACTAAAAATAGCTTCATTAGCATTGAGATATGATGAAATTAAAAATTAATACTTTTGCGAGGTCCTGCATATCCCTCTTAGGCTTGTTTTGTGAACAACAATTTATATTATGAGTAAATGATGCATTAGGAATATAGATTATAACTTCAAGGAGTTTAAAAGTTCAATAGATCATGCCATATCTTGACCAATATCCTTTTTTAGCAATTATTTTCTTGTTTTATTCCAGTGTATATTTCAATTGAACCAAACTTGCTAGGCCAACTACATTTTTATCCCTCTTGAGAAATCTTTGTTGCAATCATATCCCAATAGATTATGGTTGATGAAGATCTAATTAATTATGTTCTGACAATTAGAGCTTATAGTAACTAAGCTTTTCAAAGTTTCCTTCAAACTCTATGGCTTCAAAGAGTCCAATATAGTTACTTGTAGTATAAAAAATATGATGTATTTTATGAACATAATAAAACAAAAAAGAATAAAAGAATAAAGGATGGAATTAAATAACCTTGGAGAGGAAAATAGAACTTGCAGTTTTCATTTTAGGCATCCTTAAAGTATCCACACAATCTTGCCTGGTATAATACACTCTGGTGCTCCATTATAGCTTCCGTTGCTAACCCATTTCCTATTGAATAAGGCTGCTGATACACCTAGAAATTGAAAAATCAATAAACCCATTATAGAACAAAACCATCCAACTAAAAATATCAAAAAAACTAAGAATACAAAAATATAACCTTCAAGATAGAGAGAGCATAGTCTGAATGAGAAGTTTGAGGGAGGTGGAGCAAAAATATTTATAATTTTTTTTTTCCAATTGATTTTATTCCCTATGATCTAATCTCAAGTTTTAGATATACTTGAAGGGAAGCAAAAATTGAAGCAATTTTTTTAGATAGACACAAAATCTTAATCGTTCTTATTAACTTTTTTTCTACTAATCTTTGGATAAATACAAAATTTTAATTTTTCTTATCAACTTTCCTCTATTTATCTTTGGATAGACACAAAAGCTTAATGTTGATATTAACATTTTCTTTTCCTTCACTTTATCAATAATTGTAACACAGTGGGGAAAGTTTATTAATTATTAAGAGTTTGAGACAAAGAGTTTAATTAGAATTGATTTTACTTTTTTTGATGGCAAGACATCTAAAGTCAAAGGTTTCGATTTTTTTTTTTCTTTTGAATTGAGACAAGAAATTTTTTTTTTTTTGGTACTGTTTCAGGAAGAGGGTATGAGAGAAAATACCAATGGCTTTGATGACAATGACTATGCCAAAGAGGGTATGTCAATTTGTATACTAATTAGAGATGAAAAATTGAGATTGATGGTACTATCTATAAAGCAATAATACTAATATTAATATTAGTTTTGAAATTGAAGTTTGGGTTCTTAAAAGAAAAAAAAGAAAAAGAAAAAGAAAAAGGATCTCTTAGTCTACTACAGTTTGAATTTTGAAACCGTAGTTCCATTAAGATTTTATTTCGGACGAAATGGGTAACTAACTATAAAATCCTAACAATATAATTAGTTGTCAACATTTTCAAACTATATTTTTTTTAGCACCTCGAGTTTCAAAAACTCGATTTTGGCACATAACTCGAGTCTTTGAGACTCGATTTTTATGGCCTAATCATATCTTATGTGGCATATCTTTCCACGTGGCGACCACATGGAAATCGAGTTTCTTAGACTTGATTTCTAACAAAAAAATAAAATAAAAAATATTCTAAGTCTCTAAACTGCAATACCCACAAACAAATTTCAAAAACTTCAAACGCATCAATCTCAATCCAAACTCAGATCAGAGGGAGAGAAAGAGAAAGAGCTCAGAGGGAGAGACAGAGAAAGAGCTTAGAGGGAGAGAAAGCCTCACTAGAACTCAGATTAGAGGGAGAGAAAGAGAAAGAGCTCAGAGGGAGAGAGCCTCACCAGCCAGGCGTGGCCGGGATAGGCGCTGGGCGGCGCGCGGCCTGGGCCTCCGCACGGCCGGGCTCGCGTGCGGCCTGGGCCCCTAGGTTGCGCGCGGTGGTCCGATCTGATCTCTCCTTCTGGTGTTTTTTTTTTTTTTTTTTTTTTTTTTTTTTTTTTTTTTTTTTTTTTTTTTTTCCTCTGGGCTCTTCTCATTCTGTGCCTTTTTTTTTTTCTCCGGGTTGTACTCTGTTATGCTTCCTCTCTTATTTGCTTATATTTATTTGGAAATCGAGTCTAAGAAACTCAATTTCCATGTGGTCGCCACGTGGAAAAATATGCCACATAAGATATGATTAGGCCATAAAAATCGAGTTTCAAAGACTCGAGTTATGTGCCAAAATTGAGTTTTTGAAACTCGAGGTGCTAAAAAAAAAAATAGTTTGAAAACGTTGACAACTAATTATATTGTTAGGATTTTATAGTTAGTTACCCATTTCGTCCATTTCGTCTAATATGGACCACGTCACCACACGTTAACGCGGTTTTATGGATCATACTATTTTTGTAGACTGTTTCAAAAGGTATGATGATGATGATTATTGATGGTGTTATGTTTCTTACTATGGTCTCGCATGTACAATAAAGAAGCTTAGAGAGGAGCTAAGTAGAGCACTAGTTGGACTCAGTTGGGGGCTAATAAGGAGGGTAACAACATTAATGAGGAAGGAATAGGGTCGTTCAATGAGCTAGTAAAGGAGATGACGTCAAAAAGACAAAATGTCAAGGCATTCGCTTCCAAGACCAAGGCTATGGTACTTATATTTCAACTTTTGTCTTTTATTTCTTCTTATTTGGTTTCTGTTATCTTGTCATAGCCATTGTTGGGATGTATAGGGTGACATCATATCTACTATTATAGTTGGCTGGCTTCAATGGGTTTGGGTCTAGGTCTACTCTTTGAATGGAATATGATTTTTATAGTAACCATTTTCTATTGAATGAACAATACAATAAGTAGTTTCACTATTATATTAAGTGAATTGTCCTTGTCTTGAATAATGAATGTGTGGGAGGTAGAATGCGTACTAAACCAAACCCTAAACACTAGCCATAATCGTTTGAGACAAACATGATCCGTGCTTCACTTAATTTTTGAAACAAACATATAATTATGATGCCTTGTTAATTCTTACCCTTCTTTTTGTATTCAGCATCTTTTTTAAAATTAAAAAAAAAAAAATCATTTCCCTAAAAAACTTTAGATATTTAATGGCCTTTACTGTTATTTTTCAGGGATCATATTCTTCAATATGCCTTATTTTTTATTCTATTTTTTAAATTGTTGGTTGAGGCCTGCTATGCATCCTCGAAGAATTTATCATTTCATAGAGAAATAGGCCAGTTTGATGCCTAATTCTGCATTTTAAGCAAAACAATTGTATTACAAAGTGTCAATACTTTTGAAGTTAAACAGGAAATTTATTTTCAAAATATCCAGCTACAGATGGAGCGCAAGGTACAGTCAACCAGACAGCGTGAGTATGATGCAGCACATACAAGATATCTCAAGCCTTTAAGCCACAACTCCCTCTCCCTTCTTAATCATCTCCAAGTCCATATATCCCTGAGGTAATTACCTAATATTTTCATTGCAACATCTCTAGTTGAATGATAAATATCAAATATGAATACTTTATGATTTATTGATTTATCATCTCATTTTCATGGGCAACACAGCTGTTTCCAAATCTCAACAAGATAGTGTTCCACAGAACAATTGACTAATAAATGAAGACTTTCATGTTTAGACTTCATTTTCCAATTTCTTATCTTGACGATACGAATTTTAGTCATAGAGGTCATTATCATGAGGTTTGTAAAACCAAACTCACTATCAAATATGAATACTTTATGATTTATTGATTTATCATCTCATTTTCATGGGCAACACAGCTGTTTCCAAATCTCAACAAGATAGTGTTCCACAGAACAATTGACTAATAAATGAAGACTTTCATGTTTAGACTTCATTTTCCAATTTCTAATCTTGACGATACGAATTTTAGTCATAGAGGTCATTATCATGAGGTTTGTAAAACCAAACTCACAAACTCACACACATATTTCACTAGGGTTCTATTTCCAACCAATTTTTTCATTTACTTCCAAGAATTTTCCATCTGTCCAAGAAAAAAAAAACTATAGTTGCATTTTAAAATTGTGGCTATAGCCAAATTCAAAAAAAAAAAAAAAAATAAATAAAATAAAAAACAAAACAAAACAAAACAAAAACAAAAACAAAAACAAAACAAAAGGGTTATAGCCACGTTTTTAAAATGTGGCTACAGCAGTCCCCTATAACTGCATTTCATAAATGCAGTCAAAAGATGTCCTATAGCAGCGTTTCTAAAAACGAAGCCATTGGTCTTGGCCTATAGCCACATTTGTAAAAACACGGCTATAGATCCCTTAGACCTATAGTTATAGGTTTTAGGCCACAGCTGAAAACACGGCTTAAAAGATGGAGCGCGAGGTACAGTCAACCAGATAGCGTGAGTATGATGGAGCACAAACAAGACATCTCAAGCCTTTCAGCCCCAGCTCCCTCCCCCTTCCTAAACATCTCCAAGTCCATATATCTCGGAGGTAATTACCCAATATTTTCACTGCATCTTCTCTAGTTGAATGATAAATATCAAATATGAATACTTTATGATTTATTGATTTATCATCTCATTTTCAAGGGCCACATAACTGTTTCCAAATCTCAACAAGATAGTGTTCTACATAGCTATTGACTAATAAATGAAGACTTTCACGTTTAGACTTCCTTTTCCAATTTCTTATCATGACGATACAAATTTTAGTTATAGAGATCATTATCTTGAGGTTTGTAAAACCAAACTCAATAGACACACACACAAACTCACACACATATTTCTCTAGGGTTCTATTTCTAGTCAATTTTTTCATTTACTTCCAAGCATTTTCCATTTGGCCAAGAAAAAAAAAAAAAAAACTATAGCTGCATTTTAAAAATGCGGCCATAGCCAAATTAAAAAAAAAAAAAAAATTCATAACAAAAGGGTTATAGCCGCGTTTTTAAAATGTTGCTATAGCTGTCCCCTATAACCGCCTTTCATAAATGCAGTTAAAATATGTCCTATAGCCGCGTTTCTAAAAACGAAGCCATTGGTCTTGGCCTATAGCCACATTTGTAAAAACGCGGCTATAGATCCCTCAGACCTATAGTTACAGGTTTTAGGCCACAGCTAAAAACGCGGCATAAAAGATGGAGCGCAAGGTACAGTCAATCAGACAGCGTGAGTATGATGGAGCACATACAAGATATCTCAAGCCTTTAAGCCCCAGCTCCTTCTCCCTTCTTAATCATCACCAAGTCTATATACCCCTGAGGTAATTACCCAATATTTTCACTGCATCTTCTCTAGTGGAATGATAAATATCAGATATGAATACTTTATGATCTATTGATTTATCATCTCATTTTCATGGGCAACACAGCTGTTTCCAAATCTCAACAAGATAGTGTTCCACATAGCTATTGACTAATAAATGAAGACTTTCACGTTTAGACTTCCTTTTCCGATTTCTTATTTTGACGATACAAATTTTAGTCATAGAGGTCATTATCTTGAGGTTTGCAAAACCAAACTCACTAGACACACACACAAATTCACACACATATTTATCTAGGGTTCTATTTCTAGCCAATTTTTTCATTTACTTCCAAGCATTTTCCATCTGGCCAAGGAAAAAAAAAAAAACTCTAGCTGCAGTTTAAAATGCGATTATAGCCAAATTTGAAAAAAAAAAAAAAAAAAAAAAAAAAAAAAACAAAACAAAAACAAAACAAATGGGTTATAGCCACGTTTTTAAAATGTGGCTATAGCTGTCCCCAACAACCGCCTTTCATAAATGCAGTTAAAATAAGCCCAATAGCCGCGTTTCTAAAAACGAAGCCATTGGTCTTGGCCTATAGCCACATTTTTAAAAACGTGGCTATAGATCCCTTAGACCTATAGTTACTGGTTTTAGGCCAAAGCAGAAAATGCGGCTTAAAAGATAGAGCGCAAGGTACAATCAACCAGACAACGTGAGTATGATGGAGCACATACAAGATATCTCAAGCCTTTAAGCCCCAGCTCCCTCTCCCTTCCTAAACATCTCCAAGTCCATATATCCCTAAGGTAATTACCCAATATTTTCACTGCATCTTCTCTATTTGAATGATAAATATCAAATATGAATACTTTATGATTTATTGATTTATCATCTCATTTTCATGGGCCACACAGCTGTTTCCAAATTTCAACAAGATAGTGTTCCACACAGCTATTGACTAATAAATGAAGACTTTCACGTTTAAGCTTCCTGTTCCAATTTCTTATCTTGACGATACAAATTTTAGTCATATAGGTCATTATCTTGAGGTTTGTAAAACCAAACTCACTAGACACACACACAAACTCACACACATATTTATCTAGGGTTCTATTTCAAGTCAATTTTTTCATTTACATCCAAGCATTTTCCATCTGGCCAAGAAAAAAAAAAAAGTATAGCCGCATTTTAAAAATGCGACTATAGCCAAATTCAAAAAAATAAATAATTAAAAGAAACAAAACAAAACAAAAAAAAAAAAAAAACAAAAACAAAACAAAAGAGTTATAGCCACGTTTTTAAAATGTGACTATGGCTGTCCCCTATAACCGCCTTTCCTTAATGCATTTAAAATATGTCCTATAGCCGCGTTTCTAAAAACGAAACCATTGGTCTTGGCCTATAGCCACATTTGTAAAAACGCGACTATAGATCCCTCAGACCTATAGTTACAGGTTTTAGGCCACAGCTGAAAACGTGACATAAAAGATGGAGCGCAAGGTACAGTCAACCAGACAGCGTGAGTATGATGGAGCACATACAAGATATCTCAAGCCTTTAAGCCCCAGCTCCCTCTCCCTTCTTAATCATCTCCTAGTCTATATATCCCTGAGGTAATGACCCAATATTTTCATTGCATCTTCTTTAGTTGAATGATAAATATCAAATATGAATACTTTACAATTTATTGATTTATCATCTCATTTTCATGGGCCACACAGCTATTTCCAAACCTCAACAACATAGTGTTCCACAAAACTATTGACTAATAAATGAAGACTTTCATGTTTAGACTTCCTTTTCCAATTTCTTATCTTGACGATACAAATTTTAGTCATAGAGGTCATTATCTTGAGGTTTTTCAAAACCAAACTCGCTAGACATACACATATATTTATCTAGGGTTCTTTTCCTAGTCAATTTTTTCATTTACTTCCAAGCACTTTCCATCTAGCCAAGAAAAAAAAAAAAAACTATAGCCGCATTTTAAAATCGCAGATATAGCCAAATTCAAAAAAAAAAAAAAAAAAAAAAACTAAAACAAAAGAAAACAAAAGCAAATCAAAAGGGTTATAGCCACGTTTTTAAATTGTGGCTATAGTTGTGCCCTATAACCGCCTTTCATAAATGCAATAAAAATATGTCCTATAGCCGCGTTTCTATAAATGAAGTCATTGGTCTTGGCCTATAGCCACATTTGTAAAAATGCAGCGATAGATCCCTCAGACCTATAATTACAGGTTTAGGCCATAGCTAAAAACACGGCATAAAAGATGGAGCGCAAGGTACAGTCAACCAGACGGCGTGGGTATGATGGAGCACATACAAGGTATCTCAAGCCTTTAAGTCCTAGCTCCCTCTTGCTTCTTAATCGCCTCCAAGTCTATATATCCCTAAGATAATTACTCAAATATTTTCACTGCATCTTTTCTAGTTGAATGATAAATATCAATTATGAATACTTTATGATTTATGGATTTATCATCTCATTTTCATGGGCCACACAGCTGTTTCCAAATCTCAACAAGATAGTGTTCCACACAGCTATTAACTAATAAATGAAGACTTTCATGTTTAGACTTCCTTTTCCAATTTCTTATCCTGATGGTACAAATTTTAGTCATAGACGTCATTATCTTGAGGTTTGTAAAACCAAACTCACTAGACACACACACAAACTCACACACATAATTATCTACGGTTCCATTTCCAGTCAATTTTTTCATTTACTTCCAAGCACTTTCTATCTGGCCAAGAAAAAAAAAAACTATAGCCGCATTTTAAAAATGCAGCTATAGCCAAATAAAAAAAATAAAAAAAAATAAAAAACAAAACAAAACAAAACAAAAGGGTTATAGCCACGTTTTTAAAATATGGCTATAGCTGTCCCCTATAACCACCTTTCATAAATGTAGTTAAAATTTGTTCTATAGCCGCGTTTCTAGAAATGAAGCCATTGGTCTTGGCCGATAGCCACATTTGTAAAAACGCAGCTATAGATCCCTCAGACCTATAATTACAGGTTTTAGGGCACAGCTAAAAACGCGGCTTAAAAGATGGAGCGTAAGGTACGGTCAACCAGACAGCGTGAGTATGATGGAGCACATACAAGATATCTCAAGCCTTTAAGCACCAGCTCCCTCTCCCTTCTTAATCATCTCCAAGTCTATATATCCCTGAGGTGATTACCCAATATTTTCACCGCATCTTCTCTAATTGAATGGTAAATATCAAATATGAATACTTTATGATTTATTGATTTATCATTTCATTTTCATGGGCCACACAGCTGTTTCCAAATTTCAACAAGATAGTGTTCCACACAGCTATTGACTAATAAATGAAGACTTTCATGTTTAGACTTCCTTTTCCAATTTCTTATCTTGATGATACAAATTTTAGTCATAGACGTCATTATCTTGAGGTTTGTAAAACGAAACTCACTAGACACACACACAAACTCACACACTTATTTATCTAGGGTTCTATTTCCTGTCAATTTTTTCATTTACTACCAAATATTTTCCATCTGGCTAAGAAAAGAAAAAACGATAGCTGCATTTTAAAAATGCAACTATTGCCAAATTCAAAAAAAAAAAAAAAAAAAAAAGCAACAAAACGAAAACAAAAACAAAACAAAAGGGTTATAGCCACATTTTTAAATTATGGCTATAGGTGTCCCCTATAACCGCCTTTCATAAATGCAGTTAAAATATGTCCTATAGCCGTGTTTCTAAAAATGAAGTCATTGGTCTTGGTCTATAGCCACATTTGTAAAAACGCGGCTATAGATCCCTCAGACCTAAAATTACAGGTTTTAGGCCATAGCTAAAAATGCGTTTAAAGGATGGAGCGCAAGGTACAGTCAACCAGACAGCGTGAGTATGATGGAGCAAATACAAGATATCTCAAGCCTTTAAGCCCCAGCTCCCTCTCCCTTCTTAATCACCTCCAAGTCTATATATCCCTGAGATAATTACTCAATATTTTCACTACATCTTCTCTAGTTGAATGATAAATATCAATTATGAATACTTTATGATTTGTTGATTTATCATCTCATTTTCATGGGCCACACAGCTGTTTCGAAATCTCAACAAGATAGTGTTCCACACAGCTATTGACTAATAAATGAAGACTTTCATGTTTAGACTTCCTTTTCCAATTTCTTATCTTGATGATACAAATTTTAGTCATAGACGTCATTATCTTGAGGTTTGTAAAACCAAACTCACTAGACACACACACAAACTCACACACATATTTATCTACGGTTCTATTTCCAGTCAATTTTTTCATTTACTTCCAAGCACTTTCTATCTGGCCAAGAATAAAAAAAGACTATAGCCACATTTTAAAAATGCGGCTATAGCCAAATTAAAAAAAAAAAAAAAAACAAAAAAAAAAAAACAAAAAACAAAAAACAAAAAACAAAAAACAAAAGGGTTATAGCTACGTTTTTAAAATATGGCTATAGCTGTCCCCTATAACCACCTTTCATAAATGCAGTTAAAATATGTCCTATAGCCGCGTTTCTAAAAATGAAGCCATTGGTCTTGGCCGATAGCCACATTTGTAAAAACGCGGCTATAGATCCCTCAGACCTATAGTTACAGGTTTTAGGGCACAGCTGAAAATGCGGCTTAAAGATGGAGCGTAAGGTACAGTCAACCAGACAGCGTGAGTATGATGGAGCACATACAAGATATCTCAAGCCTTTAAGCCCCAGCTTCCTCTCCCTTCTTAATCATCTCTAAGTCTATATATCCTTGCGGTAATTACCCAATATTTTCACTGCATCTTCTCTAGTTGAATGATAAATATGAAATATGAATACTTTATGATTTATTGATTTGTCATTTCATTTTCATAGGCCACAAAGCTGTTTCCAAATCTCAACAAGATAGTGTTCCACACAGCTATTGAGTAATAAATGAAGACTTTTATGTTTAGACTTCCTTTTCCAATTTCTTATGTTGATGATACAAATTTTAGTCATAGAGGTCATTATCTTGAGGTTTGTAAAACCAAACTCACTATGCACAAACACAAAATCACACACATATTTATCTACGGTTCTATTCCTAGTCAATTTTTTCATTTACTTCCAAGCACTTTCTATCTAGCCAAGAAACAAAAAGAACTATAGCCACATTTTAAAAATGCGGCCATAGCCAAATTTAAAAAAAAAAAAAAAAAACAAAACAAAAATAAAATAAAAGGGTTGTAGCCGCGTTTTTAAAATGTGGCTATAGCTGTCCCCTATAACCGCCTTTCACAAATGCAGTTAAAATATGTCCTATAGCCGTGTTTCTAAAAACGAAGCCATTGGTCTTAGTTGATAGCCACATTTGAAAAAACGTGGCTATAGATCCCTCAGACCCATATTTACAGGTTCAGGCTGCAACTGAAAACGCGACTTAAAAGATGGAGCGTAAGGTATTGTCAACCAGACATCGTGATTATGATGGAGCACATACAAGATATCTCAAGCCTTTAAGCCCCAGCTCCCTCTCCCTTCTTAATCATCTCCAAGTCTATATATCCCTGAGGTAATTACCCAATATTTTCACTGCATCTTCTCTAGTTGAATGATAAATATCAAATATGAATACTTTATGATTTATTGATTTATCATCTCATTTTCATGGGCCACACAGCTGTTTCCAAATCTCAACAAGATAGTGTTCCACATAGCTATTGACTATTAAATGAAGACTTTCACGTTTAAACTTCCTTTTCCAATTTCTTATCTTGACGATACAAATTTTAGTCATAGAGGTCATTGTCTTGAGGTTTGTAAAACCAAACTCACTAGACACACACACAAACTCACACACATATTTATCTGGGTTTCTATTTCCATTCAATTTTTTCATTTACTTCCAAGCATTTTCCATTTGGCCAAGAAAAAAAAAAAAAAAAAACTATAGCCGCATTTTAGAAATGTGACTATAGCCAAATTCAAAAAATAAAATAAAATAAAAAATAAAACAAAACAAAACGAAAACAAAAACAAATGCAAAACAAAAGGGTTATAGCCATGTTTTTAAAATGTGGCTATAGCTGTCCCCTATAACCGCCTTTCATAAATGCAGTTAAAATATGCCCTATGGCCACGTTTCTAAAAACGAAGCCATTGGTCTTGGCCTATAGCCACATTTGTAAAAACGCGGCTATAGATTCCTCAGACCTATAGTTACAGGTTTTAGGTCATAGCTGAAAACGTGGCTTAAAAGATGGAGCACAAGGTACAGTCAACCAGATAGCGTGAGTATGATGGAGCACATACAAGATATCTCAAGCCTTTAAGCCCCAGCTCCCTCTCCCTTCTTAATCATCTCCAAGTCTATATATCCCTGAGGTAATTACCCAATATTTTCACTGCATCTTCTCTAGTTGAATGATAAATATCAAATATGAATACTTTATGATTTGTTGATTTATCATCTCATTTTCATGGGCCACACATCTTTTCCAAATCTCAACAAGATAGTGTTCCACATAGTTATTGACTAATAAATGAAGACTTTCATGTTTAGACTTCCTTTTCCAATTTCTTATGTTGATGATACAAATTTTAGTCATAGAGGTCATTATCTTGAGGTTTGTAAAACCAAACTCACTAGACACACACACAAACTCACGCACATATTTATCTAGGGTTCTATTTCTAGTCAATTTTTTCATTTACTTCCAAGCATTTTCCATTTGGCCAAGAAAAAAAAAAAAAAAAACTGCAGCCACATTTTAAAAATGCGGCTATAGCCAATTTCAAAAAAAAAAAAAAAAAAAAAAAAAAAAAAAAAAACAAAACAAAACAAAAACTAAACAAAAGGGTTATAGCCACGTTTTTAAAATATGGCTATAGCTGTCCCCTATAATCGCCTTTCATAAATGCTGTTAAAATATGTCCTATAGCCGCATTTCTAAAACCGAAGCCATTGGTCTTGGCCTATAGCCTCATTTGTAAAAACGAGGCTATAGATTCCTCAGATCTATAGTTACAGGTTTTAGGCCATAGTTGAAAACGCGGCTGAAAAAAGCGTAGCTATAGGGCAAATGGACCTATAGCCACGTTTTCAAGAACTATAGCTGTGTTTTAAAAACGCGGCTATAAGACCTTTTTTTTGTAGTGTACTTCTGGACAGGTAATATAATTTTTACGTGTAGTAATATAATTTATCTAATATATATATATATATATATATTGATTAGATGGACATATTTTACGTAAGATTAGAAGAAGAGTTTGGATTGTAATCAAATTAATATTTTTATCAATTTAGAAATTGTAGAAAAAAAACTATATAATTTTTTAAAAATTTAAAAAAATTTCTGCAATTTCATGAAACCACTTGGTACAACCACAACTTCTATGCCCAATTTTTATTATATAGAATATGATATATATATATATATATATTTATATATATAGAATGTCATAAACCATGCCATTCTTTCACTATTTTTTTTTTCCTTTTATCCTTTTCCAATAGTGAACATGATAGGGACACATTGAACGGTTAGAAACGAAAAAGACACAAAAAATTATTTGAAAATTAACTTAGTAAAATTTGCCAGCGATCGATGTCGATGCAACCATGGCGCCAAGGAAGTACTGACAGACAATGAGGCATGAGCCAATAATAGAAAAAAATAAATCTTGCAATAAATCTTGGTCCCATGCATAAATATTCCGCAGGCTCATCTCCTTTGTCAAATGTGAAAATGACAGCTGTGCCGCGTAAAGCATTTTTGTTTTTCAATTTGCTATTGGCTTCAATTTTTCTGCTCCTCAAAATCTTATTTACTAGAGCATCTACATCAATGGATGCAAAATTTTCATTTATTTTACATAAGAAAATTACTTTTTTTTATTTATTTATTTTACACATTCATTCTTATAAAACACCCACATCAGTTTATTTATTTTACACAATATTCATTCTTTTACAATTTTTTATTATTCCCTCCCTGACTGCGCCTCTCTCTCATAGACCCACAGTCCGTCACTGTCAACGATCACCACCCAACCAGCATCATCAAGGAAAACCCACTCAATTTGAAACCCATTCAATCCCTAACCCATTAATCACCCACCCAACCCGAAACCTAGTCAAGCCAAATCATCATCCACCCAATCGGCGACAAGATCATCAAAACCCATCAATGAACCAGAAAAGCCAAGCCAATCAACCCAAAGACCCACCGACACACACCCACAATCAACCAAAAAACCAGAAAAAAAAAAAAAAAAGCAACCAACAGATCGGAGTGAGATCGACGCCTCCGGCCTTAGCAAGATCGATGCCTAGCAGTGTCGACACCTCCTCACGGCAGCCGCCGCCATGTGCTCCACCCTCAAAACGAGCACCGATTCTCTGCGGAACTTGATCTAGGATTGTTTGGCTAAACCCACCTCGTAGTCCACTACTGCCATGAACTTTGTTAAAGGAGGAGAAGGGATTGCCATTGAAGTTGGCAAATTGTTGAATTGAGAAGAGAAGCGGAGGCGAGTTGAGAGGTAGTGAGGAAGGGGTTTGATCGGGGTTTTTAGGGAGAAGAGGAAGCG
This sequence comes from Quercus variabilis, assembly GCA_030445155.1. Classification (NCBI taxonomy): domain Eukaryota; kingdom Viridiplantae; phylum Streptophyta; class Magnoliopsida; order Fagales; family Fagaceae; genus Quercus; species Quercus variabilis. The sequence continues at coordinate 29,325,696 of CP129450.1, read as the reverse complement.
CATCAGATAGAGTGGGAGAGAGAAAAAATTATTAAACTAATGGATACATAAGCTACAGTGACCATGGATATATCACGGTCACTGTAGCATTTGCATATTTATGCATAACTTTCCACAACTTTACATCTATTGATGTGGGAGATTTTTTGGCCAAAATGTGTAAAATAAATGAAATTTTGTATTATTCAAGAGTATCCACCAACTGATGTGGATGCTCTAACAAAACAAGAAGCTTGATAATGTTTATAGGGTCCAAAATCTTTTACACGGAGGAGTGTTTTAACTCACGCGCTATCGTATTCGTATTTGCCTTTAATTTTTTGGTCAAAAAATGTGGCGTTTAAACATTAAAGTCCAAACCATTCTCACTGTTTTTTCGAAAAAATCCAAAACAAAGACATGCTTATCTTGAATCCTTGACATAATCGTGGTACTCCGTTGTTGGTACTTGGTACAACTTGAAATCAGATTTGCGAATCTCCAAAATTTTTTTTTTTCCATAAAATGTTAAAATGATTATCAACTTCTTTTAATTAAAAAAAAAAAGACTTATAAATTAACTTGACAATGCTTACAATCAATGTTATTTCAACAAAAAAATATACACAAGCCTCGTCACACACGCTTCACACTTGGATGAGACTCTTTTTTTATTTTGACTTTAATGTAATTTTTCAATTTGAATTTATCTATTATTAGTGGGGTTATATTGGAAGGGTTTTCTCAAAAAAAAAAAAAAATAATAATGAAAGGAATTTTTAAGAAACTAAAATTTAGGATTTAAAATAAAGTAAATAGCTTGGTTTAATGTGTGCTAGCTTTTAGGGGAAAAAACGTATCAAACATTCGTGAGATATATTTAAATAGAGTATGCTAATTTTTAGGGAAAAAAAATTCTCCGGTAGTTTTTTTTTTTTTGAATTACGATTTTAACCCTAATTAATTTTTTTTTTAAAGTATAAGTATTATCTAATTAGATTATGAGGTATTTTTGACATTTTTTGAAGTTATAACTAACTTTCTGAATCTTCTTAATATATAGAGATAATATATTACACACGCACACATACACATACATATCTTTACTTTTTTTTTTTTTTAAAAAAAAAAGAATATATAGATTTTTTATGAATAACACATCAATTTATAAAATTTATATAAGTAAAATTTGTGAAAAATGATCATCTACATTTAGAATTGATTTACTTTATAATTTATGTTAAATATTATAAACTTAAAAGTGTGTAGATAGCTAAGTCATTTTAAATTTTAAATTACGTTTCAGTTTGAAAACCTTTATATCTAAGAAATAAAGTTTTAATAGTGAAAATCCTATTTCAAAAATTGTAGTATAAGATCACTTTCTTATTTATTTATTTATTTTATCCTATAAATTTACCATTCTTTTAATTAAACAACTAAAAAAAAAAAAAAATACTCAATCTGTAAAAGAGAAGAGAAATGATAATTAGACATCTAAAAAAATACTCAATTTGTAAAAGAGAGAGAAATGAGAAGTAGATAATATTTCATCGTAATAAAAATTTATCGGATAATCCTATAATACAACTTCACATCAAAAAATATACAAAGTAATTACTCTCTTTTTAAACCCATACTCTTAAATTTTAAAAATAATTACTCTTATTTCTCACTCAATTAGTAAAAGAGAAAAAACCAAAAAACAAAAACAAAAAAATCAATGATGGAATGGTATAGACTAAATCTCAAATTGCCGAGGGATGAGTGAGAACCGCACCTTATAAACTTTATCCAATCAACTTTTTGTCCAATTACTTGACACTTAATACTTACTTAGTGTTTTAATAAATTAAAAAAAAAAATAATAATAACTCTATGCGTCGGCATTGGACTTATCTAAAGTTTATTGTCCGTTTGTACGATTTCCATGTCATAAATAACAACTCCATATGTTGCAACTGAGCTTGCCTTCACCACCATGGCTTGGACATGGATCATACTCTCACTTGTTTTGCTTGCTTATATCCTAGTACAATGGAAAAGCAAGACCAAGAAGAGGAAATTACCTCCTGGTCCAAGAGGGTTCCCTATCTTTGGGAACCTTCATATGTTAGGAGAATTCCCTCATCAAGATCTTCATCAACTAGCACAAAAACACGGTCCTATCATGCATTTGCGCTTAGGAATGGTACCTACCATTGTTGTCTCATCCCCTCAAGCTGCCAAGCTATTCCTTAAAACACATGACCTTGTTTTTGCAAGTAGACCACCTAATGAGGCTGCAAAGCACATCTCTTATGAGCAAAAAGGCTTGGCCTTTGCTCCATATGGTTCCTATTGGCGCAACATACGTAAGATGTGCACCCTTGAATTACTTAGCAACCTCAAAATCAATTCTTTCAAATCCATGAGAAAAGAAGAGCTTGACCGATTCATAAAGTTCATCCAAGAGGCAGCACATGAACATGTTGCTGTTGATCTCAGTGCCAAGGTTTCATCTCTCAGCGCAGATATGAGTTGCCGTTTGGTGTTTGGGAAGAAGTACATGGACAAGGAGTTTGATGAGAGGGGATTCAAGTCTGTAATCCAAGAGGGTATGCAGCTAAGCACATTTCCTAACTTAGGTGATTACATTCCTTATGTTGCACACCTTGACCTTCGAGGGCTAACTCAGCGCATGAAGGCTGTGAGTAAGATCTTTGATGCCATTTTGGAGAAGACCATTGATGAGCACGTCCAATCCAAGGATGAAAATAAGACCAAGGACTTTGTTGATGCCATGTTGGGCTTCATGGGATCTGAGGAATCTGAGTACCGAATTGAACGGCCCAATATCAAAGCTATAATCTTGGTAATTATTCAAAGAACTTACATGATATCAGCAAACGCGTTTTCCTCCCCTTTTTTTTTTTTTTTTTTTTTTTTTTTTGCCGCATTTTTTTTACTTTTGGGAAAAAAAAAGCTGTGCATGAACAGTATATATACTGTTTATGCACTGTTCACGTACTGTTTAAGTAATAAAAAATATTAAAAATGAGTCCCACGGTACTATTCGCACATTTAAAAATTATTTTGCTATAGTATTTTCAGTTTTCAGTTTTCAATTTTCAGTTTCAGCAACAATAAGTTCAATCCAAATACACCCTATATGTTTGTGTGGAGAATTCAATTATGTACCAAATATAATCTTGTGTATACAATATGATTTCTAATTACTTTTTATTTATACTATCCTATTATCTACTTAAACAATAATTTTTACAAGAATTAATCAAGTTGAAGCTAAAGCGGCATCATTTGCTAGAGTCAAAACTTTATTCTACTGTAGTTTCTTTACTAGTCGATCCCAATAATTTTAGGATTAAGACTTGTTTGTTGTAATTTCCTAACCATGATTTTCTTATAGGATATGCTCACCGCCTCAATGGACACTTCAGCAACGGCAATTGATTGGATGCTCACGGAACTAATCAGGCATCCTCGTATAATGAAGAAAGTTCAAAAGGAGTTGGAAAATGTGGTGGGCTTAGAGAGGATGGTAGATGAATCTGACTTGGATAGCTTGGAGTACTTGGACATGGTTGTAAAAGAAACCATGAGGCTACATCCAGTAGCACCTTTGTTGATACCTCATGAGTCATTGGAAGATTGCACCATCAATGATTACCACATACCTCGTAAGTCTAGACTCTTAATAAATGTATGGGCAATTGGGAGAGACCCAAGTGTTTGGACTGAGCCAGATAAGTTTAATCCAGAGAGATTTGTTGGGAGTAATATAGATCTTAGAGGACATGACTTTGAGCTTATCCCATTTGGGTCTGGGAGAAGAAGCTGTCCAGGAATGCAATTGGGTCTAACTGTGGTTCGGCTAGTGTTAGCACAACTTGTTCATTGCTTTGATTGGGAGCTTCCTAATGACACGTTGCCAACGGAGTTGGACATGACCGAAGAGTTTGGTCTCACAACTTCTAGAGCCAAGCACCTACTTGCTATTCCTACTTATCGCCTTCACAAGTGACAATGTGTTCTTTTTGGTTTTTGTTGTCTAGACTACTAATTAAAGTGCCAGTATGAATGTCTAGATTTGTGGTAGTTTACTTCTACTGCATTTGCCCATTTTGTGGATCATATTTTCTGCTGTACCTACCTATCATGTACAACTCTATAAGCTACCATATACCTGGTGTTCCTTCATGGAAAAGTGTCGAAGAATTAATTAACCTTGATTTTACATCATTTAATTTTGAGGTTTGTTTTGTTGTTCCTCTTATACAACCATACATGCATGTGAGAAGATCCAAATGCTCAAATGCACAGGTAAAAACTTGATAGAAGTTCCTAACGCACTTTATCCATAAAACCAGTCTGCATTTCTGCTTACTTGTTACAATAATACTTGAATGATAAAATTCATTAATTCTTAACAATTTAACAAATGGGATAACTAGTAGTTTATGATTGTACCGAGCTAAGTGGTCCTAAGTTCGAAGGAAATTGTTTCTCAAAAAGAAGATAAAAAAAGTTTGAAAGAGTGGGTTAAACTAATGGTTTCCAGTTTTAGACAATTGATTAATTTCTCTCTTTTCTCTATAGAAATGTTAGACCTAGTGATTATCAAACGTTAGACTATTCAAGGCACTCCATCCACGCAAACTTGCTACCACAATGCGACTTTTGGGCGCATTTGAACTCTAAAGCCATATTAAGGGTTGGGAAAATTGGATACAAAATGTTTGCCGATGCTCTTATCTTTGTTACAAAATTGCTCCTTAAAAATTAAAAAAAAAAAGGTGCTAGCTCTAGTGGCTGAGCATGACTTTTTCTACAACAAAGACATCATTGGCATATTATAAAGATTATTAAGTTCTATGCATGAGGCTTATCTTTTTTTCAAGTTCTATGCATGATTTTTACTACATTTAGTTGTATTTTCATTATTCAAGCGCTATTTCATAACATTGTGAAAGTGTAGTGCTTAGCGAAGTAATAATGATAATGTAGTGGTACTAGACCTTGTCTTTGCCCCGGGTGAGTTGCGAACTGAGTTTTCTATCTTGGTATGACCCCATAGACACTAACATGAAGCGAACTAAAGACTTTACATAAGAAGAAAAACAAGCTCCGCGGCAATGGGCTTCATCTTTGCTACAAATGGGTCCCAAACTATTATCTTACTTAGTTTGTCCATATGGACCCTAGCAAAAAGCATGAATAAGACTTGCTAACGCATGAGAGATGAGTTCCACGAAACAAGTAGCCTGGGTAAGTGATTAGCTAAGGTTCTTGTTTCAAATTTGATTTAGTAGTCAACTATCAGACAATACCAAACTTAGCAAGTTATTAATATAGCAAAAAGCTAATGGCATTTCCTTTGTGGGAAAAACCATGAAAAATAATGACAACATCTCTAAGCAACTCGAGAAACAGAAATATGTAGCATGGTTAGGTGCAGAAACTTCGAAATACTTAAATGTATAAAAGTTTGAAACACTTAAGTAAATTAAGTACAAAACAAGGGCCCCCAAAGTTGGGCAAACTACTAAAATGTTCTTAAATTAACTATAAATAAAAAATAAAAAGAGTTAAACATGAAGAGGCTCCTCGATTGAAGATACAGGAGCAGAGCTAGTCATCTCTCCTCCCAATGCTGCAGTAGGATCTGCCCCTTCAATAAGAACGCGCCAAGGAAAAATTAGTTACCATAATGACTTCCCTTCTCATATTGAGCAAGAATGATATATCATCCCACTTAGCCCAGTGATTCATGTTAGTTGGAAGCAAGAGAGCTTCACCAACACTTTCGCTACTTTGCCCCCGTGGCCCTCTCTCCAGGGCCTAACCCTTTCTATTGCAGGGAGGGGAACCCCATTCACCATGAAGGTGTGAACATAAGTAGGAGCCCCCGCGGCTTCTACCCGATAGTCCTTTAGATTGGGGGGAGAATTTTTGGGATTAAGAGCTATAGAGAATTGGCTTGCACCTCAAGGACGCATCCAACTAGCCCTAGTTTCACAGGAAGGAATTGCAGCCACCATGGTGGTTGGAGTAGCTTGAGTGGCTACAGGAGCATTAGTAGTTAAGGCAGGAGGGGTTTGATTCCTAAGCACGATTGGAGTGGCCAAGAGTTATGCAAGGGTGACCCCACTTCTTTGAAGCGTCATCTCGGTTGGAGATTCGTTTAAAGGGATGGCTTCCTGAACATTAGATTCTTCTCGAGGAGGCGAAGGACTGCAAGAAGGAACGCTGTCCGTTTTCTTCTTCTTTCGCTGATGTCGGGGACGGTTCACAAGGGTAGGAGCAGCAAAGGTTACTCCTCAATCCGCGAGAATGAAAGAGGGAAGAAAGTTGCTTCGATACCTTCCTTCTTCTCGGCGGGCGCATTCAGAAGGGATAAGATATATCCCTTGTTGTGAACGTCTATGTATAGGAGTAGTGGATGCTTTAAGGTAATAGCTTTTCCTGCGGCTTGGAAGCTTCAATACACGAGGGAGTAGCCAAGTATCAAGTAAGTTGCACGGAGTTGACCGTCGGTATAGGGATAAATTGGAGATCTCAGTAACCTGTTCAAATCCTTGGAGTTGATTAACTGTCTTTTATTCTTGAAGGCATGTTTCTCTAAAAAAGAAACAAGCAAAGGTTAGTCATGTAGAATATGAAATACAACTTGGAAAAAAAGATAGAATAATAATAATAAGCTAGTTAAAAGGAAATCCTATTAAGTCTACCCACCAGCTTTACCCGCACTAATGGGGCAATGGATTCTACTAGGTACCAATTTCCCGAGACAATCAAGTAATCTCCCTTTGTTTCCTTATCGAAATCCAGAAGGCCTAAGATAAGCCTCACCTCCCTATGTTGGATCTTAAAGTAATACTCGGAGGTTTTATTGTCTAGAAAACTATAAACGTAGTTGATGTCATGCTTGGTAAGCTTCAATCTGAGCCTCTTATTAAGGGTTTCTACACTACTAATGATCCTAAAGATATTAAGAGTACATTGGTCGGGACAGGCCTTAAAGTAGCATAGGAAGTTGGTAAGGAGGTCACTCATGGGGATCCTCACTCCCCCTTCTACAATGGCAACAAGTGGGATTACTGCTCTACCTTCCCCCCTTGAAAGTATTGTCTCGGATTCTAGGAAATAACTTACTTCTACATCATTAGGAAAGTTATATTTCCTCCTAAACTCAGCTAATCTCTCAAGTGTATCAACCATAGATTTAAATTTCCCCATTGTAAACAAAAAATAAACTAAGAAGAAAAATATAAAAGTAAGACTAATCTAAATGAAGAAAAGTTGATGGACTTACAATAGGAAAACGAAGGAGAAGAAAGGGGGTCGCTAAAGGCCGCCTGAAGATCTTCGGAGAAGGAAGTGATGGAGAGAAAAGAGAAAGAAAATTTTTTCTCAAAGTACTAATAGAATGATAACGAAGGAGATTGAAGAAAGGTTTAGAGTCTCCCTTATATAGGAAAAGTGAGGGAGAGGAAGGGACAAATGAGACCCTTCCTTTCCTGCCCATTTTCTGTTTTCCAAAGGGTCTAGCTGGCTGTCCATTCAGAAACATGTGCTAATGATTATAGGGCGAGAAACATAGGAATGTCCGCTGCATTTATTGCCTAACGCTGCAACTATTCGTAAATGCCAGTTAATGATTGCTGTGTTTCTCTCTAACCACACTAGTTATGATGACTTGGAGATCATGGGGGGCTACTGTGGGGAGCGGAACAATCACTTTTTGGGCCTAAAGCCCAAGAAGCAATTGGGCCATGGGAACGAATTGGGTCTGACTTATGTTTTGAAAGGAAGGCTCAATGGGTAATAAACTATGAAAGAAGGAAAGCTGGGTCATCCCAAGTATTGCGGAAAAAATGGGTGACACAAGAGATTAGTATCTCGTGGAAAAGGTAAGGTGTCACTTTACCCGAGGTATGGTGTGCAAGTGATCCACATGTGATTTCTAGGAGATTCTTGGGACCACAGGAAAGTTTCGTGCAAGAAGTTTGAAGATCTTTACCTCCGCACTAATGATGAAGCTCTTATCTCACCTTTGCTACATTAAATACAAGTGAGACAGCTTAAACAATACAAACAACCCCCAAAAGTCAAAGTTCCAGGATAAGGGAGGAGAGGAATTCAATAATGTTGAGAAAAATATCTCTAAGGCTCTAGTAGTCAATAGGACAGCTGTAGTGATAAGAGCAAGAATTGAAGCTATAAAAGGGGGGAAGAGAGGTAAAAGAAGGAGGATCTGGAAAAAAGAAGGAAAAAGGAACATAGAGAAGAAAAATCAATAAAAGAGAGAGAGAGAGGGAAAGAGAATGAGAGAGAGAGTAAAGATAATACCGTGGGAACGTGAAAGTTATCTATTGTAATACCTAGATTGAAATTTTAATATACGAGTTGAGAGAAATCAATTGCTTGAGTTTCCCATTATGGAGTGTTTTTCCCTTATGTTTACTTATTTGTTAGCTGATTGAATAATTTGAGTGTGATTTCGTGAAGGACTCCACAGGGCAAGTTTTTGCAGCCCCACAGGATTTATTTATAAATTATGATGTCGCACGGTACTTATCCAATGGACTATATGAAAATTTTACAATGTGACAGGGAAGCCTCTTGGACCAGGAGAAATTTACATTAAACAATTTAGCCCAATCTGAAGCTAATAATAATAATAATGCGAAATTCATCTCTATTCAAATCCACATATATTCATTAATGTAGCCCCATCTCAAGCTAATAATTATGTCTACGACTCTACGGACGTTCTCACTATTCGCAGATTCAATGAAAAACTAGAAGATTTGATTAACCTTTTTTTTTTTTTTTGGAGAAACAAACACACACAAATAATAGATCAACATTTTTAATATTTTTAATAATTGATGACAATCCAAAAATTCCATTTTCCATAATGTCCATGCTTTTATTTAAAAATTTTAAAAAAAATGGTTGATTTAATTATTTCAAAAACAATTATTATAATACAATATAAAAACTCTTCACAGCCTCTAATCTATTGCAGCCTCTAATCAAAACCAATTATTATTTCAAAACCAATTATTATTTTGATCCTCTTCATGGTTGTCCTCTCTTTTTATCAAGGTTCAAGGTACAAATATATCCAAACCTATTGAAGCCTCTAATCTCTAAGTATTTCAGGTTCATTTTAACTTTCATATTTGCCAATTTAGCCAATGTATATATGACTATGATATATATTTACGTTACAATATAACAACTTTGTACGCATGTTTTCAAGGCACTCCATCCACGCAAACTAGCTACCACGATGCAACGACTTTTGGGCGCATTTGAACTCTAAAGCTATATTAAGGGTTGGGGAAATTGGATACAAAAAGTTTGCCGATGTTCTTATCTTTGTTACAAAATTGCTCCTTAAAAATAAAAAAAGGTGCTAGCTCTAGCGGCAGAACCTGACTTTTTCTACAACAAAGACATCATTGGCATATTATAAAGCTTATTAAGTTCTATGCATGAGGCTTATCTTTTTTTCAAGTTCTATGCATGATTTTTACTACATTTAGTTGTAGTAAAATAGATAAGCTATCTATCGAGGTTTATGAAAAACAAATTTTCAACTCTGATTTTCATCCAATTCGTGTGTATATGTTTGGGCTTTCTATTCTCACAACTCTAAACATATATAAGGATTATTTTAAAGACTGTCAAAGGTTGCGCGAGTGTGAAGCAAAGTTATGTTCATGCAAATTCTAACTGGAGACGGAATTTGCCCTAGTTCATTTTTCTCTTGAAGAAACTTTTGTGTTTGTACACCGCAGGGTTTTGTAACCAAGGAGTTTCGTGATCTTTATCATGTGATAAACTGAAAAAATTTGTAGCCAACATCTTTCTCAAGTTGGTGAGTAAGCCGTGTACTGGGATCTGTGCATCGAATTGGTTAGTCGCGTATTAGGAGCCATGCATTAAAAATGAGAGATTGTCACTACAAAACAAGTCCAATTGGGTATTAATGTAAGAGTTCAACTATAAGTTGGTATAAGGTACAGGGATTCTTTTATTTGTAATCGCTTGTTGTGATAATAGTGAATTCTTAGGAGTGGTGACCTTAAAATCACCTGGTGGAGTTTTTACTGTATAGGTTTTCCTCATTCATAAACAAATCACCGTGTCAATTTAATTTCCACTACATTTAGTTAATTGGTGATTTGTTTGTGTTACCACGCGTATTGCATGCTAATTGAATTAATTAATTAACTTGGTTAATTAATTTGTTAATTCATTACAAAGGGTCAATACATTCTTGACCTATCAGAAAAAGAAGAAGAAGAAAAGAGTTGGTTGCTATATTTTAATAGGAGTAATTGTTGCAAATTTGAATTTTAGTAGTGGTTTAGTGGATGTGAAGTTATTTTGTAGTGGGTGGGAGGCCTTGTGGCAAATTTGAATTTTAATAATAGTTTAGTAGGTGTAAGGTTATTTTGTAGCGGGTTGTTTAAAAGTTAGAAATATAATTTTATTTGATTATCTTCCAATTTTGTCCATGTATAGGGGTATTCTAGAACCAAAAAAAAAAAAAAATTGGACCAAACAAGAGCTTTTACCCACTTTTTGACCCATATATTTTTAAAAAATACAAACTATATTACTAAAATAACATTACCTAATATCCCTTATTTACTAAGAGAACAAGAAGCTTGATAATGTTTATAGGTCCAAAATCTTTTACACGGAGGATTGTTTTAACTCACACGCGCTATCGTATTCGTATTCTTTTTTTTCTTTTTCTTTTTAAAAGCCTATCGTATTCGTATTCGCCTTTAATTTTCTAGTAAAAAAATGTGGCGTTTAAACTCAGACGTTGAATTTCATGTTTGACTGCAGAATTTTATTGTTGATCTTTCCTTCTTTGATTATTTTATTAGATTGGGACTTTTGTCATATTTGCTAGTGTTTGGTATTTGTCATATTTTCTAAGCATGTGATAAAGTTGATTTGATGCTTGAAAGTAGTGGTGGGTTTAATTAAATTATATTATATTAGGATATTTGTGAAACTTGAATTATTGCTCGGCTGGGATTTGTTCAGGCTGTTGTTTAGTTTGTTTGTACTGTGCGTGCTCCTTTTCTGCAATTCGGTGTGATAGTTGGGTTGACTTTTCTTTGCACAGTAACGGTTGAAAGTATATATTCATAATTATTTCTTACACTTGGCTAGTCATTCTTAAGATGTTAAATACTGCTTGTATTTGTGAATGTATCAATAAAGATTATCTTGGTTGGAGATATAGATAGTTTACTGTAAATCTTTGAGGATAATGATATTTGATATATTTTTGGCATTTAACAGTTTGATTAAGAGATACAATTCTTTAAAACTATTTCAGATTGTCATAGATGTTGGTATATATAAATGATGATATGCTTATTTTCATTTGTCCTTTGCTTATATATATGTATATATATATATATATATTTGGCATGTGTGAGCTTGACTGGATATTAATGTTTTTATCACAAAATCTAAGAGTATATATATATATATATATATATATATATACACATATCCAATCAAGCTCACACATGCCCAAAAAAAAAAAAAAATATATATATATATATATATATACATACATGTATGTAATTAAATAAGGCTATATGTGCTCAAATACAACAATAATGTATTTTTCATATCAATACAAAATAATTGAGCCTTAAACTTTATAAATAAATTGAACAGTTTTAGACCCCTTAAACCAACTAGATTAACTTAGTTAATTAGCCAAATGATTAACTTAATCAATTTATGCAATTCTAGGTTATCACAAACATACAATCATATCAAAAATATAAAGCAGCGGAATGATAAATAACTCAATGATATGATCACCCAGGAAACCACAAGGTAAAAACTTGGGGAGGATTTGACCTAGCTATTCTTAAGGTAAACCTGAATCCACTATGCGAAAGAATCGAAGTACAGGCTCTTCGCTTGACTTCCTAATGCTACCCACCAGTAGAGCTTACTGACACGACCACGTGCAAGCTCCGAATCCTCGAACTCCTTCTTTCTTGGATTCTCCAATCAGCTACAAGCACCCACGCTTGTTATTCTTTAAACTCCAATGGCAGTGATCGAGTTGATCATCAAGATGTTGATACTATCTTTACCTTGAAAACCCTAAACTTTGTGTAAAGAAAAGCTCCTCTAGATCTCACAAGAGATTTACACAAAACAGAAAAGTATAAGCAACAATACAACAGGAGCAACTCTAAAAACGTGGCTAGGGTAAAAACAGAAAACCCAAAACGTTTAATGAGTCAGGGCTGAGTTAGAAAATTCTGCAGAAGAGCATTTTGCCCGAGATTCGATCGATCGAGTCTTTCTTTCGATTGATCAAGCTAGGCTGAAATGCACCAATGCATCTGCAGACTCTCGATTCCAACTTTACATGAAAGACACTATTTTAAGCAAGTCTAAACAAGACTAAACATAATGTTTTGATCATGGTTTGCCAACATTACACATTAGAGCTCTAAATACATAAATTCCTAAATTTTTAGAACCTAACAAACTCCCCCTTTGGCAATCTGTGACAAAACACAAATTAAAAGCTTAAAGTTTACAAAGTAAAAAGCCCTTTACAAAAATAATGCTTATAAAGACTAAAATTCAATCCTAACTACTATCCATCAGTTGCAAGTGTAAACAGCAGCTCAATTGAATCAATCTGTATATTCCTGAAACACTCAACAAACGCATAAACGCATGTGTGACAGAAAACAGTAAATAAACAAGTATAACATTCTTGTATGATTCACACAACACATAATAAAGACATATATCAATGAATAACTCATAAATATAAATCAATAAGCAGAGAATCACAATAAACAAGAATCATGTATATCAAAAACAATGTAACACCCAAAAACAGTCACTCCCCCTAACATGAATAGCCCCAAAACAATGATATACAAAATGAAGCACCTATATACAATCTAATATTTCCACTAGCTCAAAAAGAAACTCCCCCTAACTACAAAAACTCCTTTACAGTGTCAAAACTCTACCCCCTATTTTTGTGACGGAATGCCAAAGGACAATCACGCGCCATCATCAAAAAGAGGTGGTGAGAGTGAACGAAGATGTGCTACATTGGCTCGCACAGCACAAATATCATCAAGCAAGTCCACCAAAATCTGACTATGAGCTGCCTGAACGGTCATGACAGTCTCCAAGGTACGACGAATATCAAAGTCATCCAAAAGAGGTGGAGGAACAACAACAGCAACAACATCACCAACAGGATCAGGAACATCCTCACCAGTAGGACTTGTAGAAGAAGAAGAGGGAGGTGCGCTACTAGAAGGCTTAGACCTAGGGTGTTTAGAGCTAGCTCGTAGATGAGTAGCCTTCTGTCTAAGAAAAGATGCACCTATGGAAGCAATCACATGAACGGGCTCAGAGGAAGGGAACCACCAAGATCAAGATAAAGCAAAATCCTATGAATAAAAATAGGATAAACAAGAGCATGAGAAGAAGATGAACTCCTATAAACTTCGTTCAAAGAACGAAGAAACAAATGGGAAAAATTGATAGGAGTATCAGTAACAAGAACATACAAAAAGACACACCGCTCGAGAGGAATGGTGTGTAGATGAGAAATGGGCTATATCGAATGACAAGTTATCCTAAAGAAGATATAATGCAACTCAGATAGTTCAATAGAGGTGATTCTAGGATCAGAACCCCATTAGATAGAAGACCCAGTGATGTAAAATATGATATCACTCAACAGAGGAGACTCAACATAAGGGTAGACTGGGTACTGGACCAAGGGTACCCCTAGAGCATCAGCCACTACTGTAAGAGTAATGATGTACTCTACGCCTCGTATCCAACTCTTTACTAAAGTGTTGGAATCATAGATGCAGATAGAGATGTTCGAAAAGAACTCTCTAATCAAGGTAGCTGGAGAAGGAGGATAAGAAACATCCAACAAAGGTAACCAGCCCTGACGCTCAAAATTTGCCCTAATGGCAGGATCAAGCTCATCTAAAAAAACGGAACGCTTAACCCAAATCTTTTATCTAAGGTTCAACTTCTCAAAAATCTCTTGGTTTTTCTCACTCGGAAACTTCTCTTGGTCAAAGGAGGGATGGGAAGGAGTAGGTGAGGGAATAGACCTATGAGCCCTAGTCTTCCTAAGCATAGTGTTAAGAAAAGACAAAGACACAAAGAGAAAACCAAAAATAACATAAAAACCAAAGGCAGACTGCAAGTTAGCACAAAAAGATATAGAACAAAAATCTATATGATACATGAGCAATCACAATGTCATGATGCATGTACTAATGTAGTAAACAAAGTTCAAATTAAGTTCAATTGCACAAAATTGGCTTGAGCATAGAGTTTCTACCAAAAACCCTAAAAATTTGAAAAACCACTTGAATTTTTGAAAACAGATTTGATGAATTGAGCATTACATAACACAACACACAGATTATAATGCTTAATTACATCAAAACAATAAGCCAATTTTATCAATTTCAACCTAATTGAACAAAATCCCCAATTCTGATTCAATACAAGCCCTAGAATTTTAATTTTTCTCAAAAACCAAAATTGATCAAATTAAACCATCAATATCATGTTTATATCATGTCCCCACAAAAACCCATTGATCAATTTCACAAAATAGGGCTTGAATCAACAAAAATCCCAAAAATGAATAATCCGAAAATTTGAATGTATAATGCATGAAAAATGTATGAAAACATGAAACTAAACTCAAAAGGAAGGGCAAAATAGTTTTACCGGCTTGAGATGACAAAAACCTCGCAAAAGATTTGGAGGAAAACGACAAAAAATCGAAGATTTAGCCTTACCGAGTCACAGAGAGAGAAAAAGGTTTGAAAAACTTTTTGAAAAGTGATTTGAACAAGTCAAAGCTGAGTTTTTAAGAAACCTAATTCACGATCTTCGATTAATCGAAAATTACTTTCGATCGATCGAAGAAACCCGAGACTTATAAAACTTTTTAAGTACATTTTCATCACAATTTCGATCGATCGAAAAACAGAATGGATTGATCGAAACAGGTAGAGGCTTCACAAAATTTTTGAGAAAAATCACAGTTTTTGAAAGAACAAACACTTTTTGACACAGACTCCTCAAAGCATTAAAAATGAAGAATAAAATGCATGAGTATGAGATGAAATGCCTTTTCAAAAACCCAAAATTTAATCCTAGTTTTCTAAAGAAAATTTCAATTAATCTCCCTTTAATTTTCAAGCAGAAAGAATGTTTTGCATAATATTCAAGGTATTTTTAAACTTGATTGGTCAGACCAAAAACACACACAATAACATGTACAGTGTTTAGTAAAGAATAACTTGTGTAATGTGTGCAAACTAGTAAAAGCTTGAGATGCATGTGAGATGATTGTGAAAAGCAATCAATCACAAAGTTTACAAAATCCATCACATAAAATTCAAAAGAGACTATCACCTAAAGAGTTACATCATATAACTCTCACATTTCCTAGAGCATAAGTTTGCAATCATGTAAGTTTCTTGAATTTTGCCTCATAGTTATGTGAATTGGCATCAAGCCTAATAGTACACACCATTTTTAATCATTAAGCAATTAATCGAGGCTACACCTTGTGTTCTTTTTGTGCATGTGCTACACTTTCTCGAATATAAAATATTATAATATGCACTAAGGTGTTCATGATTGGTTAGTGAACAGTGGTGGGATGGTTATTTATGCCTTTTTCAAAAGGATCAAGTTCGACAGTCAAATAACATGTGACTTCAAGATTAAGACAAAGTGATAAATACCATAAACATCTTTCCCACACAACATGCACTACAAAGTTTCAACTAGTCAAGTGCAATAAGTAAGCTCATCAGAGCTAAACAAGGTACACAAGACATGTTATGTGTAAATAAATTGACTAACCTTGTTTTCAAAGCCAAGAAAAATAATGCCAAACAAATTTTTGCTTTCTCCTTTTTTTAAAAAGAAAAAAAAAAAAAAAAAAAAAAGAGAAAACAAATAAATCCTAAAATGAAATGCATAAATGTAATGCAATGCAATTCCTAGAAAAAAAACATAAAAACACAAACACCAAAGAACAATGGTCACAGAGGAATGAGCAATGAAACACAAGGACCATGAAAGCCAAAAGAGACTAGGGACATCGAAGCACACCAATAACTTGACGACGTGTCTCAAACTTACTTCCATCAAGCGGTTTGGTGAAGATGTTAGTGTTTTGATGATCGGTAGGGATATACTCAAGAACAAAAATTTTCATTTCAACCAAATCCCTAATGAAGTGATACCTAAGTTCAATGTGTTTGGTCTTAGAGTGTTAAACAAGATTCTTGGATATATCTATAGCATTAGAATTATCACAATAGACAACCATGATGTCTTGAGGAATCCCATAATTACTTAAAAACTTTTTCATCCAAAGGAGCTGAGAACAACAACTCCCAACAGCAATATATTTTGCCTTAGCAATGGATAAAGAAACAGAATTTTGCTTTTTACTCATCCAAGTCACAAGATTGGCTCATACACAAAAACACCCCCCTAGTGGTGCTTTTTCTGTCATCAGCATTCCCAGCTCAATTAGAATTAGAAAAACCAGAAAGAGACAAATTTGACTCTTTGTTATAAAATAATCCATAATCATAGGTTCCACTCACATATTTAATAATTCTCTTAAGAGCATTTAAATGAGAAACCTTAGGATTAGACTGAAATCTAAAGCAAACATCAACACTAAAGGAGATATTAGGCCAACTAGTAGTCAAATACAAAAGACATTCAATCATGCTTCTATACAAAGTAACATCAACAGACTCACCTGATGGATCAATTGTTAATTTTGCATTAGCAGCCATTAGTGTTCTAGCATGAGCAGCCTTGTCCAATCCAAATCTTTTGACTAGATTTCTTGCATATTTATCTTGATTGATGTATATTCCTGACTCCATTTGCTTTACCTGTAATCCCAAAAAGTAAGTCAGTTCACCAACCATGCTCATTTCAAACATTGCCTTCATTTCATCTGCAAAAAAATGAGCAAAAGAATCATTAGTAGCACCAAAAACAATGTCATCAACATAAATTTAAGCTACAACAAAACCAGTCTTATCATTTCTTATGAAGAGAGTTGTATCTGCAAATCCCATTTTGAATCCATGCTCAGTGAGATATACAGTCAATCTGTTATACCAAGCCCTAGGAGCTTGTTTCAAACCATAGAAGGCTCTCTTCAATTTGTAGACATCATCCGGTCTGTGAAGATCAACAAAGCCTTTAGGTTGTTCAAAATATATTTCTTCTTGTTGCATCCCATTCAGGAAAGCACTCTTGACATACATTTGATACAACTTGAAGTTTAGGTGACTTGCTATGGCCAACAGTATCCGGATGGATTCTAACTTTGCTACTGGTGCAAAAGTCTCATTAAATCAATTCCTTCCACTTGTGCGTACCCCTATGCAACAAGTCTTGATTTGTTTCTGATCACAGTGCCATGTTCATTTGACTTGTTCTTAAAGATCCACTTAGTTCCAATCACATTTACACTCTTTGGTCTAGGAACTAATTCCCACACATCATTTCAAACGAATTGATGAAGTTCTTCATGCATGGAATTTACCCAATCAGCATCTTGAAGTGCTTTATTCACCTTCTTCAGTTCAAATTGGGATAGATAGCATGAGTGAGTGATCACATTTAAGGCTTTTGATCTCAATCTCATGTTATCATTCAGACTACCCAATATATTAGTGGAAGGATGATTCAGTCTCACTCTAAAGGATGGACCTTTAACTAAAGATGTAGAGGTACTTTTCTATTTAGATGAAGGATTGAGCTCACTTTGTACCTATTGATTTTCACAAATCGGAGTAAATGGTTCTAAACTTGATGGTACTGAAGCTATATTATTCAATAACAACAGCTCTTCCTCACTATGTTTCCCAACATACTTAGTAGAAAGTGAATCATCAACTTCTAGAGACTTATCTTGAGCAGGAGCAGTGCTTTCTGAAAGTGTTTCTAAACACACTTTATCATTTATCATAACATTTGAAGATTCCATAACTGTTTTGGTTCTCAGATTGTACATTCTGTAAGCTCTACTAGTAGAAGAATATCCTAGAAAGTATCCTTTATCACTTTTTGCATCAAAGTTTTCTAGGTTCTCTCCATCATGTAGAATGTAACAGTCACTGCCAAATATTCTGAAATATTTGACAACAGGTTTCTTCCCTCTCCAATGTACATAGGGAGTTTTTCTTGGAGTCAGGTTTGAAATACACTTGGTTGAGGGTATGACAAGCAGTGTTGACAGCTTCTCCCCAGAAGGATTTTGGCAGCTTTTTGTTGTGTAGCATAACCCGTGTCATCTCTTGAGCAATCTTATTTTTCCTTTCCATAATCCCATTTTGTTGAGGTGTCTTGGGCGAAGAAAACTCTTGATGAGTGCCCTGATCATTGCAGAAGTAGCTAGCTTGGTATTTTCAAATTCTCTTCCATGATCACTTCTTATTCTGGCTATCACAGTATCTTTCTCAACCTGCAATTTCTTGCACAGATGTATCATTTTCTCAGGAGCCTTAGCTTTATCTTTCAAAAGCACAACCCAAGTATATCTAGTAAAGTCATCCATAACAACTAGAATATACTTCTTTCCACCCAAACTCTGAACTCTGGCAGGACCCATGAGATCAATGTGCAATAGCTCTAAAGGTCTTGAAGTTTGAACACTAATCACCGACAGATGCTTGGATTTCACTTGTTTACCTATTTGACATGGTCCACAAATGCACTTATCTATCTTCTCAAATTTAGGTAAACCAATAACTGCCTCACATTTGGAAATCTTCTCTAACTGCTTATGACTGGCATGGCCCAACCGTTGATGCCACAAATCAACTTGATCGATCTTTGCACTAAAGCACTTATTGTTCACACTTGGTGTTATGCCATAACAGTTGTTAGCTATCCTTACTCCAACACACATACAGTCACCTCCTCCATCAAGTATCTCACATTCATACTTGGTGAAAGAACATTTAGTCCATTGTCACAAATCTGGCTTATGCTAAGTAGATTGGCCTTCAGTCCATCAACATACCAAACATCTTCAAACACTGGCAATCCTGGAATATCCACAGTTCCAATGCCTCTGATCATAGATTTGCTTCCATCTCCAAAAGTGATTGTACCAATCTTTCCTTCAAAGAGTGTTTTAAATAAACTTTTGTTTCCTGTCATATGCCTAGAACAACCACTATCCAAATACCAAAGACAAGAATCACGTGCCTTTAAGGCGGTTAAAGTAGTATAACATAAATAGTTCATATCACATATGATTATACCAAAATACTTAAGGAAAGATTTAACAAAAACAACAAGAGGCAAAGACAACAAGTAGACAAGTTGATATATAAGCAAAAAGTTTTTCCAAAAATCCATGACAACAAGGGTCAAGGATCAGGTCAGAGATCAAAAGATCTACAATAAGAGAGCTACCCCTTCTGATACCACTTGAACGGTTTTAGATCCCTTAAACCAACCAGAGCAACCTAGTTAATTAACCAAGTGATTAACTTAGTCAATTTATGCAATTTTAGGTTTTCATAAACATAAAATCATATCAAAAATATAAAACAGCGGAATAATAAATAACTCAATGATATGATCACCCAGGAAACCACACGGTAAAAACCTGGGGAGGATTTGACCTAGCTATCCTCAAGGTAAACCTGAATCCACTATGTGAAAGAATCAAAGTTCATACAAAAGGACTTACAAACTCCCCCCTTGACTTCCTAATGCTACCCACCAGTAGAACTTACTAACACGACCACGTGCAAGTTCCGAATCCACGGACCCTTTTTTTCTTTGATTCTCTAATCAGCTACAAGCACCCATGCTTGTTATTCTTTAAGCTCCAATGGCAGCAACCGAGTTGATCATCAAGATGTTCATACTATCTCTACCTTGAAAAGCCTAAGTTTTGTGTAAAGGAAAGCTCCTCTAGATCTCATAAGAGATTTACACAAAATAGAAAAGTATGAGCAACAATACAACAGGAGCAACTCTAAAAACGTGGCTAGGGTTTTGCCTTTTATAGCTAGGGTAAAAACAGAAAACCCAAAACGTTTAATGAGTTAGGGCTGAGTTAGAAAATTCTGCAAAAAAGCATTCTACCCGAGATTCGATCGATCGAGTCTTTCTTTCGATCGATCAAGCTAGGCTGAAATGCACCAATGCATCTGCAGCCTCTCGATTCCAACTTTACATGAAAAACGCTACTTTGAGCAAGCATAAACAAGACTAAACATAATGTTTTGATCATGGTTTGCCAACATTACACATTAGAGTTCTAAATACATAAATTCCTAAATCTTTAGAACCTAACATAAATAACACCTTTGGTCAAAGGGTGAACTGTACACTCTAACTAAGAGTGAAATCCCATAATTACAATCCCACTAGTGTGCAATTGGTCTCATTCTTGTGCTTATATCCACACATTTGAAATTATTAATAATAGTTCTCATAATGCTATTTTAATTATCAAATAGAGGATCACTTGATGAATTAGTAAAGGCTAACCAAAAACTAAAAAAATGGTAGCCACGCCCAAAATTGAATGCATTTAAATGGATTAAAATATTTTTGCCTCCATCAAAATTTCCAACTTCCTTTATTCATCTAGCCTATACACCATTGTGAACTTTAGGTCCTATTGCTAGAACTCATCTCTCAAACAGGACCTAAAGTTCACAATTTTAACATATAGATATACATGACAATTGATAAACACAAACCCAGTTTTGCCAAATTTTGCGCAAATTAAAACCAATTGCCGATAAAGTGTTTTGAACAATCACAAAAATCCTTTCATCGTGAATCACAAAAATAAATTAAAATATATTTTGAAATTCGCCTTAAGATTGTTGGAAATATTTCATCAATTTACTTTCTTAATTAAGTAAAAGAAAACAATACACGGAACTAATTACAAGCAATATTAACACAAAAGAACTAATAGGCAAAACAATAAATATATACTGCATATATAAAAGACATCTGCAATATAATTAAAAACCACACACTAAATGCATGAAGGATAAATGATTCGGTCTTATGTTTGACACAATATCCTTAAAGCAGATTTCACCCCTCACACAATCACTATGGTGCTTTGAGACTCACGGGTGTTTGCCTCCTAGGATAAAATGATCTACAACACTAAAATGAAGCACACAAGATTGTGCTCTACAAACTACTCAATGTTTCTTTCTCTCTCTTTGACACAAAATGAAATGCACAAAAATATTCTCACGGGAGAGTTTTCTTAAAAAAATTATTTTTATGAATAAGGGACTATGAATTATTATACATTACTGAACAGACACTCTATTTCAGTAATAACTGTTGTGCACAAACTAACTGACTCAACAAATAAAATAATAAAATATTATTATTTAGACAAGTAGGCCTAGTCCGCATATGCCAAAAGCCCAACCCAATGTCCAACTCATGAGCATATAAATTCATATATTATCTCTTTCCCTTCCTATGTAAGACTCAGGATTTTTACCACTTTTAATAGCATCTTCAAGTAAACAAATTATACATCAACTTCTTATTCACTCCATGCTATTTTTCCAACAATAAGTTCTTGAGATTTCTTTAAGTCAATGCATACATGAAGGAGGAATTTGACTCTTTTAGATATGTTAAAGTACATTATAAGTATTTCCATTTACTTATTTCTTTTGGAGATATACTCTAATTATTACTATACATTTTCTAAAATTGATTTCAAAAGTTTATTCCTTTGACATTTGACAAATTGTGGATTAGGTGAAATCCTCGTATATGATACTTCCACTTTTAGAGATGTCCAACACTTGTGCTAGAAAGGAAGTCTAACAAATTAGAGTCAAAAGGTAGAAAAATGTGTGTTTATGTTGGGTATCCAAAGGGAATTGCGGAAGATTATTTTAGTAGTCATAAAGATAACAATGTGTTTGTAAAGTACAAATACAAAGTTTCTAGATAATGACTATGTGAATAATCTTCAAGGTAAATGTAGAATTGTTCTAGAAGAAAAATGTCAGAATTTGTTGTAAGACAACTATAAAATACATTTAGAAATGAGTTGGTTGTATTAAATACAATATCATAACGGGAGGATTATTAGATTACTTGAAAAATTCATGCTTTTGAGATAAACTTGTGAAGTCATCCCATAAGGATATGAATTTGATCATTGGTCCTATGTAGAGGCAATAGATGATATGAATATGGATTACTAGATCAAGGTTATGTAAATAGAATTAGATTCTATTTAAATTCTAGAACTTGTAAAGGCATCTAATGGCATTAAGCCTATTGTTTTCACTACTATCAACAACATCATCATTTTTAAGTCCCATCAAAGGGGAAAATGATAACTACACCAACTATAAAATAAATACTACATAGAAAGGAAAGATTCGTAAAGTAAAAATTGCAGCCCCTTTTTATTAAATAAAGGAAAGGAACATTATAAAACATTCTATACAATGGCAAATTGCCACTACAAAAGAAAAAATACATAAGGAAAACTAAAAAATACAGAAGAAAAAGAATCCTAATACTAAGACTTGCCTTGGGAGGAGGAGGGTCTTCTTTCTTTCTCAGCTAAGAGGCATGAGCATCTTTGGCCTTAGGATTAGCCTCTTTGGATTTGGCCTCGACCTACTTCACCTTTACTCCAGCATCCTTGACCTTGGCAGCATCCTCGACCTCTGAGGAGGGCTTGGTCTCCTTGCCCTTGCCCTTATCCTTGGCCACCTCAATCCCTTGGACTTGATCAATAGCTACCACTCTTTTGCAGGAGTGGTAGCTTGTTTGAAGTTTACCTTCTTCTTTCCATGGGCAAATACTAGGATTGCTAAAGGGTGAGTAAGATCTGCTTCTTAATTCCCTTAAATTAATTGTAAAATAATGTGTTTACATCACTGCTGTGGTGGGTTGCTGTTTTGGAGCTCGCAAGTGGCTTGCATGGAGAGAAAATGTGGTGTATTTTTTATTGTGAGTGTTGTTTGTTCTGTATGTGCAATCGTGAAATCGTAGTGTAGGTGCGCCTCATAACATTCTAGACACTTTGATGTATTATTTTGTGTATATATGACATTCTAGACATTTGGGATGTAATTATTGATATGGTGTAATAAGAATATATTTAGTTTCTTGGTTTAATGCGATATTGTATTTGCTATTGGAAAATATGAATTGTGGTTCATTACAGTTGCTATAAAATAAGTATTGGAAAATATGTATTGTAGACACATTACAGGTGCTAAAAAAATTAAAATTAAAAAAAAAAAAATGATCTATCCCGGTGCTTTGAAAACCATTGGAATAGGGTTTGGAAATTTTTTTTTTTTTAAATGACCTATCCCAGCACTTTTAAGAGCGTTGGAATAGGTACCGCCTATGCTAGTGCTTTCAAAAGTGCTAATATAGGCCTTTTAAATTTTATTCATTCATGACCTATACCAGCACTTTGAAAACACTGGCATAGGTGGTACATTGAAAGTGCTGGCATATGTTATATTCACATTTTCATAAAGGCTGTCCCAACACAAGTAAAAACACCAGATCAGGGTCTGAAAGTGCCGAGACCTATCCCAGCGCTTTTGAAAAGCGCTAGTACAAGTTCGACAACCCTATCCTAACATTCAAAAACTAATGGTTTGAAGCGCCAGACAAAAAAAAACGTCGAGATATGAATTTTGACCCTATCCCAGCGCTTTCTAGGGCTATTCCAGCAGTTTTGAAAATGCTAGGATAGCCCCTTTTTTTGTAGTGAGTGGATGTAAAGTTATTTTGTAGTGGGTTATTTAAAAGTTAGAAATAAAATTTTAATTGATTGTCCTCCAATTTTGTCTAGGTGTAGGGGTATTTTGGAACAAAAAAAAAAATCCGATCCAAACAAGGAAGCCCCTTAAATAGTAGTACAGAAAAAAGATAAGAATAAGGGTTTTCCCCGTTAAAAATAAAAAATAAAATGAAATAAAATAAAGTAAGGGTTTTTCTAAAAAACCAACTTAACATGAAGGAGAGGAGAAAAAAAAGAGATCTTGTGAAAGATATTTTTTTTTTTTAAGAGAAGAAAAAAAGAAGAAGATGAAGAGAGTTGGTTGCTTTATTTTAAAAGGAGTAATTGTAGCAAATTTGAATTTTAGTAGTGGTTTAGTGGATATGAAGTTATTTTGTAGTGGTAGGAGTCATTGTAGCAAATTTGAATTATAGTAGTAGTTTAGTAGATGTAAAGTTATTTTGTAGCGGGTTGTTTAAAAGTTAAAAATATAATTTTACTTGATTGTCCTCCAATTTTGTCCATGTGTAGGGGTATTTTGGAATTAAAAAAAAATCCAGTCCAAGTAAGAGAAACCTCTTAAATAATAGTATAGATAATATCTAACAAATAAAGGTTTTTTTTTTTTTTTTGATAGGACAAACAAATAAAGTTGTTGATTTGGCATTTCAAAAAACAAAAACAAAAAAAGTTGTTGATTTGGTCTGCTTTTCTTTAACTTATTTGTTGTTATTTAAACAATATTACACATATTTTTACCCACTTTTTAACCTATATATTTTCAAAAAATACGGACAATATTACTAAAACAACATTACCCAATAGCCCTTGTTTACTAACAGAACAAGAAGCTTGATAATGTTTATAGGGTCTAAAATCTTTTACACGGTGGAGTGTTTTAACTCGCGTTATCGTATTCGTATTCGCCTTTAATTTTCTAGTCAAAAAATGTGGCGTTTAGACATTGAAGTCCAAGCCATTCTCACTGTTTTTTCGTAAATCCAAAAACCAAGACGTGCTTATCTTGAATCCTTGAGGTAGTCCGCAGTTGGTGGTTTCTTTTTTGATAAGTCGTAGTTGGTAGTTAGTACAACTTGAAATCAGATTTGCAACATTACCCAATAGCCCTTATTTACTAACAGAACATGAAGCTTGATACTGTTTATAACTTTATAGGGTCCAAAATCTTTTACACGGAGGACTGTTTTAACTCACGCGCTATCGTATTCGTTTTCGCCTTTAATTTTCTAGTCAAAAAAATGTGGCGTTTAAACATTGAAGTCCACAAGCCATTCTCCCTGTTTTTTCATAAATCCAAAAACAAAGATGTGCTTATCTTGAATCCTTTGAGGTAGTCCGTAGTTGGTAGTTTCTTTTTTGATAAGTCGTAGTTGGTAGTTAGTACAACTTGAAATCAGATTTGCAAATCTCCAATTTTTTTTTCCTTCATAAAATGTTAAAATTATTATCAACTTTTTTTAATTAAAAAAAAATGACTTACAAATTAATTTTAACTTGACAATGCGTAATATTTCAACAAAAAAATATACACTAATCTCATCACATATGTTCCGGACGGGAATGAGACTCTTTTTTTTATTTTGAGTTTAATATAATTTTTCAATTTAAATTTATCTATTGTTAGTGAGGTTATATTAGAAGAGAGTTTTAAGAAACTAAAATTTATGATTTAAAATGAAGTAAACCGTTTGGTTTAGCATGTGCTAGCTTTTAAGGGAAAAAATATATCAAACATGCATGAAATATATTTAAATAGAAAGTGTGCTAATTCTTAGGAAAAAAAATGTTTCTTTGGTAGTTTTTTTTTTTTTTTTTTTTTTTTTTTTTTTTTGGGGTCTCAAACATACACATCTTTACTCTCTTTTTTATAAAAAGAAAATATAAATTTTTTATGAATAACACATCAATTTATAAAATTTATATAAGTAAAATTAATGAAAAATGACCATCTACATTTAGAATTGATTTACTTTATAATTTAGATTAAATATTACAAACTTAAAAGTGTGTAGATTACTAAGTCATTATAAATTACGTTTCAGTTTGTAAACCTTTATATCTAAGAAATAAAGTTTTAATAGTGAAAATCCTATTTCAAATTTGTAGCATAAGATCACTTCTTCTTTTTTTATCCTATAAATTTACCATTCTTTTAATTAAACAACTAAAAAAAAAATACTCAATCTGTAAAAGAGAAGAGAAAATGATAATTAAACAACTAAAAAAATACTCAATCTGTAAAAGAGAGAGAAATGAGAAGTAAGTGATATTTCATCGTAATAAAAATTTATCGAATAATCCTAGAATACAATAACTTCACATCAACAAAAATACTAAATAATTACTCTCTTTTTTAACCCGTACTCTAAAATTTTAAAAGTAATGACTCTTATTTCTCACTCAAATAGCAAAAGAGAAAAACCAAAAAACAAAAACAGAAAAAATCAATGATGCAAATGGTATAGACTAAATCTCAAATTGCCGAGGTATAAGTGAGAACCACCTTATAAACTTTATCCAATCAACTCCTTGTTCAATTACTATATTTAGTAAAAGGAGAAAAAGGAAAAAAAAAAAATCTTCCATTTACGCCCTCATTAAAAATATCTAAAGTTTATTGTCCGTTTGTACGATTTCCTGTCATAAATAACAACTACATATGTTCATCAAAAAAAAAAAAAAAAAACTGTGCTTGCCTTCACCACCCAGTGCGCTCAGCCTTAAAAATGCCCACCATGGCTTGGACATGGATCATACTCTCACTTGTTTTTCTTGCTTATATCCTAGTACAATGGAAAAGCAAAACCAAGAAGAAGAAATTACCTCCTGGTCCAAGAGGGTTCCCTATCTTTGGGAACCTTCATATGCTAGGAGAATTCCCTCATCAAGATCTTCATCAACTAGCTCAAAAACACGGTCCTATCATGCATTTGCGCTTAGGGATGGTACCTACCATTGTTGTCTCATCCCCTCAAGCTGCCAAGCTATTCCTTAAGACACATGACCTTGTTTTTGCTAGTAGACCACCTAATGAGGCTTCAAAGCACATCTCTTATGAGCAAAAGAGCTTGGTCTTTGCTCCATATGGTTCTTATTGGCGCAACATTCGTAAGATGTGCACCCTTGAATTACTTAGCAACCTCAAAATCAATTCTTTCAAATCCATGAGAAAAGAAGAGCTTTACCTATTGATAAAGTTCATTCAAGAGGCAGCACATGAACATGTTGCTGTTGATCTCAGTGCCAAGGTTTCGTCTCTCAGCGCAGATATGACTTGCCGTTTGGTGTTTGGGAAGAAGTACATGGAGAAGGAGTTTGATGAGAGGGGATTCAAGTCTGTAATTCAAGAGGGTATGCAGCTAACCGCAACTCCTAACTTAGGTGATTACATTCCTTATGTTGCACCCCTTGACCTTCAAGGGCTAACTCAGCGCATGAAGGCTGTGAGTAAGATCTTTGATGCCTTTTTGGAGAAGACCATTGATGAGCATGTCCAATCCAAGGATGAAAATAAAACCAAGGACTTTGTTGATGTCATGTTGGGCTTCATGGGATCCGAGGAATCTGAGTACCGAATTGAACGGCCCAATATCAAAGCTATAATCTTGGTAATTATTCAAAGAGCTTACATGATATTAGTAAGGAGTCAAACAAATCATATATCAAATCGTTAAATTAATAATATAGTCAAAACTGATTCTTTGTGTTTGTGTCGAATTAATTGTATTAGGGAAAAAAAAAAACGATTCTATATGTTTGTGCGTAGAATTCAATTATGTACTAAATATAATCTTGTGTTTACAATATGATTTCTAATTATTTTTTATTTATACTATCCTACTATCTACTTAAACACTAATTTTTATAAGAATTAATCAAGTTGGAGCTAAAGCAGCATCATTTGCTAGAATCAAAATTTTACTCTACTGTAGTTGCTTTACTAGTCGATCCCAATAATTTAGGGATTAAGACTTGTTTGTTGTAATTTTCTAACCATGATTTTCTTACAGGATATACTTGCCGCCTCAATGGACACTTCAGCAACAGCAATTGATTGGATGCTCACGGAACTAATCAGGCATCCTCGTATTATGAAGAAAGTTCAAAAGGAGTTGGAAAATGTGGTGGGCTTAGAGAGGATGGTAGATGAATCTGACTTGGATAGCTTGGAGTACTTGGACATGGTTGTAAAAGAAACCATGAGGCTACATCCAGTAGCACCTTTGTTGATACCTCATGAGTCATTGGAAGATTGCACTGTCAATGATTACCACATACCTCGTAAGTCTAGACTCTTAATAAATGTATGGGCAATTGGGAGAGACCCAAGTGTTTGGACTGAGCCAGATAAGTTTAATCCAGAGAGATTTGTTGGGAGTAACATAGATCTTAGAGGACATGACTTTGAGCTTATCCCATTTGGGTCTGGGAGAAGAAGCTGTCCAGGAATGCAATTGGGTCTAACTGTGGTTCGGCTAGTGTTAGCACAACTTGTTCATTGCTTTGATTGGGAGCTTCCTAATGACATGTTGCCAACAGAGTTGGATATGACCGAAGAGTTTGGTATCACAACACCTAGAGCCAAGCACCTACTTGCTATTCCTACTTATCGCCTTCACAAGTGACAATGTGTTCTTTTTGGTTTTTGTTGTCTAGACTACTAATTAAAGTGCCAGTATGAATGTCTAGATTTGTGGTTGTTTACTTCTACTGCATTTGCTCATTTTGTGGATCATATTTTCTGCTGTACATACCTATCATGTACAACTCTATAAGCTACCATATACCTGGTGTTCCTTACTCATGGAAAAGTGTTGAAGAATTAATTAACCTTGATTTTACATCATTTAACCTTGACGTTTGTTTTGTTGTTCCTCTTATACAACCATACATGCATGTGAGAAGATCCAAATGCTCAAATGCGTAGGTAAAAACTTGATGGAAGTTCCTGACGCACTTTATCCATAAAGCCAATCCGCATTTCTGCTTACTTGTTACAATTCATTATTTCTTAACAATTTAACAAATGGGCTAACTTGTATTTTATGATTGTACCAAGCTAAGTGGTCCTAAGTTTGAAGGTGATTGTTTCTCAAAAAGAAGAAAAATAAAAATGTTTGAAAGAGTGGGTTAAACTAATGGTTTCCAGTTTTAGACAATTGATTAATTTCTCTCTTTCTCTATAGAAATGTTAGACCTAGTGATTATCAAACGTTAGAACTACTAATTATAAGATTTGCGGGATCAAAAGAAAAAATAATTTATAAATAAAACTATAAGAATTGCAATTAACTCAAGACCTCAATTAACTATATACAAGAACAAAGGAAGAGGCGAGGAATATATATATATATATATATGAAAGCTCGAAAAAGTGTTGAAAAACATACGAGTTGTTTAGACCCTTAAATTAAAGTTACGGCTTGATTGATTTTACACTAACTTAATACTAAGTGCAGAATAGTGTAAGACAAAGCGTATAAGCAAAACAACTACTCTAATCCATATTTAAATCAACCTAACAGTAAAAAGGAAATGAACAAGAGTAAGGAAGAGAGATGCAAACACAGATAATACTGAGACGTGTTATCAAAGAGGAAACCGAAGAATTTGGCAAAAAACCTCCGTACCTCCTTCCAAGCCGAAATCGATCCACTAGATAATCAGTTAGGATACAAGGGTGAACAAGAGACCCTCCAAGCCTAATCTACCCTCTGTACCTAAGCCCTCCAAACTCCTACTCCAACAAGGCTTCTCAGAACTGTGTCTTGTCTTGTTCTCCAGATCCCGCAACAAGCTCCATGTTGCATTTGCCATTCCAAGGTTCTTCCAATGCCTTCCAGCAATACCAAAACTTCACTTGACACTTTCAAAGGGTGTGGTAAGTGTTTGGGCTATCTACTTCTCAATGATATGGAAATGGAGAGGTAGGAGATGAGGAAATTCCTAAAACAAATGTGTAGAGGATTGTGGGTAGAACAATCTCTAACTCTCAAGGTGTTTGGCTAAGGTTTTCTCTCAGAGGCTCTTCTTAACATTTGTAGGTAATGTGAGTATAAATAGTGTAGGCAGAGAAAGTGTGTATCAGACTGGATAGCCTGGCAGAATAGAATGCCTCGTGGGTGTCTCGCGGGAAGGCCTTACCCACGAGATACTCACGAGACACAGTTGTCTCCATTTGGCTTGACTCTTCGCATTCCAGCACATGCAGGGCACGTGATTCATTTCGCGGGTAGCTAAGTCGCGATATACTTGCGAGAAATCTTCAGTCTTCAAATGCTTGAGTCTTCACTCACTCTCTCTCTCTCTCTCTCTCCCTCTCTCTCTCTCTCTCTTACACACACACACACACACACACACACACACACACACACACACACACACAACCCTTACAAAGAAATCCTACAATAAAAACAGGATACAACAGATTGAATATAATTGCAATCAAATTTGGTACAAAATATAAGCCAACAAAACAAATAGTTGTAAATAACAACTTTACAATCTCCTCTTTTGGCTATTCCATGACAAAACCCCTAAAATAGACTCTAAACTTAAACGTGAGTTTAGAAACACTAGCAAAACTCACTCACACCTAATCTAGAAGTTGTGAAGCACTTACAAGCATATACTGGTTACCTAGAACACTCGCACACAAACAAAATTTTCATTAAATTTATGACAAGTTAAATACAAGGTACGTACATGAGCAAGTAAAGTACGATCAAGTTTGTAAGCACATCATATCATGCAAGCATATCTTGATCAAATAAAAAGGAACCAGTCATTATCAAATGACTACAATGAACATTTAGCAAGTAAATGCTCACCTGGACACACAATGCAATTAAGAACAATCCAAAGGATCAATTGCATGTCCAACACTCAACCAATACACAATACACTAAGTACTTGCATCTAGGATAAAAGATCCTACTAAGGCACAAGAGTGAGGTACTTAAGACATATTAGCAATATCTTAAAAGTACAAAAAAAAATGCTACAAAAGCATTGAGATAAACACAAAATAAACTGAAATAAAATTGAGATTAAAACAGAGTATTTAAGTTTAAACAAAAGCAGTAAAAACAGTAAGCATAAAACATCAAACACAAGAAATAGTAGCTTCTTCTTCTAGCTTCTTCTCCCCCTATCACCATACTCCCCCCATCAAAGGTCACCATACTCCCCCTATCAATGACATCATCTCCCCCCTTTTTGTCATGGAATAGCTAGTCATTTTCTTTTAACTTCCGTTGAATTTCATCCAATTGAGTTTGGAGTGATGTGAACTTTGAATCAAAACAACTGTGGTAGGAGTACATGATAGATGCCAGCCCAAATATCTTGGTACTAATCTCTTGAAGAGCAGTGGTGATATTGTTGAACTGTTCATCGTAAGTACGGGGTGTAGAGCTTGAGGTTCCTGACGATGCATGACTTTTTTGCTTGGTGGTCTTCTTGGTGACTCATACTTGCATGGAGAGTACGAATGTTAATTGAACTTGGCCTTGTGTATGGGCACTCATCTTCCAAGGGACAGACACCTTTGAGCTTCAAAATCCTTGAAATAAGACGACATAAAGGAACACAATTCCTTGAAGCAGTCTGGTCAACTGTTTTTGCCAATATGTGAAAAATATGAGAGCACACATCAATCTCTTCGTCAGTGATCAAATCATTCAAGAATAATGCTCGACCAAGGTTCATATATCTGGTGTTGGACAAGAGATAGAGATTGCTACACATGATCATTGAGAGAAGTCTTAATTCAGGAGAAAGGGATGCCACATTGATTGACTTCTTATTGGAGGAGAATTCCAAATTAGCTCCTAAAGTCTTTTTAAGAAACACTTCATCTGGGTTCAGCTCATCATATACCAGCGATATGGGCAGTATTGGCTGGTTAATGTGTAGAATTTTAGCCAAGTATAGTGGTGTTACAGAGAAACATTTTCCTCTAAGCCAACATTTTATCTCTTTGCCGACAACAATTGCATTGGCATAGAATTCCTTAACCATGTTCTCGTATGCATCCTCGAGAGTTGAAAGCAGAAAGTTCCAATCTTTTGTGGCAAACCAAATGGGTATATTTATGTCATGGAGTGATGGTTGATCAATAGCCCTTTCAACTAGCAAAGGAGCATCTCGAAAATAGTTCCTATAGTTCTGAAAAGCAACATAAGATCTAAACAGATCAGGGTCATAACCAGAAAAGAACCAAGTACACAAGGCACGAACACAAACCAGAATACAAAACTTGATTAGATTCAAGTTAGTTCCAAAACAAAGGAAATAAAACTTAAAACAAAGCATAATTAACTCTAAACAACATGCTAAACACATAAAAACAAGAAAACATAAACACAATGCATGAAAACAAGTAACTGTGCATGTGTGTGCATCTCTGTGCATGTGTTGATGCATGTGTGTGTGTGTGGTGATGCATGAGGGTGCAGCACCAGATGCATGAGGGGTGCCTAGGTGTGTAACTAGTGTGTGCAACATGGGTAAAGAGTGTGAAACACACAAACAGAGACCAAAAACTAATAAAGCAAGGTCAAATAAGTATAAACCCATAAATTGAAGTCACTTGAATCCAATTTAGCACAAAAATGTCACTCGGACATTTTGTCAAACACCTAGCATGCACACATGTACTCTAAGTATGAACAATGCATGAACATAGTGAAATCTAGCCTCAATACAAATTAAAACGCCACAAAGGGCCAACATAGATGCACAAACAGTAAATAGGACTCAATTCAATCAAAGAATTTGAAAAATTTTTGCTTAAAAAGGAAACCCAACCCAATTTTTTGAAAATCCCCAATTTTCAAAACCCTAACATAAATTTCTGCATAAATGAAGAAAAACATGAAGCAAATGTTTCAGAAAACATACCTTAAAGTTGAAAATGCAGAAAAAAATGCTTGAGAATGATGGGGTTTGAGAGAAATTTGATTTTGGGTCGAGAGAGGTTCAAGAAGGACTTAGCGTGGGAAAGAGTATGATTTGAAAAACTGTCACATTTGCTACATAAAAACTGAAAACTCACGTTTTTCGCAGGTTAGAGAGTCGCAAGACAGTCGCGAGAATGGCCACTGAAGCACATAAGCTTTCGTGAGAAGCTCTAGGTTGCAAAACAGTCGCAGTAGCTTCTGTCTAATTTTGAAAAAATCCAGTTTTAGCCAAACAGCATTTCATAAGAAGCTGTTGGTCACGAGGTAGTCACACAATCGCGAGAGTTTCTGTGTGACAAGATTAAAAAATTATTTCCCTCAAGCCTTTTTCACGAGAAGCTCTAAGTCACGAGCTTCTCGTGAGAACACCTCTGAACCATTTTTGAAGAAAACACAAAAATGCATTTTGAACAAAAACAAAGAGCACAAAAGTATAAAATCACTTTCAAAAACAAATAAAACACTCAAAAATCTTTTTGAGTTTGATAAACAAGTATTTGAGCATACACATCACATTTGAACATGTACAATCACATAAATGAGATAAGCATTCATTGAATCAAAGTCTTGTGTGTTGTGGGTGAGTATCAAGTGTGAAATAGTCCTTAAACCAAAGTGAAATTTCAATGATCAATTCAATCGAGTCATACATTACTGATATAAAATCAAGTGGACTATCTCAATTATAGAAATGAGTATATATGACCTCGCACAAATTGATTGCATAGCTTAAAAGCTTTTCATTTAGCTTCTGCACAAATCATAAATTGATTACATTTTATCCATTTTGGATGATACATCTATTTTTTGAGATTGGTGCATGATATTTTTGATATATCAACATTTAGAATTAGCCTTTAGCTTTTTGAGCACCATACATTTCAAAATACAAGTTGTTTTTCCTTTTTCCTAGTCAAATACTAGTATGTGCAACAAGCTTTTGCAGCTCGATATCTCTTTTCATTTTAAGATTTACATTTAGTGAGCTCTTTTTGTAAAAACATAAAAATAAAGTGGGAAGAGATATAGATACAAGTCTATGCAAGAATCAAAACCATCAAGACTATTGACCAATAATTCATGACAAGCTTGAAGATCTATTTACAACAATCACACATAATTTTCAAGATTTCTTCCACATAGAAATGAGTGTATACATATCAAGTTAAGATCGTAAAAGCACTATGCAATTAGTACGAAGGTACTAGGCCAAACTCACATGTGATAAGCGCAACACAAGCGATCTAACTTTTTGAAGATTTTCAATTTTTATGGTTTTTTTTTTTTTTGAATTTTTTGAACACATTCAAAAACAAACCAAAATAAAGAAAGATCAACAAAACAAAAACAGGCACAAGCCAACAGGAAAAAGAAACATGCTATCAAATAAAGACAATGCACGATAAGATGCAATAGCAAAAGTCCCCAAACATTGAAAGAATTAATGCATGGACATGTGAAAATGCTTATGCATGTGTACCCCTTTTCACCCACACGACACTTGTGTTTAGGGTGATATCCTTAACGGATTGGGTATGAGATTTGGGAGTTTCAAACCGTCTACTAAAGCTCTCCAAGCAAGTGGTGAAAGCACCGATCATATTCATTACATCCACCATGCCGAAATCACCATTTTAACTTCTTGATTGCTCACCAGCCCAACTCCTTTTGTCCTTTTTAGGGCTATACGACTTCTGAACACTTGCATTCTTTAATGCCTTAAGCTTATGGCAGTTTGGTCTTGTGTGTCCTTGAAGTCCACAAAAATGACAGAAATGTTAAGTTCTTGGATCTCTTTGCATGTTTGGAGGTGATTTCCTTTGAACTTTAGGTTTGACCACAATTTGAATATGAGGCTTATTCAACATTCGTTGCTCAGCTCCATTCTTTTTCTTTTCATCCTTTATTTTCTCAAGAGTAGGGGCAACTACAACTGGATCTTTGGCTTTCACAAATCTCACATCTCTGGCAACATTGTCTGATGAGCTACTCCCTCCGGTATATCCCAACTCGGACTTATCTAAAAAATGTTTCTAAAATGAAAAAACCTCTTCCAGCTTCTTCGTGGATACCCTTTCTATCTTTGCATTTGCTTGTACTACTTCTAGCTCAAGAAATCTGATTTTTGAATAAGCTTCAATCAGCCCACCATTCATTGTCTCTATTTCACACTTGGCATCTTTATAATGCACTAGAAGACTTTTATAGTCCTCCTCAGCTTTCTTCATCTTCTTCACAACCGCCTTGGCTACCCTTGTGTATTCTCCAAAATTCTCAAGAAGGGAATTGTAATTTTCTTGAAGACTGGCTGTGTTATCATCTTCCTCGGCATCATTTTCTTCAGCACCTTCTACTGATTCTTCATCACCATGATCTCCTAGTTCTTGTACCAGCAATTTCAAGTCTTCTGACGTCTCATTATGGATGATGGTCATAAAGGCAGAGTAGTTTCCTTCTCCATCACAGCTCTCTTCAGAATCAGAACTTGAAGGATCTGAATCACTCAGCGTTGTGGCATATGCCTTGCCTTTCCCTCTTAAGAAATTGGAACACTCCTTCTTGAAATGTCCATGACCATTGCATTCATAACACACAATTTCTGAAGGAGATTGAGAATCCTTCCCCTTTTTCCTCTTAAACTCTTTCCTGTCACCTCTTGAAGATGAAAACTTCCCTTTGTTGAATGGTTTCCCATTGTTCTTCATCTTCAGAAATTTGCGGAAGTTTTTCACAAGAAATGCTACTTCCTTCTCCACTCCAACTTCTTCTAATGAATCATCCATTCTTTCGGTGATGGTTTTAAGAGCAAGCAATTTACTCATCTTATGGGAAGGCAATCCCAGTTCATATGTTTGAAAAGACCCAATTAGCTATTGGATTTTAATCTTATCCAAGTCTTTACTCTTTTCTACGGCTGTGACTTTTGCTCTAAAGTTTTTAGGCAAGGACCTCAAGATTTTTCTCACCATCTTAATATCTTCAATCTTCTCACCAAGATTGAGCTTAGCAATAACAATTTCGTTGAGCTTCCCATAAAACGAATCAAAAGATTCATCATCACCCATCTTGAGCTCTTCAAATTTGGTGGTATGCATTTAGAGTTTTGTGTCCTTAACTTTATTTATACCCTCATAGGTAGTCTCTAAAATCTCTCAAGCTTCCTTGGCAACTATCATATGAGAGATCTTGTGGAATTCATTTGGAGACACACCACAGAAAATAGTATTTAAAGCTTTACTGTTAGCGTTAGCTTTTGCAAAAGCTGCTTTATCCCAAGTAGATTTAGCAGCCTTCGGCCTAGTCCAACCTACTTCAACCGCATCCCAAACGGTATCATCAATAGAGCACAAAAATTCCCTCATTTTGACTTTCCAGAAAGCATAATTGTTACCATCAAAAAATGATGGAACAATTAGGGATCGAGACCTATCCATCTCAAAAAGGGCCAAAGATCACACTCAGGTATTTAAACCATAGTGAGTGTACCCGCTCTGATACCAGTTGAAAGCTTGAAAAAGTATTAAAAAACACACGAGCTGTTTAGACTCCCAAATTAAAGTTACGGCTTGATTGATTTTACACTAACATAATACTAAGTGCGGAATAATGTAAACTTAAGCGTATAAGCAAACCAATTACTCTAATCCATATTTAAAGCAACCCAACAGTAAAAAAGAAATGAACAAGAGTAGGGAATGCTAACACAGATAACACCGAGACATGTTATCAAAGAGGAAAACGAAGAACTTAGCGAAAAACCTCTCCGCCGCCCTCCAAGCAAAAATCGATCCACTAGACAATCAGTTGGGATACAAGGGTGAGAAAGAGACCCTCCAAGCATAATCTACCCTTTGTACCTAAGCCCTCCAAACTCCTAGTCTAACAAGGCTTCTCGGAACCATGTCTTGTTTAGCTCTCTGTATCCCACAACAAGCTCCATGTTACATCTGCCATTCCAAGCTTCTTTCAATACTTCCCAGTAGCACCAAAACTTCACTTAACACTCTCAAAGGGTGTGGTAAGTGTTTGGACTATCAACCTCTCAATGATATGGAAATGGAGAAGTAGGAGATGAAAAAATTCCTAAAACAAATGTGTAGAGGATTATGAGTATAACAATCTCTAACTCTCAAGGTGTTTGGCTAGGGTTTTCTCTCAGAGGCTCTCCTTAACATTTGTGAGTAATATGAGTATAAATAGTGTAGGCACTAAAAGTGTGTATCAAACTAGATAGCTTGGCAGAACAGAATGCCTCGCGGGTGTCTCGCGAGAAGGCCTTACTTGCGAGACACAGCTGTCTCCATCTAGCTTAACTCTTCACATTCCAACACGTGCAGAGTACATGATTCATTTCGCAAGTAGCTAAGTCACGATATACTCGTGAGAAATCTTCAGTTTTCAAATGCTTGAGTCTTCGCACACTCTCTCTCTATCACACAACCCTTACAAAGAAATTCCACAATAAATACATGATACAATAGATTGAATATAATTACAATCAAATTTGGCATGAAATATAACCCAACAAAACAAATTGTTGTAAATAACAACTTTACAATATATATATATATATATATATAGAGAGAGACAGAGACAGAGACAGAGAGACAGAGAGTTGGATTCAAGTTACACCTGGTATAACTCTAAGCAATGTTACACCACACAATAATTTGTTATAAAGTTCATATTTTGAAAATCCTATCGTTGTATTACATGTTCTATGAATCTATATATTCTTAACATTCATACCAATTTTTATGTCAATTGGATGTTATTTACCATTCGATCCATAAAGTCATCTTTTAAGCATTATTTTTAGGCGAAAAACCATTTTTAGTACCTACATTTTCAGGCGATTTCCATTTTAGTCCATACATTTTATTTTTATTGCTTTTAGTAACTATCCTAAAAAACGTCTCCCGTTTTGATCACTGCCATTACATCAGAGATGAAGAAAGCTGACATAGCAAACGGTAGAAATAAATAATACTTATTTAATATCCACATGGCTTAAATTAATAATAAAAAAAATGCCACATCAGCATCTAAATTAAAAAAATTAATTTATTAATTTTAACTAAATAAAAAAATTAAAAATAGAATTAAAAACTAAAAATCATATGAATTGATATCTAAGTGTGTCTTGAATAAGAACAACAAGAACACAAATCCAGATTCAAGAACACAAACCCAGAAATTTAAAAAAAAAAAAAAAAAAAAAAAAAAAACAAAAAAAAAAAAAACAAAACCCAATAAATCAATGACTCATCACCACAACCCTAAATTAAAACACCAATCAAGCCTTTTCTACATAGCACAACCCCAAATTATTAAACACCATTACAATGACTCATCACCACAAAACCGACTTCTACTATCAATGAAAGATCAGAGACCGATGGATAGGATTATTGATCAAGGCAGGAACATATTAGCCATAATTGGCTAGATCGGACGGTTAAGTTGCCATGGGTTCATCATAGAATCAGGAATCTCCAGAATATCCACGGAGAATCCACTCATTTCTTTGATCATTTGAAGTACCGAGTTCAAGGATCGCAAGTGATCTGTGAGTTCCGCATGTTGAGCTCTGAGAATGTTGTTGGCGAATTCGATTGCCCTATAGTTCTGCTCCTTGGCATTGATCTTCTGCACTAGATCGCTATTCAAGAGCTACAACTGAGTCACCTCATCCGTCAGATCCTTCAGCTATTTCTGCTTCCTCATCCGAGATCGCCTTGCCAATTTGCGATTCGACAACATCCTCTTCCTCTTCCTCTCGTCGATCGCCACATCGAATCCAGATCCAGATCTCAATATATCTTGTTTCTCAAGCTCTTTCCTAATCTGAATCTCATGGGCTTCAACTTCTTTTGCAATTCTAGCTTCTTCACTCTACAGAAGGCAAAAAAAAAAAATTGTGGGTTTGTTGAGGATCTGTGGTTTGATGATGTAATTTATGGATTTTGGGTTGATGATTTGGTTTTCTATAGGGTTTGTTGATGATTGGTGCTATGTTGTTTTGTTGTTGATGTTGGATGATTTAGATGTTTTATCCTTGATTTGGCTGGGTTTTGATTTACTGGGTTTTTTTTTTTTTTTTTGAATTTCTGAGTTTGTTTTCTTGAATCTGGATTTATGTTCTTATTATTCTTGTTCAAGACATGCTTAGATCTCAATTCATTTGATTTTTAGTTTTTAATTCTGTTTTTAATTTTTTTATTTAGTTAAAATTAATTTTTTAAATTTAGATGCTGACGTGGCATTTTTTATTATTAATTTAAGCCACATGGATATTAAATAAGTATTATTTATTACTATCGTTTGCCACGTCAGCTTTCTCCATCTCTGATGTAACGATAGGAAGCAAAACGGGAAGCGTTTTTCAAGATAGGGATTAAAAGCGGTAAAAATAAAATGTAGGGACTAAAAGTGGCTTTTCGCCTTATTTTTATATTACAAAAATTTGAATTTAAACAATTAATTAATGACATAGATATTAATCTTTAATCACTTTGAAATTTCGCAAGCATGGAGAATATACAAAATAGTAATTTAACAATGGATTTAAGTTACACCTGATATAACTTTAAGTAATTTTACATCACTCAATATTTTTTAATTGGATGTAAATTTTGACAAATCCACCATTAAATTACATTACTTCATATATTCTCCATACTTGCAAAATTTCAAGGTGATCAAAAATTAATATCCATGTCATCAATCAATTATTTAAATTCAAGTTTTTGTAATTTAAAATTATGCATAAAAGATGAGTTTATTGATTGAATGGTAAATAACATCCAATTGATATAAAAATTGGTATGAGTATTAAAAACATATAGAACGTGCAATTCAACGGTAAAATTTTCAAAATATAAATTCTATTACAAGTTATTGGGTGGTGTAATATTACTTAAACAAAATTTATTATATTCTACTTTGAAAAAAAAATACACATTTATTGTTTTTAAATTTCCCTCACAATTGTTTACAAATGTTTTGCAATAGTTCTTTTCAAGGGTTTGAAGATCCCAAAAATAATATACATATGCTAATAATATTATTAGCATATGCATATTATTTCTTAAGTTTTTGATTTCATTAATTTTGTTAAATAATTTTTTTTTTAAAAAGTTGGAACTATATCCTAAGTTTTTATTTCATTAATTTTGTTAAAGAATTTTTTAAAAGTTAGAACTACTCTCTAAATTAAAAGAGACTAGCCTTTGAGCACGCACGTGAAAAGATCTTTTATTTATTTTTTTATAAAATTTAATAATTTGCATCCATTATAATTTGGAATTAATACATTTTCTAATCACAAAAAAAAAAAAAAAAAAAAAAAAAAAATCTAGGGATGTGATGAAAAAAAATATTTCACCCACAAATGCATAATACTCATCACACTCCTAGATTTTTTTGTGATTAGAAAATATAATAATCCCAAATTATAATTGATGTAAATTATTAAACTTTACCCAAAAAGTAAAAAAGCCTCTGGGCACACGCATGAGCGTGTGCTCAGAGGCTAATATAAATATATATATATATATATATTAAAACTAAATATTATTAGTCATAAATTTATTATTTTTTATAATTATAAAATAAATATTTATGACGTCACTAGTCGGACCATTGATTCGACCCCGGTTGAACTAAAAAACCGATAATCAATCCATTTTTTGATTCTTTGACCGTACTAATTTTTAAAACCTTGGTGTAGAACCTAAGACCTCAGGCCTCATATAAGAACCAAGGCTAGTATCATAACCAATGCACCATTTAGTTCTTTGAGAACAAGTATGAAGTATTAGAACAACTATGAAGTATTATTATATTTATTTTAGATTTACGTTATTTATAATTTTTCACCTCTATCTCAAGTTATTAAATATTACTATTTTTTTTTCTTTGATAAATGAACTTGTGATTTAAGAATAATGCCTTCAAATGGGAATTTTCTAAAATAATTAAAAGTAATTGTTTTATTTAATCAAAATGATTTAGAAATGAAGAATTATTACACAATATTTTTTCATGCTTATTTATATTGTAATATAATGTCCTTTCTATTAACCTTACAATATCATGAAATTTTATTAGAAATTCTGTTTCAATTATTTTTAGATATTTTTAGTCAGTTTGGGAATATTTAAAAGTATAATATACTTTTATTTAAATTTTAATTAATTAATAAATTAATTATGACATCATCTTGGTTCAACCTTAAAAACTTTAAACCTTTCTTTTTTCTAGTTCTTTTAATAGTCTAGGTTTGAAAACCATGATTTTGGCTACATGGATTTGCCCTTTTCTGGAAAGAGTATGGAAATTAATCATCAATCAAGAGAAGTACAAGAATTCTATTAAAGCTATTTACTACTCATCTCCATCTATTTTCTAGACCATTTAGATTGGGTGAATCGGGAGAAAGCAATGAAGAAAGAATGGTTGATCATTTGGATGTGTTTAGGAGTGAATGGAACGATTTATATATTTCTTACCTCTTAATTTCAGTCTCATTAAGAATTGAATTTTTGTATTTGAAAGCAAGGGAGGAGGCACCGAATTTCAACCTATCAAAACAAAATGTGTAAATATAAACTTCAAGAAATTTTCTTTGAGAAAAACTAATAGTTAAGACCTTGAAAATAAGTTTGCATCAATAATTGAAAATAGCTTCATTAACGTTGAGACATGATGAAAATTAAAAAGTAATACATTTTGTGAGGTCTTGCATGTCCCTTCTAGCCTAGTTTTGTGAACAACAATCCATATTATGAGTAAATGATGCATTTGGAAAATAGATTATAACTTCAAGGTGTATAAAACTTCAATGAATCATGCCATACTTTTACCAATATCCTTTTTTTAACCCTACACCTTCAATAAATCTCATTTTAGCAATTATTTTCTTATTTTATTCCGGTGTATATTTCAATTGACCCAAACTTCCTAAGCCAACTACATATTTATTTCTCTTGAGAATCCTTTGTTGCGATCGTATCTCAATAAATTATAGTGATGAAGATCTAATTAATTAAGTTCTGACAATTCAAGCTTATGGTAACTAAGCTTTTCAAAGTTTCCTTCAAACTCCATTGCTTCAAAGAGTTCCAATATAGTTACTTGTAGTATAAAAAATATGATGTATTTGTGAACATAATGAAACAAAAAATGAAAAAATAATAATAATAATAATAAAGGATAGAGTTAAAAAAACCTTGGAGAGGAAAATAGAACTTGGAGCTTTCATTGTAGGCATCTTTAAAGTATCCACACAATCTAGCCTGGTACAGTACACTCTAGTGCTTCCATTGCTAAGCCATTTCCTATCGGATTAGGATGCTGATACACCTAGAAATTTAAAAATCAATAAAACCATTATAGAACAAAACCATCCAACTAAAAATATACACACAAAAAACTAAGAATACAAAAAATATAACCTTCATCACAGATTCACAGAGAGAGCATAGTCTGAATGAGAAGTTTGAGGGATGTGGAACAAAAATATTTATAATTTAAATTTTTTTTTTTGTTTTTTTGTTGACACCCCATTTTGCAACTCGCATTTAACCTCACATGAAGGATAAAGGGGTAATTTCACCTTGGAAATATACATCTTGATTTTGGTCACTAGATCCTTAATCTCATTTCACCAAAATGATCTTGACGTTGTAACGATCAAATCGACAGGTCATAATCCCTAATTAGACCACCAGATTAAAAGTTTTTATTAAATCAAATTTTAATGGCAGAGATGCACTATCATAAATTGAGTCTAACTATATGTGATTATGAACAATTGATTCCAATTGGTTATAATCATAATCAATTTAAGATTAATGATGTGTCATAATTTGATTGGTTAGGAATCTATTTTATGGTAAGGTTGCACACACCTAATTAATTAGATAGTTAAACATTAATTATTTAATGAGTAATTTGTGCAATTATATTTTAATTAGGGTAAATTTGGAACTAATTAAGTCCGAAATGGGAGTGATTGGAGTCATTTAATGTTAATTGTGAGCTAATTTGGGACCTATTAATGTTAATTATGCTGAAATCATTTTCTAAGAAATGAACTCTGCTCACCATTTCATTGATATCTCTCAAAATATTTTAAATCTGTGAAAGTGGTTAATTGTTCCAGAAACTAGACATTCGAGGCTTCAATTTGAGCACAAGAACGAGACAATTTCAATCAGAATTAAGTAAGATATGATTTTTTTGAAGTTGGCTCTATAGGCTGTTACAGTAGTTACAGGAAAACCGAATTATGGCTTGCTCCTCACTCCCACCAATCTCTACATTTAATGCACCAGAATAAGGTCTAGGTTCATGATCCTTTGTCAACCCTCATTAAATAACCTATTCATATTTTCTCCACCACTACTATATAAACCCCCCCCCCCCCCCTCCTCTCCATTCCAAGACATTTAAAAAAAAAAAAAAAAAAAAACCTCCTCTTCTCCTCTCTTGAGTTCTAGTGAAGTTGAGTAGTCATGTCATATCTTAGTCTTCCTGAGGCTCAAGATATTGAGTGAGACTCACTTTTCCTCTCTTAACTCTTCTTTTCCTCTACCCTTGGGACCTCCACCAAGAGTCTCCTCCTCCACCATATGTATCTTGCATGAAGGTTTAATTTCTTTTCCTAACTTATTTTTATGTTGCCATGATAAGAATTTAAGATTAAAAGCATGAAAGTAATTATTTAAATTCCCTTAAATATGTTTGA
The DNA here is from genome assembly GCA_030445155.1 of Quercus variabilis. Taxonomy (NCBI): domain Eukaryota; kingdom Viridiplantae; phylum Streptophyta; class Magnoliopsida; order Fagales; family Fagaceae; genus Quercus; species Quercus variabilis. The sequence continues at coordinate 29,282,075 of CP129450.1, read as the reverse complement.
TTGTTCTTATATATTCTTGGTTGCTCATCACATGTTTATGCATAACATTAATTTTAATCTTAAATCCACATCAAAAATATGAAAAAACATGTTTGTTTAATAAATCTTTCAAATCCTTGAATCTAGGATATCACTATCCACACACATTCACTAGAATTTATTTTTCAATCCAAATGAAATGCTTATTAAACGGAATTAGGTTTATCACATGCACACACTTTAAATTCAACATGCAAATTGATTGAAAACATATTGGATAATGTAATATGAATGTTGGCTACTATAATCTAGAAGACCGGTTTCACCAGGTAAGGTGGGTGCCTAACACCTTCCCAGCTTGTAATATAGTCTTCCAACTTAGATCAAGGGTTAGTAGATCAAATGCTTATACATGTAATTTTCGATTTCTAGATTTTAATTAGGAAACAAGGCCATGTACTTTATCTTAAATTGTATCTAAGACCAAAGCCATGTAATTTCCTATGATCAATGTAAATTCAATTTCAAATTAATTAAATGAAAAACTTTTCAATTTTGGTTTTCTTATTTATTCCAATAATTAAATAAGTTACGATTCCATTGTAAAACCCTTAATCAAAAGGGGAAAATATAACTAGTCGAACCTCCATTTTGAGAGGCAATAACACTGCTCCACCCATTCACATGGGTTTGGCCCAACATCATAAAAACGAGTCGAGGGTGTGGTCTCTCACACCGATTTTATTCCCTATGATCTAATCGCAAGTTTTAGATATAGTTGAAGGTAAGAAAAAATTGCAACAATTTTTTAGATAGACACAAAAATTGTTCTTATCAACTTTTCCTCTACTAATCTTTGGATAAATACAAAAATTTAATTTTTCTTGTCAACTTTCCTCTATTTATCTTTGGATAGACACAAAGCTTAATGTTGATATTAACATTTTTTTTTTCCTTCACTTTATAAATAATTGTAACTGTTGGAAAAACTAGTTTTGCGTCTCATACAAAACCTACAACAGAAGCAACACAAGGATCTACTTCATTCATAAGAGATAACATGTAACCTTGAATTCTAGAACAAAGAAGAGAAAGCATACCTTAGTGTAGTAAAATTCAAAAACAAGACTTAAGAATACCTTCCATCTTCATCCCAATTCCGCATGATGCCCAAGATGAGTGGTCTCTCAATTAGTTTTATATACGTTGATTTTCCTTTGGAAAAGTGAATTCCAAAAAACTTGTAGAGGAAAAATTTTTTCTCTTCTTTTAATCGTATGTACATTTAACTTTCTTGGCAATTACCTTATTTAATAACTCTTATTAAATAAAAACTGATTATCTAATTGAGTTAGCTTTTTGGGCCAGCCAAATTGGGCTTAAGTGTAAGGCTTGGGATGGGACCAAAAGGACTAATAAGGCTCTAGCTCCAATGGGCCTCAGACTTATATGTCAACTCTTTACAAGCACAAATTTATCTTTAATTATATAACAAGTACCACTGTGGAAATATATTTGCACTCTAGACCTTATTAATAAATTATATCCCAAGACTCTAATATGATATCATTTGACCCCTCCATGAAATATCCATAGTGAATAAAGTCATAATGAACTATCACTTTGTAAACAACTATTTTATTCCTTGAGTACCTGGTTTAATTTTTTAGTTATTCATATTTATGAAATCTAATTTCATAAAATATAAACTTTAGTAAGTCTTACTAAAGTGGCTAGCCCTGAATAACCAGTTTCCATTAAACTTATTTCAATGGGATATTTCTTGTCTCTATAGAAAGAGACTATGGATTCCATATTGAGAATATGTGTTCCCTCAACACTACGTGTAGTTACCCGACATACTGAGATTTTGACCGTTAAACTAGATCTCACTCTTGATATATCAAAATAACCTACATTTCATGATCAAGTTCACTATCTTCTCAGGATTGAGAGTCTATGAAATTAAACATCGTGAGATTAATTATTCATGTGACAGTTGTTAATTGAATAATTAATCTCACAGCAATCCAATTCAATATGTCTTACACACTTAAGACACATCAACATACCAACTAGAAGTCTCCACTTCCATAATTAAGACAAAACATCTTAGTTGATGTGTTATAGTCTTCACAGATGAAATGCCCAATTTCACCACTGATTATGAACTATATTTTGAGTTTACAAGAAACTTGTGACTTATATCTTCTGTGACTAAATTACATAAATCACATATAATACATCTCAAGGATTATGATAATGTCTCATTAGTTCATTTATAAATAGTCTCATATAATTAAATAGTTTAATTATTTATAACATGCCAATAAATTGAATTTTAGGGCATAAACTATAACAATCTCCCACTTGCCCTCAAAGAATATTTGGCATATATCTAACACTTATTTCCCTTTAAGGTAACTCATTGTCACTCTAAGACATGGTCTGGGAAAAAGTTTCAGCTAGATTTATTGCATAAATTATCTTTTCTACTACTACATCCCACGCTCTAGTATCTCTCTATTAAGATGATACTTACGCTTAATATGTATCTTCACCACCTAGGGTGAACACATATCTTGAAGTCAGACTTCATAAATCACAATCAAACTACAAGTCAATATTTGTACAACCAATAATCATCAAATCCTCACTTTGGTGGATAAGCATATAATCCTTCATTCTCTTAAGATATTTGAGTACATGCTTTACTCCTACTAAATTAAATGATTCTCGATTTAATTGATATTTGCTTACCATGTCCACTGCAAAATAGATATTTGGCCTAGTATATAGCATAGCATAACTAAGACTTCCTATTAACATAGTATAAGGAACTGTCTTCATATGCTCTTTCTTTTTTAAGTCTTAGGACTATAGTCCTTTACAAAAGAACTTCAATTTTAAAAGGAAGGAATCCTTTCTTGAATTATCGCATGCTATACTCAGCTAGAATCTAATTTATTTAAGCAATTTCAGATAGAGCCAACATCCCAATTTCTGAGTCTTACCAAAGTTAAACTCTTAGGATGTGACCAATCTCACACGAGTACTTTATATCAAACTGGTCTTAACAACAAAAATTTTATTGATGAAAATATCTATACATCATTCTAAATTATTAGAATGTCATCAACATACATTAAGAGACTTATTACTCTATATAGCTATTACACACATAAGGCTTATCACTACTTGATCAAATCAAACAATTTGATTGCTTGATTAAAGATAATATTGTATGATCTAGATGCTTGCTTTAGTCCATAAATGGATTTTAAGCAACTTGCATACTAAATATATAACTGGTTCTTTGCTATGAACTAGTCTAGCTATATCATATAGATGTCTTCATCAAAATTGCTACTAAGAGAGGCTTTCTTGATATCCATTACCATATCTTATCTAAATGAAATATAATAGATAAGAGAATATAGATAGAGTCAAACATGACTATTAGTGGAAAAATCTTTTCATAATCGATCCATTTCTTCTTGAATGAATCTTTTCACCACTAGTCTTGACTTTGAAGATTTACACCTTCCAATCTATCAATCTCAATTTCTTTTAGACCTATTTAAAAACAATAGGCTTAATGCCATTAGGCGCCTCTACAAGTTCTAGACTTTAAATAGAATCTAATTCTATTTACATAACATTGATCCAGTAATCCATATTCATATCATCTATTGCCTCTACATAGGACCGAGGATCAAATTCATATCCTCATGGGATGACTTCACAAGTTTATCTCAAAAGCATGAATTTATCAAGTAATCTAATAATCCTCCCACTATGATATTGTACTAGTGTACTAGCTATCTATAGAATAATGTCTTGGGGCATATTTAATACAACCAACTTATTTCTAAATGTATTTTATAGTTGTCCTACAACAAATTCTGACATTTTTCTTCTAGAACAATTCTACATTTACCTTGAAGATTATTCACATAGTTATTATCTAGAAACTTCGTATTTGTACTTTACAAACACTTTGTTATCTTTATGACTACTAAAATAATCTTTCGTAATTCCTTTTGGATACCCAACATAAACACACATTTTTCTAGCTTTTGACTCCAATTTGTCAAACTTCCTTTCTAGCACAAGTGCTAGACATCTCCAAAAGTGGAAGTGCCATATACTAGGCTTTCACCCAATCCACAATTTGTCAAATGTCTAAGGAACAAACTTTTGAAATCAATTTTAGAAAATGTATAGTAATAATTAGAGTATATCTCCAAAAGAAATAAGTAAATGGAAATACTTATCATGTACTTTAACATATCTAAAAGAGTCATATTCCTCCTTTATGTATGCATTGACTTAAAGAAGTCTCATGAAATTATTGTTGGAAAAATAGCATGGAGTGAATAAGAAATTTATGTTTAATATGTTCACTTAAAAATGTTATTAAAAGTGGTAAAAATCCTAAGTCCCACATAGGAAAGGAAATAGATAATATATGAGTTTATATGCTCATGAGTTGGACATTGAGTTAAGCTTTTGGCATATGCGAACTAGGCCTACTTGTCCAAATAATAATATTTTATTATTTTATTTGTTGAGTCAATTAGTTTATGCATAGCAGTTATTACTGAAACAAAGTGCTTGTTCAGTAACGTACAATAATTAATAGTTCCTCATTCATAAAAATATTTTTTTTAGAAAACTTTCCGGTGAGAACATTTTTGTGCATTTCATTTTGTGTCAAAGAGAGAAAAAGAGACATTGAGTAGTTTGCATAGCACGACCTTGTGTGCTCCGTTTTTGTCTTGTAGATCATTTTATCCTGGGAGGCAAACGTCCATGAGTCTCAAAGCACCACAATGATTATGTAAGGGGCAAAATCTGTTTTGAGGAGATTGTGTTAAACACAAGACTTGATTTAATTCATTCATCCTTCATACATTTGGTGTGTGATTTTTTAATTATATTGCAGATTTATTTTATATATGCAATATATATTTATTGTTTTTCCTATTACTTTTTTTGTGTTAATATTGCTTATAATTAGATCTATGTGTTGTTTCCTTTTACTTAATCATAAATATAAATTGATGAAATATTTTCAACTATCTTAAAGCAAATTGCAAAATATATTTTAATTTATTTTTGTAGCTCACAGCAAAAAGATTTTTGTGATTGTTAAAAAATACTTTATCGGCAATTGGTTTTAATCTACATAAAATTTTAGCAAAGCTGGGTTTGTGTTTATCAGTTGTCGTGTATATCTGTTAAAATTGTGAACTTTAATATTTGAAAACGTTGAATTTCATGTTTGACTGCAAAATTTGTTTGTATATACTGTTTTATTGTTGATCTTTCCTTCTTGATTATTTTATTAGATTGGAACTTTTGTCAAATTTGCTAGTGTTTGCTCTGTGTCATATTTGTCATATTTTTTAAGCATGTGATAAAGTTGATTTGTGAAAGCCATAGCATTCCAGAGCATTCAAATCATAAGGAAGAAGAAGATGCAACTCCAACGGTCAAGACTATCAAAACGGTGTCGTATACAAGGCTGGGAAAACACAAAGGAAAACTAAAACAAAACGTCACCGTTTCTCATTAAAAGGAACGGTGCCGTTTTATATATTTGAGAAATCTTTCCTTTGAAGTACACAGTGTCGTTTCAGTATATATGTATTAACTAATTAAGCTGTTAGCAGTTAGTTAGTTTTAGCAGAGCATGTGTGTGAGTTTGTTAGAGCACGTGTGAGGCGGTTATTCATCTCCCTCGTGCTCTCCTTCTCTCATTCTATGATTGTATAAATATAACCTGAAGCCTTCATTATTAAGTATTGTGTGGAATATATTCAGTTAAGAAATTCTTGAGAAATATCTCCGCTTTCTCTCTCTCTCTCTGTTTTCTTTCCTTTTCTCTGGTTTTTCTTTTTAGTGTTTTCTGTGAGAAAATACTATAGGTGTGAGAGAGTTTTTCATGGTATCAGAGCATTGATCCATTTTTCAATGGCTTCTGCTCCGTCTGGTTCGTCTTCCTTAACATCAACTTTAACTACTCTGCCAGCTATGGCTACTACAAGTTTACCAGTAAATACTTCACTGTTGCTTCTGTCAAACATGTCATCCATGATGACTGTGAAGCTCGATTATGGAAACTATACTGTGTGGAAACACCAAATCGAGGTAATTCTAGATACCTATTCAATGATTGATGTTCTAGATGATTCAATCACTGTTCCAGATAGATTTCTTAAAGATTCATCTGGTAATTTTACTGCTGAGATCAATCCAGCTTTCATAGCTTGGAGGAATCGTGAACAGGCAATGTTCACTTTCTTGAATTCTACTCTCTCCCCTACGATTCTTGCCATAATTGTTGGGCAGAAATTAGCAAGAGGAGTTTGGAAGGTGTTGGAGAAAAGATTTGCTTCTGTCTCAAGGTCTCATGTGATGAGCCTGAGAAATGAACTAAATGCAATCAAGAAAGGTGTTGATTCTATTGATGGATATTTTCAGAAAATTAAGCAAGCCAGAGATAGATTGGCTGTTGTTTCTGTGTTTATGGATGATGAAGAGCTTCTCCACATCATTCTTGATGGTCTTCCTTCTAAATATGACTCTTTCAATTCAGCAATTAGAACCAAAAGTGAGATATTGTCAGTTGAAGAATTGAATGTTTTACTCAATGTTGAAGAAAGAGTAATTAAAAAGAGGTCTAATCTAGTTGAGTCAGCTTCTATGGCTATGGCTACAAAGTTTCATTCTCAAGCCTTTCAACAAGGAAGAGGAGGCAGGTACAACAATCAAAGGGGGAGAGGTCGAGGCAATAATCATAACTCTAGGGGATTCCACTATGGTGGTGGTTATTCCAATTCTAATCAATCTCACAATTTCAATTCAAGCAGTCCCAATCAAAACAATTCAGGATTCTCTCCTCAGTTTTAGAATTTCAATCAATCTAAGCGGTCACCTAACCAGAATCCAGGTCAATCCAGCAGACCTATGTGTCAGATCTGTGGAAAGAATGGTCACTCAGCCCTTGACTGTTACCATAGAATGGATTTCACATATCAAGGGAGACACCCACCTGCAAAACTAGCCTCCATGGTGGCTAATGCTGCTCAAGTAAAAGCTTCCAATGGTTGGCTCACTGACACAGGTTGCTCAGACCATGTGACCCCTAATTTGTCACAACTCTCTCTTATGCAGCAACCAATTCCAGGCTCAGAGACTGTCACAGTTGGCAATGGTCAAGAGCTGCCAATCACTCATATTGGAAATGGTGAGCTTCGAACCTTAACTCATAACTTTAGGCTTGATAACATCTTAAGAGTACCTGCCCTTGCCTCAAATCTTTTATCTGTTCATAAACTTTGTCTTCAAAATAATGCTTTCTGTTATTTTGATGCATACAAGTTCTCAATTCAGGATTTACCCACGGGGAAGATCCTCTACGCAGGATTGAGTAAAGATGGAGTTTATCCCATTCCATCTAATCCTAATCTGTCTTCAACTTCCTGCTTCAATTCTGCTCAGACTTCTGCATTTGTTTCTGTTAAACCACATTCTATTCTACTATGGCATCACAAACTTGGGCATCCAAGCTCCAAGATTCTATTTTCTGCTTTAAAACCTGTATTTCTTTCTGTTTCCTTATCACAGGTTGATAAAGTGTGTTCATCTTGTGAATACTGTATAAGTGCAAAAATGCACAGATTTCAGTTGAATAAAACACCTCTCATTTCCACTTCACTTCTTGAACTTGTGCATAGTGATGTTTAGGGTCCTTCTCCACTCACTTCTTTACTTGGTTTCAATTACTATGTGGTTTTCATTGATGATTACTCTCGTTTCACCTGGTTATTTCTTCTCAAAAGTAAAAATGAAGTGCTTTCTATTTTCAAACATTTCAAGTCCATGGTTGAAACTCAGTTTAGCACTAAACTTAAGGTCTTAAGAACTAATAATGGCTCTGAGTACATTAACAGTGAGTTTAAGTCCTTTTGTTCATCCTGTGGTATTCTCCACCAAACTTCCTACCCTCATACTCCTGAGCAAAATGGTGTTTCAGAGAGAAAGCACAGACATGTTGTTGAAATTGGTCTCACTCTTTTGTACCAATCTCATCTTCCACTCAATTATTGGTCCTATGCTTTCTCTGCTGCAACCTATCTGATCAACAGAATGCCTTCTTCAGTCTTAGGGTTTCATTCTCCTTGGCTTCTGTTCTTCTGCTGCAGATAGTAATCTCTTCATCTTAAGGCATGGATCATCCATTATCTTTTTGTTGCTATACGTGGATGATATCATCATCACAACCAACAAATCCAGCTTTGTATCTTCAATTATCAAGCTCTTGGGAGTGGACTTTGATCTCAAGGACCTCGAGTTACTTCATTACTTCCTTGGCTTGCAAATTGATTATACTCCCTCTGGGTTGTTTGTTCATCAGACCAAATATGCCTTTGATCTTCTTCAGAAGTTTGGAATGACAGATTGTAAGCCCTGTAAAACTCCTTCTTCACCTCAATCTCATTTTCTCCCTAATGATAGTCCACTATTACTTGATCCTACATCCTATAGGAGCTTGGTAGGTGCCTTACAATATTTGACCTTTACAAGACCAGATTTCTCGTTTGCTGTGCAACAAGCTTGCCAACATATGAGTTCTCCCACACAGAATCATCTTCAGGCAGCTAAACAAATTCTAAGATATCTTCAAGGCTCTTTACACTTTGGAATTGCCTTCACTCCTGGTCCAATTTCCCTTTCTGCTTATAGTGACTCTGATTGGGTTGGGGACCCTATGGATAGGCGTTCCATTACTGGTATGGTTCTTTTCTTTGGTAATTCTCCTATCTCATGGTCTGCCAAGAAGCAAGGCACTGTTTCTCGTTCCTCCACAGAAGCTGAATATCGAGCCTTAGCCTCCACTACTACTGAGTTGTATTGGATTCGAATGCTTCTGCGAGATTTTGGTCTTTTTCTTCCTTCTCCACCCTTTCTCTGGTGTGACAATGTTAGTGCTTTCGCCATTGCCACTAACCCTGTCTTTCATGCGCGTACAAAGCACATTGAGGTTGACTACCATTTTGTGCGTGAGAAGGTCCTCAGGCGTGATATGATGCTTCAGTTCATCTCCACCCATGATCAACTGGCTGATCTGTTTACTAAAGGTCTTCCTTCTCCTAGGTTCAACTGGCTTACCTCCAAACTCATGTGGAAATTTCCCATTCATTTGAGGGGGGATGAAAGCCATAGCAGTCCAGAGCATTCAAATCATAAGGAAGAAGAAGATGTAGCTCCAACGGTCAAGACTATCAAAACAGTGTCGTATACAAGGCTGGGAAAACACAAAAGAAAACTAAAACAAAACGTCATCGTTTCTCATTAAAAGGAACGATGTCGTTTTATATATTTGAGAAATCTTTCCTTTGAAGTACACAATGTCGTTTCAGTATATATGTATTAACTGATTAAGCTGTTAGCAGTTAGTTAGTTTTAGCAAAGCACGTGTGTGAGTTTGTTAGAGCACGTGTGAGGCGGTTATTCATCTCCCTCGTGCTCTCCTTCTCTCATTCTGTGATTGTATATAACCTGAAGCCTTCATTATTGAGTATTGTGTGGAATATATTCAGTTAAGAAATTCTTGAGAAATATCTCAGCTCTCTCTCTCTCTCTCTCTGTTTTCTTTCCTTTTCTCTAGTTTTTCTTTTCAATGTTTTCTATGAGAAAATACTATAGGTGTGAGAGAGTTTTTCAATTTGATGCTTGACAATAGTGGTGGGTATAATTAAATTATATTATATTAGGATATTTGTGAAACTTGAATTATTGCTTGGCTGGGATTTGTTCAGGCTGTTGTTTAGTTTGTTTGTACTGTGCATGCTCTTTTTTTGCAATTCAGTGTGATTTTGTACTGTGCAATTCAGTGTGATAGTTGGACTTTATTTTTCACAGTAACGGTTGAAAGTATATATTTATAATTATTTCTTAAACTTGGCTAGTAATTCTTAAGATGTTAAATACTGCTTGTGTTTGTGAATGTATCAATAAAGATTATCTTGGTTGGAGATATAGATAGTTTGCTGTAAATCTTTGAGGATAATGATATTTGATATATTTTTGGCATTTAACAGTTTGATTAAGAGATACAATTCTTTAAAACTGTTTTAGATTGTCATAGATGTTGGTATATATAAATGATGATATGCTTATTTTCATTTGGCCTTTGCTTACGAGATATTTCAATGATTATTTGTTAGATGAATTATTTATATTGATATCTAACCTTAAACTTTATAACGATGACCACGTTTGGTGGTGCATTTTCAAAAGGAAGTTTTTGGCCTTTTTATGTGCAATGGTGTATGGGCTAGATAAATAAAGGAAATTGGAAATTTTGATGGAGGCAAAAAAATTTTAATCCATTAAAATGCATTCAATTATGGGCGTAACTGCCATTTTCTAGTTTTTGGTTAGCCTTTACTAATTCATCAAGTGATCCTCTATTAGATAAATAAAATAGGATTATAAGAGCTATTATTAATAATTTTAAATATGTGGATATAAGCCCAAGAATGAGACCAATTGCACACTAGTGGGGTTGTAATTATGGGGTTTCACTTTAAGTTTGAGAGTGTACAGTTCACCCCTTGGCCAAAGGTATTATTTATTTATAAAATTTAAGACTCAATTGTTTGTATTGATATGAAGAACACATGATTGTTGTATTTGAGCACATATAGCCTTATTTAATTACAGACATGTGTATATATGTGTGTGTGTGTGTGTGTGTGTGTGTGTATGTATTGGGCATGTGTGAGCTTGATTGGATATTAATGTGTTTAATCCCAATATATGTTTGTAATATTTCTTTGGTTGAAATATTTGTTACGTGCCTTAGTTGATATGCTTAAGTTGTCTAATGTTTTGGAATGCACAAGAGTTTTTTATGAGTGCTTATTAAGTAAGCAAGGATGTGGCATTAAAGATATTCATTCATTATAAGAATGAAGTTGAGAAATAACTCAATGAATGTAATAAGTTCTTGATTATCATAGAACTTGTGGGGGGAAGCTATTATTTCCACCAATTATTTGTTCATTGAGATGCCTTATTAAAAACTGTAAGGTTGAAATTTATCAACCATCTTGTTGGCTTTATTCGGTGCCAATTTGCTCGTAATTTAGCACTTAGTAACCCTGTATTTAGGTGGGATTATTGTAAGGGTAGTGTGTGAGAAGAGGTGAAAAAAAACTCAAGTATGTGCAAGAAAGTAGGGTTTCGCGGCTAGGACTCGCGACTGACTCGCAACTGGCAAGCCGCCAACTGCAGGCACGTGAGATGCACATATGGGAAGCTGAAGGATCGTGCCAGCTGTCGCACTATAGGACAAAAGTCCCAGACTGGCTAGACCATTACGTCACGACTTGAACTCGCGACTTAGACAAGCTGTGAGGTCAAGCTGCCAATCAGCCCTGTTTGGCAAAAACCATCTCTTCGTATTCCAAACACACACCACTATATATAGACCCTTATACCCACTAAATAGAGAGAGCTTCCAGAGAGAATTTTGTGAGAGAAACCCTAAAGAAAAACAAGATTGCCTTATCCCTAATCTTTACCTTAAAGACTCTACAAATTCCTCTACTCTCCTCCTCTCCATTGTCATACCCTTGAGAGGTCATTGACCAAATCCTTATCTCACCACACCTACGTTTGTAAGAAGGTTCATTTGGTGCTAAGGGAAGCAGTTTGAAAGGAACCAATATACATTGGTTAATGCTATGGTCTAGTAGCGAAATATGGAAAGCTAAAGAAAAAATAGGTTCGACGTAACCTCATTGGAGCAAGAAGCTTAGAGGGCTTAAGTACTTGAGTAGATTAGGCTTGGAGAGTCTTCTGTTGTTCATGTATCCCAACTACATTCTTTAGTGGATTATTTGACCGCTTAGAGGGAAGTGGAGAGGTTTTACGCTGAGGACTTCAGTTTTCTCTTCGATAACACATCGTGTGTTGTCCGTGTGTTTGCATCTTACTTCCCTTTATCTTTGCCTTATATTTACTGCTGTGGATGTGTTTATATTTGGTATAAATTAGTTATCAATTCTGTGATTGGCTTATATTCATGTTCTGCACATTAATTATTTGATTATAAGCTTGAATTGATATTTTATTATTTTGATTCTAAACGTTCAAGAGTGTTTTAGACACATATTGAACTTTCAATTGGTATCAAAGCGGGTGCACTCTTTGTGGTTTGATTACCTAAGTGCGATCCTAGACCCCTTAGCTATGGATGCAGCTGGAAAAAGGGTCATGTAGAATTGTGGTTTAGGTGTTTGTGATAATGACTCTATGAGTATGTTTGAAGGGTATTCTAAAAATAAACTCTTAGAGTTAATTAAATCCAGGAAACATGCTAGGATGTTCATTCACATGCTGAAATACTTTAAAAATAAGAACCACATTATACACAATAGTGTATGTGAGTCTAACTCTTTGATTGAGAAATACAAAAGAAGAAATAGAACATTGTGTGTAAAAGTTGATAATCTGAAAAAGAAAATTCAATCTAGAAAAAGCATGGAAAATAAAAAGGAATTTTTGTTTGATGGTCAAGAATGCTTGTCTCATGCATGTATGTTTGTGCACACCTCATTGAAGGTATTTAACTCTTGCTTATGGTACCTTGACAGTGGATGTTCTCGTCATATGACAGGAGATAAATCACTGTTTAAGACTCTTAAAGAGAAAGCATGTGATTATGTGACTTTTGGTGATAGGAGTCATGCTCAAGTTCTCGAGAAAAGGACGGTTGAAATACCGGGATTACCTCTACTGAAAGAAGTGCTATACATCAAAGGATTAAAGGCAAATCTCTTAAGTATTACTCAAATATGTGATGAAGACTTTCTTATCTAATTCTCAAAGAAGGGGTGCATAATCATTGATGAAAAAGGGACTCAAGTCTTGGAGGGAAATAGGACTACTGATAATTACTATGGAGTAGTTCCCACAACACCTATTTCATGTAGAAGTGCTTGTGTTGATATGCTGAAACTTTGGCATCACAGGTTTGGACATGTGAACTTCAAACAAGTATGTAAAGTCTCTAAACTTGAGGTGATTGAGGGACTCCCCAAGTTTGGAAAGGTGGAGAAGACTATATGCGGAACATGTCAAATGGGAAAACAAACAAAAGCAAACCATCACAAGGTAAATGTGATTGCTACCTCACGGTGTTTGGAGCTTCTTCATGTTGATCTAATGGGGCCTATAAAAATTGAAAGCCTAGGAGGAAAGAGATACATTATGGTGGTAGTTGATGATTTCTCAAGGTACTCTTAGGTGGAATTCCTTAGAGGGAAGTCCGAAGCATGTGATAAAATGCAAAGATTATGCAAGAGACTGCAGAATGAAAAAGTAGTTCCTATAGTCAAAATCAGAAGTGATCATGGGAAGGATTCGAGAATGCTAAATTTGAAACGTTTTGTGAAAAGCATGGTATCAAGAAGGAATTTTTAGCTCCAAAGACTCCACAACAAAATGGGGTGGTTGAAAGAAAGAACCAGGTGATCCAAGAGATGGCAAAAGTCATGCTACTCAACAAAAACATACCTCAAAGGTTCTGGGCTAAAGCTATGAACACATCTCGTCACATTTGTAACAAAATCTATTTCCGAGCAGGGACAAAGAAGACGTCATATGAAATATGGAGAGAAAAGAAACCCAAGGTGAAGTATTTCAAAGTATTTGGGAGCACATGCTACATTCTAAATGACAAGGAAAATCCAAAAAAATTTGATGCTAAGAGTGATGAAGGAATATTCCTGGGTTACTCCACAAATAACCGAGCTTATAAAGTGTACAACAAGCATACTAAGATGGTGATGGAGTCAATCAATGTGGTCATAGACGACACCATATCTGAAAAGGAAATTGAAGGTGATGGAAAGGGGCTCAAACTCAAGGAGAATGAGGATGATGATGATATGCCTCTAAGTGATGATGTTGAGAAAGTAAAACCCGAAAAGAAGTCCACACCTCCTATATCAAGAAGAGAGACTAGATCAACACAAGAAGTCTCAAGTCCACTCACTCCTCCAAAAGTTCAAACCCCAATTTCTCGTGATGAGGAACTCTCAACTTCCAAGAAACCTTCATTAAAAGTGACTCTCAATCACCCATCAAGTAATATTATTGGGGATGTGAACGAGGGACTTCATTTGAGAAAAAGGCCAAAGTACACTGCTAACCATGTAACATACAACTGCTATCTTGCTCAATTTGAACCTAAAAAGGTAGAAGAAGCACTGAAAGATGAGAATTGGGTAGAGTCTATGCACCAGGAGCTACACCAATTTGTTAGAAATGATGTGTGGGAATTGGTTCCAAGGTCTGAAGATACACATGTGATTTTCACTAAGTGGATTTTTAAGAATAAAACAGATGAAGATGGTGAAATTATCCGAAATAAGTCTAAATTGGTGGCTCAAGGGTATACTCAGGTGGAAGGCATAGATTTTGATGAATCGTTTGCTCCAATAGTAAGATTAGAGTCCATTCAAATTCTCTTATCCATAGCATGCATCGTGGATTTCAAGTTGTACCAAATGGATGTAAAGAGTGCCTTCTTAAACGGCTTTCTAAATGAGGAAGTCTTTGTTAAACAACCAAAGGGGTTTAAAGATCCTCACTTTTCAGGTCATGTACTAAGATTGAAGAAAATTTTGTATGGGTTGAAATAGGCACCAAGAGCATGGTATGATCGTCTCACTACTTACCTATTGGATCGTGGGTTCAAAAGAGGTCAAGCAGATCGAACATTGTTTGTTAAAAGAGATGAGAAATCCCTCCTTGTAGTTCAAGTGTACGTGGATGATATTGTATTTGGATCCACAATTGATCAACTAGCTCACGAGTTCTCGGAAGAAATGAAAAAGGAATTTAAAATGAGCATGGTGGGAGAGTTAAACTACTTCCTAGGGCTTCAAGTGAAACAACAGAGAGATGGAATATTTATTTCTCAAGAGAAGTATGCCAAAAATCTTTTCAAAAGATTTGGTCTGGACTCTAAGAAACATACCTCTACTCCCATGAGTTCTTCGGCTAAGTTAAGCATTGATGCAACCGGTGTTGACGTTGATACAACACTTTATCAAAGTATGATTGACAGTCTTCTCTATTTCACAGCAAGTAGGCTAGATATTGCATTCAGTGTCGGGGTATATGCACGGTTTCAAGCTGCTCCTAAAGAATCCCACTTAACAACAGTTAAGCGAATCATCTGCTATGTAAATGGCACGTCTGACTGTAGGATTTGATATACAAAAGATTCAAATGAGTGTTTTGCGGGATATTCAGATGCTGACTAGGTAGGGTGCATTGATGATAGAAAAAGTACTTTTGGTGGGTGCTTCTATCTTGGGAATAACTTAGTGTCATGGATGAGAAAAAAGCAAAATTCAGTATCCCTATCAATGGCTGAAGCTGAATATATTGCAGTAGGAAGTTGTTGTGCTTAATTGTTATGGATGAGAAAGTTACTGCATGACTATGGAATCTCTCAAGACACTATATGTGTATTCTGTGATAACACCAATGCCATAAACTTGTCAAAGAATCCAGTTCAGCACTCCAAATCAAAGCATATCGAGATTCGCTATCACTTCATTCGGGACTTAATAGAGGACAAGATAGTATGTCTAGAATTCATCAATACTGACAATCAAAAGGCAGACATATTCACCAAACTTCTTGATGGCCCGAGGTTTAAATCCTTGCGTAAGACAATTGGTGTCGGTATCATTCCTTAAACTCAATCTTCCATGATATTTTATTGTGTTCTAAGTTGTTTTGTGTGTCTTATGTTTGTCTGGATTTTTTTATGTGTGATTGTCTTTGTCTCAAATGTTTTTACATTTTGTTTGTTATTTTTTTTAATCAATCTTTTATTGCTTATGTCAAAAAATCCAAAAACACATAAAAAGTAGAAAATCCAAAATGTTTGATTGACTTTGTTGAGTTTTATCTCATAGCATGTTTTGCCTTGTACCTTTGTACTAATGGCTTTGTGCATTTAACGAGCTTAGCTTGTCTCTCATGTACTCATATCATTGTGGAAGAAATTCTGAAATCTATGTGACTGTTGTAAATAGATCTTCAACCCTGTGATGAATGACTAGTGAATGGTTTTGTTGATCTTGAGATATGCATAGACTCATGCCTATACATCTTCCCACTTTTTATTTGTATGCTTAAAAAAGCTCTCTAAATGTAAATCTCCAAATGAAAAGAGATATAGAGCAACAAAAGCCTGTCGCACATACTAGTATTCGACTAGGAAAAAGAGAACCAAAATAAAATGTTTGATGCCCAAAAAGCCAAAGGCTAACTCATCAATTAAAATATCAAAAATTTTAGGCATCTATCTCAAAAAGAGACTTTCTTTGCTCAAAAAGTGCAAATGATATGTTGAATATGGAGCCAAATGAAAAGTTTCAAAGAATTGTTATCAAATGCTTGTGGGAGGTCATATATGTATGTTTCTATAATTGAGATAGGTCACATTATCTAGTGCTAGTTGTGTATGTCTTGATTGAATTGATCATTGAAGTTTCACATTAGACTAAGGACTATCTCATTTTTGATATCCACACACAACACACAAGTCTATGTTCAATAAATGACATATTTATTTGTGTGATTATACTTGATTAAATGTGTTTTCACAAGCTCAATCTTTGTTGATCAAACACAAAAAGATTTTTGAGTGTTTTAGCTTGTTTTTGGAAAGTATTTTGTTTTACAAAATATCAAAATTTTCAAAAACAGTGTTGCCCTATTTTGGCTACTAGGTCGCGAGTTAGTCCAATCACATGCTCCAGTCGCGAAGCTCTCTCCGAAACTTTCGCGGGTCAGCATCCCAGTCGCGAATAAGACTTAGAAAATTTTTCAAAATTTGTATTTTTGCATATTTCGCGGTTCAGTGTGGCGACTTGTTCACGGGTGAAAGGTCCAGTCATGAGGGGTACACAGAGATT
The DNA here is from genome assembly GCA_030445155.1 of Quercus variabilis. Classification (NCBI taxonomy): domain Eukaryota; kingdom Viridiplantae; phylum Streptophyta; class Magnoliopsida; order Fagales; family Fagaceae; genus Quercus; species Quercus variabilis. Next base: position 29,265,075 of record CP129450.1, on the reverse strand, counting down.
TTCCCGGCTCATATTGCGACTCTCTCGTAGGTAGATCTTCCAGTCGGAAAAAAATTTTTCAAGAATCTTGCTTCATAGTGTTTCGCAGTTTACCCTGGTGACTTACTGGGGACTTGATCCAGTCGCGAAAAATGTGTGTTTTGCATTTTGAAGACAATTTTAAAATAGTTTTCAGTTTTTCTCTCGTCCTTATTGTGACTGTTCATTGTCTTCCCCATTTCACTCTCACAAACACTCCAAGTATTTCTTTAAAAATCATCCATTTCTGCATCGTTTCTTCTCAAATTTTCATTAAAAAGGTATGGGTTTTCTTTCTTTTCCTTCATACCTACTACTCTGGGCATCTTTTCCTGATTTGTGGAGATTTATTATGGTGTATGGTTTATCATGTTTGAACATGGGTTTCTGATTTACTGGTTGTAATGTCTATTTGTGATGGTATATACACTATTTTTCTCTATCTTGTGTACCTAATTTAGTTATTGGGTGTATACATATTCTCATTGTCATGATTTGAACCTAAACCTCAAGAGTTTAGGGTTTTCATCAGTATCCATGGTGTGAAACAGACACTTTGCTAATAATGTTTGGTGTCTTGTCTGGTGTCTCTTATGTGTGTTAAATCATGTTGCAGTGTCAAAATGTCTCCATTCAAGAGATCAGCTATGAAAGGAGGTAGCAGCAAAAGGAAGGAACCAGTCATTGAAATTGATGATTTCTCCCCTACACCAAAAAGGACTCGTTCCCCATCCAGTGTATTCAATCCGAACAAGTTTCGATCGTATGCTGCTTTTCAGATTTATGAAAATTACTTCAAAAAGGCTACACCACTGATTGAAAGAGTTTTTGACCAACATTCTCTCTTTGACACCAACATTCCTCAATGGTTCGCCCACAAGGATTGGAATTATCTCCTCTCCGACCTTGATGATGCATATGAAAATCTAGTAAAAGAATTTTATGCCAATGCAATTGTCGATGGAGACGAACTTAAGTACTGGGTTAGAGGAAAAAGTTTCTCGGTCTCTCCCACATACTTAGCAAAGATTTTGCACATCAACCGGCCAATACTTGGGGTCTCACCAGTTTATGATGATCTACATCCATATGAGGAATTACTTAAAGCTGTTCTTGGAGAAGATCTGGAATTTTCCTCAAATGGAAACTCAATCAGTGTTTCATCTCTTCCTCCAAATTGAGGGTGCTTACGATTGTCATGTTTTGACAACTTGTATCCCTTATCCAGCACAGGGTATATGAACCTCGGACGTACACTATTCCTTCATGATCTGATTTCAAATGTTGAGATTGATATATGTGCTCATATATTTCATATCCTTCGCAAAACTGTTCTATGAACAGAGTCAAGGATCTGCATTCCTTTTTGTTGTCTTATTTCAAGGATTTTGAACCTAAAAGGGATCCATCCCTCTGAAAATGAATCTTCCTGCCCAAAACCATATCCAATCAACATGCATATGTTCAACACTAGCATTGGCCATAGCAAGAAAGGAATCAAAATAGAAGCTTCAGCGTCCCGCAGTGGTTCGCACTCCAGCTCATTTCCCACTGACAAGAAGCTAGACTCTATTGTAGCATCTGTCAATGAGCTGAGTACAAAGATGTCAGGACTTAAATCAGAGTACAAAGATGTCAGGACTTACATCCATCTTGCACCATCTCAACATTTGGTGGGATACGAAGTTCACTTCTATTCAAGCTCAATTGGATCAAATTCAGAGAAAGCTAGAAGATGATGAAAACTAGCTATTCCATGACAAAAAAGGGGAGATGCTGTTGGCAGAGAGAGCTCAACAAAAGGGTGAGATTTCAGCTAACAGGCTTTTGTTTATTGCTTTTATCTATCTTTAGCTTCTATCATATTATATTTCAGTATCCACTTTGTATGCTTTTAGCACATCTTTCTTTTTGTGTTGGTTTGTACCTGCTACATTTGTAGGTTTTAAGGTTTTTGTTTAAGTTTCGTACTCATGTTGCTTATGTAAGCTTTAGGGGTTTGATTATGCACACTTGCAGGCCTTTGTGGTTTGTGTCATGCTTTATGCAGCCTTTGTGCTTTGTTAAATCAGTACTTCTAACCTAATGCTATGCATTCCTTTTTAAGTACTGTCACTCTTGTGCCCTTATAGGATTTTTCCTAAATGCACATACAAGTTGAATGTCCGGATTGTGCATTGGTTGAGTGTGGTCATTCAAGTGATTTGCCTTGTGTTTGTCATCTTGAATGTCCGGATGTTCATTCCAAGTGTGAATAAGCATTGTGATCACTTGGTTATAGTGATTGCATGTTTTGGTCTTGCCATGATTTATTGCTTTACTCCATTATGCTTGATCGCATTATGCTTGCTCTATTTGATTTACAAGTTTTCTACATACAATGAACTTATTGTGTTGTTGTGTTTCAGGAGTTACTTGTTCCTATGGTTCTAAAATCCACAGATTCTAGAGTTAGGTGTGAGTGAGTTTTCCAACTGTTCCCAACTCACGTGTTAAGTCTAGAGTTTGTTTTAGGGTTTTGTCACAGAATAGCCAAAGGGGGAGATTGTAAGGTTGAAATTTATCAACCATCTTGTTGGCTTTATTTCGTGCCAATTTGCTTGTAATTTAGCACTTAGTAACACTATATTTAGGTGGGATTATTGTAAATGTAGTGTATGAGAAAAGGTGAAGAAAAGCTCAACTATGTGCAAGAAAGAAGGGTTTCGCAGCTAGGACTCGCAGCTGACTCGTGACTAGCAAGCTACCAACTGCAGGCACATGAGATGCACACATAGGGAGCTGAAGGGTCGCGCTAGCTGTCGCACTACAAGACAAAAGTACTAGGCTAACTAAGCCTTACGTCGCAACTTGAACTCACAACTTGGACAAGCCGCGAGGTCAAGCCGCCAATCAGCCTTGTTTAGCAAAAATTGTCTCTTCTTATTCCAAACACACACCACTGTATATAGACCCTTATACCCACTAAATGGAGAGAGCTTCTAGAGAGAATTTTGTAAGAGAAACTCTAAAGAAAAACAAGATTGCCTCATCCCCAATCTTTACCTTAGAGACTTTACAAATTCCTCTACTCTCTTCCTCTTCATTGTCATACCCTTGAGAGTTCATTGACCAAATCCTTATCTCACCACACCTATGTCTATGAGAAGGTTCATTTGGTGCTAAAAGAAGTAGTTTGGAAGGAACCAATATACATTGGTTGATACTATGGTCTAGTAGCGGAATCCAGGAAGCTAAAGAAGAAATAGGTTCTGCATAACCTCGTTGAAGCAAAAAGTTTGGAGGGCTTAGGTACTTCGGTAGATTAGGCTTGGAGGGTCTTCTGCTGTTCATGTATCCCAACTACATTCTTTAGTGGATTATTTGACCACTTGGAGGGCGGCGGAAAGGTTTTACGCCAAGAACTTCAGTTTCCTCTTCCATAACACATCGTGTGGTGTCCGTAGGTTTCATCTTTCTTCTCTTTATCTTTGCCTTATATTTACTGCTATGAATGTGTTTATATTTGGCATAGATTAGTTATCAATTCTGTGATTGGCTTATATTCATGTTCCGCACATTAATTGTTTGATCATAAGCTTGAATTGATATTTTATTATTTGGGGTCTAAACGTTCAAGGGTGTTTTAGACACATATTGAACTTTCAAAAACCACTAAAACACCTTGTGAATTATGGAGAGAGTGATCATCTTTCTATAAATTCTTTAAATGTGGGGGTGTTTGATGAAGGTTGTGGTTCCTATTCCTAAATGATTAAAAAAACCATTGATTGTGTGTTCATTGGTTATGGTCATAACAGTAGTGCATAGTGCTTTCTAATTAATGAATCTATTATTTTTATATGCATGACAATTAATTAGAATATATTTCAAGTGTTAAACTTTCTTAAAAAAAAGTTTGAGTCTACGTTTAGTATTTCTCATGATCAAGAGATGATGGAAGAGAGGTTGAGCCTAAGCGTAGTACAAGGACAAATGTAAGGGTTGTTTGGTCCAAATTTTCTAATTTATATATTAGAAGATGAACTTAAAGCTTCAAAAAGCAAAATCCTAAAGTGCCTTCTTGGAAAAAAGATTGTCAATAGTGCAATAAATCCATCTTTGAAATCTATGCATAGTAATTGGTGGATCTACCACCTAAAAGTTTGAGAGTTGATGGAATTATTGACTATTAAAATGCGAGACTTGTTTTAGAATGCTACAAATAAAAGGAAGATGTGAGTTTTCTTGATACACAATAGACCAAAGGGGTTTATGGTTCTTGTACAAGGAAACAAAGTGCTTAAACTTGTTAAATCTTTTTATAGATTGAAGCAAGTTTCAATCCAATGACATGAAAAATTTGACAATGAGATAATGTCAAATGAGTTTAGATTTAATGCAACTAGTGTGTGATGTGAAATATATCACATGAGGCTATGTTGTTATGGAATATGCTCGTGTAAGTGACTCAATCACATGAGAAATGTGACGACAGTCTAGTGAGAACACCTTATGCAAAGAGCATATGTATTTTTTGGGATGTCAATAAATCTAAACAAACATGCATTATTGAATACTTGTGCCTCCTGTGTATATATATTGGTAGGGCACAGAGTTATGGTAGATCTCAACATATTTGTTGGAGACAATACTATAAGGCAGTTGCACTCAAATGGAAGTAGTTCCAGATTATAAAATGGATCTATAATCAATTATTGAGTGGAGAGCAAATAAACTACATGTTCATCGAGAGGAATGGGGTTAAAGCCTATGACCTAAAGTTTCTATAACAGTAACCCCACCTAGTCAATTGGAGATCCCAAGATCTAGGTTTTCAAAGGGATAACAAAATTGTGGAGACTATTTTTTTCACTATGGAGATAATGTCTCCATCCCATTCCTATGATAAAATAGTGATGTCTGTAAGCGATGTTTAGGATAAGCTTTGCTTTTAATGATTCTTATATCTTGGAATTCTAAGTGGGGTATAGTAGGATACTCTTAATAAGAGTCACCTATATAAGTGTGAAGTGGGCCACTTCCATGAGAGTTTCTAAGGCTGAATTCTCTAAAGCACTTAATGAATTTACCATGATACATTCAGGGCAGAAATGAACACAACTATAAGAACGAAATATGTCCGAAAAGGAGCTATGTGAATTCTATTGTCTTGGTATACACAAACGGCTAAACAGTTTAAGACATCATGTTCACTAGTTAGCCAATATATCCGATAGTCTTTCACAAAGGAAAGTTCAAAGTCACAAGCTACTTCTCCCGATACAGTAACTTTTCTTCTACTCTCTGTATCTGCATCATCATTTCCATTGTGTTTATCAATTTCTATTCATGTTGGGGATTGTTGGAAAAATAGCATGGAGTGAATAAGAAATTGATGTTTAATTTGTTCACTTGAAGATGTCATTAAAAGTGATAAAAATCCTGAGTCCCACATAGGAAATGAAAGATATAATATATGAGTTTATATGCTTATGAGTTGGTATGTGGACTCGGCCTACTTGTACAAATAATAATATTTTATTATTTTAATTTTTGAATCAATTAGTCTATGCATAGTAGTTATTACTGAAATAGAGTGCATATTTAATAACATATAATTTTTCATAGCTCCTTATTCATAAAAACTATTTTTCAGAAAACTCTCCAGGGGAGAATATTTTTGTGCATTTTCATTTTATTTCAAAGAGAAAAAGAGACATTAAGTAGTTCGCAGAGCACAACCTTGTGTGCTTCGTTTTCATGCTGTAGATCATTTTATCCTGGGAGGCAAATGTTCGTGGGTCTCAAAGCACCATAGTGATTGTGTGAGAGGCGAAATCTATTTTAAGGAGATTGTGTCAAACACAAGACTTAATCTGATTCATTCATCCTTCATGCATTTGGTGTGTGAGTTTTTAATTATATTGCAAATTTCTTTTATATATGCAGTATATATTTATTGTTTTGCCTATTACTTCTTTTGTGTTAATATTGCTTATAATTAGATCTGTGTGTTGTTTCCTTTTTCCTTAATCACAAAAGTAAATTGATGAAATATTTCTAACAATCTTAAAGAAAATTTCAAAATATATTTTAATTTATTTTTGTGATTCACGGTGAAAGGACTTTTGTGATTGTTGAAAACACTTTATTGGCAATTGGTTTTAATCTACACAAAATTTTGGCAAAATTGGGTTTATGTTTATCAGTTGTCGTGTATATCTATCTATTAAAACTATGAACTTTAGGCCCTGTTTGGGAGATGAGTTCTAGCAATTTTTTTCACATTTTAAACAATATTATACACATTTTCACATATTTTTTCACCTACATATATCAAATACACTCAAACAACATAACTCAAAGTCTCAAACTGCTCTCTTGAATACCCCCATGATATTTGAAAACGTTGAATTTGGTATTTGACTGCAAAATTTGTTTGTATATTTTGTTTTATTGTTGATCTTTCCTTCTTGATTATTTTATTAGATTAGGACTTTTGTCATATATGCTAGTGTATGCTCTGTGTCATATTTTCTAAGCATGTGATAAAGTTGATTTGATGCTTGATAGTAGAGGTGGGTTTAATTAAATTATAGGGATAATTACACTTTACCCACCTGTGATTTGCCCCTAATTTGCCTTGTCTATCCGTGGTTTCAATTTTGACACTTTACCCACCCGATGTTCAATCCGTTACTGCTCCGTAACCCACCTCCCTGTCTACCGTTACTCTAACACGTTTTCTTTCAAAATCAAAGCACAAAACAGATCAAACACGTTTGCCTTAATATTATCATTTGGTTTAAATCCTGGTGAAGTTTTGAATAGTTGGATTTTCCCAGAAACAGGAAAGCATTTTCAAGTGGTTCCAGAGTTACTACCGAAAGTATGGAATAATTGGGAGCTACGACTGCTAGTCCTTCTCCGTCTCACCTTGCAACTTTCTCTCTTTCACTTTGGCAGATAAAGAAGATATAATGTTAAAATAAGGATCCATATCTTTATGTGGTTTTGCTCCCTCATGGCTGATTCAGTGGCAACAATTGCACTAGGTGTCATTTCTAGTAAAAACCGTAATTTTGGCAATAATAATCCTAAAGTACATAAAGAGCTCACGGCATTCTGGGCACCATTTATGTTGTTACACCTTGGCGGCTAGGACATAATCACAGTTTTCGCGATACAAGACAATCAATTGTGGTTAAGGCACTTTCTTGCACTAGTTGTTCAATCATGTGTGACATTCTACATCTTTAACACATCTTTGAAGGGCAACTAGCTTTCGCTTCTTACTATTCCCATTATTCTTGTTGGGTTCATCAGGTATGTAGAAAGGATATGGGTTATGCAATCAGCGAATAAACCTCCAGTAGACACTGATGAGATACCTCCATTACTCCAAACCGCCGAGACAGAGGCTGAGACCGAGACTGATGCAAGAACGAAGGAAATTAGATGAACCCACAACCAAAACCACATAAAAATGTTCTTAAGCAATCAAAAACCCTAACTTTTTGATCTGTTTTGTGTTTTTATTTTGAAAGAAAATGTGTTAGAGTAACGGCAAACAGGGAGGTGGGTTACGGAGCAATAACGGATTGAACCTCAGGTGGGTAAAGTGTCAAAATTGAAACCACGGGTAGGCAAGTCAAATTAGAGGCTTGACTGGGATTTGTTCAGGTTGTTGTTTAGTTTGTTTGTACTGTGAGTGCTCCTTTTTTGCAATTCAGTGTGATAGTTGGCTTGACTTTCTTTTGCACAGTAATGGTTGAAAGTATATATTTATAATTATTTCTTAAACTTGGCTAGTAATTCTTAACATGTTAAATACTGCTTGTGTTTGTGAATGTATCAATAAAGATTATCTTGGTTGGAGATATAGATACTTTGCTGTAAATCTTTGAGGATAATGATATTTGATATATTTTTGGCATTTAACAGTTTGATTAAGACAATTCTTTAAAACGGTTTCAGATTGTCATATATGTTGGTATATATAAATGATGATATGCTTATTTTCATTTGGCCTTTGCTTACAAGATATTTCTTTGGGATAATTTGATTCGCCTACTCGTGGTTTGCCTCTAATTTGATTTGCCTACTTGTGGTTTAAATTTTGACACTCTACCCACCTATGATTCTCACCATTACTGTGTCGTAACCCACCTCTCCCTCACCGTTACTCTAACACATATTATGTAAAAAAAAAAACCTTAAACAGATCAAAACACTCACTCAAATATTAAACATGAAGAACATACCCAATTTTTGAAACTTGAGTTAGCTCACTAAACCCAGAACATGAAGATTAACCAAAAACTAAACCTAGATTTTTCTGTTTTTCATGTTCAAACTAATTGTACCAAACTAAACCCACAATCATATTCTAGGTTTAGTGAGTCTAAAGAAAAGTAGAACATATTCAAAAACTAAACCCCCATGCATCATTGTTCCCAAACATTTCTATAATCTAGTTCAGTAGGCTCTTTTGCCTAACATAAAGAGACTCCATAGTCTTATCTATCTATCTACTCGATTCTTTGGTCCATTGCAAGGCTCTGATTGATAGACTGATACCACTGCATGGATGAAGGAATACAATTTGATTTTTATGGTTACTCGGAAGAACTTCCAATGCCATCAGGAACCTTCCTAGAGAACTAGTTCTTACCCAAGTTAATGGCTCTCAGATTATTCGAACCTTCAATGCCCTTTGGAATCTCACCCTCCAAGGAATTATTCGATAAATCCAGCGATCTAAGCCCATTCAAAGACCAAATCCCAGATGGTAAAGACCCCGAAAACTGATTTGACGAAAAGTTAATAGACTCAAGAGTTGAACACGAGCTCAAACTATCTGGTATCTTCCCAAAAAGCTTATTCTTGGGCAATGAAATGACACGTGACCCACATTGCCTAAAGAAATCCTCTGGTATAGCTCCAATTCCTAGATGACGTCGTCATCGTCGTCCATGATGATGCCGATGTCGTTTGACTGGTTTTATAGTAGGGATCATAAGAACATTCTCAAATCTCAAGCCTATGAATCCAAACAAAATTGTCAAAAGGATAGAAAAGACTGAAAAAGAAATTTGTGGTGTTTTTGATTTGGTTTTAATCTTTGGTTGCAGTGATTGTGGGTTATGTTCAAAATTTATGGGTTTAATTTTTGGTTAATCTTCAAGATTTTTGGGTTTAGTTTTTGGGTATGTTCTTCTACTTTTCTTCAGACTCACTAAACCCAGAACATGATTGTGGGTTTAGTTTGGGTACAATTAGTTTGAACATGAAAAACCAGGGTTTATTTTTTGGTAAATCTTCATGTTCCAGGTTCAGTGAGCCAACTCAAGTTTCAAAATTTGGGTATGTTCTTCATGTTCTTCATGTTTAAGATTTGAGTGAGAGTGTTTTGATCTGTTTGGCTTTTGTTTTTTACATAGTATGTGTTAGAGTAACGATGAGGGAGAGATGGGTTACGGCAAAGTAAGAGTGAGAATCACAGGTGGCAAAGTGTTAAAATTTAAACCACAGGTAGGCAAATCAAATTAGAGGCAAACCACAGGTGGGTAAAGCGTAATTATCCCTATTTCTTTTTTTAGAGATAATTACAACATGCTACTAACCCCGCAACTCAAACCCTTTCCCCCCTAGACCCCCAAGCACTTTGTGCATGCTTACAAGATATATCAATGATTATTTGTTAGATGAATTATTTATATTGATATTTAACCTTAAACTTTATAACAATGATCACGTTTGGTGGTGCTTGTTCAAAATAATGTTTTTGGCCTTTTTATGTGCAATGGTGTATGGGCTAGATGAATAAAGGAAGTTGGAAATTTTGAAGGAGGCAAAAAAATTTTAGTTCATTTAAATGCATTCAATTTTGGGCGTGGCTACCATTTTTTTAGTTTTTGGTTAGCCTTTACCAATTCATCAAGTGATCCCCTATTTGATAATTAAAATAGCATTATGAGAACTATTATTAATAATTTCAAATGTGTGGATATAAGCCCAAGAATGAGACCAATTGCACACTAGTGGAGCTGTAATTATGAGGTTTCACTCTAAGTTAGAGAGTGTATAGTTCAACCCTTGGTCAAAGGTGTTTTTTATTTATAAAGTTTAAGGCTCAATTGTTTTTATTGATATGAAAAACACATGATTGTTGTACTTGAGCACATGTAGCCTTATTTAATTACATACATGTATATATTGTGTGTATATATATATATTGGGCATGTGTGAATTTGATTGGATATTAATGTTTTTATCACAAAATCTAAGAATATATATATATATATATATATATCCAATCAAGCTCACACACACACACACACACACACACACACACACATATATACATGTATGTATTTAAATAAGGCTATATGTGCTCAAATACAACAATCATGTGTTTTTCATATCAATACAAACAATTGAGCCTTAAACTTTATAAATAAATAACACCTTTGGCCAAGGGGTGAACTGCACACTCTCTAATTACAACCCGACTAGTGTGCAATTGGTCTCATTCTTGGGCTTATATCCACCCATTTGAAATTATTAATAATAGTTTTCATAATGCTATTTTAGTTATCAAAATAGATGATCACTTGATGAATTAGTAAAGGCTAACCAAAAACTAAAAAATGACAGCCACGCCCAAAATTAAATGCATTTAAATGGATTAAAAAAAAAATTTCCTCCATCAAAATTTCCAACTTCCTTTATTCATCTAGCCCATACACCATTGCACATAAAAAGGCCAAAAACATCCTTTTGAACATGCGCCACCAAACGTGATCATTGTTATAAAGTTTAAGTTCAGATATTAATATAAATAATTCATCTAACAAATAATCATTGAAATATCTCGTAAGCAAAGGCCAAATGAAAATAAGCATATCATCGTTTATATATACCAACATATATGACAATCTGAAACAGTTTTAAAGAATTGTATATCTTAATCAAACTGTTAAATGCCAAAAATATATCAAATATCATTATCCTCAAAGATTTACAGCAAAGTATCTATATCTCCAACCAAGATAATCTTTATTGATACATTCACAAACACAAGCAGTATTTAACATCTTAAGAATTACTAGCCAAGTTTAAGAAATAATTATAAATATATACTTTCAACCGTTACTGTGCAAATGAAAGTCAAGCCAACTATCACACCGAATTGCAGAAGAGGAGCACGCACAGTACAAACAAACTAAACAACGGCCTGAACAAATTCCAGTCAAGCAATAATTCAAGTTTCACAAATATCCTAAATAATATAATTTAATTAAACCCACCACTGTCAAGCATCAAATCAACTTTATCACATGCTTAGAAAATATGACATAGAGCAAACACTAGGATATATGACAAAAGTCCTAATCTAATAAAATAATCAAAAAGGAAAGATCAACAATAATATTGTTTAAAATATGAAAAAAATTACTAAAACTCATCTCCCAAATTGGACCTAGAGTTCACAATTTTAATAGATAGATATACACAACAACCGATAAACAGAAACCCGATTTTGCCAAAATTTTGCAGAGATTAAAACCAATTGCCGATAAAGTGTTTTTCACAATCACAAAAATCCTTTCACCATGAATCACAAAAATAAATTAAAATATATTTTGAAATTTGCTTTAAGATTGTTAGAAATATTTCATCAATTTACTTTTGTGATTAAGTAAAAGGAAACAACACACAGATCTAATTAGAAGCAATATTAACACAAAAGAAGTAATAGGCAAAACAATAAATACATACTGCATATATAAAATAAATTTGCAATATAATTAAAAACTCACACACCAAATGCATGAAGGATGAATGAATCAGATCAAGTCTTGTGTTTGACACAATCTCCTTAAAACAGATTTCACCCCTCACACAATCACGGTGGTGCTTTGAGACTCACGGACGTTTACCTCCTAGGATAAAATGATCTACAACACGAAAACGAAGCACACAAGGTCGTGCTCTGCAAACTACTCAATGTCTCTTTCTCTCTCTCTGACACAAAATGAAATGCACAAAAATATTCTCACTGGAGAGTTTTTTGAAACAATTATTTTTATGAATGAGAGACTATGAATTATTATACGTTACTGAACAGACACTCTATTTCAGTAATAACTGTTGTGCACAAACTAACTGACTCAACAAATAAAATAATAAAATATTATTATTTGGACAAGTAGGCCTAGTCTGCATATGCCAAAAGCTCAACCCAATGTCCAACTCATGAGCATGTAAATTCATATATTATCTCTTTCCTTTCCTATGTGGGACTTAGGATTTTTACCACTTTTAATAACATCTTCAAGTGAACAAATTAAACATCAATTTCTTATTCACTCCATGCTATTTTTCCAACAATAAGTTCTTGAGACTTCTTTAAGTCAATGCAAACATGAAGGAGGAATATGACTCTTTTAGATATGTTAATGTACATGATAAGTATTTCCATTTACTTATTTCTTTTGGAGATATACTCTAATTATTACTATACATTTTCTAAAATTGATTCCAAAAGTTTGTTCCTTAGACATTTGAAAAATTGTGGATTGGGTGAAAGCCTAGTACATGATACTTCCACTTTTGAAGATGTCCAGAACTTGTGCTAGAAAGGAAGTCTGGCAAATTGGAGTCAAATGGTGGAAAATGTGTGTTTATGTTGGGTATCCAAAAGGAATTGTGGAAGATTATTTTAGTAGTCATAAAGAGAACAAGGTGTTTGTAAAGTACAAATACAAAGTTTCTAGATAATGACTATGTGAATAATCTTCAAGGTAAATGTAGAATTGTTCTAGAAGCAAAATGTCAAAATTTGTTGTAGGACAACTATAAAATACATTTAGAAATGAGTTGGTTGTATTAAATACAATATCCTAGTGGGAGGATTATTAGATTACTTGATAAATTCATGCTTTTGAGATAAACTTGTGAAGTCATCCCATAAGGATATGAATTTGATCATCGGTCCTATGTAGAGGCAATAGATGATGTGAAGATGAATTACTGGATCAAGGTTATGTAAATAGAATTAGATTCTATTTAAAGTCTAGAACTTGTAAAGGTGCCTATTGGCATTAAGCTTATCGTTTTCACTACTGTCAACAACATCATCAGTTTTAAGTCCCATCAGGGGGAAAAATGATAACTACACCAACTATAAAATAAATATTATAGAGAAAGGAAAGATTTGTAAAGTAAAAAGTGTGGCCCCTTTTTATTAAATAAAGGAAAGGTACATTATATACAATGGCAAACTACCACTACAAAAGAAAAAATACAAAAGGAAAATTAAAAAATACAGAAGAAAAAGAATCCTAATACTAAGCCTTGCCTTGGGAGGGGGAGGGTCTTCTTTCTTGCTCGACTGAGAGGCAAGAGCATCTTTGGCCTTAGGATCAGCCTCTTTGGATCTAGCCTCAGCCTCCTTCGCCTTTACTGCAACATCCTTGACCTTGGCAACATCCTCAGCCTCTGAGGGGGGGCGTGGTTGCCCTTGCCCTTATCCTTGGCCTCCTCAGCCCCTTGGACTTGATCACCAGCTTGGCTGGATCCTTTGGAAGCCTCTGAGGGAAGGGGGGGTGGGGGAGGAGGGGCTTAAGCAGTCAGGGGCTGCTCAGAGGATTCTAGAGTGAGGGCAGAGGGAGATGAGAGGGCAGGTTAGGCTTCATGGATTTCAGGAGGATAGTACACACTCCTAGCCTGCCTCCACTTTGAGACAACAAGGACCTCTACAAGGTTGAGGGCCTCCATCCATGTTTCCTTGCAGTAATCCCTGCATACCTCAGCCAGCTCCTCAGCCAGCTAGGTCTTAATTTCTTCTACTCTGAGGTTCTAAGATGTTTACCTCGAGGCTCCGTAGCTTCCTCGACCGTCCGAGCAACAGCTTTGGCCTTCTCCAGCTCAACTTTAAGGTAGCTGCTTCTATGTGGCCAGCTCTATCTTAATGAGATAGAGCTTTTTACGCTGATCTTCAGCTTGGTCCTAGACATTCTTCAACTTGGTCCTGGACATTTTTCAGCCTAGCCTCAGTGCTTCTCCTCGCCCTTTCCTCAACAGTCAGCTTGGTGGCCAGCTCTTGGTTTTCTTGCTTCATGACTTCCAAGGACTTGTTGGCCTCAGCACAGAGGTTGGCCTTAACCTTGGCCTCATTTCTAGTGTCCTTGACCCATTCCTCAGTTACAAAAACCTTCTGGACGACCTGCACAAAAATGACAAAGGAATCCCATGTAAAAGAGAGAGAGAGAGAGAGAGAGAGAGAGAATGGAAAAGGCACCTTAGCATTTAATTAAAAGATGTGATGGTGAACTTACCATGGCAAGATCCTTTTCGGGGATATGAAGAGGTCTAGCTACCTCACGTGCCTTAGAGCCTCCATATCTTTGGGGAAGAGGAGGGGCTACTCCAGGGCTTCAGCAACATAGGTGGAGTGCCCTCTCTGGAACACCCTAATAGAGGAGCTTCATGAGATGGTAGTGCTATCTAGCTCCAGCCGAGGAACCCAAGTGCGTTGCTGTTGGTGCACCTCAGCCCCACTTAGGTCCTCCCTACTATCCACCAAGGAGGCCCATTTGTTTTTGGCAATCTTTTGCTGCTTGGCCCCCTTTCAGGGACCATCTTAACCCGTCCACTTCCTGGTCCTTCCTCTTCTTCTTCAGGTTAGGGATGGGGAGCAAGCCAAGTGTGGTTGTGGGAGGAAGAGGGAGAGGGGGGAGATTGTCAAGAGCCTAGGATTTAGGGACCTCCTTGGATGACGACCCTTTGTTCCTTCCAGCCATAAGGTCACTCAAACCTTTCCTCGAGTTTAGAGCCATTTCTTCTTCCTCCTCAGAGCTGTCAACTACACATGCTACCACGAGGCCTAGGGTGCAAGCAAACACCTGAAAATCTAACAAACTCATCCTCGGCACCTGATATGGGGATGACAAGAGCACCCTATTCCTCCTTCTCTTCCTTAAGTTGGAATTGGTCTATTTCCTCCTCGAGTGATAGACGTGAGGAAGCAGTCTCTTCCCTCGGGGCTGTTGCTTCAAGGAGAGCACAGTGGAGGGGCAGTTCGACTGGTGAGAGATCTACTCGGGCTAGAAAACTAGCCACTAACACGCCAATCCGAGCTAGTCAAGGGTCGCTTGCTCGTATTACGTGGCCCACTTCTTGAAACTTGTCCGATGGGGACTCAAAGTCCAGGATAAGATGGACGACTTGCAATTGCCTGTCTTCACTCATGAATATCTAGGTCCTTAGCACCTTGTTGAGACCCACGACATTAACAAGGCTGAGTCTTGGAGCAACGTGCCTTTTATCTGTAAAAATATCTAAGGAGCAAAACTATGCTCAGTATAATGAAATCACCATCAAAAGTAAACAAAATACAAAAAGAATGAAGGAATGGTGAAGCCACAAGGCTACTGCCCATGCTTCAGAGAGAAAAAAAAAAAAAAAAAAAGGACCTAAACCTAGGGTACCCCACCTGGCTCTCCCTCTCGAACTAGGCAATGAAGACCATCATGCCATGCCCTTGAGGCTATCAAGAAGTCGTCTTTCATACCCTTATTAGATTTAGGGAGACATAAGACGAGCCTGACAATGGACAATCTAGACTTAAGATAGTACCTTGCGTCTCCAAGCAGGTGGCACTCATACATATGGATGATGTCATGACAAGTGAGTCCCAAACACATATGCTCATTAAGAGTATCGATGCTACCTAAAACTCTAAATATGTTGAGCGCGCATTGGTGAGGACACAACTTATGGTTGATTAGGTAGTCTCGGGTTACCCTACCCATGGGAAGCTTCATTCCTCCCTCTATAAAGGCAATCATAGGAATAACAACCTCCCTTTCTTTTCTATTCATAAACACCTAATCTGGAGCACAATACCGCAGGGCAACTCCCTAACAGTAACATGGTGGGAAAGTTTAATTAATAAGAGTTTGAGTTTAAGACAGAGAGTTTAATTAGAATTGATTTTACTTTTTTGATGGCAGGACATCTGGAGATGTACTCAGTTCTCACTTCCTAAGAGATTTTTTTTTTTTTTTTTTGGATAAACCCAAGAGAACAATTTTTTTTAATATAAAAAAGAATGGTTGTACATTAAAAGAAAGAAAATTGATTCAAAATTACACTAATAAATTATATTAAAGATAATTTTATTGAAAATAAAATTTATTAGCTATAAGTTTTTTTTTTTTTTTTTTTTTTTTACGTGTAGTGATTAAAAAATAAGGATTAGATGGACCAAAACTTGTACTTTTAAGATAAGGATTAGATGAAATTAAGTCATATGGTAATCAAATTAAGATTTTTATTAACTCAGAAATTATAGGAAAAGAAGAAGATAAGAAAAAAAAAATTACATCTACTTTTTTAAAGATCTAAAAAAAAAAATTGCAATTTTATGTGTAGTAATATAATTTCAAAAAAAAATATATGGATTATATGGACATTTTTTACATAAGAATAGATGAAGAGTTTGTATTGTAATCAAATTAATATTTTTATCAACTTAAAAATTATAGGAGAAGAAAAATTGTGTGTGTGTGTGTATTTTTAAAATCTAAATAAATTTATGCAATTTGGTGAAGCCACATGACGCAATCACGGCTTCTAAGCTCAACTTTTATTATTATTATTATTATTATTATTATTGTAGGGATAAGGAGCCCAAAATTATATATTGGGCCTTAGGCCTTGCTTGAGGACATTGGGTGGTCTGAGGACAAATAAATAGTAATGAGGATGTAAGACTTTGAGCCCCATGAGTAAGTTACAAATGAAAAGGTTGGGAAAGGCAGGCCGAGGAGAAATATCTCCTTAGCTAAACGAAGCACAAGTCAAAATATGTACCCTACCATCTAGGGTGACATTCCAAAATGTTCTATTGATAAGGGCATGTATTATGAATGAACAGG
This sequence comes from Quercus variabilis, assembly GCA_030445155.1. Taxonomy (NCBI): domain Eukaryota; kingdom Viridiplantae; phylum Streptophyta; class Magnoliopsida; order Fagales; family Fagaceae; genus Quercus; species Quercus variabilis. The sequence continues at coordinate 29,248,126 of CP129450.1, read as the reverse complement.
AGAGATGGGAGCTCAGAAATATTTAAAAGAAAACTGCTACCACTGCATTAAATGCTATGCAACTAACTCTCTGGCCGCATTAATGAGCAAGTAATATTTGAACAGTGCTTTTTAACCTTACAGCTATCCCCAAAGACTTCAAGAGGGTGCTAATAGGACAAGGATCAACACAAGCAATCTGTTGTCCTTGTGGAGGGTAGAGATGAAAGGGGAGATGTAGTATGAATTAGAAGGGAGGCCCTAAGAGAAAGGGATCAGAATATTGAAAAAAGAAATATTGTAGCCATTAGCACTATATTTGTAATCACTTTCAAATAATATATACATGAACTGATCTTCTCGGACTGTGCCGAGGACGATTTTCTTAAGATAAAACCTATCCACTTTTACTTTACTGTCATCTAGATCCATTATAATTACTACCCAACTCATTATAGCCTAATTTTTTAACTCACTTTCTACAAATTCATTGTATTGAGCTCATTAGACCTAGATCCACTTCATTTTTGGGCCTAGGACCCGAGTTGTGTCCTTACAATTATTATTATTATTATTATTATTATTATTATTATTATTATTATTATTATTATTATTATGTCATAAACCCTTCCAATTCTTTCACTATTTTTTTTTTCCTTTTATCCTTTTCCAATAGTGTACGTGATAGGGACACCAAAAGACAAACAAAAAATTATTAGAAAATTAACTTGGTAAAATTTGCCAGCTATCGATGTCGATGCAACCATGGCGCCAAGGAAGTAATGACAGACAATGAGGCATGAACCAATAATAGGAAAAAAAAAACAAAAAACAAAAAACAAAAAAACAAAAAACAAAAAAACAAAACAAAACAAAACAAAAAAACAAAACAAAACAAAACAAAACAAAAAAAAAAATCCTGCAATAAACCTTGGTCCCATGCATAAATATTCCACAGGCTCATCTCCTTCGTCAAATATGAAAATGACAGCCGTGCCGCGTAAAGCATTTTTGTTTTACGATTAGCAAGCCTTCAATTTTTCTAATCCTCCAAGTCTTAGGGTCCGTCTGTTCCTACAGACCTGTTACACCTAAAATAGAAAGAAAATGAAAGAAACAAATCAGAGAAAAGCAAGAATGGACAGCATGATGTGCATGACTTGCATATTTATATACTTTTAAATAATCTGACACACCCTAACTAAAGGTAACTAGCCTTTGAGCATGCACGCGAGTGCGTGCTCAGAGGCTCTTCTATATTTTAGTAAAAGTTAATAATTCGTATCTATTATAAATTGAGATTTTTATATTTTTCAATTACAAAAATATCTAGGAGTGTGATGAGTGTTATGCATGAAGAAAGGTTACTAATTTTAATATTTGGTACAAACGCATAACACTCATCACACCCTTAGATATTTTCGTGATTGAAAAATGTAGTAATCCCAATTTATAATAGATGCAAATTATTAACATTTACCAAAAAATAGAAGAGTCTTTCACACACATGCTCAAAGGCTAGTATTTTATAAGGTACGTAACATTTTTTATGGAGTAGTAAATTAATAAGATTTTTGTTTAAAGAAATACTCTTGAAAAGATCTGATTACACATCCACTTCTTTTTTTTCTTTTTCTTTTTTTCCTTTTTGGTGTTGTTGATGTTGTTCTTTTTTTCAAATTTTATGTATGGCAGTTATCATTTTTTGTCTAATCCTAAAATGTAGTTTTTTAATCCTAAAATTTAGCCATTTACTACACATCCATATCATTAGTAAATAAAAGATTAAATTTAAAATTTTATGGCAGGAGATACACATTATTTTTGGTGTTGTTGTTCTTTTAAAAAAAATTTAATAACATTTGTCAATTTTTGTTTAATCCAAAATTTTAGTTTTTTAGTCCTAAAAGTTAGCCACTTACTACACATCCGTAACAAAAGTTAAAAAGAGTTTAAATTTCAAATATATCAACAACCTTTAAAACTAAGAAAAAGTTAGTTAACATTTTTTATGGAGTAGTGAATTAATACTTATCAAAAAAAAATGTAAATTGAATTTCACATAGAATTATACAAATGATAAATATAGTTTCTGTTACAAAAGAAATTTTTTTACAACAATTTCTTAGACAACAACCACTTTATCTGAGGTTTAAATCATATAATAATTCTTATAAAGTCTCTGTAGTGGGCCTTTTTGTTATATTAGGCTGGGCTGCCTCCTGTGGTACTAAGCCCAAATATTCTGAGTAAGGGAGTTAAGACCGGTCCAACTGCAACTCAATTTAGTCCAGCTTGTGCGCAAACATTGAGTCCAAGTCCAAGGGAAGATGCAGTAAAGTGGGCTTATCCTCTATTTCTGCCGTAGAAGACTTTTCTCCAGTTTCTGCCACTGCCAATTTCTACCGCAGGATTGACGTTTCTGCAGTTTCTACCACAAGATTGACTTTTCTACTGTGTAGCAAAACTTTCTGCCGTGTAGTAAAACCGTCTGTCGTGCAGTAAAACTTTCTGCTATGCAGTGAAGCTGTCTATTGTGCAATAAAGCTTCCTACCGTAAAGCCTTCTGCTGTGCAATAAAGCTATCTGCTGTGCATTAAAGCTTTCTGTTGTACTTTAAAGCTGTCTGTTGTGCTTTAAAGATGTCTACTGTGCTTTAAAGCTTTCTGCCGTGTGAATAAGTACTCTTCATTTTTACTGCAGAAATACTTCCTGCACATAAACAAATCTAAAACTCAAAGAAAATACCCATCAAACAAATGTTAGTTTAAATGGGTTAGCACATTCGCAAATATGTATACATGTTCGTAAATAAAGATATATGTATATATATATATATATATATATACTTATGGCAGGATAATGATTAGTTTGTATCAACAGTAAAACACGTAATAATAAATAAAAAAGAAAGCTTCGGCAAGAGAGGTTTAGCTTGTATAATAATTAACACGGTAAATATACTACAGTAGAATAACTAGTACAGCAAGTAAAGACACCACAGCAAGACAACTGATGCGGCAGATGTGATAAAAACTTGCTACAGTAGGATGACTAAATACGGCAGATATAAGTAATAATGAGAGAAATCAAATATATTTACAATCAAAATCAAGTATTGAATCTGCCCATAGAATAAGTAAACCAAGAAGGAACCCAAACTCCAACTTGAACAACCTTATCATAGGCTTCTACCATAAAAGCTATGCATTTTGGAGAATAGGCCTAAATGGCTACTAGCTATTACTTTTGGGGACTTCAAAGAGTGGGTTTGCTAAGAAGGAGGGAAAAGATGGTCTATTGATGCATACCCCTATTCCTGCCACATTTTCTCTCTTCTTTTTCTTTCTCTTCGTTCTTTTTTCTTTACCCTTAATTTCTTACTACTCTCCTACCGTGGGTTGTTTTTCTCACCTGGGTCTTTTCTTTTCTTGGCTCTCTCTCTCTCTGGGTGACTCTTTCTTTCTAAGTGTAGGTTTCCCCTTCCCCCTGGGTCCCACTTCATCCATGGCTAGCTTATCCTTTTATAGTGAGCTAATTCAATGGGATTTCTCCATTTTACCCCTAGGGCTTCACCAACTATTTTTGGTTTGTTGTGGGCATCCTTTCAAGACTACCCACCAACACATTGGTTGCCCCGACCACTACCATTGCTCTAGTACGTGTTTGCCACACCATTACTCATTTCACAACAAAATTTCCTTTTGTTTGTTCTTGTTGTATACCTTTACCTTTGGGTTATCTCACTACCTAGCTCTATGTCATGCATCAGATAGTCCCAACCATCTATTACTTCTTTTGGGTAAGATACCATCCCAGCAAGATATATTCCCAAAAGAAGTCATGGCAGGAAACCAAATATAGACCTCCTTTTCCCCCCACCACCAAACCATACCCTCTAAATCCCTTTAACCATGGGCCCACCTCCCTTGTATTGGCTGGGTACAGGTTGTGGTGCTCCAACCCTTCTGTTTTTGTCTTCTTTCATTCCCACGCCATTTCTGCTGTAGAAGATTAGCTTTGTTCTACTGCGTGGCTCTGTCTTATTTCTTCATACGTTTCCCGTTGTGTTTGTCATTTCCTTTAGCATAGCTTTTCTTTCCTTCACACATTTCCTGCTGCTGACATTTCCTGCCGTTCCTTGTTTCTTTTCACTGTGCCTCTTCATATCAGTTTTCACGCCTATCTTTTTTATACAAAATTATTTGGGCCTTTATGGGCCAAATAATGTTGACTGGATCAAAAGGATCTTGGGCCCAATTTATCTTTATTTGCCGAAGTCATTCTGCCAAACAACTGTATTCTACGGTAGATTTGTATTCTACAGTAGATTTGTATTATGCGGCAGATTTGTATTCTACGGTAGATTTGTATTCTGCTACAAATTTGCAGGCCAAATAATGTTGACTGGATCAAAAAGGTCTTGGGCGCAATTGACTGGATCAAAAAGGTCTTGGGCACAATTTATCTTCATCTACCAAAGTCATTCTGCCAGAGAACTGTATTCTGCAATAAAGCTATATTCTGCGGCAGATTTGTATTCTGTAGTAGATTTGTGTTTTACTGTAGATTGCTTTCACTTGCACTTCTTTCTTTGGAAATTTCTTACTCTTCAGTCTTCTTGGTGGGTCTTTGGGTCTTGCTTCTCATTGGGCTTTCTTCCTCATGGGCCTTTGGGTAAAAATTTGCAAACATGGGCATTAACAATCTCTCACCAAACTTATCTAATATTCCATTCCAATAACTCCTCAATGAAATTTAAAAAATTTGTGCGTGCGTGAACCTGAGAGAGATAAAAGAATTAGGGTTAAACCAAGTATTTTAAAATAAAAAATAAAATAAAACTTTAATCAACAAACCAAAGTTAGTGTGCGCATTATTAAAATCCTATTAAAAATTTTCAGAATAAAGATAGATATTTTTTAGGATTTAACTCTATCATGAAGTCTTTAAAATCTTATCACCACATCATCAACTATTTAAATAAATAACTAATAGAGATCTAACCATGTGATTGGCGGCTCTATTTTCTCGGATCCATAATGAATTGTCAATGAAAATCATAATTGAGAGGTTGGAGTTTGTGAGGTTGCTACATACCTAATTGTCAAATTAACATGAAAAATTTTATAAAAAAAAAATTAACGCCAAAAACATATACAATGATGGTAAAAAAAAAAAAAAAAAATTTCTTGAAAAGAAAAGAAAATACAAAGAAGGGAAGAAAAAAAAAAGTGAGGAAGGAGAAGGAAATAGTAATTGAATTAAATAAAAAAGGACAAAAACCTTGGCATGCCACTTCAAGTTGGCAAATGGATTCTAAAAAAAAAAGAAATTGGCAAATGGATATGATCGGATGGAAACTTGGAGTTGGGCAATTGATAAGGGAGTATTGTGGTAACTATTTTTATTTGAATTCAAAATTTTTAAATAAAATGTAAACAAAGGCTACTAAAGAAGGTAAGGGAAGCCATATTGTTTAACTATTCATGAATGATTTTGAATGCTTCTTTTGTAGCATGAGGTAGCCTTGTCTTTGGATCACGATTCCTACAACATGAAATGACAATTCATTAAGAAGTACATTGGCAAAGTATACAAATGAACCATTCATTTCAGAATTACATTTAAAAAAAAAAAAAAAAACTAGAAAGAGAGTTTGTTTTAAATTGGGTAACCATTAAAATGATACATGAACCAAAAAAAAATATATAGAACTCAAAAAAAGTCAATCATAAACAAAATAAAAGAAAATAAAATAAAGAGGAACTTGCAAAAAATAGAACCTGAAAATTTGTTGGAGTTTCTGATAGTAAATATCTTTAATCTGAAGGAAAAAAAAGGAGTATGTAGAGCTAAACTAAATGTTTTCAATTTGAAAAAGAATGAGAGATACAAAGTGAGATAGAAACAAGCAAAGGGTATAGGAGTTTGTGGGTCTTAAAGTGTAAGAGTTTTAATTTACATATTTATCCTCGTTAGTTGAAACTTGTAAATGGATATGATGAGGGTATTTTAGGCATCAAAATTAAGGAAATCAAACAAGAGAAGCCCCTTAAATAGTAATATAGATCAAGGATTTTGAAGCTAAAAACTAGAGTTCTAATTTAAAGGCGAGAGAAAACGGGATAAGGATAATTGTTAATGTTTTTATTTATTATTATTTTTTAATAAAAAGAATCTTAATTGGAACTGTGTTTTAGACCTGGGTAAGAGTTAATGAGAAATTGGAATTAAAAAAACAAGTTGGAATTCATTTGAAAAAAAAATACCATGCTTGAACATATTTTTTTTATTTATTAAAATTTGGATAGCTAAATACGGTGCTTGAGTTCAAGAGAAGTTTGTTGTGGTTAGTAACCTATGTTACCAAGCTGTTAGATATTTAGTAGGAAGTTATTGCAAGGAAATTGCAATTTGTTGTGTAAGTAGGGAGGGTGGTTTTGGTTTTGCACGTGGAGTGAGAGTTTTCTTGATGGAGTTTTTTTTTTTTTTTTTTTTTTTTTTTTTTTAAACCAACTTAACGTGAAGGGGGAGGGGGGGAAAAAAGGAGATCTTGCAAAAAATGATTTTTTTTTTTTTTTAATGATGAGATAAGGATAATAATTATATTAAAAAAAAAGGATAAGAATAAGGGTTTTCCCCCCTTTTTTTTTTTAAGTAATGGTTTTTTTTTTTTTTTAAAAAATAACTTAATTTTACCTAATTGTCCTCCAATTTTGTCCATGTATAGGGGTATTTTGAAAAAAAAAATCCGGTCTAAAAGGGAGAAACTCCTTAAATAGTAGTGTAGGAACCGGGTTTGAGCACTTCTACTGTTGAGAGAGTGGACTCAAGCCCAGCTAGCCTAATACAATAAATTTGTAGAGAGCGGATTCAAGAACTAGACCCTAATGAGGGATACAAAGACTGGGCATGGATGCATAGGGGTTAAACAGCATGAACTTGGATTAAAATGTGCAATGATGCTCCTCAGATCCCCTCCGAGGAGCCTGAAGTTCCTTTATTTCCTTAGTGATCGGTTATAAAGACTTCAGTGATGATACAGAATGCTACAGTGCTCTATATTTCTGCTCGCCATTCTCCTTTTTTTTCTCTCCCTCCTTCAAGAGGGATCTCTTATATTATATACCCCCTTTCAGTTGATCTTAACCTTACATCTGTTAATCAAACAGGTCACTACTCAAGTGCTTGTCCCATTAGCCACCTTCCCATTCTTTCTGTGGGCTACAACAATCAAGGCTGCGTTGTTCAGGAGTCATTTCCTCATTAATGCGGCCAAAAAGTTAATTGTGGGCATTTAATATGGACGTAACAGTCCATCTTAGACGCGTTCCTCCACCATGCTTCTGCGACTAACATGTTGTGTCTGTTCCTTCTCTTTAGATGTTCGGGAGGCTGCTTTTAGTGGCCCATTACTTCCTCCCCCCATGGTCTCGGTTTGCCGAGGATAGGGTCTTCCTTGGCGAGATTCCTAGGCAACTTGGACTTTCAAACTTTGTCCTCGGGCGTTCCTTCCTCCTCGGCATGGGCCTTGGGCCTAGAAAAAAGTGGGCCAAGGTTACCAGGTCTTCTAATCCCACAATAGCTCCTTAAAATCCTGCTGTCCAGATCCTCAGATAGGGAGGAAGATTTTGACATCCTCGGCCGTTGCGATGGCTTGTCATGTCTTGTCGTCCGTCAATGCCAGAGTCTTTTCGTCTGTCCAAGGCACGTCCTTGGTGCTTTGGGACACAGAGTGCGCTCTCATTGAATTCCGGCGGCTCTATGCTCCTCACGTTCAATGGTGTGATGCAAATCCAACAGTTGGGCTTTTCCCAGCTTTATGAGTGAGGAAACCTGCATGGTTATTTTTACTTGGGGGTATAGATACTCCTTTGAACCAATTTGCCTCCTTATCTTTGCATTCAAGAACTCCAGCACACATACTCTGAATCTGGTCAAACCTCCAACCCAACCAGCGTACCTCTCTAGCATAAAAAGCCTGTCCGAGGAGCTTTTCCTCATTTCTGTAAGTCTTCTTCTCCTTCTCTCTCCAGCTCAAATTTTCTCCCTGAGACCTCTCTTGAGTCTCTTAGCCGTTGTTAGGAATGGGTAGGTTCAAGAAGTTAGTTGACTCTGAAAAGGTGATAGAGAAATTCATCACCGATTATAGGATACCTAGTAACATGGGCCTAAGGTACTGAAAGGAAGGGGAATGGCACATTTGGAGGAAGGAAGGCGAGATCGTGATTCCCATAATTGCCTTCCTTAAAGGCAGTATGAGAATCCCCATGGGGCCAGTAACGAGGGGTTACCTTAGGTACTTTAGGTTGGCCCCCACACAGTGCGCCACCAACGTGCTTAGAATCTTGGGTTGTGTGGATGCCTTGAATGAGAAGATAGGGCTGAGGTTAACCCATCACGATGTAAATTGGTGCTACAACCTTCAAAAACTAAAGGGTAAGTCTTATTACATGAAGACGAGGGACGATAGGGTCCGGCTTATCCAATGCCTCCCTGAGTCCAGCAAGGGGTTGAACAAAGACTTTCTCATCATGTCCAGGGAGTGGCATAGGGGGCTTCACTACTCGACAGAAGAGGGAGAGCCAGGTAGGGTACTTGGAGTAGAAGAGGGTACTTGAGACTTCGTCGATTTCTACTTTCTGGTTCCCAACTTATCGTTTATTTATTTTGACATGTAGGCTATCCAGGCCACTTACAGGCTGGAAAAGAAAGCTAATAACCAGAGCAAGGCCATAGACCAAGAACACGACAAGCGCCTAGACACCACGAGGACCCTTAAGAACTCTGAGTCTAACCTTAAGAAGGCAATGAAGGATCTGAAGGAAGTGATGAAGGAGAGAGATAGTGCGGTGTCAGGCCTAGCTAAAGCTCAGAGGCAGGCTGCCGACTAGAAGAGGCGTCTTCGAGACGCTGAGGGCCAACTGAACATTGCCAAGAAGCACATTACTAACCTGAGGCAGAAATTGGTCAAGGCGGTAAGGGCTAAAGGTGTTGCCGAGCATGCCAGGGATGAGGCCATAAGGGCCAAAGTAGAGGCTAAGTCTGCAAGGATAGAGGCCGAGAGCTCCAAAGATAAGGTGGAGGAAAAGGCCTTTGCTGAGGGAGTGGCCACGACTGAGGCTGCCCTCAAGGCTCAAGTCTCTACGGTGTGTAGGCGCTACTGCTCCGAAACTTAGAATGAGGCCCTCAACCAAGCTGGGGTTGAGGCCTCGTCTGAGCTTAGGAGGGCCAAGAGAGTGTACTACCCTCCTGCTATTCGGGAGGATACCTCTGCCACCTCTGAAGCCGACACTACCCCCAAAACTGCAAACAATGACTAGGTTGATGCTGCCAAGGATCCCACTTCTACTGGTAGGCCTGCCGAGGAGGATGAGCATCAAAGGGTGCTAGAGGATGGGGAACCTGGTAACCTGGAAGCACCCCAGGATGTGGTGAAGCCCACTGTTGGTCCTCAAGTCCCTCCTGATAACTCCCAGGCTTTTCTTGCTGAAGGGGACCTCCCCAAAGTTGCCCCTCCAGCCAAGGAGACGGCTCTCAAGGTGGTGCCTCTGTAGGCTATTCCCCTAGGTCAGAACTCCGAGGACTTCAAGGATACCTCTGGACAGCCTCCTAAGGGGAAGTGAAGCTCAAATTGAAGAAATAAGCTATCTTAGCTAGCTTCTTCCTTATGTTTAGTTTTAGTTAGTTTTTTTTTTTTTTTCGTCGTTTTTGTTCCTTTTTTTTCTTTTAAGTGCTGTAATGCTATGCTTCAAGTTGAATGCATGAATCCTTTTTTTTTTTTTACTTGGTGCTTACTATTATTGTGATGAGTTTGGCTACTTATATAACCTATGCTTCAATTATAAGCTCCACAATATTGGTTCTACATCACATGAATTAGATACTGTAAACAGTAAAAAATGCTTAGGAAAACCATTAGTTGCTAACTATGCTAAGGTGTTAGGTTCAACGTGCGTCAAAATGCTTTAAGTGATGCTCATGGGCCTATGTTTGTTTACTTATGTGCTGAATGTAGCCATTTTCTCCAAGGACCTGAGTCCAAAGGCCATGCAAGACACTAGCGCTGCCGAACCCTTGTATTCTTCTTTGAGTAGCTAGTTTTCCTATAAGTTTGAGTCCGAGGATCATACAAGGTCTTAGTTCTGTCTAACGCTTAGATTCTTCTGTAAGTAGATAAGTTTGAGTTCGAGGACCATGCAAGACCTTGGTTCAGTCTAGTACTCAGGTGGCCGTCAAAGTACAAGATATATAATCATAATAGACATAAAATTCGAATCAAGAAAGGGGGTGCTTTCATTAATAATAATACATTCTCAGGTTATTTACATTCCATGGTCGAGGTACAGGTTTTTCATCTAGGTCCTCTAAGTAGTACGCACTAATTCCCGCCATAGAGGTAATTCGATATGGTCCCTCCCAGTTGGGCTCCAGCTTCCCCCAGGAAGGATTCTTGGCAACTTCCATAAATTTTCTTAGCATTAGGTCCCTTGGTGCTAGCGGTCTTAGCTTTATATTGGCATCATGTCCCTGCTTAAGCTTGTGGTGGTAATAGGCCAGCTGGATCATTGCCCCTTCTCTTTGTTCATCAACAAGATCTAAGCTTCTCCCCAATAGTTCGTCATTGCTAACTGGAGCGAAAGAGCTCGTCCTTAGCATTGGAAAGTTTACCTCTAGAGGGATAACAGCCTCGGCCACGTAAGTCATGGCAAAAGGTGTCTCCCCCGTAGAGCACCATGGTGTAGTCCAATATGTCCAAAGAACATGTGGCAGCTCTTCTACCTACCTTCCCCTAGCATCATCCAGTCTCCTCTTAAGCCCATTGACGATGACCTTGTTGACAGTCTCGGCCTGCCCATTTCCCTGAGGGTAAGCTGGAGTTGAGTAGATGTTTGTGATTCCAAGCTCACAATAGTATCTTCTGAAGGCTTTGCTATCAAATTGGAGTTTGTTATCCGAAATAAGGGTGTGAGGGACCCCAAATCGCGTGACAATGTTTCTCCAAAGGAACTTCTTTGCATCCACATCCCTGATATTGGCCAATGGCTCAACTTTGACCCATTTGGTTAAGTAATCTGTTGCGACCAACAGATATCTCTTATTCCTTGGTGCTTTAGGGAAAGGGACTACAATATCCAATCCCCACTGGGCGAATGGCCATGGGCTGGACAAAGGGTTGAGGACCCCTTCAGGCTGATGAATATTTGGGACAAACCTTTGGCATTGGTCACATTTCTTAACATACTCCAAGGCCTCCTTCTGCATCTCCGGCCACCAATATTCTTGCATGAGAGCTCGGTGAGACAAGGATCTTCCTCCTGTGTGGCTCCTATAGATCCCCTTATACAGCTCTTCAAGCAATAACTCTGATGCCTCGGGGTGAATACACAATAGGTATAGTCCAGAGTAAGAGCGTTTATACAACTTGTGATCCTCGGACAACCAGAACCGAGAATCATTCCTTCATATTTTTTCAGCCTCTGACTTCTCCTGAGGCTAGACATCATCTTTAAGGAATCTCACTATAGGGTCCATCCAACTGGGGCCCACCCCAACTTGATGGATGTGGACCGCACCCTTTGTGACCTTATTCGCTCTTTCCAGATGCTCTACTAGTATGATCTAAGGCAAACCCCCTGCCGAAGAGGTGGCAAGTGTGGCCAATGAGTCAGCATGGGTATTTCCACTCTTAGAGACATGAGACAGACTGAAAAGATAAAATTCTGACCGTAAGCGCTTGACCTGGCTTAGGTACTCTTGCATCCTCAAATCTCCCTTTACCTGACCTACCAGTAATCTCGAGTCTGAGAACATCTCTACCAATTTTCCTCCCATCTTCTGCACCATGGCCATCCCTTGTAACAATGCTTCATATTTGGCTTCATTGTTTCTGGCCGAGAACCCGAGCCTTAGGGATTTTTCCATGACAAACTCCTCAGGGGATATTAAGATTAGCCCCACTCTAGACCCCCTCTGATTTGCCGCACCATCAACGTAGACCTTCCAACATGGTAGCCCTGAGTTGGAGATTGCCCAAATTGATTTTTCATCCATGCTTCTCTTCTTGACTCCCACCTCTACCGGCAGTTCAACGAATTCAGCCACCAGATTAGCCAGGACCTGACCTTTTATGGAGTTCCAAGACATGTATTTAATGTCAAAAGCCCCCAGAATTATGTTCCACTTGGCGATCCTTCCTGTGTTATCAGCTGTCCGAAGTACAGATTTCAAGGGTAATTGGGTCAGGACAACCACTATGTGAGCTTGGAAATAATGGGGGAGCTTTCGTGTAGCGTAGACCACAGCTAATATGGCTTTCTCTAAGGGTAGGTATTTGACCTAAGCTTCGTGCAGTGACTTGCTGATGTAATAGACTGGTTTCTAAATGTCATTATCATCCCGGATTAGTACCAAGCTTACAACATGGAGTGCCATAGCGATGTATACGTATAGGACCTCGTTGTCCTCAGGATTGGACATGATAAGCAGCCGGAATAGGTACTTCTTGAGTTGCTGGAAGGCCACAACACAATCCTAGGACCACTTAAATCCTTTCCACTTGTTGATCAGGAGATAGAAGGGCCTGCACCTGTTAGCCGACCTAAAAATGAACCAATTCAGGGCCGCGATCATTCCTATAAGCTTTTGGACCTCCTTGGGGTTTTATGGAGGCTTTAGATTATGAATAGCCTTGATTTGGTTAGGGTCAACCTTGATCCCCCTATGGGTAATAATGTATCCCAAAAACTTGCCAGATCCCATGCCGAACGAGCATTTGGAAGCATTCAAGTGCAGCTTGTGCTTCCTTAAGACGTCAAAGGTGCAGCCGAGGTCCCCTAAATGTTCAGAGACCGTCTTACTTTTTACCACCATATCATCAACATAGACTTCAATGCTCTTGCCCAGTATCAACTCGAACATTCTTATCATCATCCTTTGATAAGTAGACCCTGCGTTCTTTAGGCCGAACGGCATTACTTTGTAATGGTAGTTCCCAATGGGTGTCATAAAGGCTGTCTTCTCTTGATCCTCCAAGGCTAGTGGTATTTGATAATAGCCTTAAAAAGAGTCTAGGTAGCTCATCCAAGGATGGCCTGTAGTTGCATCCACTAGCTGGTCTATCCGAGGCATGGGGAACGGGTCTTTTGGACATGCCCTATTCAGGTTAGTGAAGTCCACACAGACTCTCCACTTTTCGCTTTTCTTCTTAACCACTATAGTGTTGGCCAACCATTCGGGGTAAAAAACCTCTTTGATAGCCCCCGCACGTTTAACCTTTATCACTTCTTCTCTAATCACATCAGCGTGCTCCCTTGACAGGTGCCGGGGTGGTTACTTCTTGGGAACTATGGATGGATTGACGTTGAGATGGTGATAGATGAAAGAAGGGTCGATTCCTGGGGCATCACAGGCATCCCATGCAAACACGTCAATGTTTCTCTTCAGAAACTCGATCAACTCCTCCTTATCCTAAAGAGGCAGCTGGGCTCCAACCTGAAAGAACTTATCTGGGTCATCACCAATGACCACTTTTTCCAGATCTTCACATTTTGCTTCTCCGGCGACTGCGTCAGTAGGCACTACTGGGGCCTGTGATTGCTATAAGTTCTTTTCAGCGGTGGCCAAGGACTCCGCGTCGAGCCGCTGGGAAATGTTAGCAATCATGCATTGCCTCGCCATGGGTTGAAAACCACAGATTTTGAGAACCTGGTCACCAAATGGGAACTTCACCTTCTGATGCAAAAGGGAGGTAACAGCTCCCAAGGTGTAGAGCCAAGGTCTGCCGACAATGGTCGTGTACGGAGAGTATGTGTCTACTACAATGAAGTTCACCTCCATTTCCTCTGGGTCGGTCTGGATAGGTAGTCTAATCATGCCCCTTGGGACAACAAGCTTCCCATCAAAACCATCAAGAGAGAGCTATAGGGCGTCAGGCCTCCCGATTTTAACCCTAGCCCTTTGTAAAGGTCCGAGTACATGACCTCGGCCACGCTGCCACCATCCACCATCACCCTCTTCACATCATAGTACCTAATTCTGAGAGTGACCACAAGAGCATCATCATGGGCCTGGGTGGTTCCCATCTTGTCTTCATCTGAAAAGCTCGAAGTTGGGTGAAAATTCCTTCTGGCCCTCTTCGGCTCTAGCTGGGACTCCTCGACAGAGATCTGGGCCACAGACAACACTCGTGAAGGACGCATACTTGTTCTTTCTGGTGCAGCCAAGATTACATTAATCATCCCTATGGGTGCCCTAGGGCGTTATCTCTCATCGACTCCTGATTGGTCTGGCCTTGATGGTCACCAGGGTGATGTAGAAGGTACTTCAACTTCCCTTCTCAGACTAGCTGTTCTAGATAACTCTGGAGATTCCTGCAATTCTCTGTAGTATATCTGTGGTCCCTATGGTACTGGCAGTAAAGGTCCTGATTGCGCTTCGTGGATTCCCCCACCATCTTATTCGGCCACCTAAAGTATGGCTCACTTTCGATTTTTGCCAACACCTTGTGTACTAGCTCTCGGAATATGGCATGGACCGCCTATGTGTCAGCTGCTTCAGATTGCCCCACGAAGTCCCTCCTCAAATGGGTGTTGTTGTATCGGTCCGACCTGAAATCGCTCCTCTCCTGAGGGACGGTCTTCTTCTTTCCTCTGTCCTGCAGCTAGTCTTCCTCCACTCGTTTGTACTTGTCGATCCAATCCATCAGTTGGTGCACACTGGTGGCAGGCTTGCCAATCAGAGACTTCCTTAGGCCGTGTCCAGTTGGGAGGCCATTTTTTAAGGTACTGAACATTGTCAAAATTGCCCTCCAGTTCATTGTACATCTCCCAGTACTGGCCTGAGTAAGCCTTTAAAGTCTCTCCGTCGTGCATGGACAGAGATAGTAGCACGCTCAAGGGCCGTAGGGCTATGCTGTTTGTAACGAAGCAAGAGCCAAAGGCCTAGGTCATCCGTCTATACGAATCTATGGAATTCTTCTTTAAGCCATTGAACCACCTCATCGCCACTAGACCCAAGCTGGAGGGGAAAACCTTGCACATCAACGCCTCGTTCTGAGAATGGACAACCATCCTTTGGTTAAACTGGCTCACATGCTCCACGAGGTCCGTTTTGCCATTATAAATGGAGAAGGTTGGCTGCTGGAACCGCCGAGGAAGGGTGGCCCCTTCTATGTGACACGTGAAAGGCCACTTGGATAGCTAATCTAGTGCCCTGCTCATGGCATCGCATCCCAAGCCCCTAGGAGATGGGCTTTTACGTTTGCACTCCCGATAGTGCTCTTTTTCATGGGAGAAGGTTTCACTTGGGGGTTCTCAATCTCTACCTGTAGTTATCATCACTTTCATCGTCAAAGGGTAGGTCGGGGCTAGGCTGAGGTTGCCTTCGTTGTTCATGGCGCAGCCTCCTCTTAAAATTGTCTATCTCTCGTTGCATGGCCTGTTCATCGTTCTGCCCTTGGGTCGCGCAACTCCTAACCTCTTTTGGTTGTATGGTCTAGTTGTTATTTTGTCCGTGGGGCACATGACTGTCCCCACGCGAGTAGCTTTTGCTAGTTTGAGTGGTATGCATACTTCCCTCTCGAAATCTTCCATTCTCTTCATTTCGATCGCGCTCGGGGTTGGCAAAGTTACCCTGATGCTAGGACTTGACCGATTCAGGCTGATAGGAGCCTACTTAAGAAGGGCTTGATCCTACCATGCTTGGTTGTTGCCCTTACTAAGACACGAGTTCTTCCCACAGACGGCACCAATTGTAGGGACCGAGTTTAAGCACTTTACTATTGAGTGAGTGGATTCAAGCCTAGTTAGCCCAATACAATTAATTTGTAGAGAACGAGTTCAAGAACTAGGCCCTAGTGAGGGATACAACGACTGGGCATGGATGCATGGGGGTTAAACAGCGTGAACTTGGATTAAAATGTGCAATGATGCTCCTCGACTCCCCTCCGAGGAGCTTGAAGTTCTTTTATTTCCTTAATGATCAGTTACAAAGACTTCAATGATGATACAGAATGCTACAATGCTCTATATTTCTGCTCGCCTTTCTCCTTTTTTTTCTCTCCCTCCTTCAAGAGAGATCCCTTACATTATATACCCCCCTTCAATTGATCTTAGTCCTACATCTGTTGATCAAACAGGTCACTATTCGAGTACTTGGCCCATCAGCCAACTTCCCATTCTTTCTGTGGGCTACAGCAACCAAGGCTGCTCTGTTCAGGGGTCATTTCCTCATTAATGTGGTCAAAACGTTAGTTGTGGGCATTTAATGTGGAGGTGATAGTCCATCTTGGATGCGCTCCTCCACCATGCTTTTGCGGCCGACACGTTGTGCCTATTCCTTCTCTTTAGATGTTTAGGAAGGCTGCTTTTGGTGACCCGTTACTTCTTCCTCCTATGGTCTCGGTTTACCGAGGACAGGGTCGTCCTCGGCGGGATTCCTGGGCAACTTGGACTTTCAAACTTCGTCCTCAGGCGTTCCTTCCTCCTTGGCATGGGCCTTGGGCCTAAAACAAAGTGAGCCGAGGTTACCAAGTCCTCTGACCCCACAAGTAGTATAAACAATATCTAACAAATAAAGTTTTTTTTTTTTTTTTTGATAGGACAAACAAATAAAGTTGTTGATTTGGCTTTTCAAAAAAAAAAAGGTTATTGATTTGGTCTGCTTTTCTTTAACTTATTTGTTGTTGTTTAAATAATATTACACATATTTTTATATAAGTTTTCACCCATATATTTTTAAAAAATACAAATAATATTTCTAAAACAACATTGCCCTTATTTACTAACAGAACAAGAAGCTTGATAATGTTTATAGGGTCCAAAATCTTTTACACGGAGGAGTGTTTAACTCACGCGCTATCGTATTCGTATTTGCCTTTAATTTTCTAGTTAAAAAATGTGGCGTTTAAACATTAAAGTCCAAGCCATTCTAACTATTTTTTCGTAAAATTCAAAAACAAAGCTGTGCTTATCTTGAATTCTTGAGGTAGTCCGTAGTCGGTACTTAGTACAACTTGAAATCAGATTCGCAAATCTCCAATTTTTTTTTTTTTCATAAAATGTTAAAATTATTATCAACTTTTTTAATTAAAAAAAAAATAACTTATGTACAAATTAACTTGACAACGCGTAATATTTCAATAACAAAATATACACTAACCTCATCACACATGCTCCACATGTGAATGATGCTTTTTTCTTTTTCTTTTTGAGTTTAATGTAATTTTTCAATTTAAATTTATCTATTGTTAGTGGGATTATATTGGAAGAGATTTTTAAGAAACTAAAATTTATGATTTAAAATAAAGTAAACTGCTTAGTTTAGTATGTGCTAACTTTTAGGGAAAATGTATCAAACATGCATGAGATGTATTTAAATAGAGAGTGTACTATTTTTTTTTTAAGAAAAAGGTTTCTTTGGTTTTTTTTTTTTTTTTGAAATTTTTTTGAATTACAATTTTAACCCTAATTTCTATTTTTTAAGAATAAGGATTATCTAATTAAATTATGGGATATTTTTTACATTTTTGAAGTTATAACTAACTTTCTAAATCTTCTTAATATATAGAGAGATAATATGTTGCGCACTCATGCGTACACATATATATCTTTACTCTCTTTTTTATAAAAAGAATATATAGATTTTTTTATGAATAACACATCAATTTATAAAATTCATATAAGTAAAATTTGTGAAAAATGATCATCTACATTTAGAATTGATTTACTTTATAATTTAGATTAAATATTATAAACTTAAAAGTGTGTAGATTACTAAGTCATTTTATATTACGTTTTAGTTTGTAAACCTTTATATCTAAGAAATAAAGTTTTAATAGTGAAAATCCTATTTCAAAATTGTAGTATAAGATCACTTTCTTATTTTTTTTTATCCTATACATTTACCACTCTTTTAATTAAACAACTAAAAAAAATACTCAATCAGTAAAAGAGAAGAGAAAATGATAATTAAACAACTAAAAAAATACTCAATCTATAAAAGAGAGAGAAATGAGAAGTAGATGATATTTCATTGTAATAAAAATTTATCGGATAATCCTAGAATACAATAACTTCACATCAATAAAAATACTAAATAATTACTCTCTTTTTTAACCCGTGCTCTTGAATTTTAAAAGTAATTACTCTTATTTCTCACTCAATTAGCAAAAGGGAAAAAAACCAAAAAACAAAACAAACAAAAAAAAGAAATCAATGATGGAAATGTATAGACTAAATCTCAAATTGCCGAGGTACAAGTGAGAACCACCTTATAAACTTTATCCAATCAACTCCTTTGTCCAATTACTTGACACCTACTACTTACTATATTTAGTAAAAGAAGAAAAAGAAAAAAAAAAAAATCTTTCATACGTCGGCATTAAACTTATCTAAAGTTTATTGTCCGTTTGTACGATTTCCGTGTCATAAATAACAACACCATATGTTACAACTGAGCTTGCCTTCACCACCCAGTGCGCTCAGCCTTAAAAATGCCCACCATGGCTTGGACATGGATCATACTCTCACTTGCTTTGCTTGCTTAATTCCTAGTACAATGGAAAAGCAAAACCAAGAAGATGAAATTACCAAATAGCCCTTATTTACTAACAGAACAGGAAGCTTGATAATGTTTATAGGGTCCAAAATCTTTTAGACGGAGGAGTGTTTTAACTCACACGCGCTATCGTATTTGTATTCGCCTTTAATTTTCTGGTCAAACAATGTGGCGTGTAAACATTAAAGTCCAAGCCATTCTCACTGTTTTTTCGTAAAATCCAAAAACAAAGATGTGCCTTTCTTGAATCCTTGAGGTAGTCCGTAGTTGGTAGTTAGTACAACTTGAAATTAGATTTGCAAATCTCCAATTTTTTTTTCTTCATAAAATGTTAAAATTATTATCAACTTTTTTTAATTAAAAAAAAATAACTTACAAATTAACTTGACAATGAGTAATATTTCAACAACTAAATATACACTAACCTCATCACATATGCTCCACATGTGAATGAGACTATTTTTCTATTTTGAGTTTAATGTAATTTTTCAATTTGAATTTATTTATTGTTAGTGGGATTATATTGGAATGGATTTTTAAGAAACTAAAATTTATGATTTAAAATGAAGTAAACCACTTGGTTTAGTGTGTGCTAACTTTTAGGAAAAAAAGAATGCATTAAACATGCATGAGATATGTTTAAATAGAGAGTGTGCTAATTTTTAAGGAAAAAAAAGTTTTTTTGGTATTTTTTTTTTTTGAATTACAATTTTAACCCTAGTTTCTATTTTTTAAGAATAAGGTTATGTTTGGTAACAATTTTTATTTTCTATATCCAAAAAATTGTTTTTGGGAATATAAAGAAAAAAACAATTTCTTATATTTTTTAAATCAAAAACATGTTTAGTTAGTTGAAATTAAAAAGATAGGTTTTTGAAGAAAAAAATAGAAAATACTAAAATATGTTATTCCTAGGATATAAACTCTAATGCTAATTTATTAAATAAGACAAATTCATTAAATTAAATGCGTATTTTCATTGACTTTTGAAAATTAGAAATTGAAAGCAGCATTTTGCATGTTTTCAGTTTTCTTCACAAATTGAGTTTTAAGAACAGTTTTTCTTTTCTGTCTATTTTGGGTTTCTAAACAAGTTTTTTAGTCTAAAAAATAGAAAATTATTTTTGGAAACAAAAAATAAGGGGAAAAAACAATTACCAAACATACCTTAATGATTATATATCTAATTAGATTATGGGGTATTTTTGACATTTTTGAAGTTATAACTAACTTTTTTTTTTTTTTGAGAAATAATTACAACATTTTGCTAACCCTACAACTCGAACCCTTTCCCCCCTAGACCCCTAAGCACTTTGAAGTTACAATTAACTTTTTAAATCTTCTTAATATATAGAGATAATATATTGCACCTGCACACATACACATACATATCTTTACTCTCTTTTTTCTAAAAAGAATATATAGATTTGTTATGAAGAACACATCAATTTATAAAATTGATATAAGTAAAATTTATGAAAAATGATCATCTACATTTAGAATTGATTTACTTTATAATTTAGATTAAATATTATAAACTTAAAAATGTGTAGATTACTAAGCCATTTTAAATTACATTTCAATTTGTAAACCTATATATCTAAGAAATAAAGTTTTAATAGTGAAAATCCTATTTCAAATTTGCAGTATAAGATCACTTTCTTGTGGGGGAGGAAAACCCAACCAAAGGCATTGGGCCCAAGGCCCTATCTACGGCCCACCATTTCCCGAAGAAATGAAAAAGCCTAGTTAGAGGCTCTGAGAGGAAGACATCTGGTGAAGGGTACGGCCATGATCCGAGGATATGTTCAACAATCCGAGGAGTCCAATACCCTCGGATCCGAAGACCCTTGGTCTGACGTTCAACCTTTTGCAGCCCGAGTGATCCTCTCGACTAACATGGTGACAGAATGAGCCTCGGACGCGAGCGAATAACTGGATCGGAGAAATATCTAAGAGACAAACCTCAACCACCGCATTAAATACACCACACCTACCTCTCTGGCCGCATTAATGTGGAAGAGACCCCTGAACAGTATCAGCCTGCTATCACCACTTACATGAGGCTAGGGAACACCCTTGATGGGACAAGCACTCAAGTGGATGTCTGGATGATGAACAAGTGGACGATCAAGATAGAGTGAGGAGGTACTATATAAGTAGGAAAGCCCCCTAATAGAAAGGGATCGAAAATTCAGAAAGAGAAAGGCGTATTGTTTACTGTAGCACTAAAAATTGTAACCCTCCAAGGGAAATCACCTCTTCGAACGTTATACTTACATCCGTCCGAGCATATATTAATTCAAATTCCCCCACTAGTGTGGCTGTGGTATACTGTTGTTTTTGCTATTCGCCTTGTTCTTTCACCCACACTCTACAAATTCATTGTTTTGGGTTCAGTGGGCTCCAAATCCATCCCTCCTTGGGCTTGGGCCGCCAAATCTGACCCTACAATTGGCGCCGTCTGTGGGGAGAGCGCGTGCAAGAGTGAAAACAACAGTTGATAATGGCAGGACTAGGCGAACAACAAGCAGAATCCAGAGCATCCCAACACGTGGACCATTTTGTCAACTTGGAGAGGAGACAAAATCGTGAGGGCAGTGTACACACTGTGCGTCTTAGCCAGAGCCAATCACAGGGCGGAAGCCACATGGCCCATGCAAAGGAGAACCGTGACTTGCAGCTGGAGGTGGAAAAACTAAAGAGGGAGTTACGCTATGCGAAGAGGAAACGGGCCTCCTCATACTCTGAGGATGATCTTGATGACGAACAGGATGTCTCTTATCAACACAAATCCAGGACACCAGCCAGCGAGTCCTACACTTATGAGGAGGAGTCCCATCGGAAGCAACAACGTAGGAGTCCGTCACGTGGAGACATGGAGAACGATGCCATGAATAGGGCTCTGAACCAGATATCTAAATCACCCTTCACCCGCAGGATTGATGGGGCCAGACTTCCTTGGCGTTTTAACCAGCCCACTTTCACCATCTACAATGGTAAAACTGACCCCGTGGAGCATGTGAGTCATTTTAACCAGAGGATGGCTGTCTACTCCAGGGACGAGGCTCTTATGTGCAAGGTCTTCCCTTCCAGTCTGGGGCCTGTTGCCATGAGGTGGTTTAATGGTCTGAAGGCAGGCTCCATCAACTCCTTCAAAGAGCTTACTCAGGCATTCGGCTCCCGTTTTGTCACGTGCCGAAGGGTGGCCAGGCCCTTTTCTTCGTTGTTGTCACTGTCTATGCAGGAGTCTGAGTCATTGAAGGCATATTTAGACAGATACTGGGAGATGTTCAACGAGGTGGAAGGCAACAATGATGCAATGGCCCTCAGCACGTTCAAGCTCGGCCTCCCCACTGACCATGGTTTGAGGGCATCTCTATCTGGCAAACCGGTCACGAACGTACGACAGCTAATGGACCGCATAGAGAAGTACAAGAAGGTTGAAGAAGATCGGCAGCAGGGCAAGGGAAAGGACAAGATTGTCTCTCAGGATAGGAGGGATTCGCGATCCGACCGTTATAATTACAGCAAACCAAGGAGAGACTTCGCCGGGCAATCAGGATCGACGAATCCTCAAACGGTTAATACCGTGTTCAAAGAGCCAGTGCATCAGGTCCTGGAAAAAATCAAGAATGAATCGTTCTTCAGGTGGCCGAACAAGATGGTAGGAAACCCCGAGAGACGCAACCACAATCTATACTGCCAGTACCATCAAGACCATGGGCACACCACGGAAGATTGCAGGAGCCTGTGGGATCACTTGGACCAGCTGGTTCGCGACGGTAAACTGAAACATCTCTTACATCCTTCCAGCGGCCGAGGGCAGGCGGGTTCAGGGACGCACGGAGTTGATCCCTCAAAGTCGCCGCTAGGCACCATAAACGTCGTCCTCGCCGCGCCGGGGAGAACAGGGTCCTGGCCATTGAAAGTCATGTCGGTAGGCCGACCATCAGCTGGGGAGCCATGCCGAGGACCGAAGAAAGCTGAGTCTGTTGCCCCATTTATTATGGGATTCTCGGATGAAGACAAGATCGGCACCATCCAACCCCACGATGATGCACTAGTCATCACCCTCAGGATAGGGGGGTACGATGTGAAAAGGGTGATGGTGGACCAGGGCAGTGCTGTGGAAATAATGTACCCGGACCTCTACAAGGGGCTAGGCCTGAAGCCCCAAGACCTAACGCCATACGATTCTCCCCTCTTGAGCTTTGAAGGACGCCCTGTTATCCCAAAAGGCCGGATACGCTTACCGGTGCAGTCTGGTTCCGAGGTGGTAGAGTTGGACTTTATAGTTGTGGACGCATATTCGCCCTACACGGCACTCGTGGGCAGACCCTGGATTCATGCGCTTGGAGCCGTTCCTTCCACTTTGCACCAGAAGGTCAAATATCCATCGGAAGGACAGATACACGAGATCCGAGGGGACCAGTCCGTCGCCCGACGGTGCCTGGTGGCTGCCATCCAGCATAAGGTCCCGGCCGAGTCTTCAGACGTGACGGGGGGAAGTTTATAGCAATTACAGTCCCGAGGAGTTCCCTCCGGAGAGCCAGATGAAGACACTCGGTGTGAGGAGCTGACCAGAGTGGTCATTGGAGACGATCCTGATAGGTTCTTCCAAGTCGGATCTCAGCTGCCTCTTCAAGAGAAGGAGGAGTTGATAGAGTTCCTCAAGAAAAATCTCGATGTGTTTGCCTGGAGTGCGTATGAAGCTCCCGGGGTGGACCCGGAGTTTATATGCCATCACCTGAAGGTGAATCCCCTAATCACCCCCAAGAAACAGCCTATTCGGCGCCCATCCAAAGAACATGCTGATGCAGTAAGAGACGAAGTAGCGAAACTCAAACAAGCTGGGGCTATCAAAGAAGTTTTTTACCCCGAGTGGCTCGCAAACACCATGGTGGTGAAGAAGAAGAGTGGGAAGTGGCGAGTATGCGTAGATTTCACGGATTTGAATAGGGCATGCCCCAAAGATCCGTTCCCTATGCCGAAAATTGATCAGTTGGTGGATGCCACTGTCGGCCACCCTCGGATGAGCTTCCTGGACGCCTTCCAAGGCTACCACCAGATACCATTAGCCCTGGAGGACCAGAAGAAAACTGCTTTTGTCACCCCTATTGACAACTACCACTATAAAGTGATGCCGTTCGGCTTGAAGAACGCGGGAGCTACCTACCAGAGGATGATGACCAGGATGTTCGAGCCGTGGCTGGGCAAAAATATCGAGGTTTACATAGACGACATGGTGGTGAAGAGCAAGGTCGTAGCTGAGCATATAAGAGACCTTGAAATTACTTTTGAGATCCTACGAAGGCACAAGCTACGTTTAAATGCTTCTAAGTGCTCGTTTGGGGTAGGGTCCGGCAAGTTTTTAGGATACATGGTCACCCACAGGGGAATCGAAGTCAACCCCGACCAGATAAAGGCCATCAACGATCTACGTGCTCCTCGGAATCCCAAGGAGGTCCAGAAACTGACCGGGATGACCGCGGCCCTCAATCGGTTCGTCTCCAGGTCTGCAGACAGATGCCGTCCTTTCTTCTCTCTACTCAACAAATGGAAGGGATTCGAGTGGACTGAGGAGTGTGCTCTGGCATTCCAGCAACTCAAGGATTATCTGGCTCGGCCACCCATCATGTCCAGCCCCGAGCCCGACGAGGTGCTGTTCGCCTACATCGCTGTAGCCCCCTATGCAGTGAGCCTAGTGCTAATACGATCGGACTCTAGTGTGCAGAGGCCTGTTTATTACGTAAGCAAGTCGCTGCATGAGGCCGAGGTCCGTTACTTGCCTCTAGAGAAAGCTATCCTAGCAGTGGTGCTTAGCACGCGGAAGCTACCTCACTACTTCCAAGCCCACACGGTCATCGTTCTAACACAACTACCACTCAAAGTGGTACTCCGAAGCGCCGATTACACTGGTCGAATTGCTAAGTGGGGTACAATCTTAGGGGCTTTTGATATAAGGTATATGCCCCGCACTTCGGTTAAGGGACAGGTTCTTGCGGATTTGGTGGCTGAGTTCACGGAGCCCCAAGTAGAAGAAGTAGAACCCCCGTCAGGCATGGATGAAAAATCAGTTGGCATGATCTCCCAACAGAATCCCTCCCATTGGGAAGTGTACGTCGATGGCGCGGCAAATCAGAGAGGTTCCGAAGTTGGGCTAGTACTGATATCCCCTGAGAAAATCATCATCGAGAAGTCGTTAAGGCTGGACTTCTCGGCAACGAATAATGAGGCGGAATATGAGGCCCTGCTGATGGGAATGACTATGGTTCGAAGAATGGGTGGGAAGTCTGTGGAGTTGTTCTCAGACTCAAGACTGGTAGTAGGTCAGGTACAAGGCGAGTTTGAGGCAAAGGACGAAAGGATGCAGGGGTATTTGAGCCGTGTTAAACACCTCCAATCAGAGTTCGACTTTTTCAAATTGCTGCATATCCCCAGAAGTGGCAACTCACACGCTGACTCCTTAGCCACGCTTGCCACCTCTTCGGCGCAGGACCTGCCGAGGATCATCCTCGTCGAGGACTTGCTCAGGCCTACAGAAGCAAAATCAGAAGCAGTCCAGGTTCACCAGGTCAGGGCAGGGCCTTGCTGGATGGATCCTTTAATCAAATTCCTCAAAGAAGATATCTTGCCTGAAGGGAAGGACGAAGCTGATAAAGTTCGGAGGAAAGCGACAAAGTTCTGGTTATCCGAGGACCAGAAACTGTACAAACGCTCCTATTCGGGACCATATTTGTTATGCGTACACCCCGAGGCGACTGAGATATTGCTGGAAGAGCTGCACGAGGGAATCTGTGGGAGCCACACTGGAGGTAGGTCCTTGGCTCACCGAGCTCTCACCCAAGGCTATTGGTGGCCTAACATGCAAAAGGAGGCACATGAATACGTCAAAAAGTGCGATCAGTGTCAGCGTTTCGCTCTAAACATTCACCAGCCGAGAGGAAATCTTAATCCGCTATCTAGCCCATGGCCCTTCGCCCAATGGGGCTTGGATATTGTGGGACCCTTCCCCAAAGCTGCAGGAAACAAGAAGTACATCTTGGTCGGAACAGACTATTTTACCAAGTGGGTCGAAGCCGAACCACTAGCCAATATCAGAGACGTTGATGTGCAAAAGTTCGTGTGGAAGAATATTGTCACTCGGTTTGGAGTTCCTCACACTCTCATCTCAGACAATGGCTTGCAGTTTGATAGCAAGGCATTCAGGAACTACTGCAGTGAGTTGGGAATTACGAACAGATACTCCACTCCAGCCTATCCCCAGGGCAATGGACAAGCGGAAGCCGTCAACAAAGTCATACTGAATGGCTTAAAGAAGAGGTTAGATGATGCGAAGGGCAGATGGGTAGACGAGCTGCCGCACGTACTTTGGGCTTACAGGACTACGCCTCGTCGGTCTACCGGGGAGACCCCCTTTTCAATGACCTATGGAGCTGAAGCTGTCATCCCTCTGGAAACCGGGTTCCCAACGATAAAAACTGGCACATTCAATCCAGCCGACAACGATGAACAATTGCAAAAGAACTTAGACTTGATCGAGGAAAAGAGGGAGAATGCAATGGTTCGGCTGGCACACTATCAACAAAAACTCAAGCAAGGCTATGACGCTAACGTAAAGCCAAGACCCCTAGAACCCGGTGATCTAGTGCTGAGGAAAGTTGTAGGCACGGCGAAGAACCCAGCTTGGGGAAAACTGGGACCCAATTGAGAAGGACCGTACCGCATCACCTCTAGAGCAGGCATCGGGGCATATTTTTTGGAAGACCTAGATGGTCGCGTAATACCACGTCCGTGGAATGTAAATAACTTGAAGAAGTACTTTTATTAATCAAGCCTTTTTCATCAGCCAGCATGTCAACTCACTGTGTCAACCAAGTGTTTAAACTTAAACCCAGTCATGCCTGTAGTCCTCGGACCAGATGATTTGGGTTAGTTAGCACTCAATTACAGTTCTAGTGTTTAAACTTAAACCCAGTCATGCCTGTAGTCCTCGGACCAGATGATTTGGGTTAGTTAGCACTCAATTACAGTTCTAGTGTTTAAACTTAAACCCAGTCATGCCTGTAGTCCTCGGACCAGATGATTTGGGTTAGTTAGCACTCAATTACAGTTCTAGTGTTTAAACTTAAACCCAGTCATGCCTGTAGTCCTCGGACCAGATGATTTGGGTTAGTTAGCACTCAATTACAGTTCTAGTGTTTAAACTTAAACCCAGTCATGCCTGTAGTCCTCAGACCAGATGATTTGGGTTAGTTAGCACTCAATTACAGTTCTAGTGTTTAAACTTAAACCCAGTCATGCCTGTAGTCCTCGGACCAAATGATTTGGGTTAGTTAGCACTCAATTACAGTTCTAGTGTTTAAACTTAAACCCAGTCATGCCTGTAGTCCTCGGACCAGATGATTTGGGTTAGTTAGCACTCAATTACAGTTCTAGTGTTTAAACTTAAACCCAGTCATGCCTGTAGTCCTCGAACCAGATGATTTGGGTTAGTTAGCACTCAATTACAGTTCTAGTGTTTAAACTTAAACCCAGTCATGCCTGTAGTCCTCGGACCAGATGATTTGGGTTAGTTAGCACTCAATTACAGTTCTAGTGTTTAAACTTAAACCCAGTCATGCCTGTAGTCCTCGGACCAGATGATTTGGGTTAGTTAGCACTCAATTACAATTCTAGTGTTTAAACTTAAACCCAGTCATGCCTGTAGTCCTCGGACCAGATGATTTGGGTTAGTTAGCACTCAATTACAGTTCTAGTGTTTAAACTTAAACCCAGTCATGCCTGTAGTCCTCGGACCAGATGATTTGGGTTGATTAACACTCGAATATATCCTCGTACCAGGTATTCCTGATCGTGCTTAAAGCTCACTTATGAATGCCTTAGTTATGTTTAATTCGAAACCGAGGGACAATGACCTGTGTTTAATCTGGAAAGGTACGCGAAACTCACATAAGTACTCATTCCAACCATTACTCATCAATAACTCTTATTTGGCCTGTCCTTTTCAATGTTAATTTCGATTACTCACGCCATCAATATGACGTATCAATCAAGTTGTGTTGTTATGTCACGATTGCAACGTATAGTTATGAGTGTGGCAATAATAGGTAATAAAACATGTATCAAAAACATCAAAGACAAATAGGGAACCATTTCATTAAAGAAAAAAGGTCTACATGCAGGGTCAGCAAAGAACAAAAAAAAATATATAAAAAAATAATACAAGTGCAAAATGAAAGCCCTATGCATCTACTCTTTCGCTGGAGGAAGCCCAGGGTCAACAGCGTGGCCTATCCGTTCAGATGCTTCAGAGGCTTGGTCCTTGGCCTCAGCAGGAACCTTCTCTTTGCCTGAACCTTTGGCCGGCTCAACCGATTTGCCCGTGTCGTCTGGCTGTTCCTGGGGAGTCTCTGGAATCTGATGAGCAGGAGGGTCTGTTTCTGGGAGCTCTCGGATTTCAGGATGATAGTATACGCTCCCAGGCAGCCTCAGCTCCGAGTCGGCCGGAATCCCAGTGGCATCCAGGGCTTTGCCCCAACTTACGAGGCAGTAGTCTCGGCTGACCGAGGCGAATTGCTCCACAAGCTGGGATGTAGTCGTCTCTACCCCCATCTGGTACGCCGCCTTCCTCTCGGCCTCAACTGCCTCCTTAGCCAGCCTGGCATTTTGCTCAAACACCTGGGCACTCGCCTTGGCCTTCTGCAGCTCAGCTCTTAGACCTTTCACCAGCTCCCTCTCGGTTGCCAGGTTGATCTCGGACATGCGTAATTGGATGCGCTGTTCCTCGGCCTGTTTTTCTGCATTTTTAAGCCCGGCCTCGAGGCTTCGCTTTTCGGAGAGCGCCCCTTTTAGCTCCTCGGATATCCGAGCATGCTCCTCTTTCAGCTGACCAAGAGATGCCTCCGCCTCAAGCTGGGATTGGGATGCCGCTCGAGCTTTAAGCCACGACTCCTCGTTCATCCCCTCGGCCACGTAAACCTGCTGGGTAAGCTGCATAACAACATCTCCAGCATCAGGCTAAGAAGGAATAAAGCCAATTAAACGTAAAACCTAGACTTGGGAGGGGTGCACTTACCATGGCCAAATCCCTTTTAAGGGACATGAATAGCTCCTTCTGGGAGAAGCGCCTGAAGGAAGTCATGTCATGTGGGAGAAGAAGTGGCTGCTGTAGGGCCTCGGCGACGTAGCCTGCCCTTCCTCCATCATAATTCCTGAGGGAGGTATCCCACAGGATTGGAGCGCCATCCAGCTCTAATTTCGGAGACCAGATTCGCGGTCCCCCTCCTCGGCGCACATCTGCACCTGTGGGCTCCTCTCGGCTTTCGATAGAGGAGGCCCTGTGTGTCCGGCTGCCTTTTGCCACCTTTTGCTGCTTAACCCCCTTGGCCGGTGGCACCTGTTTCCCCCCAACCTCATTGTGGGGTCTCTTCTTCTGAAGGTTTGGCATTGCCTTTAAATTTGGGTCAGGGATTTGGGTAGGCACAGGAGGAAGTGTCACCACTGCTGTGGAGGTCCCAGCACCTTTCGGCTCGGGCTTTTGGCCTCTGCCCTTCATCAGAAGCCTCAGATCCATATCGTCTTCGTCCGAGGAATCCTCTAAGTGAGCAGCTAGCAAATTAAGACGGGCGCCTGGCCGATCTTAGGCTTCTTCCTTGGCGTCAGAGACCTCTACCACCTGCTGCACTCCTGAAGCTTCTCCCTCGAACTGAAATCCGTCTATCTGCTCTTCTAGTGAAGAAGTTGAAGAGCCGACCCCCTCACCTTCAATCTCTTGTCCGGGGAGAACTTGCTGGAGGGGTTGGACAATGGGAGGCACGTTCTGAGGATTTGGGCGGGGTACAGGTTCAAGATCGTATGGCGCCAAGAAGCCCGTCTGACCAACGTCAATTCGGGCTAGGCGATGATCTCCCTGAACGATTGCGTTGCCAACCGGTTAGAAACCTTTCGGCTTCCCCGTATACCCGAGAATAAGGGGAGCAGATCGTAGCTGCCCGTCCTCGCTCACGAAGATTTCTGACCTCAAAAGGTAGTTGAGGGCGGCAACGTTCGTTAAGTTGAGCCGAGGAGAAACGTGCCTCTTATCTGTTGCAAGGCAGTAAAAAAAAAGGGGTTAGAAACTCAAAAGCCAAGACAAAAGCGGAATCAAAAACCGTTGAAAAACAAGGACCCCAAGTCTACAGTTAATGCCTAAATCTAACATGTCCCACCTGGCTCCCCACGCCTGGTCGGGCAACCATTGCCGTCATGCCAGGCGCCCGAAATAATGACGTAGTCGTCTTTCATCCCTTTGTTGGATTTGGGAAGGCAGGAAATGAGCCTGACAACATCCGACCGGGATTTTAAATAGTACCCAGCATCTTGCTGACTGTGGCATTCGTACATATGCACCACATCTAGCCAGGTGAGGCCCAACCCCATGTGATGCTCAAGGTCCTCAATTACTCCTAGGATCCTAAACATATTGGGCGCGCATTGCCAGGAAATAAGCCTATGGTTCCGGAGGTAGTTAGTGGTGATGGGACCCATGGGGATGGTCATTCCTCCTTCTTTGAAGGCGATGAGGGGGATCACCACCTCTCCCGTCTCCCGGTCTGTTAGTATCTTTTCCGGGGGGCAATACCTCACACCCACGTTGGGGGGTATGCGATATGTGGCCCTAAACGCCTCTAGTCGTTCAGGGCTATCCACCATGTACTCGAGCTTTCCCATAATGCTTAAAAGAAATAGTTGGCCGAAGAGAGAACTAAATGAGTTGGTGTATGATGACTCACCGGGGACAAATCTGAGAAATGATTTCAGGCTCGTAGGAGGGTTCGTGATGATTCTGGGGAGGCTTGAAAGCAACGACTGAAGGATTTGTGCGGAGCTGTGCGTCTGTTCTTGCTGGAGCGTCTGATGGTTTGCAAAAGTGAGGAGGAAATAACCTCCTCTGAGGCTTTATACGGGGTCAAGCGAAGGGTCAGGGGCATTCCCGCCCAAATTCCAAGGAAAAGACCACAACCGTCGGATCAATCGCTCACCGTAGGATACGAAGGACAGGGCGCCACCTGGTGCAATTAATGCCGCGGCTTGGGAATGTGGAAACCGCAACGGCATTAATGAAGCGTCTATCCCAAGGCCCCCACACACGTGCCAGCTTGAATTGGCCTGCACTCAAGCTTCTTGCTCTGTGGCAGGTCAAAATCATAATTTTTTCCTTCGGATGTGAGGAAAAAACTACAATTTTGAGGGGCTATTGTAGGGGAGCAAAACCCAACCAAAGGCATTGGGCCCAAAGCCCTATCTACGGCCCACCATTTCCCGAAGAGATGAAAAAGCCTAGTTAGAGGCTCTGAGAGGAAGACATCTGGTGAAGGGTACGGCCATGATCCGAGGATATGTTCAACAATCCGAGGAGTCCAATACCCTCGGATCCGAAGACCCTTGGTCTGACGTTCAACCTTTTGCAGCCCGAGTGATCCTATCGACTGACATGGTGACAGAATGAGCCTCGGACTCGAGCGAATAACTGGATCGGAGAAATATCTAAGAGACAGACCTCAACCACCGCATTAAATACACCACACCTACCTCTCTGGCCGCATTAATGTGGAAGAGACCCCTGAACAGTATCAGCCTGCTATCACCACTTACATGAGGCTAGGGAACACCCTTGATGGGACAAGCACTCAAGTGGATGTCTGGATGATGAACAAGTGGACGATCAAGATAGAGTGAGGAGGTACTATATAAGTAGGAAAGCCCCCTAATAGAAAGGGATCGAAAATTCAGAAAGAGAAAGGCGTATTGTTTACTGTAGCACTAAGAATTGTAACCCTCCAAGGGAAATCACCTCTTCGGACGTTATACTTACATCCGTCCGAGCATATATTAATTCAAATTCCCCCACTAGTGTGGCTGTGGTATACTGTTGTTTTTGCTATTCGCCTTGTTCTTTCACCCACACTCTACAAATTCATTGTTTTGGGTTCAGTGGGCTCCAAATCCATCCCTCCTTGGGCTTGGGCCGCCAAATCTGACCCTACATGTTTAGTTAGTTGAAATTAAAAAGATAGGTTTTTGAAGAAAAAAATAGAAAATACTAAAATATGTTATTCCTAGGATTTAAACTCTAATGCTAATTTATTAAATAAGACAAATTTATTAAATTAAATGCGTATTTTCATTGACTTTTGAAAATTAGAAATTGAAAGCAGCATTTTGCATGTTTTCAGTTTTCTTTACAAATTGAGTTTTAAGAACAGTTTTTCTTTTCTGTCTATTTTGGGTTTCTAAACAAGTTTTTTAGTCTAAAAAATAGAAAATTATTTTTGGAAACAAAAAATAAGGGGAAAAAACAATTACCAAACATACCTTAATGATTATATATCTAATTAGATTATGGGGTATTTTTGACATTTTTGAAGTTATAACTAACTTTTTTTTTTTTTTGAGAAATAATTACAACATTCTGCTAACCCTGCAACTCGAACCCTTTCCCCCCTAGACCCCTAAGCACTTTGAAGTTACAATTAACTTTTTAAATCTTCTTAATATATAGAGATAATATATTGCACCTGCACACATACACATACATATCTTTACTCTCTTTTTTCTAAAAAGAATATATAGATTTGTTATGAAGAACACATCAATTTATAAAATTGATATAAGTAAAATTTATGAAAAATGATCATCTACATTTAGAATTGATTTACTTTATAATTTAGATTAAATATTATAAACTTAAAAATGTGTAGATTACTAAGCCATTTTAAATTACATTTCAATTTGTAAACCTATATATCTAAGAAATAAAGTTTTAATAGTGAAAATCCTATTTCAAATTTGCAGTATAAGATCACTTTCTTTTTTCTTTTTCTTTTTTTATCCTATACATTTACCATTCTTTTAATTAAACAACTGAAAAAAATACTCAATTTATAAAAGAGAAGAGAAAATGATAATTAAACAACTAAAAAATACTCAATCTGTAAAAGAGAGAGAAATGAAAAGTAGATGATATTTCATTGTAATAAAAATTTATCGGATAATCCTAGAATATAATAACTTCACATCAACAAAAATACTAATAATTACTCTCTTTTTTAACCCGTACTCTTGAATTTTAAAAGTAATTACTCTTATTTCTCACTCAATTAGCAAAAGAGAAAAAACCGAAAAACAAAAACAAAAAAAAAAATCAACGATTGAAATGGTATAGACTAAATCTCAAATTGCCGAGGTACAAGTGAGAACCACCTTACAAACTTTATCCAATCAACTCCTTTGTCCAATTACTTGACAGCTAATATTTACTATATTTAGTAAAGGAAGAAAAAGAAGAAGAAAAAAAATCTTCCATTCGTCGGCATTAAACTTATCTAAAGTTTTTTTTTTTTTTGGAGATAAATAAATATCTTAAGTTTATTATCCGTTTGTACGATTTCCTGTCATAAATAACAACTCCATATGTCCATCCAAAAAAAACACTGAGCTTGCCTTCACCACCCAGTGCACTCAGCCTTAAAAATGCCCACCATGGCTTGGACATGGATCATACTCTCACTTGTTTTGCTTGCTTATATCCTAGTACAATGGAAAAACAAGACCAAGAAGAAGAAATTACCTCCTGGTCCAAGAGGGTTCCCTATCTTTGGGAACCTTCATATGTTAGGAGAAAACCCTCATCAAGATCTTCATCAACTAGCTCAAAAACACGGTCCTATCATGCATTTGCGCTTAGGGATGGTACCTACCATTGTTGTCTCATCCCCTCAAGCTGCCAAGCTATTCCTTAAAACACATGACCTTGTTTTTGCTAGTAGACCACCTAATGAGGCTTCAAAGCACATCTCTTATGGGCAAAAGAACTTGGCCTTTGCTCCATATGGTTCTTATTGGCGCAACATACGTAAGATGTGCACCCTTGAATTACTTAGCAACCTCAAAATCAATTCTTTCAAATCCATGAGAAAAGAAGAGCTTGACCTATTGATAAAGTTCATTCAAGAGGCAGCACATGAACATGTTGCTGTTGATCTCAGTGCCAAGGTTTCGTCTCTCAGCGCAGATATGACTTGCCGTTTGGTGTTTGGGAAGAAGTACATGGACAAGGAGTTTGATGAGAGGGGATTCAAGTCTGTAATCCAAGAGGGTATGCAGCTAACCGCAACTCCTAACTTAGGTGATTACATTCCTTATGTTGCACCCCTTGACCTTCAAGGGCTAACTCAGCGCATGAAGGCCGTGAGTAAGATCTTTGATGCTTTTTTGGAGAAGACCATTGATGAGCATGTCCAATCCAAGGATGAAAATAAGACCACGGACTTTGTTGATGTCATGTTGGGCTTCATGGGATCTGAGGAATCTGAGTACCGAATTGAACGGCCTAATATCAAAGCTATAATCTTGGTAATTATTCAAAGAATTTACATGATATTAGTAAGGAGTCAAACACATCATATATCAAATCGCTAAATTAATAATATAGTCAAAACTGATTCTTTATGTTTGTGTCGAATTAATTGTATTAGGGGAAAAAAAAACTATTCTATATGTTTGTGTGTAGAAATCAATTATGTACCAAATATAATCTTGTGTATACAATATGATTTCTAACTACTTTTTATTTATACTATCCTACTATCTACTTAAACACTAATTTTTATAAGAATTAATCAAGTTGAAGCTAAAGCAGCATCATTTGCTAGAATCAAAATTTTATTCTAGTGCAGTTTCTTTACTAGTCGATCCCAATAATTTTGGGATTAAGACTTGTTTGTTGTAATTTTCAAACAATGATTTTCTTACAGGATATGCTTGCCGCCTCAATGGACACTTCAGCAACAGCAATTGATTGGATGCTCACGGAACTAATCAGGCATCCTCGTATAATGAAGAAAGTTCAAAAGGAGTTGGAAAATGTGGTGGGCTTAGAGAGGATGGTAGATGAATCTGACTTGGATAGCTTGGAGTACTTGGACATGGTTGTAAAAGAAACCATGAGGCTACATCCAGTAGCACCTTTGTTGATACCTCATGAGTCATTGGAAGATTGCACTATCAATGATTACCACATACCTCGTAAGTCTAGACTCTTAATAAATGTATGGGCAATTGGGAGAGACCCAAGTGTTTGGACTGAGCCAGATAAGTTTAATCCAGAGAGATTTGTTGGGAGTAACATAGATCTTAGTGGACATGACTTTGAGCTTATCCCATTTGGGTCTGGGAGAAGAAGCTGTCCAGGAATGCAATTGGGTCTAACTGTGGTTTGGCTAGTGTTAGCACAACTTGTTCATTGCTTTGATTGGGAGCTTCCTAATGACATGTTGCCAACGGAGTTGGACATGACCGAAGAGTTTGGTCTCACAACTCCTAGAGCCAAGCACCTACTTGCTATTCCTACTTATCGCCTTCACAAGTGACAATGTGTTCTTTTTGGCTCTTGTTCTCTAGACTACTAATTAAAGTGCCAGTATGAATGTCTAGATTTGTGGTTGTTTACTTCTACTGCATTTGCTCATTTTGTGGATCATATTTTCTTCTATGCATACTTATCATGTACAACTCTATAAGCTACCATATACCTGGTGTTCCTTACTCATGGAAAAAGTGTCGAAGAATTAATTAACCTTGATTTTACATCATTTAATTTTGAGGTTTGTTTTGTTGTTCCTCTTATACAACCATACATGCATGAGAGAAGATCCAAATGCTCAAATGCGTAGGTAAAAACTTGATGGAAGTTCCTGACGTACTTTATCCATAAAGCCAGTCCGCATTTCTGCTTACTTGTTACAATAATACTTGAATGATAACATTCGTTATTTCTTAACAATTTAACAAATGGGATAGCTAGTAGTTTATGATTGTACCGAGCTAAGTGGTCCTAAATTTGAAGGAGATTCTTTCTCAAATGAAAGAAAGATAAAAAAAAAAAAGGTTTTAAAAAGTGGGTTAAACTAATGGTTTCCAGTTTTAGACGATTAATTTCTCTTTTCTCTATATAAATGTTGGACCTAGTGATTATATCAAAAGTTAGACTTTCCAAGGCACTCCACCCACGCAAACTAGTTACCAATGCAACGACTTTTGGGCGCATTTGAACTCTAAAGCTATATTAAGGGTTGGGGAAATTGGATACAAAAAGTTTGCCGATGCTCTTGTCTTTGTTACAAAATTGCTCCTTAAAAATAAAAAAAGGTGCTAGCTCTAGCGGCAGAGCATGACTTTTTCTACAACAAAGACATCATTGGCATATTATAAAGCTTATTCAGTGTTTGGATATGAATTATCTGCCTCTGCCTTTTGAGTTTTGCATTTTCCTTTTCCTTTTTTTTCTTTTTTTGGCACGTGTTCCAAGAGACAAATTTAACTGTTCATTCATTGTTCATGAATAGTAGCCGTAATATTTGACTTTTCAGCCACTTTTCAGCACACTAGTGGATCCCGTGCACTGTTCACGAGACCCACAAACTTCACTTTTCATCAACTTTTTCATTAAAAATAAGTTTAACGGTACAATTACACATTTAAAAATTATTGTATTATAGTATTTTTCAGTTTTCAGCAAAATAAGTTGAATCTAAACGAATCCTAAGGATGCGTTTAGATACCGCTTATTTTGCTGAAAATTGAAAACAATAAGAAAATAATTTTCAATTACTGTTTACAAATGAAAACATTATTCATTTGCCTTAATGCACTGTTTATGTCTCATGAACAGTACAAAAAGAGTAGTTTAAAAAAATATATAAAAATTAAAAATTTAAAAAAAAAAAAAAAAAAAAAAAAGGCAAAAATGTCAGACGCTAAAACGCAATCAGCTATCTAAACGCATACTAATGCATGAGGCTTGTCTTTTTTTTCAAGTTCTATGCATGATTTTTACTACATTTAGTTGTATTTTCGTTCATTATTCGAGCGCTCTTTCATAACATTGTGATAGTGTAGTGATTAGCGAAGTAATAATGATAATGTACGTGGGACTTTTTTTGTTATTCTATGGTACGTATACAAGAATTATAGCCTTAAAGAGACAAGTTTAATTGACAAAAGATATATTGTCAAGGGTCTTACATGGTTTAATGGCATTGCCCCCATTCTCCTTACAAGGAGTACCACGATTCAAATTCTCCTCCACTGCTATATCTTCTAAAAAAAAAAAAAAAACAGTACAAAAAACAAGAAGAAGAGATAGGTGTTATCCAGAGTGAATGTGGATTTATCGTCCCTAAATGATTGTCTTTTTCCAATTTATCCCGACTGTTCAAATTTTCAGGCTTGTTAAGCTTAGTTAGAGCATTCACATCAGCCTCCTCAATTTTTTAGCCAAATTAATCCAAAAATACTCTATTTTTTCTAGTTTAGTTATCTATTTTTTTCATACACATGCATCAGCCTCACTTCTATGGAGTCTACGAGAGGTGGATAATAGAAAATCTTACTCATCACTTGGGCAGTGGATGGAAAGCAAGAATAATAGGAGAAAACCGCTTGGACTATAAACAAATTTCCCCTACGAGCCCTGTAATCTTAAACCTGAGAAAAAAGGCCTCCTAGTTGGAAAAGGGGGACAATGCATTCGCATAAAATAGAACAAAATTTCAATTATCCCATAAAATTTTGCACGCTGAAATGATAATATAGCTAGCAAATCAAGGTGGGTGAGAGCCATGATTAACATTCAGAAGTAAACAATTTCCTTAGCTTCTTGAATATACAGCACAACTAAACCCAATAAAGCACTACCCCAACTCTAAGACCATTAAGTGAACTCTTTTTGCCATGAAGCATCTTATTTTTCTCTTTTGCCATTAAGCATCTTATTTTTTATTTTATATAAACTTTATCTTCAATTTCAGTATCAGTATGCTTTGTCTTCTGCATAATTATCATGTAACTTATATTCCTTATGGCAAGAAAGAACATGGTATTCCTTATATACAAGATGTATACTATAATGCTTACATTTACATGGTCCAAACTTCATATATGAGCTAAAAGAATTGGCCATACCCATACATGCAAGTGTTGTAAAGGAAGGAAAACATACTCAAAAGTTGCAGTATAAAATGATGCTTGTAAGCATTATTCCGTGCAAATATAATCATGAACACTGAAGAAACATGAATTCATGAAGGTTCTAAATACAACAACAACCAAGCTTTAGTCTCAAATTTTTGGGGTTTGCTATGGATCCACAATATACTAGTTATGGTCGGTAACATGTATTCTTTTCTGTCATTCACGAAGGTTCTGAATTATTAAAAAAAGAAAAGAAAAGAAACAAACCATGCTCTTTTGGGTGAGGGGCTGGGGGAGCAAAGCTTGATCATTGGAGCAGGGGCAAAAGCTTTTCTATAGTATTTCCATATCCTTCTCAAACATAAATCAGCCATTGCATCAAATCCCTCCATAGATGCAAGCGATGCTTAAATAAGGGTACAGACCCCTTAACTTCTTTTTTCACTTGCCGCTAGCTCTCAGGTTGGTGCAAGGACCAAGCCCTGAGAACACAAACAGATTGTCTCAAAACAAATCCATGTCATTTACCAATCAGATTCCAAAATAACACGGCCATAATGTGAATAGCTCTAGGAACTTCACTGTTCATCATCTTCAATAAGGTTTGGGATCCCAAACCCTATTGTCTTCCCAGTGCCACTATGTACTTGAGCAATATGATCTTGAACTCCTGGTGTGAGAAATAATACCCACTCTCTAAATTATTGAAGGAAAATAAGACATAAATCATTGTAGAACAACAGTTTGATATAAGAGAAACAACAACATCGACAATAAAAATATCTCAGAATTGTGGACGAGAAGAAAAACAATTAAAAAGTAGAATGAAGTAAGAAGTAGAATTACAATGGACATGATGTCAAGCACACTACAGGTATTACAAAATATGATAATCTGCATAATCCATTCCATTAAAAGCATCATTTGCTTCCAATTGAAGTGGACTGAAGCATGGCCACAGCAGGGTAAGAATGAAGTTCTAACAGTAACGCCCTGGTAGAATGAAAGTGATAACAAGCTAGAATGAAGAACAATCAAGTTTAGAATGGACATGATATCAAGTACACCACCTATTACAACATATGATTATTTGTAGAATCCATAACACGAAAAGGATATTCAAAAGTTCATGCTTGGTAAGCATCTTAAGTGCACTTTATTTAAGGACAGCGTGAAAGGCAAATTTTTCATCAATTGATACAATTGGATTGGTAATATTAAGAGAGAAAATTGAGGTAAAAGCATTAAAATTTTCAACAAGTTAACTTGATGTAGTAAAAAGAAATTCTAATCTTCCACCATATAAAATGACCTGTCAAGAATCACAACAAAATGAAATTCTAATTCCATGACAGTTGTATTGGCTGGTTGCAGGTTGGGAAAAAATACAATGACAATTGACAAGCAACAAATATAAGTGATTGAAAAATTCACACAGAGGCCAAAACAAAACCGTTTCTCATTGTTTTTCTTTTACAGTTAATACCGCATTTCTCAAAATCTGTATGATCTTCATGGAAGGCCCTCTGAGCTGCCAGGAAAACAAGCTCTGCCAAGATACTTTAAACAAGAATTACTCAACATTGTCAAAGCAAGTCACTCTATAACATTGATTATCAACTTTTCCACATTCTTTTAATTCACCCAAAAAGTCTTTACCAAGGAAATGAAGGCTAAACACATATCAAAGTTTCATCCTCAGAAGAAGAATCCAATAAATGACCCTTGTAAGCGACCAACAAATCCTCAGTATGATCACCAAACTTCGCAATGAACTTTGTTAAGAACACCTCCTCAGTTAAATTCAACATGTAAAGAAAACTTGGCTCCTTCTTCAACAGCCTTTTGGACTTCATAATCTGCAAAACCCTGTACCGAGGAATCACTCTTTCCTCCATGCTAAACATCAAACATGAAGGTAAACGAATTAAAACCGACCTTTCCAACTTAATGGTATTCATAAAGAACTCAATTCCAAGCTTTAACTTCTCCTCAGAGGCCCTAAGCAAACCAGGTGCCTTCCTAAACATTTCCATGCATTCATCAGAAGAAAACCCGGAACTCCGAATGAAGTCTAACTTCCTCATGAAAGTCTCATGGCTCATGCAACTAACTGTATAAACCGCATAAACTAACATCCTTGAATTAACCACAAACCCCATATCTAAAACTCTAGAAACAAGGCCTCTAAGCTTGTTTTCTTGAATAACAAAAAGCCAAGGCTGCCTAGTCAAAAGCATTGAGAGCTGAGACCCAACAATCCCACAACGCTTCAAGTAAGCAATGTTGCCCAACAACCTTGATTCAGGGTCTCCCTTAACCACGCCATTGCACCGCCGCAAAACCCGGAGAAGGCATTGGTTATTCTCATTGTTGCACAAGATTTTCTTAAGAATCTCAACACAAGGTATCAACCTTCTCTCCAAACTCACACTCAAAAGCGTGGAATTCTTGGAAATGAACTTTCCCAGATCAGAACCAACAAAACCCAGTTGTTGGAAAAACTCAATCTTGGGCTTAAGGGTCTTGTCAATATCAGAGAACAATATATGGGGTGAGACACGAACCGCGGATCTTATTTGGGATTCGGAGAACCCAAGGTTTTGGAGGAAGAGAACCACGGATTGCGGCTTTTCAGTGGATTTGACATAATAGAAGCGGGTTGAGATAGAAAGTGCTTGGGTTTTTGAGAATTTTAAGCTATTGGTTAGGTAATTTATGATGGTGGAGTTTGAAAATGGGGTTTTAGGTTTGGTTTTGGTTTTGGTGGGTGAAGAGAGATTTGAGAAGAGAGAAAGGAAGGACTTTGTTGGCTTTTTTGTGGGAAACTTGTGGAGACGAAAAGGTGAGGGGCTGAAGAGTGATTTGAGAGCTTGCATTCATGTGAGACAGAGAAAGATCAGAGGGTTTAGAAAACTGAAATTAACGGTATGTATATTTTCTTCCCTGAACAGCGACGCTCTTTCGTAACATGAAAAATAAAACTGCATAAGAAACATGGTCGTTTAGCAAAAAATAAAATAAAAAATACAAAAACAGAATTCCATTCCTTAATATGGGTTATCAGACACAGACAGAAACAGAATTGTGGTTGCTGAATTGCCTGAAAGCTGGTGCTAAGTGTCAATTGCGTTCTAATTTGATTTGAAATGACAGATTTCAAGTTTTTTTTTTTTTCTGAAATTAACCAATAATATAATCCTATAAACCAAAGAAGCTCTCACCTTTTTCGTCTTCTGTGTCTCTGCGTGGCACAGCTCTAACGGTTCGAGTTCTTTCTTCTTCAATTTGTTACATTTCCAAACTTCGTGATTTAATTTGTTATTTTTAAAACTCACCCACCTCAGGGTTTAAAATGTAATTTACCCACATAAAAAAAATAATAATAAAAAATACTAGATTGCCGGGCCTTGTTAATACTATTGCTAAGTTGTAAGTTGCGAGATGGTATTGTAAGTTATAATGTTAATTTTTTTTCCCTCAGTGCTTGGATTTTAATTCTGATCTAATGATTGAAGTAGATGATATTGCACCGGTTCTCAATTCTTTTTCATTCTTGGTACCATCACAATCGAGGAGGGTGTGTGTTTGTTTTCCGAAATTACCCTTCGAGATAATTCTAAAACTATATCGTGCTAGTGTTGATCTATAGAGGCAGGTCTTGATGAAATTATTAGAGTTTGTGTTTTAAGAGTTGTGGATTCATGATTGTGACTCTCAACTAAGAGGACTTTATTAAATCACCACATTATTTCATGGTTTCTAGTGTTTCATGGTTTCTAGGACAACAAAGCAACCATCAATATGCTGAATAATTCTGAGTTAAGAAAGCATCAGACACCATTTCTATGTTTTTGACATATCGATTATTAAGGATGGAGAGATTTGAACCTTGTGTGTCTTTGAGTTGAATTATGAGGCTCTTGGCAATGCTAGTTTCATAGTTAATAATATGGTCTATTTGAGAGTCTAGAAGGAAAAGCATTTTCCATTATTTTTGCATTGTTCTTAAAAATCAGCACAGTTTTGAAAGACTATTTCTTTTTTCATCTTCTACATTTTCTGGTTTACAGGATCTTCCATATCAGTGACAAATGACTATTCGGCTTTCCAAAGACATATGCCCTTATTTTGGAAAGTCCGGAACACAACGTTGTTATATATCTATTTGCTCGTAGAACACTGCGGCATTTCTCCAGACCACACACACCGCCACTATAATTGCCTATTGCCTCATTATTATCTTTAAATTACTAACCAGATAGAATTAACAAAAGGAAGAAATTCAAGAGCCAATAAGTCACTTAAATGTTTTGTACCATG
Source organism: Quercus variabilis (assembly GCA_030445155.1). Lineage (NCBI taxonomy): Eukaryota > Viridiplantae > Streptophyta > Magnoliopsida > Fagales > Fagaceae > Quercus > Quercus variabilis. The sequence continues at coordinate 29,206,246 of CP129450.1, read as the reverse complement.
CTGTACTTACCAAAACGACACATCAAGACTACTACGCACTCTTAGTGTGATGGCCACTCTACAAATACAAGTGCATGTGAAGTGTTGAGAGCAAGAGCCGAAGTTCAACTCTCCAAGAAGGAGGTTTAGATATATATACACTTAAATTATACTACATTAGAATTCTATCTCAATACGAAGAAAAAAAAAGGGACATATCAAGAACCCAATGAATCACAATCCTTTTTCCACTTTAGATCAAACTCAAGCACTATCAAATAATCAATGGATGGCATATCTCTTTACAAGATCTTCAAAATAACAAAAGAATGTGATAATTAGCCCAAAATCAGAAGGCTTGAAACCAATTAAGGGGGAAAGAATGGAGGAAAAAACAACAATTGTGTCAAGGAACGAAAAAAAAAAACTAATTCCAAGACGCATTTACAAAAATTTCAAATAGATATAGAACAGAGCTCGTCAAAGATTTGTCTGATGTTAGGCCTCTCATTTACGGGGAGAATACACCGAAGTGATACTCCAAGCAATTCATCCATTGCGTTGGAGGGTTCTTCCCCACCTGCAATGTCTCTGTCAATACAGTCCATTCTCCGTCCTTCCTGATCACATAATCGAACCCAATCTGTAAGGTCAACAGCCCCCGACTGGCCTGATATTATGTCACCTGCACTTCTCCTGGTTAACAATTCCATTAGAATCACCCCAAGTGCATACACATCAGCCTTGAATGATGGGACTGGCTTAACTGCAGTAGCAAGTTCTGGAGCACAGTATCCAAGCGCTCCCAGATTTAATATTTGCTCTGCAATGCCAGCTGCCGTCATCAGGCGGTGGAGACCATAATCAGTAAGGCGAGCAGTGTAATCAGGGCCTTCCAAGAGTATATTTGTTGGTTTGAGGTTTCCATGAGGCAGGCCTCTATCATGAAGGTATAACAGGCAGTTTGAAACTTCAGTGGCAACTTTTAGTCTTTGACTGAAAGATAATGGGGAGTATCTCCGAGGTGTGGTTTCTGCATGACATACGTATGAAAAAATAAAACTCAAAAACTAAGAGAAAGTTCGTTGCATGTAAAAATACTCCCGCATAGTGCAAAAGCATGTGGAAATCAATATTGCCAGACTATGGTAGGTATGAAACCCCATTCTGTGTCCTGTAATGCTTCTAAAACGGTTGTAGCCTTGGGCACCTCAAAAGCTGAAGCTTATAGCCTACCAACATTTACAACAACTAAACACTAGGGAAAGTAGCAGTATCCCTGTTATACACAAACGCCAGGGAAAGTAGTAGTATCCCTGTTATACACAAACGCCAGCAGCTTTGTTAACTACCATACACTATTAACCAAGTTGTCAAGCATATGACATTTCCCCAAGAGGTAATAAAAAACAACAGGAGATACAATCCTACTTTAGACTAGCGACTTCTGCATCATTCTAACAATGAGTAATCACCACCAAACATTTATTTAATAATTTTTCACAAAACCCCAGGCTGTGTCATAGTCTGCACCATGAACTATGACACTGCACTTCTACATGTGTCATACCATAGTTATCGAGTTCCCTCACCACCTATGAACTAAAAACTGTATAATGCATCATGATTCATGGAATTCCTACAATCCAATCCCCCCAAAATCAGCAATCACAATGTACTGTGTTTATGATAGTTCATCATTATTGAGTAAAGAACGAATATTTGGCTAAAACTTTGAAAAAGAATTCATTATATATAAGGATCATAGAGAAGAAAGAAAAAAGAGCAAAGACCAGTGATTGATTAATTTTATGTGCTTATACATTAAGAATTATTTACTAACCCATGTATGTAGATAAACATGTTTGTCCACATAAGTACATATACATATATACATTCATGCAAATTGAACCGAAGAAACATAGACCCCATATAACAAAAAATCTAGGACTCCTGACATACTGTGCTGAGTATAGGTGCATACCAAGTTCAAACTTTGTCCAGACCTAACTGATTATGAGGCACCAGCCAAGGCAACTCTTTTCTTTACCAAAGGAGCAACTATTTATGCCCAAGTTTCTCTTTTCAAAAGCTAAAATTTTCACCAAAACCTTATTTAATACCTACAACATCTCTCTCACAACCGCCTGCGTGAACTAAGGTACCAAATCATATCTAATGAAAAGATTATTAGCAAGCAAGAATTGCCAGTGTCCAAAAATCCATGCAAAGTTTACTCCCACGGGACCAATATCTACAAGATAACTCCAAACCATTATTGAATCTATATTCTCCCAGTTAAAAAGGTCTGCTAATTAAATAATGGGTAAAACTTAGGTACAATACCTTAAATGCAGTAAATTAGGTTCCCCCAATTGAATCCAAATACTTGGTTGTTTTGAATTTAATTGTCTTTGAAAAAAAATAGCACCATTGGTGTCTTATTGGTCAGTGCTACCAAGTATTCGAATTTAATTGGAGAACCTAATGTACTGCACCTAAGGTACTGTAACTAAGTTCTACCCTTAAATAATCCAGCAACAATATCATTTATAGTGATAGAGCATTATCACCAAGAGATCATTCCTTTACTGTTTAGATTTATAAATCAGGTCTTTCAACTAGAGGTCTCACTCAAAAACCATTCTTTTCTCATCGCTTTATTGTGAATACCACACACATTGTTGCCAGAAAATTATGAAAATTATGAAATATATTATCTAATGACAGCATGATGCTGAAGGTGATCAACATCAACTTACAAAGATATCAACAAGATAACAGTTTGGATCTCGAAGTTCCAGATATTCAACATGCCATTTATTGGAAGGCAAGTAATGCTTCCATGAATACCATTTATTGCTGGCTAATAAAATCCATTCTAATCTAATAAAAATGTGTTTTGTTAGGGAAGCTCAACATATTTTTCTACTCCTGGACTTTCCCTTTTCATCTTAAATGGCAAGTCAGCATAACCGCTCCAAACATTAAAACCCTAATCTTTTTTAAATATATCCATATTCAGTAAGTTCTTTTTCCCCTTAAATTTGTCCTGCTAGATACTTCAATCTTGGTAACAAAAAGGACTCATCAGCCTCTCTCTGTTGGCAATCTTCATAGAAAACAATCTCTGGGCACAACCATAATCAATCCTCCCCCAAAAGACTAATGTATTGATATTGGTCTGCAACATACAAATAATTTTTTTCTTGCCTTGTTATAAATCCTTTAATTTTAAGGAAGTTTAATGACAATAAGTAGATACTAGGGCAAGTACATAGGAAAGCCAGGGAGGTTATGCTTGTATCAAAAGCCTTACCAAAATAGAAGTACCTGGTTCATTTAACAAAAAATTTCCTCAGGTTGCACATTCATCCTTTTAGGGGCAAAAGTTTGTCTGTGGCAAAAGATCTATGCCAACTAAGCACTAGATGTTAATCTATTGCTCCATCTGCAGAAAACTGGATTAGCCTACAAGGATGTAATATTATCAAAGCCTAGAGTGTTATGTAATTACACCCACTTTCCCAGTTAAGCTTCCACTGGAGTAATTACAGTGGATGGATTGCATGTATAATTACACTAGAACACAATCAACGATATCAATGTCTAGCAGAATGAAATATAACCATGTGTTGATCTTATAATCTCCGGATATACCATATTCACGAAGCAATTAGTAGAATATTTATCCTGCACGCACTAAGATGCTACAAGACAAAACCCAACCATAATTGGTGCAAGCTTAATAGACAACTATCTATGTAAACTTCAAATGGGACAGGACCTCTCTTCCACTTAGGCTACATCCACTGACACTAAATCCTGGTGTTTGTTCTGACTAATTATAAGAGCTTAAGCTGAAATAGAGAGGTAGGGACGAGGGAGAGTAGATATTTTTTGTAACTTAAGAGAATAAGATGTTTTCTTGTAGATGGAATTTTTAACTATATGTTCAAACAAACACGTCTTAGAAATTGACAAGCAATTCACCAGAACTTTAAAAAAGCACTATACTTTTAATAAATAAATTAAAAAAGAAAGAGAGACTACTTAGTGATACTTATTCCAAGAAAGTTCAACTATTATAATATTATCATAAGAATTGCCCAAAATACATCCATTATAGGACATTGGTCCAGATATAATGACATGTAACAGGTGAACTTTTGAAATCAAACGGCAAAGCTCTCCACAAGAGTCCCACGTTGAAATCAAAAACCTGAACATGTGCCACAATTGACAGGGGCTTACCACTCCTCCAAGGACTGACACAAAGCATAAAACAGTCTATGTTACAAGCAATTATAAAATCTTCAAACATGCCTGATTTACATGATATTGAAAAAATCAAGTTAAGATAAGGCATTTCATGGACTTGGCAGGAAAAAGACAATTTACAAAGATAAACATCATAGATATACCCATCAAGAGAGAAGAAAAAAAAATTCTAGAGCTCTTACCATAAAGATGTAGGGCTAAGCTATCTCCCCGCACATAATCTGCTAAAAGAAGCCTCTCTTGTTCTCTGGGCCCCCAATAATATGCTCGTAATGGAACAATGTGTGGATGCCTTATAGAGCCAATCCTTTTAACTTCTCTAGCTAATTCTTTCTTATGCTTGACCAGTCCCACCCGTAACCACTTCACAGTCAACATATGTCCATTATCTAGAGTTGCTTTGTACAGGGTACCATGGCTGCTTCTGCCAAGTACTTCTGCCGGAGCACGAGATAAGTCCTCAGCAGTGAATGCAAGTGAAGTATCCAAGAAGAACAATTCTCCAGCAAATCTATCTGGTGAGTAGACATCCAACATCACAGGTTGTTCAGACACCTCTATAAAACGTGGTGAGGAAGATAATGGCGAACCTGGGGAGGATCTCCTTCCAGATGTGGCAGGATGATGATCTAGCACATTGGAACTCACAGTTGCTGAAGTAGCTGATACTCCCTCAGGTAAAACATGCTCAGCTGTTTCAGTCAGGAACTCTGTCTGCCCAGGTAATGACCTTGGATTTGAAGTCAGCAAGTGATCATTTGAAAAACTTGTGGAAGTTGGCGGGGGCTCAACATTTCTGTGAAAATTGAAGAGGGAAGGCCGAGTAAACCTTCCTAACTTAACATCTCTCCCTGTATTTTGATCATTAAATCCACTTCTTCCATGAAACTCTTTAATATGTGCTTTGTGATAAGCCACTAAAACAAAAACAATCATCACAGCAGCACCAACAGAGGCAAGAATGATTGCTAACCTAATATTCCCTTTGGACTTCTCGTGTTTCTTTTGAACAGGAAGGTGATCTGGCACACCATTGCCTAAGTTGAGATCCTTATTTCCAGCAAATGAAGATTGAGGAAAATGTTTTAAATTTTCTGGAATGTTGCCTGATAGATCATTGTCTGACACATTAAATTCTTTAAGGCTGGATGGAAGGTTATCAGGGATATTACCCGTAAATTTGTTGACAGATAGATCAAGGTACTCCAGGCTAGTAAGTTTACTCAATTCAATAGGTAGCTGTCCTGAAAAGTGATTCCTTGCTAGATTCAGTAATCTGAGACTGGGGATGTTTCCTATGTCTGAAGGCAAGCCACCTGTAAAGTAATTAGCAGAGAGATCAAGATACTCTATCCGCAGAGTTGTTGTTTGAACTAATAATTCACTTGCACGTGAGCCTTGAAGAGGAATTGGACCCGAAAAATTATTTCCTGAAAGATTCAAGCTTGTCAAGGTCAATGACGTGAAGAAACTACTAGGAATCAACCCACTAAGTTCATTTAAACTGAGGTCAACTGAGGACAAAGTAGAATAGATCCCCAGTACTGAAGGCAAGGTTCCTGACAGTTTGTTTGAACTCAAATCAAGAACCTGTAGTTCAGAACTCCAATTTTGCATAATGGATATGTCACCGGAGATCATATTTCGGCTAAAGTCCAATATCACACATCGTACCACGAAAGTGGGCAAAGAGCCTGATAAATTATTTGTCGAAAGATTCAAAAAATTCAAACTTGTGGAGTTAATTCCAAGAAGTGAACCTGTATATATACAAATGGAAAAATGTCAATAGTTTCAGATACATGATTGAGCTTATATTCAGATAATGAGAACTACAAGACTCACAACCACCTAGTTTCTAACAGGATGTGAAACCAATTTTTGATCAGTACAGAAGGACAATTAATGACTAATAAAACCAGACATGCATGCAGAGAAATGGGTTTCACCAGAAACATCGAAAAAAAATCAGAAAAGTGAAGAGTCAAAACATGATTTCTTTAATATAGAATACACAATAAACACACACACACACACACACACACACACACACACACAAAAAAAAGGAGTATACCCAAGCTAGAAGCAATGATATAAATTATTCACAATCATTCAATAAGAGAGTTTCCAGTATGAGACCATATGAAATTGGTCTATCACTGTTCAGGAGCATATAAGAAATCTTAGCATTAAACCAGCACTCTTATCAGCAAGAGGAACTACGCCAACTCTCAGCTTTCAAACCATAGATCATTATTGACTCCATGGACACACTCCCACGATTATAACATTCCTTATGACCCCCAAAAATAGGGGTGTGGGGGGTAATAAACCATGAGTTTACTTTCAAAAAGTAAGGCTTTTGGGGCTAGGCTTAAGCATATTAGTTCATGATAAATTCAGACACAAATCATATGTCTAAGTCATACCTAGTAATGTTTATATATATATATGGCATCTACTGCATGAAGATTGTTCTTTATATAAGCCTAGTAATGGGTTTATATTTGGTAACTTTGGTGTAGAAGGATTTGAACATAGTAAAATTGATAAAACTTTGGACCTCCATCATCTTAAAACCCAAAAATTCAAATAGCCATAGCACACCTAACTGGGTTGACTTAATAATATCTCAAATTTCCAACATGCTATAATGACATAATTTGAACAAAACAAGCTCTCACACACATTTTTCCCAAAGCTACAAAAGCAACGAACTGTGCAAACGAAAAAGAATTTAATTTTTTTACCTGTAAACCTATTGCCACTAAGATCCAATTCCTCCAATGCCACAGAACTGTCTAACAACTCCTCTTGTATCGACCCAGAAAACTGGTTCCTCCCCAACCTCAAAACCCGCAAACTTGGCAGCGAACTCAATGAAGGAAGCTCTCCAGTAATATTATTATCTCCTAAATCCAAAACCTCCAAGTTCCGAAACAATTGTACTGAGTCACTCGCCAAAAACCCACCGCTCAAGTTGTTGTGGCTCAAGTTCAAGTGACGAACTGTATTGGCTAAGCTGGTAATAACACTGGAATTCGTTGAAATCGAACCGAAAAACTTGTTGAAACTCAAATCCACGTACTCCACATTCTTCAACTCCGATAACAATTCGGCAATGTCGCCCCATAGACCATTTCCGTGCATATCCAACGTTTTCAATTGCTGTAAGTTCCGAATTCCGCTCGGAAACCCATTGGAGAAGTTGTTATGAGAGAAATTCAAGTAATTCAATCCCCAGAGATCGTTAATCCGGGCCGGGATCGGGCCGTAGAAGCTGTTACTGGATAGATCCAAATACTGCAAAGTAGTGATCGTGCCGAGAACCGGCTCGACCCGGCCGGTGAAGTTGTTTCCGGCGAGGCTGAGCTTTCTGAGCGCTTTGAGTTCAGCGAGGGCGTGAAACTTCAACTCGCCGGCGAGTGCGAGATCTTTGAGGACGATAGCGGTGACATTGCCGGAGTCTGCGCCGTCGCCGTCTTCGCAGGAGACGCCGCGCCAGGCTGAGGGACAGTCATTGGCGTCCAACGATGCTACGGTAGCCGTGTCCCAAGACGAAACGGCACCCCTGGGGTCAAGCTGGATCCCTTTCTTGAATTCAAGTAAGGATCGGAGCTCCGAGTTGGAGGCGGAGTGAAGTAGTGGAGGTAGAGAGAGAGTGAGAAGAAGAAGAAGAAGTGTGAGTGAGAGTGAGAGATTCATTGCACACTCAGCCAAAAAAAAAAAATGTAAGAAACTAAACAAACCTTTCCTTACAGATTCATTAGACACAGTGATAGAGTATTCGAAACCCTAGAATCAGAGAGAGAGAGAGTTAGGGCTTATAGAGAGAATATAAGTCCGTTAAAAATGGCGGTCTGGGATTCAGGTGGAGAGTGTTGGTTGGTGAAGGAGAATGACTACAGTCTGTAAATGACAAGTTTCCCTGTAACACTCTTTTTCTCTCTCTCTCTCTTTCTTTCTCTCTCTCTGTGTTTTTGTGTGAGTTGAGTGAGTGTGTTTTTTACACTCTGAGAAAGCGAGGCTTCAGCTCAGCTCACATGGTTTACTGTTTTTTTTTTTTTTTTTTTTTTTTTTGGTTTGGGTGGATGGGGACTGTTTACCGTTATGTTAATTGTTAACGCCGTTAATAATAATTAACTGGTTCATTCTGGTTTCTTGGACTACTGGAGGAGAGGTCAAAGTTGCACGTGGCTACCAGATGTACTTATGGTGGGTTGTTTTTTTTTGCTTGCCTCTAGCACTACTTATTTTTTATCATTTCCATCAAGGATAACTACAAGAGATAAAGACAGGGAAGGAATTAGCTCTCTATAAAATATTTTTAACTTTTACAAAATTATTTTTTTTATTTCCATCAAAGATAACTGTGAGAGAGGAAAAAAAGGAGGAATGGATTACAGTAAAATATTTTTAAATATCTTCACCGTTTATAAAAATATATCACATATTTGATATGTAAATTTTTTTCAAATACAAATTACCTAAATTGGTGGCTTTCACTTGATGATTAGCCGGCTGCCAAATGGAATGAGAGGTATAAACAACGGCACTTAAAGTACTGTATTTAAATTTTGTTATTTGTAAAAGTAAGATTTATGTATAGTATTTAGATGTTGTTCTTTAAGTTTTCATTTTAAGATTTTGTTATGTGAATTTTTTTTCATGGAATAAAAATATATTTTTTAGTTAAGTAGACATATAGCTAAATCTTAAGAGGAGAACTTAAAGAACAGCATCTAATATACTATACCTAAGTTTTGTCATTTTTGTAAAATGTTTTGTCAAGCTTTTTAAACGTAAAACATTTTATAAATGATTTTATAATTAACATAAAACATTTTTAGATTTGTCCAAATTTTACCATATAACAAACATGCTAAAATGCTAAAAATATTTTCCATAAAATATTTTATAGTAAAACAAATGAAGTGAAAATCTCAATATATATATATATATATTTATATATTAATTTTGATCTATGATGATTTGACATCTTAATCATGGTAAAAATGTGAAATTTTATTGTATTTGTAAAATAACTTGTATTTCACAAAAATAGACTAGATTAATTCTTAATCAGACCAAAAAAAAAAAATTTAAAATCTTGTGTACTGTAGTGTATGTCGGTATGTCCCTCATTTCTATGTGTGTGTTTTCTATGGTTATGTCCCATTTGCAGAAGAGATTGATTATGGCTATATTCAGCATTTCTGTGCAATACAACTGTACAATGTATTAAAATGGGAGCTCAATTAATTAGGATCCATTTGGTAATATTATTTTAGTAATGTTGTTTGTATTTTTTGAAAATACATGTGGTTAAAAAAGTATGTAAAAACATACATGTAATATTGTTTAAAAACTGAAAACATGTGTTTAACGCATATACCAAACGGGTCATTAATAATCCAAATGAAATTGTACTTACATTCTAAATTTACAGCAAGTGTAGTTCTAATTGCCATATTATTATTATCTTTTTGCATAATTCATTTTCATTTTGTTTAGCTTATGCATTGAGTGGAACACTCTAATACAAAAATAAATAAACTATTACAATCTTCCAAAATGAATCATGTTTGGACTGCTAAATTTGTTTGATTTATTGTATTGTTTATTTGTTTGCGCTATGCAGCATTAAAATATGCACAGTAATATGAAAATCAAGGATAAGACAAATGAGTCCCTCAAAAAAAAAAAAAAAAAAAAAAAAAAAGATAAGACAAATGAAGCTGCCCTTAGCATCTCCCATGTCAATCTTGGAAAATTTTATTCATATTGGAATGAAGATTTATAAAATGGGTCATGCTAACGAGTGCCCTTAGAGCACTTTTTAATAATCCATTTTAGAAAAATTTTAATACCACTTTTATGGAAAATGAAAAAAAACTATCAAAATATTAATTACTTTTTTTTTTCATTTCCCATAAAAATTTTCTTTAAATAGATTATTAACTAATGCCCGGCACTTGTTAGCATTTCCCTTGTAAAATAATATTCAATCATTTTCTTATCTAGCTAATCAGCTTCTTACTCATCTGACACTTATAATATTTCCAATAAAGATATTTAAATTTTAAAATTTAGATCCGTACATCATCAAGCACCTTATTACTCATTTGACACTTATAATATTTCTAACAAAAATATTTAAAATTCAAATCCGTACACCATCATCACCGAGCTATGTACAATAATAATAATAATAAACATTTTCTTAAGTTAATCTTCCTCCCAAGAATAACAACCAATGGAAACATTCATGGCCAAGCTGTGATTAATCCCAAAAATACTAATAAATTTATTGTGTCAGGACCAACCAATGGGCTGTGTTCTTGGTATACAAATCATCAAGCACCTTATTACTCATTTGACACTTACAATAGTTATAATAGAGATATCTAAGATTCAAATCTGTACATCATTACAAATAATAATAATAATAATAATATTAAGAATAAATATTTTCTTAAGTTAATCTTTCTCCCAACAACAACAACAACCAATGGGAACATCCATCGCCAAGCTGTGATTAATCCCAGAAATATTAATAAATTTATTGTGTCGGGACCGACCAATGGGCTGCGTTCTTGGTATACATAGTTGAAACAGAGAAGCAATTTTTAACAAATATGGAATGGTAGTCATGTTATGTAATAGTAGTGGTGGGCCTGGTGGCACACAGCTAAGCTAAGTGACACGCATATTAACGCCGTTAATGTCGAGGAGTCAAGGTCAAGGAACGAGGTTCAGTGCATGTTGGAATGGTGCAACTATAAACAAACTATAATCACAAATCAAAAATTGATGATGGGTGTCTCTTTCTCTTTCACTACCAATAAAATGCAATTTTCAAATACACAAAATTTGACATTCCAATTTCCAACTGTATATTAATTGGATACTCTTTTTTAACACTATGATTGCATGCAAGAAAAGTAAAGACATGTTTGGATTAGGATTACATTAATTGGTGGTATATACAAAAGAAAGAAAAAGAAAAATGCACTATTTGACCCTTTTATCCTCGTTTATATTTTTACAAACTTTTTTTATTTTTTTTTGGGTTGCAAAGGAAAAAAATGTGGAGCATATATGAAAGGCATATGAATAATTTCAAAACAAAAGAATCAAATGTTGGAAACAACAAGTTTTCTTTCTTCTCTCTTCCATATATTTCGGCGAACACAAATCAATAGGTCCAAACAGAAATGAAATAAGTCATTGTCAATGTATTGTAGAGAACCTAAATTCAAATATCTGCTTTTCACTTTGTTGTAACTTGCAAGTCTGTATATGTATTGGAAATTCAGTCTTTTCCCTCTTCATTTTTTTCTTCATTATTTTTTTCCATTCAATCACATGGTCTCATTTGGAAAATTGTAAGTTAACCATTGCATTTATAATAAACTATCTATTTTATATTATAATGAGACAAGACAAGGAGTTGACAGATATTATTGTATACATTTCATAATTAAAATAAATAGTCCAAAGAAATAACAATTCTTAATTTTCTTTTTAAATTGTTATTATTAAAAAATCCAAAGTGTTTTGATAGAATTTGGCATGAAATTACCATAAAGTTGTTATTCTAAAAAAAAAAAAGTATGGATCGTTTCTGAAAAAGAAAAATGGATCACCTCGCAGCCATGGGAGGGAAGAATTTGGAGAGAGGGAGTTTCATTATTCCTTACATACTTTTTTTTTTATTCCTTACATAGTAATTATCATCCTTAAATTTAAGAGAAAACTAATCACCATAAAAACTGTGCAAGAGGAATAACATTTGAAAGGTTGCGAATATCACTTTTATTAAGGACTATTTACTTGTTAAAAGAAAAAAGACATGCAAAACAATCCCTAGTGATCTTGCCTGTTAGAGTTTATTTTTGTGATGTTTAGCAAAGTAATTTGAGATCTTTCGATTGATATGCTCAGGTTTCAAGGGTGAGTAATTCTTGACTTGCAAGATTTATGTCGATGGATCAACACGACTGAAAAGTAAAGTTGATGTTGGTGAATAGCAATTTGATTGTAGGAACTAGGAACACCAAAGCAGAAGAGGGATTATTAAAACCTTGGCTCTTATACCATGTTAGAATAATTGTATATTATAAAATAAGACAATGGCTTGTGCTCAGGCCTATACGAATCTATCAGATATGCTCTAACATTTATTTTTTCTTTTTCTTTTTTCTTTTTTTCCTTTTTTTCTAACAAGGTGGGGATATAGAATTCATACATAGGTTCTCCTTGCATTAGGGCTGTCCAAGGACCCGCCGGACCGACCCACCCACTGTCGTCAACTGAAACCCAACCCACCGCCAACTGAACCGACTGCTCCGGCGGTCGGCGACAGATTTGATTCTCCAAAATCCAAGATCAACAGGTCAGAGATCGGACCTCCTCCTCTCAAATCTGAGAAACTCGATCCGACCGACCCATCATTTTTCTAGCGAGAAGGTGTAGATCCGACAAGATTTGAGATTTTTTTGGAAAGATTTAAGCTAAATCCGGCGAGATTTCGCTAGATCTAGCCAAGATCTTGCCGAAAATGGCTAAGATCTCGCTGGATCTAGCGATATCTAACCGGATTTCTACCGTTTTTCCAAAAATTTTCGTTGGAGTTCTGCCATTTTTCATCTTTTCTTGGCCAGATTTTCGCCGTTTTCCAAATAATCAACCCCGACCGATCCGCCTAAACTCAGTGGAAGCTCCAACCTGCCCGATCCGATCAACCACTCCGATCAACGGCTGGTTAAAATTTGGGAGACCCGATCTAGTCGGGTTGGTTCGAGTTTGGCACAAACCCAACCCGAACCGACCCATGGACAGGCTTACCTTGCATAAAGAATAAAGTAATAACACTAAGAGTCTATTTGGATACTACTTATTGATGAAAACTGAAAACACAGTAATAAAATAATTTTTAAATGCATAAATAGTGTCATGAGACTTAGTTTTAAAGTTTTTTTTTTTTCGCTAAAAAAAGTACTTGCGGGTCTTGTGAATAATGCACGGGACCCACTGTTTTTCAGTAAAACTCAGGAACGCACATTTTCCGTGCGTTCCAAATGCACTCTAAGCCACAAGACCATCTGCCTAGTGTGCTCTTGATAACGCTTTAAAATGTATACTTGTTATATATTTATGTGAGCGTTATCTCCTTATTACTATGCTTAATTTGTATAATTAAGCTATGATTTGCATTAATCCGTATTATTTATCTTTACATAATTTCTTGAATAAGATGTTATTCATTGTGTGTAATTTTCTACTTTTAGAAAATCATGTGAGAAAGATGAGTTTACAGGAATTTATGAGAGAATGGAGGTCAAACTAGAATTAAAGTGGAGCTAAAAGACCATGCTTAAATGTCTAAGAAGGTGCAGCTGGAGTGCTTGGATCGTTTACTATGATTGGAAGCTTCAAATAAGGAAAGAAATCAAAGAGACAGAATCTGAAAAGGAAAAATCTGATTTGAGAACTAATTAGTATTTTGGACGTATCTTTCTCCTCAAAAATCCAATTGACACAAGGCCAAATGGGTTAGAACCGTGACTTAAATATCTACAACTTTATAATTTTGAGTTTTTTGAAATTCTTAATTTTTGAAGGCCGAAATTAACTCACAAGTTACTGCTGTAAATTTAGATGAAAATTAAAAAAGTAAAAGTTTTATTTTCTTTGACCACTTTTACGTTAGGGTTTTGAATGGAGGCTTTAGAGAACAAATTTGAGAAAAAACCTTGTATTTTCTTTTTTCTAATGGTAGCCTAAACTCTTTGTTAGGACTAAGAGTTATGTTTCTTTTATACAGTAGGAATATTAAATGTGATTCTTTCTAGGATTTTATTAACAACATATTTGATTGTTCAATTAGATTTGTTTTGATGTATTAGTTCTTCCATGCTTTCAATAAGTTCAATCATGTTTTTCTTATTGTTTAGATGAATTTCTAATAGTTTCAAATAGAAATCAAGTTTTAAAGTGAATGGGCTTTTCTGAAAATTTTTCTAACCGCATTATTAATCTAGGTTATCATGCGTTTTTTAATTGTCTCAGTTCAACCGAATCATAAGTATTTAATTGTATAAGAACAATCAATTATGAAATATATAATTTCTTAGATCACAAAGAATTTCATATCGATATAGGAAACACCCCAATGTCCTAGTATTTACATTATTGACTTAAATCAATTATCACTGTTATTCTTGTTTACAATTACCATGCAAAAATTATTCTTCATCTTCACCAATAGTTTTTTTTTTTAATTACATTGTCTTTGAATCTACCCCGCTCCTTGTGGTTCAACCTTGGTACTTTGAGAATTATGTTACTGCGATCTCCTGCACTTGGGAGTAAGCAAGCAACTCTAACATTGCCAATGGACTCATATGGCATTTCATTTGGAAGGGTTTCACCCTAGAGACACAATTTGTGCTAGAATGTTGGGTCAAGGCCCATAAGATCAAAGGCTAGCTTAGCTTAGATTTCATGTTTGATTGACCATAATCGGGCACAATCAGTGACTGCTACCAACAGGTCGACCACATGTCATAGCTCGGCCACACATATCGAACTGAATATAGCATCCAATCTACGTTAGAAGTCTACCTAGTCAAAGACCCAGCCAAGAGTGCCCTAGCTCCCTCTAAACAGGTTGAAGGTCAAGTTCCCTACCTAAAAAGAAATCTGAGTAGAAACTCATTCTCTCCCACATTAGTATTTATTGCATCCACTTATCGTCTACATCATTAAAGACTATTTGATAGAAGCCACCGCTTTGTAGGGTACAACAACGCATTTTCACATCCTCTCAACTAATCCAATGAACAATGAGATGTAAGACCTATTCTTGATTTTGGGAAAGGCTCTTATTGACCCAACTCTATAATACCACTTCAATTTTCAAAAAATGTACACACATATAAAGAGTTAAATACCACTGCTAAGTCCTAATCCTCTCCAAAATCCTTTTCCTAACTAGATTATGAGAGCTCCTTTAACTAGCCTCACTAATTGGTCTCCAAAGTAGTGAATAAGTTTCATTTTTCTATCTAAACTACTTGATTTGGTGAGAGCTTAGCCGAAGTCCTTATTCCATAAAATTTGCTTCTAACTATTACACAATCATTATTAACAATAAAAATAGAGGGTCAAAATCTGTGTATTGAAATTTCACAATTCACAAATAGTATATAACCTTTAAAATTACAATAGTGACCCAAAAATTAGGAAACAAAGAAACGGGGAGAGGAAAACCTGGGCCCCCATCGAAGGACAAGTCCTTTTGCCTTTGGTGTTGAGGCCCCCATGAAGGATACGAGGGGGATTCGATTTTCTCGTACTAATTTGTCTGAAGGAAGAAATAGTTGTGTTCGGACGGTTACGATTTATTAACAAACTAAACAAAGTACAGGTCAACCATGGCAGATTATGATAGTGAAGTATCAAAAAAAAATTTAAAAAAAAGGTACTAAGGTCAATAGTGACTAAACTCGATCGATCTCTGTCTTGATGATTATGTCCAGCTCCTTTAAAAGAAAATCATTCTTCTTTTTTTTCTTTAAGAAAAGCCTTTTACAGTTACTTGGGGTCAAGTTTTGCTAAAAATTATTTGTAAGAATTGATATTTGAAAAAATAAAAGGGGAATTAAGACCTGTTATTTTATATAAGTTGGAATCAATGCATGAAACTTACAACTCATTTTAATGTGTTAACTTTGATCTAAACTCTCATTTCATCACACTGAAAAGGTATTTTGATGTAATTGTCCTTTGGTTTTTGCTTTGTAGAGTTGTAAGACTTTTGTTCTTAATCAAGCTGCTGGTATTTCTATAAATAAATAAACCTATCATCTCATCGAAAAAAACTTTATATTTTGACTAACTCTAAAAGTCTGGTTAACTTTGGTCAAATTTTATATTAAAATCTTAACCTAATCTAAATAAAAATTTCACTTAAATTCATTTTTTGATGTAACGCAAATAATATTGAGTTGCCTTAACCTAATGTGAGTTCATAGAGTTTATAAAATACATTAAACCATATTATATTGACAAGTAAGTGTAGGGTCAAGATTTGTAGCCCAAACTCAAAAGAGATGAAATATGAGCCCAATAAGCCCACCATAATAAATTTGTAGAGAGTGGGTGAAAGAGCTGAACAATTTGTAGATTAAACAAAGGCTAGTCAGGATTTCAAAGATGAACAAATACAAAAATACACTTGAAACTTTAATAAACTGATGTCTGAAGAGAGAAGTTATTATTTAAAAAGGCTAATACAACTCTTAAAGTTACAGTAAATCTTCCTTCTTTCTCCTTCTCCTTTTTTTCCAATCCCCATCACTATGAGAGGTCTCTTACACTTATATAGTTTTCTTTTAGACTATCTTGATCATCCACTTGTTCTTCATCTAAACGTTCACTTAAGTATATATCCCATCAGGTATTTTCATTAGTCCTCCATGAGTAGTGGTAGCTGAGACTGTACTATTCAAGGGTCTTCTCCACATTAATGCGGTCAAAAAAGTTGCTGCAATGCATTTAATGCGGTGGTAGCAGCTTTTCCTTTAGATATTTCTCTATTCTTATCATCTTTATACGTGCTTGAAGTTTATCCTTATTGTTGAAATTACCAAAATGGTCACCTAAACCTCCCAAGTACTTGCTTGACCAATATTCTTTACATCCGAGGAGGACACACTCTTCAAACTATATTTCTCGATCATTTCCTTACATGATTCTCCAATCTGGGGCTTTTCTCAATTATTTACTCCTCTTCGGACTACCTTAATCTTCAAATAGGGCCCAAGGCCCAATATATAAGTTTGGGCTTTTATCCCCACAATAGCCCCTCAAAATTTTAATTTTTTCCTCGCATCCGAGGAAAAAAAATAGGATTTTGAATTGTCACAGAAATAAAAGCTAAAAATGTAAAAATACCTGAGTTTACACGTGTGGGAGCATAGATTTAAGCGCTTCATCATTGTTGTTGACATTTCGGTATTTTCGAAGCACTATTAGTTGCTCCACGCGACGCTATATTTTTGGCATCCAACGGTGAACCACTGATCCAACGAATGACATTTCTCCTCAGAATTTGAGCGGGATAACTCCTACCCATTCTTTGGCCCCTATATAAAGCCTCAAAGAAGATTATTTCTCCTTTACTTCACAATTTCTTAGACTCCCCAGCGAACTCAAGCACTCAAACTCACAAAATTTTTCAAATCACATGTTTCATTTCTTTGAAAATCCACAAGAATCCTTACAAGGATTTAAGGATCACTCCCCAACTTGGTGTAAGTTCTAACTTCTTCAAACCCTTCATACTGTTCTCAACCAACTTCCTCGATTCGAAATTCTCATTTCCCCGTTGTTGATCTTAGTGCTTCCTTCTTTCTGTTTATCCGAAATTGGTTGATTTTGGTATTTGGTGGATAGTCCTACCCAAATAGAGATATTTAAAGAAACATATCACATACCACAGGACGTAGGTTTGTGATATTGTCCCCCATAAAGATTATTAACAGACCGAGGAGTGGGAGAAGTCATAATCCCCATCATAGCTTTCCTAGAATGGGGAATGACTATTCCTATGGGTCCCATTACAAGAGATTACCTTCGAAACCATAGGCTTAGTCTCAATCAGTGTGCACCTAACGTATTTAGGATCCTAGGAGCAGTTGATGATTTGAACCGATACTTAGGCCTGGGGCTCACCTGGCTTGACGTAATATATATGTACAAGTGTCATAGACAAAAGGGGGTAAGATATTACCTTAAATCCCAATCCAACATCGTTAGGCTCATCTCCTGTTTTTCCAAGTCTAACAAGGGGATGAAAGACGACTATTTGACCATCTCGGGAGTGTGATATGATGGTCTTCATTGCCCAACCCAACCAGGAGAGCCAGGTGGGACATCCTAGACCTAGGTTCCTTAGAAATAGATTCAGGATCTTCATCTTTAGCGTTGTACTTTTTCTCTTTGTATTAGTATTTTACCTTTAAGTTTCTGATTACGTTTAACTCTGTTGTGATGTTATCAGATAAAAGGCACGTATCTCCTCGACTCAACCTGACTAACGTTGCTGCGCTCAATTACCTACTAAGATTGGAGATTTTTGTAAGTGAAGACGGGCAACTTTGGGCCACCCATCTCATTCTCGGTTTCACACCACTCTCAGACACGTTTCAACCAATCGGCAACGCTATAAGACATGGAGATCATCGCATAAACCTGATAGACGTATCTCGGCCAAATTTTTTGTCTCTGGTTGATCTTCCCCCTGTACCACATCCAGTTCCACAAGGTGTACCACTAATAGTCCCTCCAGCTCAATAGAGTCCCTTTGAAGCAGCCACGATAGGGGAAGGAACTGTTTCCTCGGCCTCTTTATTAGAAGAGCAGATTAAAAATCTTCGTTTTGAAGAAGAGGCATCAAGGAAGGTCCAAATAATCCCCCTTTCGAACACCGAGGAAGAAGTTGATAGGCATTCCAGTGTCCACACTCCTGTTTTAATAATTTCTGCTCCAGACAACTCATCAGACGAGGAAAAGGAGATGGCTGCGAGCTTAAGAGACCTCATGAAAACAAGGAACAAAACAGCCACATCTAAAGAAGCCACTAAGTCCCAACCCACAGTTAATCTTCGTCTACCCCCTCCTTAGCTCCCTTCTGATCTCAGCCTAAAGCCAATCCCTAATCCGAAGAAGAAAATGCCCATTATAGATCTTAAGGAAGGTGAGATGGTGCCTTCAGAAGGAAATAAACAGCAAAGAGTGGTTAAGGACCGAGGAGAAAAAAGGGTTTCATCTATTAAGAGTCGAGATGACACTCTCATCGCTGATATATGCCGAGGACAACACACTTGGTCTCCTAAGTTAGAGTTGGATGGTGTTCCCTTCCTCTGGGAAACTTCGATAAGGAACTACCAAGGGGGGAAGGCAGGTCTCATTGCTGAGGCCCTAGAGCAACCACTTCTCCTGCCAAAGGATATGGATGCTTACAGGCACTTTAGCCAACATGAACTTTTCCTGTCCCTTAAGAGGGACTTGGCCCTGGTAAGTGAATTAATCCATTTCTCCAATCAAGACGTTGGTCATTTTTATTCATCCATGTTCTTCATTTTATACTAAAGTTTTCCATTCTGTTATGTAGATTACCCAACAAGTTTATGTGGCCGAAGAATGGAATAAAGAAGCCCGCAATAAAGCCCAGGCGGAGGCCTATTCCCAATCCAAGGCTGAGAGAAAAATGGGTAGTCTGAAGGAGGATTACGATAAGCTGTCCGAGCAGCTAAAAAAGATGACCAAGCAAAGGAATAGTCTTGATGCAGACCTTAAAAATGCTGAAAAGCAGGCCAAAAACCAACGCCAGCAATTGCACATAACTGAGATTAATCTGGAGACAGAGAGACAAATAGTGAAGGATCTTCAAGTTAAGCTTTAAAAAGCTAAGGACGCTACCCAATTGGTCAAAGAGGCAGTCGAGGCTAAAAAATAGGCTGCATACAAGTTTGGGGTGGAAGAGACTCAAGTCAAGCTTACAGAGGAGTTTTCTACAGTCTGAAAGGACTACTGTGATATAACCTAGGGTAAAGGCCTTGATGCTGCTCTAGTCCCTGCAAATTCTGACTTGAGGCGACTTGGGAGCGTCTACTACGACCCTGAAATTCGCAAACTCCCAAGTCCTGACTCTTCTCCCTCTAAACAACTCCCAGAGGTTTCGGAACAGCCCTTGGTCAGCCAAGTCCCTCCTGCCCTTCCTGAAGTTCCCAAAGGGTTTAATCAAGTTGGCAGTCAAGGCAAGCAATCTAAGGATCCTCAAGATAAGGGCAAGGATTTGGGTAAGAAGAAAACTCCTTCTGAACCCAAGGATCAGGCCCCAGATATTGCTGCCACCCAGTCCAGCAAGGCTTAGATATTTAGGACTTTTATTTCATCTGTATTAGTTTCATTATTATTATTATTATTATTATTAGCTAGCATTGTAAGGGACTGAAAAATGTTATCTTTTTTTATTAATGAAAGTGTTCTTCTTTTATTTTACACATTTTCATTGTAAACTCTATAAACTTTACTATTATTGTAAATAGTGTTAATCTGTAACTACTTTAACTTAAGCAAGCCCAACAACAATATCTTGCTAGTGATGCAAATAACTTAGATAAAAGCTGGCAAAAATTAGACTACATAAGAATTGCTAATGAGTTTGGCAAACCATAAAAAGTATAAATGCCTCATATCTTATCTGATAGATAAATAATGAAAAGCTTTACCTGAATCAATTTCTGTATAACATATACAATGGACGCCTTTAAGCGTTAACTTTATCCCTAATATGTAATCCGAGAAGTCTAACATAGCTTAAGATCCATTTCGGCATTTATGAAAGCTGTTATAAGATGTTTAACAAACTCATATCCCTTGATCCGAAGACGTCAGACATGATTGAATTTAAGTTTAAACATTTAAAAAAATTGTAAAGGAGTATTAACTAACCCATATCATCTAGTCCGAGGACTTCAGACATGATTGAATTTAAGTTTAAACACTTAGAAAAATTGTAACGGAATGTTAACTAACTCATATCATCTGATCCGAGTACTTCAGGTATAATTGGATTTAAGTTTAAACACTTAGAAAAATTATAACGGAATGTTAACTAATCCATATCATCTAGCCCAAGGACTTCAGGCATGACTAGATTTAAGTTTAAACACTTTCCCTAAAATCTTTATGTGGTAAATAAATGTATTGATCAAAGAAAAAACTTAATTAATAATAATACCTTTTAAGGTTGTTTACATTCCAAGTACGTGGTATTACATGACCATCTAAGTCTTTCAAAAAATATGCCCCAATGCCAACCCCTGAGGTGATACGATATGGCTCTTCCCAATTTGGTCCTAATTTTTCCCAAGCTGGGTTCTTCGCATTGCCCACAACTTTCCTGAGCACTAGATCACCAGGTGTTAAAGACCTTAACTTTACGTTGGCATCATAACCCTGTCTGAGCTTTTGTTGGTAATATACCGATTGGACCATTGCATTTTCCCTCCTTTCCTCAATTAAATCCAAACTCTTCTCTAGCTTCTCACTATTGCTAGTCGGACTGAACAAACTAGTTCTCAACGTTGGGAACCCAGTCTTTAGAAGGATGACAGCTTCAGCCCTATAAGTCATTGAAAATGGAATCTCCCTAGTAGACATACGAGGTGTAGTTCTGTATGTCCAGAGTATGTGTGGCTGTTCTTCCACCCATTTACCCTTCGCATCATCTAGCCTCTTCTTCAGTCCATTTACTATAACCTTGTTAACAGCTTCTGCTTGCCCATTCCCCTAGGGCTAAGCAGGGGTAGAGTATATGTTTGTGATTCTCAACTCGCAACAATAATTTTTGAACGCTTTGCTATCAAATTGAAGGCCGTTGTTCGAGATAAGGGTGTAAGGAATTCCAAACTGAGTGACAATATTTTTCCAGAAAAAGTTCTTTGCATCTACGCCTTTGATGTTAGCTAGAGGTTCAGCTTCTACCCAATTGAAAAAATAATCTGTACCGACCAGAAGATACTTCTTGTTTCTTGCTGCTTTAGGGAATGGACGCACAATATCTAAGCCCCATTGAGCAAATGGCCATGGGCTGGATAGTGGATTAAAAATTTCACCTGGTTGATGTATGTTTGGTGTAAACTGTTGACATTGATCGTACTTTCTAACATATTCATAAGCTTCCTTTTGCATATTTGGCCACCAATAACCTTGAATTATTGCTCTATGTGCCAAGGATCTACCTCCAGTATGACTTCCACATATTCCTTCATGTAACTCCTCAAGGAGTGACTTAGCTGCTTCAGGATGTATGCACAACAAATACAGCCCTGAATAGGAGCGTTTGTACAATTTCTGGTCCTCGAATAGCCAGAATCTAGTAACCTTCCTCTGAACTTTGTCAACTTAACCTTACTTCAGGCAAAGTATCCTCCTTTAGGAATTGAATTATAGGGTCCATCCAACTTAGCTCAGCTCTAATTTTATGAACTTGGACTGCCTCTTTTCTCATCTCCGCAGGTTTATACAAGTCTTCAACGAGGATAACCCGAGGCAAATTCTGTGCCGAAGAGGTTGCAAGCGTGGCTAGAGAATCAGTATGTGCATTACCATTTCTAAGGATGTGTAACAAATTAAAATATTCGAACTCTGACTGTAGACATTTAACTTGGCTCAAATACCCTTGCATTCTTTCATCTTTCGCCTCAAATTCCCCTTATACTTGGTCGACGACTAGCCTTGAATTTGAGAACACTTCCACTGATTTTCCTCCCATTCTTTAAACCATTGTCATTCACATCAATAGAGCTTCATATTCAACCTCATTATTTGTAGCCGTGAAGCCTAGTCTTAGTGACTTTTCAATAATGATCTTCTCCGGTGATATTAGCACCAGCCCCACTCCAAACCCTTTCTGGTTTGTTGCACCGTCTACATATACCTCCTAAAATGAAGGGCCTTTCTGAGAGATTATGCCAACCGATTTTTCATCCATGTTCTATACTGGTGTCAATTTTTCTACCGAGGGCTCAGTGAACTCGGCCACCAAATCCGCAAGGACTTGCCCCTTTGTAGAGGTACGAGGCATATACTTGGATAGTGCCCCATTTGGCTATTCTCTCTGTGTAGTCAGCACTTCTGAGTATGGTTTTAAGCGGGAGTTGGGTAGGAACAAGAACCATATGCACTTGGAAATAATGAGGTACCTTCCGTGTACCAAGCACTACTACTAGGATAGCTTTCTCCAGTGGCAAGTAACAAATCTCGGCTTCATGCAGCGACTTACTCACATAATAAACTGGCCTTTACACGCCACAATCCACTCGTATTAACACCAAGCTTACAGCATAATGAGTTACAGCAATGTAAGCAAATAAGACTTCATCTAGCTCAGGACTGGACATGATTGGTGACCGAGTTAAATAATCTTTAAGTTGCTGGAAAGCTAAAGCACATTCTTCATTCCATTCAAATCATTTCCACTTATTAATCAGCAAGAAGATAGGTCTGCACCTATCTGCTGATCGTGAGATAAATCAGTTCAAAGTGGCAGTCATTCCAGTCAGTTTCTGGACTTCTTTGGGATTCCAAGGAGGTTGTAAATTGTTGATAGCCTTTATCTAATCTGGGTTGGCCTCAATTCCCCTGTGAGTTACCATGTAATCCAAGAATTTACCTAATCCCACACCAAACGAACATTTGGACGCATTTAAACGCAACTTGTATCTTCTGAGAACTTTAAAAATGTTTTCAAGATCTCTCACATGCTCAGAAAAAAATATTACTTTTCACCATCATGTCATCTATGTAAATCTCAATACTTTTGTCTAGCTATGGCTCAAACATCCTCGTCATCATTCTTTGATAGGTGGATCCTGCATTTTTCAAACCAAATGGCGTCACTTTGTAATGGTAGTTCCCAATAGGGGTGACAAAGGCAATCTTCTCCTGATCATCCAGGGCTAATGGTATTTGGTGATAACCTTGGAAAGCATTCAGAAAACTCATCCGAGGATGACCAACAGTTGCATCCACTAGCTGATCTATTTTGGGCATAGGGAATGGATCCTTAGGGCAAGCCTTATTTAAGTCAGTGAAATCTACACATACTCGTCATTTCCCATTCTTCTTCTCTACCATCACAGTATTCGCTAACCAGTTCGGATAAAAAACTTCTTTAATAGCTCCAGCTTGTTTGAGTTTTGTTACTTCCTCTTGCATTACGTCAGCATGCTCCTTAGATGGGCGCCGAGAGGCTGTTTCCTAGGGGTGAGCAATAAGTCGACCTTCAGATGGTGACATATGAATTCTAAATCTACCCCCGGGGTTTTGTAAGCATTCCAGGCAAATACATTGATGTTTCTTTTAAGAAATTCTACTAATTCTTCCTTCTCTGAAGGTGACAGTTAAGAGCCAACTTGAAAAAACTTCTCTGGATCATCCCCAATAACGACCTTTACCAAATTTTCACATTTTGTCTCCTCGGTTGATCTATCGATGGGCACCACTGAGAGTTTTAATTGCTATAAGTCTTCTCCTGGATGGGCCGAGGACTCAGTTTTGGGCTCGTGTTGTATGGCCGCCACCAAGCATCTTCTAGCCATGGATTGATTTCCCAAGATTTCATTAACTTAACCTTCAGACTGATACTTAACCTTCTGATGCAGAGTAAAGGAAACAGCCCCTAGCCTATGAAGCCAAGGTCTAGCCACAATTACAGTATAAGGCGAATACACGTCTACGACAATGAAATCTATCTCTACTACTTCTGTACCAGTCTACACAGGTAATCGTATTTGGCCCTTCGGGATAATAACTCTTCCTTTGAAGCTTACCAAGAGAGAACTGTATGGCGTTAAGTCATCAGGTTTTAAATTCAGCCCCTTATAGAGATCAGGGTACATTATTTCAGTTGTACTGTCCTAGTCCATCATTACCCTCTTCACATCATATCCCTCAATTCTGAGGGTAATTACCAAAAAGTCGTCATGGGATTGAATGGTTCCAATCTTGTCTTCGTCCAAGAATCCTAAAACTAGTGGAATATTGGTTTTAGCTCTCTTCGGATCTTGATTAACGTCTCCTATGAGTAAAAGAGCTACAGACATTACCCGGGAGGGGTAGGATCATGTTCTTCCAGGTGCAACAAAGATGACATTGATCGTTCCCAAGAGGGGTCTTGAAGAAACATCTCTTCGAGATTCTAAGCTTGCTTGACTTTCCTGACCACTGGAATGATACAAGAGTTGCTTTAATTTGCCCTCATAGACGAGCTGTTCCAAATGATCTCATAGACTCCTACAATTTTCTGTGGTATGCCCATGATCCTGGTAATAATGGTAGTAGAGATTATTATTGCGTCTTTCAGGACTTCCCACCATCTTGTTCGGTCATTTGAAGAATGGCTCATTTTTAATCTTCTCCAAAACTTGATGCACTGGCTCTTGGAATACTGTGTTGACTGCTTAAGGATTCGTTGATTCTGACTGTCCAACGAAATCTCTCCTTTGCTTATTGTTATTATAACAATTCGACCTGAAATCCCTCCTCTCCTAAGGGATAACCTTATCCTTCCCTTTTCCTTGTTATTGATCCTCTTCAACTCTTTTATACTTATCAATCCTGTCCATCAGTTGACGCACACTGGTGACAGGTTTTCCAGTAAGAGATTTCCTTAAATCATGGTCAGTGGGGAGGCCGAGCTTAAATGTATTAAAGGCCACTTCGTCAAAATCGCCTTTCATCTCATTAAACATCTCCCAATACCTGTCTGAGTACGTTTTCAGGGTCTCACCCTCCTACATGTTCAAGAAGAGCAATGAAGCTAAAGGCCAAGCGACTCTTCAACAAGTGACAAAACGGGAACCAAATGCTTGAATGAGTTCTTTAAAGGAACTAATGGAATCTGCTTTCAGACTATCAAACCATCTCATTGCAACTAGTCCCAGACTGGAGGGGAAAATTTTGCATATCAAAACTTCATCCCTGGAATGGACAACCATCCTTTGGTTAAAATGGCTCATGTGCTCCACAAAATCTGTTCTACCATTATAGATAGTGAACGTTGGTTGATGAAAACGGCAAGGGAGTCTTGCCTCTTCAATTCTACGTGTGAAAGGCGATCTGGAGATTCGGTTCAAGGCCTTGCTTATAGCATCGTTCCCTACGCCTCCACGTGATAGTTTTCGAGGTTGCCGTTTATGATAATGTTCTTCTTCATAGGAAAATAATTCGCTAACTGGTGTTCAAGACCTCCATTTATAAGTGACGTCTTGTTCGTCGTCAGAATTATCATCAGAGTATGAAAAAGTTCACCTCCTCTTTGCATGGCGCAACTCCCTTTTTAACTAGTCAATCTCTAGTTGCATGTTTTGTTCTTCTCTGCATGAGACATGTGACTTCCACCTCATGGCTGGTTTCGGTCAGTATGTGTAGTATGTACACTACCTTTACGATCACGTCTTTACTCCAAGTTAAGAAAAGGATCAACGTGTTGGGATGCCCTGGATTTTGTTGGTTGTTGCCCTAGTTCAGCCATCGTCAACTGTTGCTTCCACTCTCACTCAAGCTCTTACCACAGACAGCGCCTAATGTAGGGTCAAGATTTGTAGCATAAGCCCAAAAGAGATGAGATATGAGCCCAATGAGCCCACCACAATGAATTTGTAGAGAGTGAGTGAAAGAGTTGGACAATTTGTAAATTAAACAACGGCTAGTAAGGGTTTCAAAGATGAACAAATACAAAAATACACTTGAAACTTCAATAAATTGAAGTCCGTAGAGATAAGTTATTATTTAAAAAGGCTAATACAACCCTTAGAGATACAGTAAATCTTCCTTCTTTCTCCTTCTCTTTTTTTTCCGATCCCCCTCACTATGAGAGGTTTCTTACACTTATATAATTTTCTTTTAGACTATCTTGATTGTCCACTTGTTCTTCATCTAAACGTTCACTTGAGTTTATGTCCCATCAAGTATCTTCGTTCGTCCTCCATGAGTGGTGGTAGCTGAGACTGCACTGTTCAGAGTCTTCTTCACATTAATGCGACCAAAAAAGTTGCTGCAGTACATTTAATGCGATAGTAGTAACTTTTCCTTTAGATATTTCTCTGTTCTTATCATTTTTATAGGTGCCTAAAGTTGATCTTTATCGTTGGAATTACTAGGATGGTCACCCAAATCTCCTAAGTACTTGCTTGACTGATATTCTTCACATCCGAGGAGGACACACTATTCGGACTATATTTCTCGATCATTTCTTTGCATGATTCTCCAGTCTAAAGCTTTTCTCAATTATTTACTCATCTTCGGACTACCCTAATATTCAAATAGGGCCTAAGGCCCAATATATAAATTTTGACTTTTATCCCCACAGTAAGTAACTTAAAATTTATATGTTTTCACAATTAACGAATTCAATTAATGAATGTGACATTCAAAATTGTACTAAAATAATAGTTTAAAGGATAAAAGAATAATAGCATGCACTCTGCACAAAATCTTAATTTTTGTGTGGTATTAAAAAAACAAATTATAACTTCTACCAAAAAAAAAAATTATTAAAATTTTGTACAAATAACATTGTTTATGTATCAACATTTGACTAAAACAAAATAAATAAAGAAAATGCATACCTGATGGCACGGTGAGTCCAAGAATTAAACTATTTGAAGTTGGTTTGCTGAATTCAAAACTCTTTATTTTCTCCCCCAAAAAAAAAATAAAAACTCTTTAGTTTAGGTTTTTTTTTTTTTTTTTTTTTTTGGTTAAAAAAAAGTAAGTAAACAATCTTAGCCTTAGGAATAGTTGAGAAGAGAAGGAGGCTCTATTTCACTTTTTGCCGGCTCGGAGGTTATGCCCTTATCTTGATAAGTAAGGGCAACCTAAATATTTCGAGGCTACAAGTTGGGTTTCACTCAGTGGGAGTGTAGGACCCGGTGAGTTCCATCTTGATTTTGTGAACTTTGTTAGATTCTAATGAACTAAAAACTGTCAGTCTGAGAAATTAATTTATGTTAAGTGGGCAGTAGTGGTGATCACTACTATTGGTGATCACGCCATAATATTTTACAGGAGGAATTAATTTATTTTAAAATTAAAGTTAATTATAAACTCAAGAGTCATATTTTTTTAGATAAAATATATCTATTGGCGTGTGTTATATATATATTTATAACTCTTCCTAAGAAATATGAAAAAGTCTATAAATACTGAGACTTCTCATCTATTATATACTTTAAGTTTATTCTCTTCATTTGTGTTGGCAAGGGCGGCTTAATGCATTTAAAGGTCTAAGACGAAAACTGATTATCTTGTTTTAAATGCAAAATTCCTACTAATTAACATGAGCCATGCATAATTTTTTTCTTATTTTAGAAAGTTTATAGACATAAAAAATTTGACAGAACTTCTTACACTTGTTAATATGGCAGATTGATAGTGGTAACTTAAAAAGTGATATTAATAGTGGATCTAAATGAACACTAGTAAAAATTTGCTAACTCAACTATTGTGAAAAATATTGTGAATTTTTTAATGTATTGCTCTTTTTTTTTTCTTTTCCTTTTTTTGAGAATTTTATCATTCATAATATTTTTCACAACAAATGCTAGGTATTAAGTTGCTTCTTGTTTTTTATTTGAACCCACCACTATAATTATTTTTTTGCCATCAATAACAGGCTATTACAATTTGTTACTTAGTATTTGTTGTGAAAAATATTTTGGACATTGTATTTCTCTCTCTTTTTTGTTAGTTTTTTATTTGATAAAAAAAATATTATTTTATTTCTTGGTTATAAATAACTTTATTGGTTAAAATTTGGGGCTTTTTTTTTACTTGGGGCCTTAAAAGATCACATCAATTGCATCTACCATTCCACCAACACTGAGTGTTGATGATTCTCGCCCTAATAGGATTAATACCAACCACACCATAGAAATAGAATCCAACAATTTACAAAGTTGGTTGTCCGATAATATTTTAGTGATTCCATGACACCATCCCGATCGTGTTTATTACTCCTGTGTGTAAATCCGTTCATAATTCTATTAGAAATTAACCTTCAAACAAAAAATAAAAAATAAAAAAATTATGGAAATCATAAAATTTCATGTCTAGCTTTTTTTATTTTTGATGATATTAGTATTTAATAATCATCAATAAATCAAAATAGTAATATTCAATTTTTTTTTTTACATAATATAAAGTAATAATGCTCAAACATTGGTTCCCTAGAAGATAAAGTGTTACCATGGGTTTCTCAAAAAAAAAAAAAAAAAAATTGTGTTACCATCGTTACATGCAGATAGATAAGTTCATCACGGCTGGTTGCCTATCTTATCTTCTTTACTTTAAAAAATAAAATAAAAAATAAAAAATAAAAATGTACAAGTAATGCTCAAGCTTTATATCTGGTCTTCCTTTTCGTTTCCAGAAATTTGAAGTACTACTGGCTTTGCCTTTATTTGGAAAAATCTATATGCTCTGGGACCTGCACACTAGCTTTAGAAAAAGAAAAATGGCTTTTCCCAATATTTTGTTCTTGCCCACTAGTACTGTAAAGGTATCAAGCTTGATTTATAAGCCTTAAAAAAGTCTGATCTTTAATTTCGTTACTGGATATGGGAGCAACTATTCTTAATGTTATGTCATGTGTCGTTCCTTTTAGGAGGAACTACCATTTTCTATTACACGAAAGGTAGATTTCTCTATAAATTTAATTATTGAAGCATATAAGTTTTTAAATTATTTTTTTGAAGAGGGAAAAAAAACCTACTATTAGATGAAATGTTTGCTTTGCAAAACGTGACTAAATCAATATTAGCAAAAAAATTGTGAACTCCAATCCTATGTAAGCCTCTAACTGCTATTAATTTTCAATTTTTTCATCATCCAACAAGATAAATTTTCATTTTCTTGGAGGTTATTACTTATAATTTACCATCAATCGTTCTTTAAATAATTAAATGTCAACTTGACAAACTAATGAAGTTTTGTTAATTAAAGCTTAAAAATCTTTAGAAAAAAATCCACTATGTCAAACTTCAGAAAGAAAAAATATTTCCAGTACAGGAATTCATAACAAGTTTTTAGTCACCTTATTAAATTACTTGTTGAGTGTCTTGATTCAAGGGAAAGTTAAAACTACGTACCTCATCTTTTAAGCATATTTTGATCGAACCAATATTATCCTAGTTTTCCTGGAGACTCACCAAGTATCCCACATAATAGTTACACGACTTTCAATTTGTCGGTAAAGGTACCCCATGAAACTGTAATCTCTCAATAAATTACTACACGAATTTGAACTGTGCTCTACAATCAAACAACTCTCCATAAAAAGTTTTTAAAAAAAATAATTAAATCATTTAAAAAGAAAAAAACTCTCCACAAGTAATCCTTAAATTCATATATAATTCACACAAACCTCATGTTTCAAACTCCAAGTCCAAGCCTCCACCTTTGAAAGGAGAAATATGACAATCCATTACCCTCCAAATTAAGGTTGATTGTAATGACACCAACTTGAAAGGTAAGAAAAATTGTCATAGTCCTCCATATGGTAACATTACATTGAGTGTATTTGTGTAATTAAATCTACAATTAGTTTAGGGTTTAGTTTACTACATTACTTTCAATAGAATATTTATTGTAATACAAAGTTCTAGTTTATAAAAATGTAATTTTTAAAGGTGTTTCGTTGTGGACGTGGGTTGTAAAGTCAAACCACATTACGCCTGTGCTTTTCCTCTCTCTTTTCACTTTTACTCTTGATTTTGTAATCTATTCTGATGATGAGGAAGACTAAGGTTGAGAATAGAACCGCTGATTGCGAGCACCTATTCACAAATAGCAATAGCAATATTGCGTGTTTCCTGTAACTACAAAATGAGGATTTTACGTAACACCCGTATCCTCCAGTGAGCACTAATTCTCACTTATGCCATGCTGCCGTAAATAAAAGGAACCAATATCTAGTGTGGCTTCACCTCTAAAATTTACATCGAGTGCTAAACCTTTTTTTTTTGGCTAAAACAGATTTGCTATATTCAACTTGGTCTGATCCGGTTTCAAGTATTTGAATTCGTATGTGGATTGTACAGTTACCAAAAATAAAAAAGATTGTAATAAGTTAAAGCTCATTGGATTCTTTGACACTTTTTATGCACGTAGAATGCTCAAAAAAACAATATTAATAAGTTAGAAGAATAGATCTAGTGATGTTTTAAAACTTTTTTCCCAACTAGCAATGGCAGCTTGTGAATAATGGAAAAAAAAAAAAAAAAAAAAAAAAAAAAAAAAAAAAAACGATGTAAGTGATGATATGTGAAAATGATTGTGTTGTAACTTCGGTTATCAGTAAAAATAAAGAGAAAAAAAAAATCAAGCATTTACAATAACTTTATAGCGCCTCCAAAGAAACCCTAACACGGTATATTGAAGATTGTCAATATACCCCTTACCATACTGCAAGGGGTGGCCTCTAGTAGAGACCAATATTACTTTCAAATTTCAATACAGAATATGACCCATTTTCTCTAACACTGATTGTCCATCTATCACGACTTGCCATCCATTTCGTGAAAAAATGCCCTTTGCATGATATACAGCAGTAGTCAAGTCACTAGAGAGTGGATGCAAGCCAAACCAAGTGAAAAATGAGGAATCTTGGAGACCGAACAAGTGACAAGTGACAACTTCCTTGCCCTCTTCCTCTGTGTATATTTTAGTGAGAAAACACCAAGAAAAGCCAACCCATGCTCTTGAGGGTCGAGCTTGCTGCTAAGGAATCAGGAGACAGGTCAAAAGATCAGATAACACTAACAAAGTTCATATATAAATATTGGATTAGTTGTATTAGAGAATATTACTGTACCAAGAAGCTTTCAAGATCATGTCGGTGCTGTCTTCTTCTTCTTATTCTTCTTTTTAAGACCCCCTAATACATGGTTGTATTTGCATGTTTTCACATCATCCATTACAGGGTTCAAAGCAAGTACAATGAGATTTTCAATACTGGCTTTCTTACTCACTTTGGCTTTCATTTACTATTTGATATTTGTTGCTCAAGGGAAAGCAGACACCAATGAATTGCTGGTGGGCTCTGCAGGGACTTCTGTCAATGAGGTGAGCTCTCTCTCTCTCTCTCTCTCTCTCTCTCTCTCTCTTGTATAACTAATTAAACGTCTAGAGTTGCAGTGGTTAACGGCAGTTTGATAATGATATGATGCAGGGAAGAGCTGAGTGTAGCAAGGATGCGGTTGAGTGCAAAGAAGGAAATGGTGGGTCAGAAGAGAATGCTTATGAGAATGAGGATTATATCTACACCAACTCTCTTCCTTAGATGATACACCTCCTTGTAATGTAAATTTCATTTTCCTTGCTCAAGTAATGTAAATTTGCATTCAATGTACGTATCAGTTGGTAGCGTGCACTAAATAATTTCTCCTTTTGGTAGAGCAAGACGTACTTTTTTTTTTATTGAGCAATACCGTCAAACAAGTAAGGCAATTAATCATATTTTGTTTTGACTATGTGTCTATAGTAGAGTGGAGAGTTTCTATCCATCCAAATCATGACATTTCACAAAGCACATCCTTTGTTCACTTGTCAAATGGTGATCTTGTAGGCTGCAGCTCAATAGACCAGAAAAATTCCAAAGTTAAGGTTTCTTTTGTTTGCAAAGTGATGGAAAAATTATTAATTTCTCTCATATTAGTATTCCATATCAATAAATGCAAGTCATTTGATATAAAAATATAACATAAGCTCAAAAATTAATAAAAAATTTTAGTTAATATTTTTTTGGTGCGGAGTATCACATCAACAATATTTTGAAAGTACTTGATAATTACTTTTAAAGTCATATAACTTAGAAGTTTAGTAAGATAAAGAACTCAAAACATTCAATAATGGGCTGAGCCTGCAACCCCAATTTTCAGTTGACAATGACTTTAGATGGGGAAGGTGGGGCTTGCCACTGAAAATAAAAGAAACTCTATTTCATTTAAATGCATAGATATCGATTCCAGTAGCCATATTCACCATAACCACCACAATAAATTTGAATCAATGGTATGTATGGTCAACTTTTGCCTTTTAGAGCCAATCATATGGTTAGATCCAAAAGAAAGAAATGGGCCAATCATATCCTGTCATGATGCAATTTCATAATTTCTCATTGTTAAGTTACAGTTCTTCTCATGAACTCTACCCCTATTGGTCAGGAATTGCAGTCTAGTTACAGCTACAATGCTTAAAACCTATTCAACTACTTAAAACTTGAGATAATTATAAACCAATATCTTGTGAATGACATTGCATGCACACAAAAGAAAAGGAGTTACTTCAATTGCTGAATCAGGTTTATTTCTTTTAGATTACTTTTGGTACTACAGCCTGGCTAAAAGACTGATTACTGTGGATGTGATAGGGTGTCCACAGAGGGTGATAATATCACCAGACTAAAATGCTCAATCCCCTATTGGAGCTTCCCAATTGATCAACTTTAGAAACAACTCATACATTTCTATAATTCCCTGACAATTGCTGCTTCTATGAAGCATGATGTGTTTCTCAATTCATGAATTTGGAAGTGGGAGAAAAATGCAGATAAAAAAGAACAATTGGTACCAAATGAACTGACAACAGCAAAGCAACAGAGGCAATATATTATATGGCATTAACATGCGTGTCATTCTATTTTATCCCAGAAATCACATACTCAATTAGATGGCACGGCAGTGTGACGGTGTATAAAAATAGTGTCAATAGTAGACTTATATCAAAATAATATTACTTCAATCACAACTTATTATCTCAATAATTGTAAAAAAAAAATTTTAAAAATTGTACATCCCTAGCTGCAGCTCTTCTTAAATTTTCC
This sequence comes from Quercus variabilis, assembly GCA_030445155.1. Lineage (NCBI taxonomy): Eukaryota > Viridiplantae > Streptophyta > Magnoliopsida > Fagales > Fagaceae > Quercus > Quercus variabilis. The sequence goes on along the minus strand of CP129450.1, from coordinate 29,172,522 downwards.
CAGCATGCAGCTCTTCTTGAAGTTAACTCTAGGCTCTCTAGCTGTTCGCTTTGACCACAAAATATATTCTTAAAATAGAGTAACAACTAGTTTCTCGAAAAGTAAGACTTAAATTAAAGCTTATCTTAATTTTCTCTTCCAACATACTTCTTGGTTGGTGTGAATTCAGACATTAACAATACGATATTTGTCCTCTCATTTGGGTTCAGCTGACCTGGCATCAAGCACTAGGATAATCGGAAGTCAAATGGAGTTGCTGGCTCATTGAAGATTCTCTCTTTCACACACATACACACGAGGAGAACTCATATTAGCAAGAACATGAGAACATGACCATGTGGGAATATGAAAAAAAAAAAAATTTCCCTAATGGCATCCTTTAGCACCATTTACAATCATTTTGAATATATAATTTTTTAAGTCATCTTTACTTTTTCAGTACTATTATTCTTAAGGTTTATTTGGATACAACTTATTTTTGCTGAAACTGAAACTGAAAACACTGTAGTTAAATAATTTTTAAACATGTAAATAGTGTCGTGGGATCCATTTTTAATATTTTTTTCTGAATAAAGTGGTTGTGAGTCCTATAAATAGTGCTGCTACAATGCGTGAATAGCGATGCTACAGTGCGTGAATAGTGATAATTGTCTCCTGAACAGTGCTGCTACAGGTCAACATATGCAGCTAAAAAAAAAAAAAAAGGAAAGCGTTGAAAGTTGCAAACATAGACACGCAAACGCGCTATCCAAACAAATACTTATTATTTTGTTGTACGTAGGAATACAATATCTTTTTAAGCGAGTGAATTTCAAGGAGTTTAAACAATATCATTCCCCTAAACTCACTCAAAACATTCATTTCATAACTAATGACCTACAGTCTGTACGTCAGATGGTAAATATATTTGGCTGTTAAAGAGATTTGCAATGCCCTCAGAACATGTGAGTAAGCCTATAATAACTTCTTCTTCTTCTTTTTTGAAGCCAGAACCTAATAACTTTTATTGATTTAAGAGACTAGAGTCCAAGTACAAGGCATCCACCGCTGGTGGAGGATCCTCCTCCATCCATACAATTTCATTTTCAATCAATCTATCAAATCTAGCCAAAGCATGAGTAACACTGTTTGCACTATGCCTAACACAGTTAATTGAAATGGATCTAAAACTAGCAGCCAAGCACCAAATATCTTCATAGATTAACCCAAGCCAAGAAAAGTTTGGTTGAGCTATGATATCGTCTTCAGTACCATTGCATTATCTCCTTCTAGAATCGACTTTATAAATCCAGCATCTACATCAAACTCAAGAGCTTTGCGGCAAGCCATCACTTCCACCTCTTCACTATCCCCCATAGCACCACCTTTCGCCCAAAGAGCAGCCATCACTTCTTCATTCACATTACAAATAATTGCCCCATAACCTGATACAACACCATTATCAAAACTAGCTCCATTAAAGTTCAACTTGAAAAACGTCTCCTGCAGTGGCAGCCATGTCTAGTTTACTGAGGTTGGGATTGAGATTGTCACACTCAATTGATCCTATGCCTCAGTATACTCCCTCAAGTAATCCAAAGCACGTTGGTAAGAGCATGATGGATGTTGGAAGGCACCCCCATGCATGACCGTATTTCGTTGTTGCCAAATCAGCTAACACATAACCTAGAACAAGTCCAATTCCTCCAACAATAGCTTTGGTATGAGACCAAATACCAGCTTCATAAAATCCTCTTACTCAGTACATAATTTCTAGAATCGGGTTGCACTTCCAGCCCATACATTCTATGTAGCCCCACAACCCTAGGGCACATGCAATACCGTTTCAAATGCTCTTTGATAGAAGCAACATCTTGCATCCTCGATTACAAATTGTCCTGTGTGGGCAAAATGTTTTGACATTCTTTCCAGGAAAAGATTTTAACTTTATTTGGAACCTTTGCCTTCCAGATTCTTAACTAGATTGGATTGTTGGCCCTTTGCACCGAGCACTCCCCACTATGATTTTCTTCCTTCCTCATTTGCTTAGCCACATGGTACCCAGACTTCACTATGTATCTGCCATTCTTTGTGAGAGTCCACATCAAAGCATCTTGCATAACCCGCCTACTCAAAGGAACTTTTAGGATGGCTTCAGCATCAAAATGCTGAAACAAGGCTTCAATTCTTTCTTTGTCCCACTAGTGGTTCTACCAAACAATCAAATCCAAGACCTTCCACTCCCATATCTCATCCACAGGTTGGAAAAGAACATTTTTGGTTGGCTAGTTTGGTAGCCAACAGTCCTTCAAAACCCAAATTGAAGCACCATTACCCACTCTCCAACAGCAGCCTTTCTTCAAAATCGATTAAGCAGCCATAAACTTTTCCAAACATAGGAACTATTTGGACAATCATTCACCTCAAGGAAATCACACTGCAAAAAATATTTTGTTTTAAAATAGTATACAAAAGAGAGCTTTGGTCCTGCAACAACCTTCATCCTTGTTTTGCTAACATAGCTAAATTAAATGATCTTATGTCTCTAAAACCCATACCACCCTCTTTCTTTTGACTACGTTAAAAAACTCCAACTTTTCCAATGTATTTTTCTTCCCTCACCAATCTAACCCCACCAAAATCTAGCACACATAGCATCCAATTCATCACATAATTTCCCAGGCAACTGAAAAACCCCCATTGTGTAGGTGGGGATGGATTGAGCCATTGCTTTTATCAGAACCTTTGTACCCACCCTAGAGAGTAACTTCCCCTTCCAACCTTGCATCTTTTTCCAAACTCGTTCCTTGAGAAAATCAAAAGTATCATATTTCCTCCTTCCTAACAAAGTAGGCAGCCCTAAGTAAGAATCAAACTTCTCCACTTCCTTCACCTTTAGTTTATCAACAATCCATTCTTTCTGCTCCACAAACACATTGCAACTGAAATAGGCAGAAGACTTCTCAAAGTTGATACATTGACCTAAAGCTTCAGCATATAACTAAAGCGTATCAGAAACAACTTGCACTTCATCTTTATTAGCTTGGCAAAAAATCAAATAGTCATCAATAAAAAGCAGAATAGTTATACTAGGAGCATTCCTACAAACTGCCACCCCATGCAACCTCCCATCTGATTCTGCTTTAGCAAGGAGAGAAGTAAAACCTTCTGCACATATCAAAAACAAATATAGGGACAAAGGATCTCCTTGGCAAATACCTCTAGAAGGAATAACATTCTCATATGCTTTGCCATTAATCCGAACTAAAAAGGAAGGTGTGGAAACACACCTTATAACCCTATCCACCCAAACCTCTGGAAACCCCAATTTAATCATCATACCCTTTTAAAAAAACCCACTCCACCCTGTCATAGGTCTTGCTCACATCCAGTTTCAAAGCTAAAGCCCCTTTTTTACCTTTTTTTTTCTAATATGCATGGCATGTAATGTCTCCTAGGCTACAAGCACATTATTAGTATTGATGTAGCCCGATACAAAAGCACTCTGAGTAGGAGACATTAACTATGGCAAGATCAACTTTAACCTATTTTCCAAAACTTTTGATATAATTTAATATATCACATTACATAGGCCAATGGGTCTGAAATCTACCATTTTTTTCGGTTTCTTTACTTTAGGAATTAGGACAATATGAGTATAATTAATATCAAGCACCATATTACCAGAATGTAAAAAATCTAACACGGCATCAATGACATCATTGCCAACAATATGTCAAAATTTTTTATAAAAGAGTGCATTCATACCATCAAGTCTAAGAGCCTATGTTAGACCTATCTAGAACAACGCCGCTTTAACTTCTTCACTGCTATACGGCCTGGTTAGCACCTCTAGCATATCATTAGTAATTTTATTATTAACTATATTGAGACATTTCTCCATTCTGTCACAAGTGCCTTTTTTAAAGATATTATAAAGTAACCTGACGCCACATCCGCCACTTCATCAACTTCCTCCACCCAAACTCCATTAGCATTTCTAATTCCCTCAATATAATTCCTTTGCCTTCTTTGGGAGGCTTTAGAATGAAAATTTTTAGTATTCCTATCTCCATGCTTTAACTATGACACTCGGGATCTTTGACGCCAAAAGATCTCTTGTTTCAGCAATAAGTCATCAAGTTGTTTACTCACTACTAGAAATTCACTCCTATTGTCTTCAGTCATCTCACTTGCATTCATCAACTCCAGTTTCTTTTGTAGCCTCTTATTCTCCTTAGTTTTGGGTAGGGTCTTTGATGAACCCCATGCAGGCAATTCGACCCCACAAGACTGGATCTTGTCCCTTGTACCACTCAAACCCGAAAGACCATAGCCTCCTTTTGTCCACACCTCAATCATAGCCTCCTCACGATCCTCCCACAATAGCCAACTCTCCCCAAACTTAAAACCACCAACCCCCACTTCCTCTAATCCGCATATCATTCATGGTTTTCAATAGGATTGGAAGATGATCAGATGCATGGTTGAATAGATGGATAACTGAGCTTGCAGGGAATTTCTCAATCGAAACTTTGTTAGCCGTGGCTCTATCCAACCGTTGCTTTGTGTGAGCTGCACCTAGCCGCTTATTTATCCATGTAAACTTATGCCCATTGAACCCCAAATTTGTCAACTCACATCCTTCCAATGCTAACCGAAAATCTTTCATCTGATAATAGTAAGGTGCATATACACTTTTTTTTCTCAAAGGCATGAAGTTTGGCATTGAAATCACCTATACAACACCAAGGACCATCAATGAAGGAACGTAGATGAGATAAGAGAGCCCATGACTTCCGCTTTTCATTTGCTTTTGGCCATTCATAGAACCTTGTGAGGTACCACACAAAACCATCACTTTCCACTACTTTTGCTAAAATATGGTTGTCAATAAAATTAATAACATCCAAGTTCATCTCCTCCTTCCAAAGTAAAGCCAACCCCCACCCAAATTTGGCTTTTTAACTATCAATTTATTTTTAAAATGTACATCACCACAATGCTTCTCAAATCCAACTCTATCCATCCTTGTTTCCATCAAGAAGCATACATCAAGAGCTTGTTCCCTCACTAGTTGGTAAAGGCTTTGAACTGTCCAAAGGTTCCCAAGCCCTTGGTAGTTCTAACTTAAAGGCCTCATTGCTCTCGTCAAGGGTGTTGCAACACCCCTGCCGCTTCATTTGTGTTTGAGTCCTCGCATACCTTCCCCTTTTTTTCCTTCACTGCCTTTGTTCTCTGCATCCTCATCTGCATTCACAGCCAGCATATTTCTTTTACCCAAGATGGACTTGGCTCATTCTTTTATTATTCCCATAGGCCCAACATCCATACGAACTAGTCTAGTTTACGTAGGTTGCTTTTTAACATTACTCAACCCAACCCTCTTCATTAAATTGCACATGCTCCCCTTGTGTAGCTGGTGCCAATTTAGTCCCCACACTTAAGTTTGAATTCTGAACTCTCAAAACAAAGGAGCATGATTCTCTATTTTCCTTATCCACCCCCCCCCCCCCAATCCCATGATTTTGTTACCACTACATGCCAAATCTTCTTCAACAATTCCGATTTCATCTCCCACAACTTCCATAACCGTCTTGTTAGGGTTCTTGTCCTCGCCGCCGCAGCTTTCCTCCATCACCGTCGTTCCTTGTGAAGAACTCTGTCCCTCTATTGCTCCTTTGTCTCCATCATGCCATCCTTCCTTCCCAAATCCCCTTTTCTGTGGCAACCTTGCCCTTCCACCCGTTTACCTTTAGCCAATCCCCGTAACCACACTCCACATCAACCCCCTTTTTTGTTTTACTAAAATAATGAGCACAATATCGAAAGTCATGCCCAAGAAGTCCACAATAATGGCAAAAAACTGGCAATCTTTCATACTTAAGATCCACCCAATATTTCCTCCCATCTGATCCTGCCAGAAAAGCCCTTCAACATATTTCTTTTTCTATTGGGATGGCCACCTTGACCCTCATGAAGAAATTTTGGCTATCGTTATTGCACCTCTTCTCAACTTCCAAAACCCTACCCAATCGGTTTCTCACCTCCTCTACTACTCTAGGTGTTCTCATATCAAATGGAGCCCCCCAAATTTGTACCCATAAAGCCACTAAGTCAAACTTTACATTCGTCCCCATCATCCCCGCCTTCCATCTGGTTAACAGCGGTGCTTGATTATCAGAACTCCATGGACCTCCTGTTAATACTCTATTCAATTCAAACTCTAATCTAAACTTGAACTAAAATAAGTTTGATCCTACTTCAACAACTTGCACTCCATCTTCTAGCCCCCACACTTTTTTTAGTGTAGCCAGAGCTGCTTTTTTGTTAAAAGGTTTGCAAGTTAAAAACTTGCCAATAAGACTCCGCGCACAACTCTCTAATCCTTTTCTACCTTCATCAAATATAGCAATAGTCTCTTATTTCTCCAAAGCTAATTTCATATTCTCTAAAATCTGTGAAACGTTGTCTACCATGATCGTTAACCCCGCAAAAGAAAAAGAAAAAAGCCTTGTAGGAAACCCTAAAGGAGAGATGTCTCGTAGAATATAAGAGAGAGAGAGAGAGAGAGAGAGAGAGAGAGCTCCTACAAACGAAATAAATAGTGTTTTTTTTTTTTAACCAACGTTAGAGAAAGATAGAGTAAATTTCTTATAACTTATTGTTGAACTATATCAATATATATAACTAAATAATCATTCAACCATTGAAGACTGTGTCCCTTTTCCAAAAACAAAAAGTCATTGAACCCTATGTCCCTATCAAGCTGCCCAGACCTTGAATCAACCATTGACCTTTAAGTATTAGCCATGGTCTTACATAAGGCCCTTTGAGGGTATTGCAGAGACTAAAAATAGTCAGATCCAACTAGAGAACTATTTTTCACAATTGTTAAGATGACAAATTATGATTTGTTATCAATAAGTCTAACGCCACTTTTAGAGTTCATTTCTAGCATTTTTATTGTTACCAATCACAACTTACCATCTAAGCATGTTATGAAAAATGCTTTATCCATAGGCTCTGTCTAATACAAAAAAGGATACCACGTTGAATAAAAACAAGGCAGTTTGGATGAGTAAGGATGGCCCTAACATTCACCCTCAACATCCAAACAAGGGAAAATTACAGCTAACAGCCAACAAAAGGTGGCTGCAAAAATGAAAACTTAGCTAAACAACTTTGAAATAAGAGCGCACATGTGAATACCCAGATGTGTACAATTGTTTGGAAAGAGTACTTTTCTTCTTTGTCGATCCATGTGCTAAATTTGCTTCCAGTACAGACAGTTGCTCGAAATTTACACTGATTGATTGTGCCAAAAAAGATTAGAGCAAAGAGAATAAAATTGTGAGGTATGCAACCATCATTATTACAATTTCCATCAGAGATAATGAAACAAATGGGAAAAGCAAAAAGGCGGAGCACATTTTATTGAACAATTTTCTTCCTGGTACAAAATTATACACAGGCTAATGGTCATCCCATCCTGTCAAATATGATGGGATGCTACAGTGCCAACATCTACAATATAGATGTTATAAATGTAACTCCTGAGTAGGGCTGAGAGCTATCATTTATGGCCATCAGCCTGCCAATAAAGTCACCACGTCTAGAGACTCTAGTCATTTGGGGAACATCCTTGCTGAAACTTATAATTACAACAAAGTGACTTAGCTAACCTACTTACAAGTTTGATTTCATTATAATCATGAATTTGAAGAATCCAGTGAAAACGTTCAGCCTCGAGAGGTTTTCTTTATCATGAATCAGAGAGTTGGAAGTTTTTGCTCATATTGATGGTATAAGAACCTTGCATGAAGTGCACCTTTAAGCTCTTATTTTCTTAATGTTGCATGTTTGATTAGAAAGCTTTATTTGAGCTGAATCTCCACTCTAGATCTGCAATGAACCCAACCAAATGAACCGTGGTCCATGGTCAAGATTGATATAACAGGAACACTTCATAGCAGTGACAATAATATAGCATAAAAACTGTAACCAGTAAAATGCTTCACAATCCCTAAAGATCAGAAGAATGATTGCACAAAATGGTCAACATGCAAAGGCACATTATTATAGCAATTAGGAATTTTTCGTAACTGTTCATAAATTAGTTATACTGCAACAAAGAATTTGCACTTCATCAATTTATTTGCCATCAGCTTAATTAGTGAGCTCCTATATGGCCTGTAACTTATTATCTATGCTAGTGGCTGAGGCTCTCAATAACTTATTTCCAAGGGCAAGAATAGTGAATGGATGATGGTTGTTAAAAAATTACATATATTGAATCCTGATGATCCACTTTACGTGGCTGGAACTATTTTGTTCAGTGATATAATGAGCTGGCTCAAGAAAGTCTTACTCCTAGGTGCTTTATATCAGTCTTTAATTTGAGAATAAGATGAGATATTTAGGGTTTGTTTAGGATCCACTTATTTTGTTAAAACTGAAAACTTTTAGCTGAAAATACTGTAGATAAAGGTAAAAGTTAGCTGAAATAGTACAATGAGACCCATGAACAGTACCAAAAAGTATAATGGGGTCCATAAATAGTAGCAAAAATAAGTTGAATAATTAAATAAGCTGGCTTTATAAGCTAGAGCCAAACACACACTTAATGATACCAAAAATCTATGACACAGAGAGGTTAGGTTCCTAATTGCTCATCATGGACAACCCAAAGGTGCTACAGATTAAATTGCTAAGTTTGGAATTTGCACAACTCTAAAAAAAAGGAATTATTATTTTTAACTTGACATCCTATTTAGGGAACAAATCAACTTAATAAAGTTTGTCCACTTTCATGCAAGTGTTAGAGAATGCCAGAAAATTGTGGCTACCCGTTTATTATAATCTGTCTTGCAATAATGTGGCTATATGTGAGCTAAAGGTATTGGCAGCTGGTGGAGGCATTGGAAGCTGGTGCAGTTAGGTTTTTCCAGTGCTCTTGGCAGACCTTATCACCATGGCACAATGAATGAATGGTACATGCACCCATTCTCCTTGCTCAATGCTCGATGGGATCAGTTGGGTACACCTATTTAATGAATGCCTTCCATGGGCTCTGGGTCCTACCCTTTCTTACTCATACAAAAGGGGAGTGGGGTGGTCTTGGCAGATTTTGAGAACAATTCTTCAGTCTTCCATTCCACACTCCCAGGTACACCCTCCAGTACAGCTTGTTTGAACAGAATCATTGAACAAGATAATATTGCCGACATCAGAAGGTCGATGAACGATGACAAGTCATTTTATCATCTGCTAGTTCTTCTTCTTTTCTTTTATTTTAATATTATTATTTTTTTTCTGAATAACATTAATGACATATGTTGAATGAAACAAATAACATTACTCCCCCACAAGGAAAATATCCCATCTCCCACACCCACAGAATTCGGGAAAACAGAGGGCACTGAGGAAATGGCAGTTCTCCTCGTTCACAGACTCCCATGCAAATCAATTGATTGTTTAAATAAAATTTCATAAATTGAAAAAAGAGTTGCTTCTAGCCCAATTATTTTTCTCATAAAAAAAATAAAAATAAAAAACTTGGATTATTCAGTCACACGTATCTGACACAATTTTTAAGTGGTCTAGAATGAGAGAAAATTGAAAAGGCTGAATTATTGAATATAAAGAGGCTTCAATGAATGTTAAAAACAAAAAAAAAGAAAGCTTTTTTTTTTTTATATGTAAGATATTGTCTTATGTGTCCTGTAGATGTACTTGTATGAAGGGAGTTACTTGGGGCCAGGCATGGCTTATATTATTAAAGAGTCTTGCACAGATGATTTAGAGAACTAAAACATTATATAAACAAACTACAGAAATCTTACCGATTGTTTAAGCAGTTCCTGTAACCAACCTCTCCTGTTCATCTAATTTTCTGACCTTCAGAATACCAAATAGAACTTGAAAGCCAAAAAATGCGCAGATGGCATATGCTATAGTGGCAGGCACCTAAAAAGGAACAATTTGACCAAAGCATTGAATAAGAGTTAAGCGCCACAGACACTTTATTTTGCAAAGAACAAAAATTGTCACAGATGGCTTACTCGAACGGAATTGAAATACAAAATTGTTGCAAGGTTTATTAGACTTCCAGCAGCTACAGCCTGTTAGTCAAAAGAAGATACAATCAAGGAGAGATAAAATGATATAAAGAATATTCCAATTTTTTTTCTGATAAACATCAGTCAAACTTATGAGATAACCTGTCCAAAAGATATAGAGAGGAAACTGGAAATGTTTTCATTAACATTTTAAATCTCTAGGCTAAAACTTGTCATGGTAATCTCTAGTCTTTTTTAAAAATAAAAAATTACCTTATTTCCAAAACTGTACAAAGTTTCTAGTTCATGTCATGGTATTAACTACTTACAAACAGATATTCAATACTTTTCTTTTTCTGTTTTTGGTGACCTGACCATGTGTTGAAAGCAAAAACCATTGTTATGTGAAAAAACTTGAGCATTTTGTAAGTAAACACAACTTCCTATCGCCATGCACAGACCTTTCTTAGATACAGCTCTCTTCAAAATAGAAAATCAATACCTTATTTTCACATTTCAATTTAAAGTTGCATAAAATACCAATCAAAATAGTGATTTGACAATGTTAGCACGTATGCTAAAAAATGGATTCCAAAATCTTCCAAAGAAATTATATCACCTAAGATATTGGTACAGAATTAAGGAAAGTGATGGTTACTGCCACATCCAATAGCTTTCTTCATATAGACACGAAGCGGTCTAACATGTCTCCTTTATTTTTTTATGTTTTTTCTTCTGAATCTTCTTTATTCCCCCTTGTTTTGGTGCTCTGGGATTTGGAAGCCCCAAGGGCCCAATAACCATCAATGTTTCACAAATTCTTTTATTTGTATTTGAAGAAACCACATAGAAAAAAAAAAAAAAAAATTGTGAGACTATCATGTGCCTAAGAGTTCATGAGAAAGACTTGTATAATTCCACTAGGAGATCAGCCAGCAAAACTCACATTCCCTATTGTTCTCTGAACAGCTGCAACACGCTGGAATGCCCTCTCAGACTCCAAAGTTCGAACTCGCAGTTTAAGATCACCTTGCTCCTGTATTAAAAGGAGAACAGAACATCAAAATGAAAGCCACATCAACAAAACATATATCACATAAAAAATTTTGAATAAATACCAATCGTTGGATAATTTCTGCAAGCTTTTCAACTCTGTCAGCCTGTCTGAATAAGTTGTAGAATGCAATGGACTGTCTGTCCCATCTCTTTCTGACATCCTGACAGATATAAGATTTACCAGGATATTAAGAAACATACCATATCAATATACAAGGTAACAGTAGAATCGAGAGAGTTTCATTTGCATTCAGCCAAAAAAATAAAAAGATGAGTTTCATTTGCCTTTAAGATAACTTCAACTCCTGCTTCCCGAAATCTTAGCAACTCCATTGCATAGCTACATCGTAAAGCATCAAAGACAAGTCAGATAGACTGAATATATGGCTTGCTAAATCTCAAAGAGTTGGTTGAAACTAAGATTAAACTCACGGTTTAGCAATCTCAGTAATATCAAATCGAGGGTCAAGGCCTTTCCCAATGCCATCTAAAACTGCAGAAACGATCATGATTTACTATTCTTAGGTTCATGTATCATAATCCAATCATAGGTATGAAGCGGCCGTGGTCTTTTTATATTACCTGAAAATGCTCTAACAACAAATGTGAATGTGGCAGGAAATCGAAAGGGTTGATCCGCAGCAATGGCTAATAAATCTTCCCCTATTAAGAGAATGCAATGGTTAGCATCTCATCAAGTTCATGGTGAATAAGTGAAAACCATAGTGCTTTCATTTGCTCCAAGGTAGAAAATTACACAACTAATTTGAGGGTAGGAAGTTCAAACATAAGACAGTATTTGTTTATTTTACTAAAGTTTTGCATACAAAGGCATACACAAACATGTTACAATTGTACATAAATACATTACATAATATTCAATGATACTTTTGCCACAATTCATTTAAATTGCCCTTGATAAATTACCAATTGTCCCAAAAGTTTAAACAATTAGGGAATGCTACCAATTGTCCCAAAAACTTAAGCTATTAGGAAATTATTAATTTAATCCTTTAACCAATATTCTAACACTCCCCTCATGTGTGGACCTAGACTCCCCCTTAATAAGTGGGGCCCAAAATGTGGGATTTTTAACTTTTAAAATGGGAGGCAGAGCAGAGATAGAGTTTGAATTCATGACCACTTGCTCTGATACCATGATAATTTACCAATTGCCCAAAGGCTTAAGCTGTTAAGAAGTTATGAATTCAATCATTTAACCTATATTATAACAACTCTTAGGAGACCTAAAGCTTTAATCTGCCAAAATACAGTTGCTTGTGTTCCCATCAAACAGGTAGATAATTCTAACTCCAGAGTACGCCTAAATTCCCTAGGTCTCAAGTTACACAATGTGACCCCAGTACAAAATCTTTTCTGAAAAGCCAAGGCTTCTCATAAAACAGAGGATAGTTCTTGGATGAAGAATACTAGGGCAGGATGCATTGTATTGATCGGGCACACACCCACCACGTGTATTTAGCTCCCAAAATCTTTTAAAATGGCGCTATATTCAATATCTCATTAACAAGCATAGAAACTATTGCAGGCACAAAATCTAGACCAGGTGAATTACCAATTGCAGCCAGTCTTTGTTTCTTTTTCATTACTCTTTCCTCCTTGCTCAATGGCTTTTTAAACCCAAGTTCCACTGTTGTCATCTCTCTTTCTTTTCTTTGCGCAGCAAGGCGCTCTTCAAAACTGCAAAATAGTCAGCATAGAATTTCATTTCATGGTTAGAGAAAGGTTTAATCAGGAAAAAAAAAAAAAAAGTCTTGAGATTTCACTGGTACTTCTTTGTTTTATGTTACCCAAGGGTCCCAGTGCTTATTTGAGGTTCACAGTGCAAATAAAACAGTAGCATAATCAGTGCAGACAATGTGTAGAGCTGTACTTAAAACAATATCATCGTACTAAAATACAAAATAACAGAATATCATGTATAGGTAAAGTCAGCACATTTTCAATTCCACCCTGTACATGATTAAAGATAACACAAGTATTGTAGTATAACTCATGGTTGACAGCACCATAACACTACCAATATTAGGCTAAAACATTATTCCAAAAACTAATATCTTCATATCTGGTGGATTTTTAAATGACTTCTATGTCAGCTCTATCATGCAAAAAATTAGTCAGCTAGAAGCATTGGTAGTGCTCTTCGAGTGTAATACATTTGACCTGACATAAAGGCATTCTGCCCAAGTGGGCATTTGAGGCATAGCTAAAGTTTAGCTTAGTTCTGTTTTTTGTCAAAAAATAAATAACAAAAAAAAATTATTGGTAATTTTTCACAAACAAAATAATATATCAACTGGCAGAATGCCTTTTTATAGCTCATGGAAAAATAGCATATCAAAGAAAGTAAGCAAAAGCATTAATGAAATAAAATCTTTAAAAGAGAAAGAAAGATAAGAAATGGAACCCATGGGAATTTTCCACTCAACTCTCGCTATTATTCTCTACACTAAGAGCACCTGTTAAGAAAGAACTGTGCTGTTCGTCTGACAGCAGTCATATCTCCAGTAGGCACAAGAACACCCATTTGAATCATTGCCTGAAGGACCTGCATCAGCGCAAAAGTTTCCAATGATAAAGTAAACACAAACCAAGCATGGGAACAACAATATTATTAACATATGGTAAAAGTAATGATGGCCATTTTTACTTGAAAGTTGAAAAAATTACCTTGTCTGGATCCTTCTCATAAACTCCATAGAATGTTTCCAGTAAACCTTCTCTGATATTTGGACTGATACTGCAAGTTAGAGACAGAAAATGCACAGGACAGTCACAAAAGAAAACTTGATAAATGGATTTGTCAGAAAATTCTTACAGTAGATAGACAGCAAAGGGTCCAGAAATACCTTCCCATCATTCCAAAATCATAAAAAATCAACCTACCACCGTTGACATCATCAACGGCAATATTTCCTGGATGCTGCAGATAGAAATAAAAAGAGGTTCTGATTACATCTAGCCGATAGATATTTAATAGCAGGATTGTATGTGATTATAAAAAAAAAAGTGGACACAGTTTCCTTAATTGTAGATCACAAATGGATCCTTAAAAACCTGAGTAAGACAGAAAACATGGAATTCTAACAAAACTTCTCTGTCATGGCTATTCTATTGAAACAGCATTAAATAAGAGAAAAGACACAAACAGATATATTCAAACTAACAGCCAAGAGGGATTGATAAAACCACTACTCCAGAACAGTATAGTGCGAGGGTTTTCTAGACCACCTTTTTAAATTATTTATATGATTCTAATATACATTTCATAAGAGTTCTCTTTCTCCTCTTTGTAATAAATCTGTCTTGCCTATATCCAACAATATAAAAAGGAGACCTCATTTTAGCTTTTTTTTTTTTTTTTTTTTTAATCAAGGATGCATATTGAAAAACCATTGTGACAATGCAAATCAAATACAGTGACCATAAATGTGTTTGGGTTGGAATCAGATTTGTCAGGTTGTTCAATGCTGTTCCCTTAACCCTGATTGACTTTTAGAAAATGCAACTGCACTCCACCAGAGTTGCCCTTTTCCTTATCTAATACCACTGTATCATGGAGGGACACTCTGACACCAAACAAAATAAGAATTACAAACAGAGACTCATCCAACTCCCCCATCCCCCCTTCTTTCTATCTTCCTGACCCCGCTCATCGGCTCATGTTTGTGATATCTAGGAGACTGAACTTTTCAAATTAAACAAGTTAACTTTATGCGCATTGTAGTCCAAAGTCAAAATACTTTTCTCCAAATAAAAAAAAAAATGCTATAAATTACAAATTAAGCGTCCGTTGATTCCAATTTTAGATTAAAATTAAGAAAGAATATTTTTCTTCATAAATGATATTTTAATTTCAAGTTTTTGGCAGGGGGGTTGAGAATTCTAGCGTTTTAGCTGGTGCATCAGGTGAATGCCACAGCCTTCAGGCAAAACTCACACTTCAAAATGTTAGGGACAATCCTGTAAAGCATGAGCCTGGACACATTGTTGCCTCAAGTGTGCAGCAGATTTTTAGAGAATCATTCCGTAAGGCAAGCCTTCAGACATAGTTGTTGCATGTCATTAAAAATTAAATATATAAAAAATTAAAAATTAAAAAAAAAAAACAAAACAAAAAACAAAACAAAACAAAAAAAAAAAAAAAAAAAAAATCAATGTAAGTGCATAAGCAATATGCAAGCACAATAAACTTCTGCTCTGGAATCATTTTATAATTCCACAAAGTAGTCATAATTGGACAATTGTAAGCATACTTCAAAAAATAGTATAGAACCAAAAATCAAAAGCAACGGCAGGAACTCACAGGATCAGCATGGAAAAAACCATGAGACAGAATTTGTTCCAAGTAAGATTCAACAGCATATCGACCCAACCTACAGAATGTGGCACTAGAATCATCAGGTCACATGTGATGTGTAAGAGTTGAAGGTCACTCGCAAAAATGATTTCACCAAGATGAAAGGGAGGGAATTGGATTAACCTTTGGCGATCAACACCCAGCTGATCCAAAGCTTTTATCTTGTTTATCTTGATCCCTGGGACATACTCCATTGTCAGAACCTACATGCATAAAATTATAATGATAATAATTAGAAAGGAGAAAGATATTAAAAAGAAAAGAAAAGAAAAAAACTACTGTTCACTTGTTGGGAGGTCACTATACAGAAGAATTAAACCTGCGGTGTTGTGTATTCCCAGAATATTGATGGAACTTTCATGTAATCCATATTTTTGAAGTTACTTGCAAACAATTCTGCATTTGCAGCTTCCTTGGTGTAATCAATCTCCTGAAATTTCAATTTTCAGGTTGCTGACTTTAACGGGGAAGAAGAAGAAAAAGGAGAAGAAGAAGAAGAAGAAGAAGAAGAAGAGAGAGAAAGAGAAACAGAGAGAGGAGCTGAAAATGAAATTAAATATAAAGTACGTTCTGCATCAATGATCTATTAGGGACTGAAAACTGCAAAATAAAATAAGATCACAGCACATTTTTAAACTTCTGCTTATCACATCTAATCTGTTGAATCATAAAAGGTTGAACTAAAATGGCAACCCAACACAATTTTCTTTCACAAATAGGATTTGAATTTTCCCATAGTTATAGCCTGCAAAGCAGCTCATGTACAACCTTCCATCAGAAGCCTTGTTCATCAATTACTTCAGAACATTATGTCATATTCAGTACAGAATCAGTCTACAGCGTATTCAGCAATATCTTGTTCTCTCACTAGAATAGCATTCCTCAACAAACCATCAGGAAATCAATATAATTCCAACTTGAATGACTAGAATGTCAACTTGACCATAATATCTAACATGACTACATGATGGCCCCGTGATGCTTACTGGAACGTCATTGTAAGCTCTTTATTATCAATTAATTGATGTTTGGAACACCTATGGGGAAAGGGGATCAAAACCAACCAGGCCAGTGTGCTGTTAAGGAAACATGTCCAACAAACTAGATTTATACAAGAAGCAAATGGATTGAGTAGCCTTTTTCTAACACCGCAAGATCGGGCATTGATAAAAAGGATTTTGGTCATAGTCAACAGGGCAGGATACCACACTCAACTTGCCCTGTTTGAATATAAGAAATTTGAGAGGTCATTAGCCAACTTCATTGGCACATTCTGCTTCAACATTTTACTTTATGCTGGTCACAGACAAGATACCTCATAGAGCATCGTTTACTAGCAACCTTGACTCACATTCTCCTTTTTCTTCCCTTGGCCTCTGTTGCATGACTGAGCTTCGCAATCAACTTTCTCTAGTATTGTCCTTAAAATTGTTGCACGAAATCCCTCAAATGATTTAACATAATATTACTAGTCTATTTCTTTGTGGGCCTTACTCTTCCATATCAACATCCTTGTCTCAACTAAATTCATTTTACATTATGGATATGTTTCTTCTTTAAGCATAGCAACCCTTATAATCATGTTGTGTGCCTTAAATTTATGAAAAATAGTAAGGTAGTTTCATAATAAATCTAACATAAGAATGAGGCAACCAAGGCAATATGACTACCTGATATAAGACATTAGCACACTCATCATAGATAGCAACCCAATCCCTCTTTGCACCGTCTGACTTTGGGTCAACTTTTTGAAGATATTCTGCAATTACCTGAAATAAACAATGACGATGCACATTATAACTGCAAAACCCCTAAAAGTAAAAACAAGTTAAATATCAACAATTACCCCTCAAATGCATTCCACATATAATTTTGTAAAACCATGTGGATGCCCATATAGATGTAAACACAGCACAGACGCATAGAGACATTAAAAATTAAAAAGAAAAATTAAATTAAAAGCCTCCAAGTTTCTTCATTACCAATACCATGAAATCAAAATCATGGTATATTAAGTAATATATCTAATGAAAAATGTCAATTTTTCCAGGACAAAAGACCAAAAATCAAATTGATGAATAATTAGGATTTCACGACTATAATGACCACTAAAAGAATAATGCCAAAAAGAAAACTAACCCTCAGGTTTTTAAGATCAATATCAAAAAGACCCTTGAGACCAGGCCTTTGTACTTTAACAACAACTTCCTGTCCCTTCAATCTTGCACGGTGGACCTGACCTGTATAAATTAGATAACAGAATTTGATTATTCAAAATTTATCAGTTATGAAACTATAAATCTAAAAACAGCTTTACCATTATAAAAAATGAATAAAACAAAATAAGGAACACTTGAGCTAGGTTAATTTACTTTCGCACAAATTTCTGTATAACAAATGTCAAAAGCAAATCAAGGTTACCAAGACTAGCGGCAGCTATTGGTTCATAGTCAAAACGATCAAAGATAGCAGTCACAGGAGCTCCAAGCTCTTCTTCAACTATAGACACAGCAGTTTCTGATGGGAAGGGAGGAACTTGATCCTGAAGCAAAAAAGCAAATTAGTTCTAACATAAAGAATTGCCAAATAGAAAAAGATAGCAAACCAATAATATTCAGTGAATGTTGTTCATTTGTTCTTTGAGAAAGGTAAGGAGAAAAACATGGTTAGCTTTTATATTCAGAAACTTAATAGAAAAGCAATGGTAAATGTCCAAAAGGGTGGGGGAAAATAGTTATTAATAAATTATTAAGCCAATGAGCTCTAGCTCAAACAGCACTTCCTTCTTCCATAAGAATGGGTGGAGTGAGGCCGTGGTTTAAAAATACACATGGTGCACGAGTAAATGACTAATAGAAATAATTTAGCTTAGCATTTGTGACTAGAAAAAAAAGGGCTATCGACACTCATAAATGATATTTAATAAAACAACTTCAACCTGAAGTTCTGACAACTGATCAACATATTCTTGAGCAAGAATGTCCACCCTTGTGGAGAACTGCTGGCCAATTTTGATGAATGTAGGACCTAATCTCAAAATACTTTCTTTAAGCCATTTGGCAAGGGCCTTCCGCCTTAAAGTTTTCTTCTCTTCTGTCATTCCTCCTGCATATTCACATATTTGATATTACGTCTAGATTCAACCACCACCCCCTCTCCAGGAAAAAAAAAAAAAAAAAAAAACACTCAAGTTATGTATTGCTCAAGAATTCTAGATTTCAAGCCCTCGGCAATTACTCTGCAACAAAATGTTCTAAAGCAAAACCTTACAAGAAAAATGTTATAATGAAACAACAGAAACAAAAAGAGAATGAAAGCATAATTACAAACACTCTAATTAATTACAAAAATCAGCAAGGTCTATATTAGTTTCGAATCCTTGTGATCATCCAGTGGGCCTTGGCCATCTGGACTAGCGCACATGACAAGGTAGGGCTACTAGAAGTTCTATTTCACAGCCATCCCAACCAGAATAGGGAACAAGAACTAGTTGTAAACTAAATATAACTTTTGGAGTGAAAGATTAGAACACCTTTTTTAGGTAAAGAAAAACAGCACAAATGGGTTCATGCAGCCAACACCAAGTTGTTGGGATCGAGGCATTATTAGATACCATAAAAGGTTAATGACCCAACCCAAGTATTCATAATAAATTCTTCTTCTTCTTTTTTGGAAATGTTAATAAAACTAAATTACAAAAAAGATGAAAAGGTACAATGAAAAGCCAAAGCACACAGGCAGTGTGCTAAGAACCATAAAAACAACAATTATGCATGATAAGTACAGCTATCTAGCAAATCTGGTAAGGAAGTAAACGTAAAAATTTCCAAAGCATTTGTCCATTTGAGCAAATTCTGGAAGAATGAAAGCTTTAAATATTCATAATACATTATTTGTTAGTTTTCGTCAAAAATCTATTATAAACTAAACTTTCAAAAGTTACTTGCTGTGTTTGTTAGATGACTCAACATCAAAAACACTTATGAGGCAGCCAACATTGTTCATTCTGAGATCCTAATAGCAATGAGCAATCATAGTGCATGTGAAAATAGCAATGAGCAATCATAGTGCATTCCTATGCTAACAAATCCAGTGAGAAGGTAACATGGTACAAAAATCACAATGAGATAATCGAATAATGAGAACAAGAACTCCTTCACTTGGTCAGCTGGTTTAAGGAGCAGGAGAGGACAGTATTGTTCTTTTTGCCATTGCTTAGTGATGAGTTCATTTCTGCTTCTGTTGGCCATGTCATAGGAAATTTTTTCTCTATTCCTTGAGAATCCGATTCCAATGCCTATAGGTTTTATTTATGATCACGTTAGTTAAAATAGTTCATCTTCTCTCAACCGTTGATACCATGTTTGGATCAGTGTAGCTTGCTCCTGATTGGAATCTAATAGGATTTATTCTTAGAAAGCAATTCCAAGTTTCGATGGTATAAACCTTTGGTAATGTTGTACCATGGGCTTATGAGGACTTTCTTTTCATCCTTGACACTTGCAAAGTATTTTGCATTCAGGCCTTAAATATTGCAAAAGGCTTGCTTTATTTCTTCCCTAGGACTCCTAGATGGATAAGTAAGAGCCAGATTCTCAGAGCTATTAAGAATGCAACAGCTGGAGTTTTAGTTAAGAAAAAAGCCTTAACTACATGCATTCCATTTTTTTAAAATTTTCAACCAGTACAAGTGCCTGACCTCGATAAGAGAACTTTTGATTGTTCAACCAAGCCTTAAAGAAAAATGCTAGAACAAATCCCCATATTTCCAAGGTTCTCTGTATTGTTGAGTAGGTTTTGAATCTACTCCAACGGCCACCAGGTGTAACAGAAACCTGCAAAAGCCATATTTTAGCAAAAAATTATTCTCAACATATATATAGGTTACCCTTATGAACTTACATATATAAAAAAAGAAAGCCAAGCTTCAAAATAACTTCAAACAAGATAATTATTTCTTGAAAATGTTCTGGTCAATATGTCATTAACAAATATGTATTTGCCATACACCAACTGGTCTGATTCTGGGAATATATTTGAGCACAAAAAAAAAGGGAAAAATAAACAAAAACAAACAAACAAACCTTTGAGAATATATTTGTAACTTGTAAGGAATATCTTCACAAATATGCATAATATTATATAAAGCTAGAAGGCCTGAAGTCAGCTCAAAGTCATAAAATTGCATGCTGAGATTTTTAATTATTCCTGACTAACAAATACAACAACAAAGCTTAATTCCCAAAACTAAGGGGTTAGCTTTTTTATAGCAGAAAAAAAAAAAAAACCTACTTATGAGCTTATGGATCCTTAACAGACTAATTAGGACTGTTTAAATGTATATTTCTCTGCCATTGTATCCTAAATCATACTCTCTGTCACCTCCTTCACTAACATTTCTGGGCTTGGAACCAGCTATGGGACAAACAAAAAATATGCACACTAGGTACAGACACAGATGGTGTTATAAACTAAACTAATGACAACTAAAATCTATCAAAAACCACCATGTCAAACACCACCAACCAACTAGTACCCTAACTTCCATGATTGATAGCCAAAGTTATATTCTTCAATAACACATATTAAACCAATGTCTCTTTACACACGTCCTGGATGTAATAGAATAGGCAAGAATATAAAGTAGCATTTCTGTGAAATATCCCACATAAGATTACACAATTCTTTCTCCCATACAACACCAACAACAACAAACACTCACTCTGCATTCCTTGGCATAGAGTTGGGTCCTTCAAAATCGAACCCTTGAATTTTCAAATTCAGCTAAGCCTCAACTCCAAAACAATAATATTACAGCAAAAGAAACGCTATTCCTTCAAATACCACAGAATTGAAAAATCAAATTAATAACAATTTTTTTTTTTTTATATACCTCAACTTCTTTCCCGGCTTGCTTGAACCACGCATCTTCTTTACCGATCTCCTCTAGCCTTCTCTTCCTTCCGTCCTCCTTCGCCGCCGAATCCTCCACCACCTCCGCTGCCGCCGGCGCCGGCGCCGCCGCCACACCATTTCCATTCACATACTTCACCAAGCTCCCATTCTCACTCTCCACCGCCGCCGCGCCATTCGAGTACCTCCTCTCCTCATACCGAGTAGCAGCAGCAGCTCCATTATTTCCATTCAATTCCTTGATCAACTTGCTCTCTCTCTCATCGACTTCCACCACCGCGCTTCCTTCTTCCTTCAAAGCTCTGATTCTACGAGTCCGAACAGAGACACAACCGTACCTAAGGTTTCTAGAGAGAGAAGAAGGTTTAGAGAGAGAAACCCGGCGCTTGAGTGTGGATTGTGGAGAGAGAAAAAGGAGCTCGGGTAGCAGTAGGGAAGTGGTGGCCATATTTATCAAACTCCAAACTCTAACCCTAATTTTTCATTACAGAGAGAGAGAGAGAGAAATTTGAAAATTTTGGAAGGCTCAAAATTTGTGGTTGTGACAGTGAAGAAGTGAGGAGGAAGAGGCTATCAGAGAGTGAAAGACAAAAAAAAAAAAATATATATATATATATATATAGTATTATAAATAAATAAATATATAAGTGAAAAAACAAGAAATGGAGGGAAGGAAGTGGAGGTAGTTGGGACACGTGGCAAGTGGGAAGATGAGTGTTGAGGATTTGGGGGTTTCTGATTGGTTGAGAACCTTCACGGATTACTTTTAACCACAATTGTGGAAACCTTTTTTGGACGCTTTTTGGCTTACGTGTTATCCCACACTTCCAGATGTTCCTGCCTTCTTTTCTTTTCTTTTCTTTTTTTTTTTTTTTAATATTTATGACATTGCTAGAATTGAATACAATGAGCAATGTGGCAGAGAATAAATTTGAAAACTAGGTTGTAACTCGCATTTATGGAAACATTTCACATGACGAGGATAAAATTGTGCTATTTGAATAAGTGAGATACTCATTATTATGAATGGATTACTTAATACCAATTAAGGAAAAAGGTTAGATTTTGTCGTTACATGTTTAAGGCATAGTTTTTTTTTTTAAAAAGAGTTTTAACTTATAGTATCCGTTTCTAATTATAATATTTTATCATCAAACAAAAACACCAATCAATTTCTAGCGTAGGCATGAATTGAATTCCAAATCTCTTATTTAACCATCAGAAATTTTATCAATTGAGTTAATTGGAACTCGTAAAACATAGTTTGTAAAATTGCTTGGGATTTTTCATTTACTCCAAAATTTATATCTAACTAATTAATATTATTTCGGTGTTTGGTGACAATTTTTTTTTATTTTTTATAATGGTTAGAATTTAAAAATACTATTAGAGTATTCACATTAGTTCGTGCAAAAATATCTTTCTATTTTAACATAAAAACCTATTTTTTCTATTTTACACACCTACTTTCCAAAATACCTCAAATTAGATTATTTATTTTATATTATATTTCATTAAAATATCATTTTTTCTTAATTTTTTTAAATACTTCTCTTTCTTCACACACATCAACCACTATTCACTTTCTTCCTCCATTTTCGAAATACGTAAAGAAATGATAAAAAATTAAATGCAAAATGAATATTGTCAATGTAAATTTATACAATTACTGTAACAACTCTGCAAATTTATACATCTTTAACTTGATTGATTGGGTAATTTTAGGACAAAAATGTGTAAAATTAAGCTCTTTTTTCTATTTTGGATTGACTAATGCAAATACTCTTACTAGTGGGAAATTATTGTATACTCTCGGAGTACCATAAATGCGTACTTCTTACTCTCACATAAATGGTGGATCCTACCAATTAAATTCATATTGGGACCCACCATTCATGTGAGAAGAAGAAATATGCATTTATGGTACTCCAGGAGTACCTAATAATTTTCGCTTGCTAGCTATGTTACCCACCATTTGAACCTGCCTCCCTAGACCTCCAAGTATCTTTTATAACAAGGGAGGTACCAACTGGTCTAAGAAGTACAGTGATTTTTGTGATATGTACAACAAATAGAGAACTGTAATATATTGCGATTTCTTTTTCTTTTTTATATCTTATGCATAAGGAACTCAATAATTAATATTGAATTAAGTATGTCATTATATATTTTATATTTTATGATGAGTATGTTGTATTAAAGTGTTTTCTAATTTTAATTTGATTGATCAAATTTTAACATTTTTCTTTTTTTTTTAATGTTTAATTTTTCTTAATTAACCACATGGTTCAACTAGTGACTCATAGGTTAACTAGATCACCAATGTTCCAAAGCCTACATCTAGTCAAGTTCCATCAAGACATATATTAACAGTGAACCTTCAGGAAAGTTAGGAGGAGCACATTGATTATCATGGGCATGGCTAATGCAAGACCTCTCTTTTTTCTTTTTGGTATTTCTTTTGATTTCCGTTCAAGATATACCTTTCAGATGAAACAAACACATTGTTGTGGAAGAATGCTACTAAGAATTGCTTGACTATTAAGCCCAATAGTGAAAAAAGGCAAAGAGAAATTAAAGAGGTGAAAGCAATGTTTAAACCACCAATTCCCCAAAGTATCTTGTGTTTCGTAAAGCAATTTGCCTCCAAATTTTTTCAATCTTGAGCCTACATTTTCTATTCCAAATTGTACTGCGCCCAATGCTCAAGTAACGAAGTAGTAATTTCATCTAGTATTGAGATTCTCCAACAGTTGAATTTCTTGGTTTATATTTATATAAAATCAAAGAAAAATATGATGAACTTAAAATATTGGAATCGTGACTTCTGAATCACAATTTTTTAGTTCATAAAAGCTGAGTGTGCCTACCATTTGCATGAGTGTGTACGATAGAAAATTTCCATATTTTAAAGGTAGATGAACTAGATGTTTCAACTTTTTCGGTTGTGGTGTGTTCGTGCACGAATCTCTCTGGTACGGTGTAGAGGCTTAAATTTGTGACGTGGGATGCAAAGTATAAATAATTGTGTACAAGCAAATGAAGAGATAAGATAAGAAGTTATCTTTGCATCAAATTATAAAATAAAATAAATAGTTATTGTTTACTACATGCGGAAGCGAGTGTATGAAATAGACATGACTCTTAAAACATTCTCAATCCTTTTCGTTTGAGTTGTAAAAGGTAAAAACGAGACAGGTTTAGTAAATAAATTTGAAAGCTCGAACATGATCATTCACTATCGGAGAGTGTCTGTCATAGTCAAAAACATTACTAGTTGCTTTCTCGTTTACGTATCGATGATTTGCTCAAACCTATCCAACGCTGATTGACGGCTAACCGTTTAAAACAGCGCAGCATATGACCGCGATTAAAATGAACTTAGACCTCTTGAACATTAGAGTTGTTTGCACTTGGAGTTGGTGCCCTTAGACCCCGTGTATTTTAATTTAGTCGATTAGTACATAAAACTTCAAATCCGTGTCACGTGATATGCATGTTGGCACTTGCATTGATATATATATATATATATCTTGCATAGCATACATATGACCAAATTAAACTGAATTTCTCAATTCAGACACCTTGCAGAAATTTCTGAATACTGAGAAAAATGTCCTTGACATTTACACCTCATATTTACAAAGTAACGCCCTCTAAATTATCTACAAAATTCTTTAAGACCCCATGAGAATATCTGCCCAACCCCATAGACTACCATTCTCCTGTTAATCAAAATTAGCCCTCTCGAACATTAGAGTTGTTTTTGCACTTGGAGTTGGTGCACTTAGACCCCGCGTACTTTAATTTAGTCGATTTGTACATAAAACTTCAAATCTGTGTCACGTGATATGCATGCTGGCATGCCCCCCCCCCCCCCCCCTCCTTTTTTTTCCTAGCTAGTGTACCACTGCCTTCACCAAATTTGGCCTTCAAGGTTAAACAATAGCTCAGAGTGCATTGCAATCCCGAGTCCCGAGTCCCGACAACCTCCAAGCATAGACACTGGCTAAATACCAACTAGCTCAGACTTCATTGCTAATCCTGACAACCTCTACGACTGTTGCGTTGCAAAAGAAACATCTCTGGCAATTTAAAAGATGCCTGGTTATACAGCCGTGACAAGATCTATGGGAACAAGGCACAAACTGGGAATCTGCTTCGCCTGAATAACAGATGCAGCACGTGCTATCATCCCCATCAATTTCCCCCCCATATCCCATTTCATCAATTACTTGTGACTCAGTCCGGCTAATAATGATGCTTGCAAATTTCTCTAGCCGCCCAAGTTTTCCAAGATACGCATCCCCCCTGAAGGATCCTGCCTGGAAAATCAATGAAAAGGGAATAGAGGCATAAATTCCAATTAAAAACCACTAACAAATATACTTCCTAGATGTTTCAAGCTAGGGCAAGCCAAAAACACACATTCATGACACAAGCTGACAAGCTATTACAAACACCAAAATAGATGTGAACTCAATACATATGTTTATTTCATAAACTAATGCATGTCCCAGTAGAAATCCTCAAAACTTAATCCTAAAGATCAAAAAGAAAAGGAAACTTGACTAATGTCCAGCACACATTGAGACAAGTTGTGATGGACCAATTTAGGTCCGGATAACTATGGAAAATTTAACAGCAGCTACAATAAATTTGCAAATAGTCAAACATTATGAGAACAAAGTTAGGCAGAGAGGTGAATCTATGATATTTAATAAGAAAGCATCATCAACATAATGCTAGTAAGCTACTGTACATTGTACCAGAAGAATTGGCTATATAGGAGATAAAAAGGAGGTCATAATATTCTTACCCTATGTTTGAAATGGAGAGAGATGGAGTGAGGAGAGGGGAAGGTGGGCAGAATATAGTAATTTAATTTTTAGCATATTCCCCTCTTTTCTCCCGCCATCTCTCTCTATTTCAAACATATCCTTGATCTATTTCTTCAAAAGTGGCATCTTAAATATCACAAACTAAAATTGTTTTCCTGCTGCTGGGAGAAGCTTAAAATTGTTGCAAATACAAGTATGCATACATATCACACACACACACACACACAGAGATAAAAGCAGTCAAGAACTAACCCAGTTATAATTCAAGAGATACTGGAAACCACAATGAACAGTTTTAGGGCAGTCCATGCTTGCAAATACACCCACAACATCATTGTGCTCCCTGCACTCTGCCCCAGAACTAGCATCGAACAAATTCAAGATGATCCCCACAAGAGGTGCCAATATCATGCCTCGGTTCACTTTCTCTAAAGAATGGCCATGTCGTCTAAGTGACCTGCAAAATTAACATGAAATAATATGAGAAAAAAAGTAACCTCCCCCCTTAATTGCAGCTATGGATCACGTTAGGATAAGGAATGAAGTTATTTACAAGAAGACGTAGCACCAATTGAGGATAAAACAAGGAAGATTAGTTCGAGATGGTTTGGACATGATTGGAGAGGTAAATTTGGGGGGCATGATCACATGGCCCTAAAATAGCCTGAGTGACGTAAAAGTATCGTGTAGCCAAACCCTATTAGTTAGGATTAAGTTTTGGTTGAGTTGAGTAGATTGACTTAAATTATAGCCAATGTTACTTTGTACCAAGAAACAACAATTCCAATGCTTATACATTTAAAGAACAATAAGAGATTATTTCATATAAGTTCAATAATACCAACCAAAAAAAAACCATAAATGCTTCAAGAAAATTACATTTAGAAACAAAAAGATATTGAGATAGTAATGCAACACTTTTTTTTTTCATGACCCTATATAAATAAAAATTTCCTTATTGCAGCTCCTCACCCAGCAATCAAAAAGATGTTTCTTTCAAAGTACAATAAAGTAATATTAAAGTTGAAAAAAATCATAACTTAATTAGAAGCGAGAGAGAGAGAGAACAGCATGAATTTGTATTCCCTAGCACAGAAACTTACAAGTCAAAGAACTCTGCATCCACTGCTGATGTTACATGGTTCAAAATAAAGACAATCAGTTCAGTTAGCCGTCGAAGGTTTGTATCAGTTCCCAACAGGAATGCTTGAGGAATTTCATGGGTACAGAACTCCAAAACCCTGGTAAGATTGCATGAGAGATCAAATATTACGCTGCATTTTCTTTGCTGAAACTCTACTACCTGCAAAGATGATTTACAACAATTACATGATCTTCGAAAAGAAATGATAAGGAAATTCATTAGGTTCGATATGGGGGGGGGGGGGGGGGGGGGGGGGGGTGGGGGCGGGGTGAATTAAAGCAAGAAGAAGAGAATCTGCACTTGCATAAAAATGAATAACAGTCAAACCATCAGAAACTACAAAAGCTAACAAAACCTTTAAGGTTAAAAACTAATAATATAATAATAATAACTTTGAATAAACTCTCCAGGTCTCATAATAGGTAAGAATTCTAACCATGAAATGACAGAGAACTAACACCAATACAAAACTATTAGCAGTTTTTCCCTAATAGAGTATCACAGCAGGATATACAACCACTTAGCAGCTGCATAACCCAACCCTCAAAACTGAGTATGGCGGAACTAACTTCAATCTGAACCATAATTATAAACAATAACCAGGACTGGGAACAAATACAGGGTCAATCCAGGTTAATTTAACTATTAGCCAAATGAGACAATTTTGATAAGTCAAATTGAAACCAGACCTGAAAGAAATGAATGTGACAGTAGAGGCAGACATGGATTTTAAAACCCAGGTAAAATCTACTTGATTATTTAAAAATCTCTCTCTCTCTCTCTCTCTCCCCCCAAATATCTGTCTTCTTTTTTTTTTTAATAGGTAAGAATAATTTTGTTAAAGCAAGACCACCTTATGTACAACGGACAAGCAGAAGCATAAAGAATTACAAAGAATGAATGAGGTAAAAAAAAGGCAGTGGCTCTAAAAACACCACAATGGAATCACTATTCGTAAAACTCAATGAGCAAGACCAATTAGATAAGGAACTAGAAAAATTTGCTAGCAACTGAATCCCCATACTTTCCATATCTTCAAATGTACGCCAAGTATGTTCCCTCCATATAGTGCACATAAAATACAATGGAACTATATTACAAATATCCAATGAGTGCTTACCCACCCAATTTCTCCAACCAAGCATAAGATCAACAACCTTCTCCAGTAAGACCGAGTGGATCCCAATGATCCCAAATAATCTAAAAACAAAGCTCCCCAATGGTTCACTGTCTCCCCACCATACCAACACATACAATTATACAACACCAACCATCTTTTTCTTAATATATAACAAAACTTTATTAAAGATAGAAAAGCTCTCTTATAAGATTATCACAAGAATTTTCCCCCATGTTTCCATCCAAATGAAAAGGAGACCCACTAACAATGCTCATAAAGGATGCGTTAAGAGATTTTTCAAAATTACAATGCTTAGAGAACTCCTCATACAACTCCATCACATCTGCTTCTACCACCCTCCAACAATGCGGGAAAAAGGCCATAGTGAACTCATCTGACCCCAGTGGCGACGCCACGTTATGGTCAAGGTGTTCCCAAGAACACCCTGACCTTAAATAAATAAATAAATAATTATATATAATAATTAATTTTTTTTAATTTGTTTACTCTTAAAAAAAATGAAGGAAAACACCCTCAATAAAATTTAGGAACCCCCTCAAATTATTAAAAAAATATATATATACATATATATATATATATATTTGTTCTACTTTCAAGGAAAAAAAAAAGCCCAAAAAAAATTTGAACTAAAATCCAAAAATAAAATAAAATAAAATAAAATATTGTAACAGAAAGCCCACAGATTCTTTAAAAAAAAAAAAAACGGACGGCAAGCCCAACCAACATCAAGCCCATGGATTCTCACCAAAAAAAAAAAAAAAAACCAAAACCCAACAAAGGCTAAAGCAAACCCTAAGCTCCCATAATCTCCTTCACAGTCCCACAAACATCCTTCACCATACTTATCCAAAAAAAAAAAAAAAAAAACCCATGAACCAAATCATTCAAGACCCAAGGCCAAATCAGCCATGACCCACGGCCAAAAAAACCCATGAACCAAATCAGCCACAACCCACGGCCAAATCAGCCACGATCCACGGCCAAAAAAACTCACGAACCATGAACAAATCAGACCCACAAACCAATCAGAACCATCGAAGCACAGTCACCCACGACCCATGGCCAAACCGACGACGACACCATCGAGCACATCCTCACCCATGAATCTGACCACCACAAAGTTCAAACCAAAGTTCAAACCCATATCGAGCACGTCTTCTTCCGGTCGCGCTCCGGCTCCTTCAGCGCCTTGATGACTAGCACGGCGACGGAGGGCACCACGAACACCTTGGCCTGACGGTTCTGGACCGTTACACGGAGATCGGTGACGGCAAAAGCGAGATCGGCGACCGTATTTCAGTTCTCTTTCCTTTTCCGGTTTTCCTATCTCGTCTCTGCTCTCTCTCTCTCATACTTGATTCTGTCTGATTTGTGTGTTGTGTTTAGACTTATCTTTTGACAATATAATTATATAAATTGCTTAGCTTTTCTGCTTTTGTCTTCTTCTTTTTTTTTTCTTTTTTTTTTTTTGATAAGGCTTTTGTCTTCTTTTGACAATATTGCTTAGCTTTTTATTATTTGTCTTCTTTTCACAATATAAATTGATTAACTTTTTACTGTTTGGGTAAGTATAGGTAAATATAAAAATATATAATTTTGTTGAAATTGCTGATCGGCTCGTCTCTTATCTCTTAGTGTGGGGGTGGATGAGGCCGTGGAATTGAATTGGGTAGTGGTCTATGGTCTTTAAAAGTAAGTGAATGCACATTATAAAAGACAAAAAACGTAAATAAATAAACTATGTTAAGTAGTTTTGCAGTGGGTTGATACTTGATATACATATATACACTTTTGTACTATTTTTAATTGTTGTTTTTCATTATTTAATTACATATTTATGTTTTAATATTCTAAAATAGTAATTGTTATGTAAGAACTAAATGATTTGAGTGTCAAAAAAGAAAAACTAAGGGGGTGTTTGGTTTGTGTTTTTAAACAACCATTTTCAGTTTTTAAACAATATTTTACGCATTTTAATGCATTTTTTCACCCACATGTATTTCCACAAATATTTTCAAACAACAATTTTCAGTTTTTAAACACATGTACCAAACGGGCTCTAAATGATTTGTTTTATTTGAGGTTTTTTTATTTGGATCAATAATTTTATGTTGTATAAGAAAATATAAATATATATTATTTTTAATTTTTTTTTTAAAACCCTGAAACACCCTGAAACGGTTCGTCGAAATAGATCAGTACCAAAATATTTCGTTCCACAAAACAAACCAAAACAGGATCCAAAACAGTATTCATAACATTGCTTTCAAGCAAAAAGAAAAAGCTAAAAAAAAAAAATTTGAACTAAAATCTAAAAAGGAAAAAATTGTAACAAAGAATTTGAAGAAAAAAAAATTGTAACAGGGCAAGCTCACTAAGGAACACCTTAAAAAAAATTCTTGGAGTCGCCACTATTTGACCCTAGTGCTTTGTCCCCCAAAAACTCACTCACTACCGGTAAAATATCCTCCTCAAACCTCCTCTCAAGTAGACTACTCTTAGAATCCATTTGGGAACAACTTATTTAGCTTTTTTATTGAAAGTATGCTAAAGTATACTTATACTTTGAAAAAGTGAGAAAAAACAGGAAAAAAAGAGGTTTTAAAAAGCTATACATTTTTTTTGATAGGTAATATAACAGCTTTATTGATAATAAAAGCACAATGAATTTACAATAGTAAACTCATTGCACTGAAAACAATACAAACCAATCAAAAAGAAAGACTAACAAAATTAAGAAAGTCAAACAAAGAATGACAATGCACAAACCCCCAAATCCGGGACCACTCAAACAAAGTCTTAAGGAGCAAAGACTTCACACAGCCTACAGGTCTCTCAGTTTCCTCAAAAATACGGGCATTGCGCTCCTTCCAAATTAACCACATAAGACATGCTGGAACCATATTCCACACTTTTGAAGTGTGACTCCCCAACCAATTCCACCATGCAGTAAGAAGAGAAACAACATTCTTCAACATCACCCACTGAACCCCAAACAAACGAAGGACTTCACTCCACAAGGTATATGCATACTAAATGATCCACAATTTCTTCTTCACATCGACAAAGGTAGCACTAATTCACAAGAGGTAACTTCTTTTTAACAAGGTTGTCTATAATAAGAAGCCCACCCCTAGCAGCTGTCCATAAGAAGAAAGCCACCATTTTAGATACCTTAACACACCGAATGCTCTTCCAAGGAAAAGACACCAACGGGCTACTAGCAATGAAGTATAGAAAGTACGCACATCAAAAACACCACTATGATTCAAATGCCATATCATGGTATCATCACCCCCCTTAGGTAACTTGGAGGAGATATACGCAAAGAAATCATAAAAGATCCCTGTCTCCCAATCCTGAAATGCACGACAAAAACGTAAGTTCTAGCTTCTACCACCCTCATCCAGAGCATAATCAACCATTTTAGAAATCATAGCTTCCTTGTTCACAGCAATAGCAAATAGTGCCAGATATAAATCTTTCAAAGCAGTAGGGCTACTCCAAGGGTCATACCAAAATCTGATACGAAAACCCTCACCTGCCACATACAACACATGACCAAAGAAACTCTCAGCCCCCTTCCTAATGTTCTTCCACAGACCACATCCATGTGTCCCTCTAACCACTCTAGTACACCATCCCCCATTGTCCTCCCCATATTTGGAAGCTATAACCTGCCTCCATAAACATGTGACCTCATTCCCAAATCGCTAGAGCCACTTCCCAAGCAAAGCTTGGTTAAACAACCCAATTTTCCGAATCCCCAAGCCACCAGACTCCACTGGCCACACAACTTTCTCCCAAGCAACAAGTGAGAATTTAAAGACATCATTAGATCTCCCCCAAAGGAAGTTCCTCTGAATTTTCTCTAATCTGTCCGCCACATGTTGTGGAATAGTGAACAAAGATAAATAATAAGTAGAGAGATTTGATAAAGTACTTTTCAATAAAGTAAGTCTACCTCCTTTTGATAAATATAACTGCTTCCAACTGGCAAGCTTTTTTTCCATTCTTTCAATGATAGGGTTCCAAATTGAGGAATCCATATAATGTGCCCCCAAGGGCATTCCCAAATAAGACATGGGTAAACAACCTACCTTACAACATAAAATTCGAGCCAAGGCATCCAAATTCCAAACCTCACCAACCAGTACAATCTCACTCTTACCAATATTTACTTTCAGTCCTATGATAGCTTCAAAGAAAATTAGAACCATACGAATATGTAATAATTGTTCCTTGGAAGCATCACAAAAGAGAATAGTATTATCAGCAAACAAAAGATGAGAGATATGCAAACCTTCACGTGTATTGGGATTTGCTTGGAATCCACTAAGAAAGCCTCCATCTTCTATCCTTTTCAACAACATACTCAATACCTCCATTACCAATAATAATAGAAGTGGAGATAAGGGATCCCCTTGGCGGAGGCCACGAGAGCTGCAAAAGAAACCAATTGGAGGTAAAAGCTGATGCAAAACAGCTGAAGCTGAAACTGATGCCAAACAGGCTATTAGACTCCCCAATAGTGGCAAAAGCCCCACCCATCAACCATATGCCTCCACCCTTCCATTTCTTGATACAAAACCATATAGAAATGCACCACCTGATCCCTCACCTCCTCAGAAAATGAAACATCCACCTCCATTACTCCTAAATGATTATACCTTCTATGAAAAATTGCCATCCTTTGAAAAACATGGAATTCTTGTCACCCTCCTTAAGCCAAACTCCAAGGGTTGGTGACGTCTGCCTATATCATTTGGTCTAGATGTTCTTAGATATTATGTGATAAATCTAAATCATATTCATATCTATTATATACCACATCAGCATGTCAGTATACCCACACTGCACCATACAGCATCCACAGTACTCACCGCAAGCACATGTAAACAAATTTCCCGAATCAATGTTGTGAAATTTGTCTTTTAATTCATATATTACGTAAAAACGTGCATAGTTGGGTTAATGATATCTAAAGATTGGGCTATAATTTTCCAGCACATTTATTTGTAGTTTGCACCACACATCCCAGTGCTATAAAATGTGGCAGGGAAAAAATTACTAAAAAAATGGGAAAATGTATTATTGTAGGTCACCCAGTTTTGCACGACTACGTTTCAGATTATCCAGCTTAAACCAGGTGGTTTCAATTAATCAGTGTTGTATGAAATCCAGATGCAGGTTAGTCCCATCCCAGGTTCACACTAAGTGAAGTCATTATGCTCAATAGTGGTCCAACCCAACACCCTATTTCCCCAACATTTTGCTACCCTGGCCATTATGTATCTATAATCAGTATCATCATTAACCAAATTTACTCTAAAGATAAAGATTGGCTGCTGTGAACTTGTTCATCCAATCCACTTAATAGCTACTTCTTCTATTAGCTTGTGATCCTCCAAAAATTGTCTATAACTTTTTCCTCTCACATTCCCTAGCAACCCCCCCCCCCCCCCCATCTCTCTCTCTCTCTCTTTCTCCTTGCTTTTGTTCATTTAAGTCCTCCTGATCTCCCAGAGTGTTGCCAGAAGTCCACCATGCACTATAGATGCCACATGTAGGTTGCGTTTAGGATAGCTTATATTGGACAGCTTATTTTTGTAACTATTCATGGATCTCACTGCACTTTTTGGTACTATTCATGAATGGTACTTTATTATTTCAGCTAACTTTTAGCTTTATCTACAGTATTTTCAGCAAAAAAATTTCAATTTCAGCTAAATAAACTGTTCACAAATGGACCCATAATGTATGAAATGAGGAAAATAAATAAATAAATCCATCACTTCAACAATAACCATGTTTGGAAAAAAAAAAACAAAAACTAAAAACTATTAATTAGTAAGATTAAAATTTATATAATAAATAAATAAAATTTGTTTCATGTCTCAATAAGAACAAGATTATGCATACCTGGAATTTTTCTTGCATTTCTCGAATGGAAACTGAGAATTCAGTCATTGTCCAGCTGAGAGTATTAAATAAGCGATTGAGGAAAGCTGAAAACAGATCTTTGTCATTGATGCAGGCTTCCCGTAGTAATCTCTTTATAAATGGATGAAGAGGCCCAAATAGAAGTAGAAAAAAAGGGTCAGAAGTTACTCAACAGAATAGAGAGAGAGAGATCTAGCAAAAATAAAACATCATTATAATCAAAGAAAAAAAAACTTCACTATTCACCTGGAAAACCACCGACGATGATGATGATTCCCCATGCTTGGAAGAACCAAAGCCAGAACCCCTACACAACCTCAGAAGAATATTAGTAACTGGGATCCAGGATCTTTGATCAAATGCCGACAGCAATGCTTTTGGCAACCTCTGGATTGCTGTTTCATTGCTCTCAAAAGCAGTCAAATATTCCCTGTACTGGACCAGGACTGATATAGATTGAAGGAGAAGATCCTTAAGATCTGCACTTGATATCCTTGGGTCATTGAAGTGGGCGACTACAAAAGTGACCTGATCAAAAAGACATCCGTATGTAATTTATTTGACCCGCACTATTACACACATTTAACATTCTGAATAGAGCAAACATCATGAGTCTGTTGCCTGACTAACAGGCCCAAGTTTTAGCACATTAAGATCTAGACATGTAGGAAGTCAACATATCATAAGCATGTCATAATTAATTCCAAACTGCATGTAAGAAAAGCAGGACAAATAATACCTTGGATATTGTATCAAAGCAATAAAAAACCCACTATAGAAAATTATTGGAGCTTTCTAAAATTTGGTTGCTTTGTTTAGGACATGGAAGATGCATAAATATATGTAGAATTTTTT
The DNA here is from genome assembly GCA_030445155.1 of Quercus variabilis. Lineage (NCBI taxonomy): Eukaryota > Viridiplantae > Streptophyta > Magnoliopsida > Fagales > Fagaceae > Quercus > Quercus variabilis. The sequence continues at coordinate 29,137,208 of CP129450.1, read as the reverse complement.
ACAAGAGCTAACCCTGTACTTTGTTTTGTCATTCATGTTGCACATATCAAGAGGCCATTGACAACAAAGATTATATCATCACTGAAGGATAGGAACATTCTTTTTCTTGATGCATGACATTCCATTTGCCATGAATACCATACAGTTTTTAAGTTTCTTTTTTTTGAGCAAAGTTTTAAGTTTCGAATGTCTGAGATAAATGAAAAATGTTCTTTCCCATCATCAATAATCCAGCAATAGATTACTCAAAATAGCTGTGAGAAGAAATTCATATTTTTCAATATACACTCTTATTTTTCCAAATTAAACTCAAAATAGCAAAAACAATTGGAAGAAGAAGAAGAATATTGACAGATGAGACATACAAATGAAGCAAGTCCCTGCTTGATAAATACTGCAGGGGGAACAAATGGGGGATCACTCTTACGCAACACATGAAAGCAGTCAACCTGTGACAGAGATTAGAATACAGATTAATAATAATATGGTTAATGGAAACAGAATGTCAAAATCCCATTAAACATACAGGAAATAAAAATTAAGAACAAGCATAATATGAATGTTAGCGGTAAAAATTACTCATAAAAGTTCATAACTACTGGCCATGTGCAGTTTTTCAAAATCCTAACACGTGACTATATTAATTTTGGAACATATAGAAGATGAAAAGAGCAGAAAGTCATACAAAGAAAAAAGGCTCAAGACAGATCAAGGGTGTGTGTGTGTGCAGGTGGAAATATAAGTATCAGTAAGTGTGGTTGTCTTAGTATCTTCATATTCACTACCACAATTGGAGGACACATACACAGACACAGGTGAGAATCTTGCTATTGTACCATGCTGATTATACTGATTAGTAGCCAACCACCACTACTACACAGGCAGGCACACGTGAAAAGAGAGAGAGAATGAGACTCAATATCTTTGAATGTCAAACTGCAATTTCACCATGCAACTCTATAACACCATAATGTAGCCATAAAACATTCTGTTCAAGCTCGCTGCAGTTAGCATTGATTTGATACACTAATGGCAAAAGATGCAAATATATTTGTAACAATGTGCACACGTTGCAACAGAAGAAAGAAGAGCAGGGAAAAGAGTTTCTATATGCTCATGCAACAAATTAAACAATAACCATTATGTACAACTCTCATATAAAATGATTTTACAAGCTTTTATGTTGAATAAAGTCTCTATTTACCAGAACTTCCAAGTAAAATTCTGGGATGTAAACAAACACTGAATCTACTCTGCTAAGAACCAGAAGCAATTGGACAATCCACATGCACGTAGCATACATCCCTCTTTGCTTCCATCTAGAAAAGAGAGAAATGCGGTACCTGTAAAGCATGACAGTCACAATTAGAAAATAAGAATGCAAACACTAAACTTTTTTGAATCACAAGGTGAACTGTCACTTTCACCAACTTTCTTTGAAGATTCCCAACTAACAGCAAGGAAGCTTAAATACATACATGTTTTTCTTTCATAAATAATAACCTATCTAATTAATGATAAAAAATGGAAAAGGTTTCTCTCCAAACTAGTTTGTAGAGAAACCGTTCAAACTCCTCTTATATATTTTCATTAAATGTGAATTTTAAAAATCAAACCATTAGATTTCATGTTCTTTATGTTCTTAACACGCATGTCAAATTTCATCCAAATCGGGAGTTATTTACTATTCAATCAATAAACTTATTTTTTATGTGTAATTTTTTACCACAAAAACTTGAAATTTAAACATGTCATAAATGACATGACTATTAATCTTTGATCTTCCTAAAATTTTGCAAGCGTGGAGGATACAATAAAAACATGTCCAACAGTTAGATTTTCAAAATTCACATCTAATCAAAAGATATAAGAGTTTGAAGGGTTTTGGAGAGAAACATTTTCCATAAAAAGGAGAGAACATGGGTATTCACTAGTACACAATGTGTGTACAAGAGACAACCCAAAATAAAAAGAAATTAAGATCTAAAATTTAACATATGCGGGAAATCAAGAAAACTCGAGCAAGAAGATGGATTGCTTTAGTCTACTCATATAGAGTCATTACGAACACATTATTCAATCTTAAAGTTGGAGGTCTCTCTTCCCTCAAACGTCCACACATTCCTTTTATCCAAATACACCACATTAAACACAAGGGAATGGCCTTCACAGCTGAAATACATTCACATATAGTCACAAAAATTTTCAACAATCATATTTTCCCAGACAAAGATCAGCAGATACCAACTTCGTGACAAAGTAAGTTAACCAGGCAACATATGCACCCAAAACATATGACTCAGTTGCAAACTACAATAAGGGTAGAGATGATAAAGAATAAACCATAAATACAAACAAAATTGAACTTGAAAAATATTTCATTGTGCTCATCTTACCATGCACAATGTCTCACACAGTCAATAACTTCTTCGCGATAAAGATTCCGAGCTTCTTTCAAACGCTTTAATTGCTCAGTGCAAGTTCCCTCTCTTAATTGTTTATCAGTTTCCTCCAGAACAGAGATTGAATGTGACTGATGAGACATGTAATATGATGCCTACAATCAGAAGATTTTATTTCAGATTATTCACAACATCCCAAAAGAATCTAGGAATGTAACAACAGGTTAGTTACTCAGTAAAACAACAATGTAGACAAGTGAAAGGTCTTGAGCATGAGAAGAGAATGCTACTAAAAGAGAGGGGGAGTGGGAGGGGGGGAAGGTGGAAAATCAAATTCAAACTAAAACAGATGCTCATTTAAGGAAATACTTTGAAATAACCAGGCATAGCAGTGATTTAGAAGTCAAATGATGGGGGAGTTTGAGACCACACATGAGCAGGTGTTAGAATAATGGTTTTAATGATTAAATTCATCCTTTCCTATCAACTTAAGCTAATTTATCATGTGTAATAACAACAATATCAAAATTTTACTCACAACATTAACAAATCTTAAAAAAAAAAAAAAAAAATAGAGCTTCATCAAGTGATCAAAATCGCTGATATTTTGCTGATGACCATGAGTCCATGGGGACTTTGACCCTCAACCAATAACACATATACATAAAGAGCGAGTGCTTTATCTATTCACTTCTTTGTATCTTTTTGTTTTTCTCATTTTTACCTTGACACCGCATTTTATAATTTCAAGAAAGTGGATGGATTTTAGTCAAAGCAGTCACACCAATGAAGCATAACAATATGGATATAAGGTTTACAAACATGCAAAAACAGAAACATCCATCAACATCAAAGCTTGTATACTTTAAAGAAGAGAATTTTCCATGTTGCTTCCTCACCTGCTTAAAGTTTGGTGCAAGGCCTATGTGATACAACAACAGTAAAGCATCCAGAAGTTCCTCTTCTGTTAGTGTAGCCGAAGACACATTACATTCCCTGGGTACAATCATCACATGTTGGACTGGACGATAATCCAATTCAGATTCAGATTGATCACTGGAGCTAGGCTTATTTGCTATCTCATCATTCAAAGTTCCAGCACTACATTCTGCAGCAACATGAGTCGATCTCTCTGGAATATGTTTGCAATGGCCAGTAGAACTTTTGGCTGTGTATATAATTGGATCCTTTGAGATTCTTGTGAAGTCATCATACTGTGAACTTGAACAACAACATGGTTTCTGCCTGGTTAAATGAGTTACTCTGTTTTCTTCGTCATCCATACAACCTTCCTCCCACCGGATCACTTCTGCTTCCTCATTCTTTGCAGGATTTGATTTCAATAGATGATTGAATGACCCTCCAAGCCTAGATATGCCAGTTCGATAAGGATCATTTTTCAGAAACAAGTACATGGGAAAACTTTGTTGGCCGCCCCTATGAAGAAAACCAACATCAGGGTCAGTTTCGCAGCTCTTCAACCAGCCACAGATGTCCCCCGTACCAAATCCTTCAGATAGAAAATGAAGTATGACTGTGTACAAAGAAACAAGAACAGAGTTGCTTGAAAGTCCAGGAGGCAGTACATTACGATCTGCTCCTCTATTCTTTAATAAAAGATTCTGTAAAAATTTCCTGAACACTGAACCAGGCAACTGAGGAGGTGCAATAGGTGGTATGAAATGAATGACCAAGAGACAAAGGTCCCTATGCTTCTCCTCTATCTGCAAATAGAATACGTGAGTCAATTAATGGAAAATCATAACACCAGCATCCAAGACAAATATGCGTATTTTATGCACCTAAATATACTATAGAGAATATACAATTGAAGGAACCCCCCAAACAGTCAAGAAGTCATATTGAATATTTTGCACCACAAGGTCAAGCCTCAACCATGATAAGCCCTTGTACAAAGAACTTAGAGAATACACTTTAAAAAAATCAGTACATTCCATATGTGAGTAGTACACATAATCGACCTGTCAGGGTGCAGCCTAGTGGTTGGAGGCTTGGGATAAGCTGTATAACCAAACATCATAAGCTCGATCCCCACTAGGAGTTCCCCTGGATTACCTAATACACGATTCTAGCGGGTGAGGTCAAGTATCCGTGGTTTACTCCCCAAGGGTGGGTCCAAAGGGCCCTACCTTGGTAAGGTTCCACATCATCAAAAAATATTTAACTGATTGACACCACTCAAACAATAGCAGTTTGCCAACAATTCAAACCTACAACATATAGTTGGAAGGGGACTTCTTCCTACAAGTCAAAGATTAAATTACAAGCAGACAAATAAAGTGTGTGAATTACTTCAACATGGAACTAAGTAACTTCGCAGCAATTAAAAAAAAGACTTCAACCCATTGCCAATTCTTGGTAGTGCCATTTATTAAATAAAAACAGTAATGCCTTCAAGTTCTCACACAAATATGGACCATCTGTACTTGACTTCTTGGAATCCCACATAAGTTCGGTATGTACTTGGTTAGATTATGGATATAAGTACTTGTTGGGCTTCTCCACCTACAAGCTTAAGCGTTTAGGTTGAACAACTTAGTATGGTATTAAAACCCACTTTGTTTATTTTTGGACCATGTGCCAAGCTTATATCTATTTGTTTTAGTTAAGTCTTCAGTGTCATTTGTCATGATTTCAGTTTATTTGGAGCTTAGACATTAATAGATGTCAAAGAATCCCACATTGGGTGGTCTGTGCTTGATTATTGGTATATCTACTTGTTGGCCCCTCTGCCTACAAGCTTAAGATTTTAGGTTGGATGCTGTAGCACCTTCTAGACACCTCAAGGTCGGGCATGTTTTCACAACTTCATCAGTATGAATAAAATTTCCCACTGAACTCTAAAAAATGGGTTAAAAATTCAAATGCTACATTTTTTATGCTAGCAACATTGCAACTGGGTGACAACATTCATGTTAAACAAAGACAAAAGGTCTGCTTAGTTCATTATTTCAAAAAAGTAAACTGTCTCTTAATAGATTAAATTTAGAAGCACCAGCATCTTTAATTGTAGAAATAGTAAGAGTATTGTGCATGTCTCACATGCTATACCTTGTGAATATGCTATATCAAGATGCCATGCCAACTACCATTTGTAATTGTCAAAAAAAAAAGATACAAGAGGGAGAGACAAAAAGGTTATTTGACAAATGGAGAGTGACAATAATAAATATCTGAACTTGAACACGAATAGCAATCAGACAAATAAAAAATAAAATAGGAAAATAAGAGTTTGATTTGGGTAAACATAAGTAGCCCAAATTCACATGTGCAACAAGGTTTTTTTTAGGTCAATAAGCGTGCTTACAAGAGAAGAGCCACATGCAAACCTTGTATCCTTCCATATAAAATGCCTAAATTACCTCTGGGAAAAATGGCGAACACAAAGAAGTTGTAAGAGTTACAACAGAAAATTCAAACTCATTTTTGACACAGGTTTAGAACAAAAATTTAACTAAAATATCATCTCATTTCTCCTTGTTAGCTCGATATAGAATGGTAGGCTGCTAAGTACTAAGTTGTAGATTCCAATCGTGAGTGAAAAGACTTGATTCATCTAAATCCTTCAAATTCAGATAGAAATTTTTATTTGACTTACTTAGAAAGATTTGCTTCTATTGCATTCTATCTCAGGGTAATCGCATTATGTGATATTTGGGAACTGACCTCAATATTTTTTTTAAGGGAAAATTACACTAACCTCCCTCCATATTTTGCAAACCTACATGCATCCTCTCCTGTTTCAAATTACACATTAACCTCCCTTATGTGTTCCACACAGATCACCATCCCATAAATAACTGATGGGATCTTTTGCCTACATCAACGAATTCATTAGAATATAAAATGCCAATTTTTCCATTAACAGTACAACGGACACTTTTAGGGTAAATTAAAACATGGCAATAAAATATATCGATTTAACATCAATTATTTATGCATTAACACTCATGCTTCTTACAAATTTTATGCACTATTAATACACATGCTTGATGATGCCATTACAGAAAGTAAAATGCTTCAAGAAATTTGAGTCTCATTGTAAAAACATAAAGAAAATATCCAAAATTTCAAAACCAAAAGAGGAGCAAGTGGTCAGTTTGTCAGGGAAGCAGCAGGATTAGTCCAGTTGTTTGGGAGCAAGCTTACTCAGACTAATATTAGCTCCCAATGGTTGGTGCAATACATACTAAACCGAAACCACTGGCCATTGCAACTATAAAAGGAAAATTGGTATTTTACACATTGCAACCAATTTCCAATAGTTTCTGATTACGTCAACAAATATCCCAACTTTTTTTTTTTATAACGTAGGGAACCTTTCTAAAGAAAAGACCTTTGGACTCACCTCTAAAGAAGTGCAAGCTAAATGAGACGATGAGGCAAAATTCAGCAAGTTACTCAAATTTCTTAACTAGTATTTGCATACTTCTATTTTTGGTATTATATTATTAGCATTTAAAAATGAAATTCTTTGTCTTTCACTGACTACTTTTTCACTTTTTGGATCTAAGGTAGCATACACACTTAAAAAAAAATATATATATATATATATATATATATATAATGTAGTTAAAAATGCACCTTACTAATTGCTTCGGATAAAGCAGTAGTTGTCAAAATCATGCTGCTCTCACAGGACACGTCCTCAGATGAACCAGGCCACCACACTGAAGGCATCATGCACTCAAGATCCTCCTTGTTTGGAGACTTCAGTGAAAGAAATCCTTCAAACAAGAATTCAAAATCTAATGACTTCCACCAAAGCATCATTAATTTTTCTCGTCTTAAGATATGACAGGCCAATGCAAGATAAGAATATGATCCTGAATATGGGCATTCTGCTAGAACAAATGGTGCTGTTTTACAACCACATGAAAGGGCATTTATCAGGTGCTCAAATAACAAATGAGATTTTTCAAATTCTAGAAAGATGTTAATAGCTCTATCCAAGCTTAAATAATCATGCGGTGCCTGCACTCCAAACACTTCCATCATGAATGACAGAAATGGACCTCGACCTATATACTCCAAACTCCCAGCATCTGCTTCAAGTATCGAGAAAAATTCTTCACATATCCCATGGAATACAGGATCAAAAAGTTCTTCAAATGAAACAAACCTCTTCAATCTCCTCAATTTCTCAACAGAAGCATGGTCACCCTGCTCTTTCCGTTGCATATCCAAAAGCCTTGACAAGCATTGCAGCAACTGTGTAGCAAAAGAAGTTACAGAGGAAGGAGCTTGAATTGGGAAATATCCTTCAATCGGGTACTTAAAGGGGCGGGACCCAAAATTTAATTCGCAACGTTCACCTTGAGAAAGAGAAATTGCTGGATAATACCCAAAACCAGGCCCCATTTTGCGAATCTCATGAAAAGCCACTCCAAGTGAGACGCCATTCCTGTAGAATGAAATCTCATCATAATCCAAATCTATGCAACATCCAATGACATCACCAACAACCCATGACCGACCATATTCCTCAGCTTTGTTATTCCATTTCTTAACCCTTCTTCCATCAAATGCATATGAATCATCAGCATCACCTACACCCTTATGTTCAGTGAAAGGGCAAGAAAGAGTTACCCATCCAAGCTGTTGTACACCTGAAGTTTCTAAGATAACTTCATACATCCATTTTCCCTTCCAAACACAAGCATTAGCCCTGGCACTACTGAACATTGCTAAGCTCTCTACAAGCAATGGTGACTTAATAATTCTTATATCACCACAAATGCTAATATCTTCAAGACCAATGACAAGGGGACCACAACCATTATCAAATATACAAAGTCCATCCCTATTTCTAACCAAAGAGCCCGAGCTCTCATGAAACTTTGAGAACTCACTCTTTGCAATAGAGCGAACAAAATTGCTGTCAACTGGACTAGTCAATGGACCAATTGATTTGTGAGGGAGACCAAATACATATTCAATCATTCGCTCCACAGACTGGTGACAAAAATCATCACAATATGAAACAAGACGGGTTTTTGACGAATTCTCTCTGCCATCCTCACCCTTCAAGATTACAGCCAAACCAGAAGAAAGCCCACCAATCCGTAGGCCGTCTTCTGCCATTGGCAATATGCAGAATCACTACAAAACCCTCAATTTTCACAAAACACAATCAAAAATCTTCAAAATTCAAATATCCTTCCAGAAATATTGATCCTTTCTAACAACACTTTGAACTCTTGTAAAATCACCATCCTCCTGACCCTGAAATTTCCAATTCACAACACATATGATTGCAAACACAAGCTACAAAGATATGTTTGGTTGCTAATAAAACTAAAGGCCAAAAAACAAAAACTAGCAAACACACACAGTCCATTTGTTTGATTATCAAACAATAAAATAATTTAAGAAAAAAAAAATATTTAGCTTAGTTAACTAGGGAGCCCAAGAATATGAAAATTTCTCATTTTCTTTGCTTCTGCTTTTTCTTCCTCCATTTTCTTGGCAGCCAAACAGATATCAAATTCAAAATGAATTTAACTTTTAATAACTTAAAAAACATAAAAATTCAAAAACTGTCTGTAAAGAACTGTTTGCTTGCTGAGAAAACTAGAGGCTAAAATCAAAAATCAGCAAATGCAGTCTCCGTTCTTTTTTTTTTTTTAATTTCTTTTTTTTTTTTTTTAAGAAAATGTTATCTATTCATTTGATTTACCAAACAATACATAAAATTTAATTAGCTAAGTTAAATAAGAAGCCCAAGAATTTAAAATTTCTAATTTTATTTGCTTCTGTTTTTTCTACCTAAGTTTACTCCACAACCAAACATAAATGAAATTAAAATGAATTAACTTTTAAGAATTTATAATACATAAAAAAAAAATTCAAAAATTATCTATAGAGAACCGTTTGCTTGCTGACTAAACTAAAGGCCAGAAAACAAAAACCATCAAATACGCACTGTCTATTAATTTGATTTACCAAACAATACATAAAAGTTACTTAACTGAGTTAAGTAAGAAGCACAAGAATATGCAAAGTGCTAGTTTTATAGATCCTGTTTTTCTTCCTAAGTTTTCTCAACAACCAAACACAAATCAAATTAAAATGAATTAACATTTAAGCAATACATAAAACATTCAAAAACAATCTAAAAAGAACTGTTTGGTTGCTGAGAAAACTAAAGGCCAAAAGACAAAAACCAGCAAATACATGGTGTTTATTCGTTTGATTTACCAAACAATACATAAAAGTTACTAAGCTAAGTTAACTAGGAAGCCCAAGAACATGAAAATTTCTAATATTATTTTCTTCTGTTTTCTCAGCAACCAATTCGAATAAATTTCAAAATGAATTAACTTTAAGAACTTACAATACGTAAAAATTCAAAAACAATCTATAAAGAAGTAGTATTTGCTTGCTGAGAAAACTAAAGGCCAAATACACACAGTCTATTCGTTTGATTTACCAAACAATACATAAAAGCTACTCAGCTAAGGTAACTGAGAAGCAAGATAACATGCAAATTTCTAATTTTATTTGCTCTTGCTTTTTATTCCTAAGTTTTCTCGGCAACCAAACACAAATCAAATTCAAAATGAATTAACTTTTAAGAACTTACAATCCATAGAAATTGAAAAACAATCTACAAAGAACAGTTTGGTTGCTGAGATAACTAGCCAGCAAGTACACTGTCTATTCGTTCGATTTACCAAACAATACATAAAAATTACCCAGCTAAGTTGAGTAAAAAGCACGAGAACATGCAAGTTTCTGATTTCTATTGCTTCTCCTTTTTCTCGGCAACCAAACAGATATCAAAACTCAAAATTTGGTAACGAAAATTGAAATTAAATTTTTTAAGTTATAACAACTTACAGGTGTGGCTCATGCTATCCTTCTATTCTCGCTTTGGAACTGTGAAAGGCGGCGGAGGCAAGGCATGCTAGGGTTTTGCAGAGACCGTTGGTTGAGAGAGAAAGAGAAAGCTTTTAAAGAGAGACAGCGTTTTAGAGAGAGAGAGAGAGAGAGAGAGAGAGAGAGATTGTTTTGGATTTTCTAAATGTTCGCCAAAAGTTTGGGGAGAGATGTGAATGAACGAACCGAAGCCATAGGTTAGGGACTGTCAGACAGAGCAGTCGCGCCAAGCCAACTCAACTGTGAGAGAGAGAGAGAGAGCTAAATCGAACGAAATTGACCGACACGTGTCCACCTCGCGTGGGACTTACGGGTTGCTGACGTGGAGGCCTCAGCTAATGTGCGCCAACAGGTGCAAGCCGCCCTTTCTGCTTGAAAGAGTATTGTTCTGTTCTGTGACTCGGTCAACTCAGCTATTTTCAAAGGCAACGTTGTCACTATGTATAGTGTGCTGCTCAGACAGGGATCAAGGAATCAATGATTTTTTATATGCACACTTGACTCTGATTATTTCAACAGATTTTTTTTTTCTTTACCAACAATTAATTTTGCTTAAATTATGCAAAATACGCTAAGGCCAGAATTTATAGGTATAACTTATCATAAAAGTGTGAGTATTGTAGATTAACTTGCATTTTTTGTTGTTTTTAATGGAGAAATTAAGAATTTAAATTTTTCAAACCTCAATTATTATCATACATTTAAAAAATAAATAATTTAAAACAAAAATCAGGAGTACTATAAGTTCATATCAATAAATTTAAACTTTTATTATATAATCGTGTTTGTTTAGCAAAAAGAAATTTTACTTTCTATTTTTTGTCTTAGTTTTTTCAAACTCTTGTTGTCACACGTTTGGTAAACAAAGACTAAAAATTATAATTTTTTACTTCATGTTTAACAAATAAGTTACCGAAAATTATGGATTTTCAAAAAGATTATTGATTAACTTGGAGAATCAAGATACAACATTTAAACAAATGATAATCTATATATAGGTGGAGGTTCAAGTTTGTATAGCCAAACATACTAATTTGTCCAAAAAAGTAGTAATAACTTCACAATCTAGTTTGGTGGCTAAACACTTTGTTAACTCTTTTTTTCCATGGTAGCAACCAGCTAACCCCTTGTTTTGTTATAGTTTTTTAATTGATATTTCCAATACATATATGTATAACTTGGTTCCCCTTGTTTCTCAAAAAAAAACTTGGTTCCCCTTATTAATTTTATTTGGCCATATCCATAATTTAAAAGACAGGGAATGTATGCTGCATATGTTTATATAAAAAAATCATCATCAATATACAAGTCACTGTGCATGTTGTGTAGTATCTTTACGTATCACTCTTATATATCATTATATCAATAATCATTACAAAAAGTTGTACACTAGTGTCGTTTATAATACTTCAAATGACATGTTTGATTTACTTGTTAACAAAAATTGACATGTTTCATTTCAATCATCTTCGGGTGACCGTTTGAAGAGGTTGTTCCTTATTACTAATAATAAATTTTATATATATATATATATATATATATATATATGTATATATATATATGAGTTAGGTACAAGTTACACCTGGTATAACTCTAAGTAATGTTACACTACTCAATAACTTATTATTAAATTCATATTTTAAGAATCTCACCGTTGAATTACATGTTTTATATGTGCTTAACATGCATGCAAATTTTTATGCTAATCGAATATTATTTACCTTGTGATCCATAAACTCATCTTTTATGAATTATTTTAAATTACAAAAACTTGAATTTAAACAATTGATTGATAACATAACTATTAATCTTTGATCACCATGAAATTTTGCAAGCATGGAGAGAGTATAAATATAATGTAATCCAACAGTAGATTTGTCAAAATTCACATCTAATAATAAGTTATTAAGTGGTGTAATATCGGTTAGAGTTACACCAGGTGTAACTTGAACCCAACCCTCTGTATATAATGTATATATATATATATATATCCAGCTACAAATTAGAGTTAGTAATGTTACACCACTCAATAACTTGTTATTAAATTCATATTTTAAGAATCTCACCATTGAATTACATACTTTATATGTGCTTAACATGCATGCCAATTTTCATGCTAATCAGATATCATTTACCTTGTGATCCATAAACTCATCTTTTATGAATTATTTTAAACTACAAAAACTTGAATTTAAACAATTGATTGATAACATAACTATTAATCTTTGATTACTGTGAAATTTTGCAAGCATGGAGAGTGTATAAATATAATGTAATCCAACAGTAGATTTGTCAAAATTCGCATCTAATAATAAGTTATTAAGTGGTGTAATATCGTTTAGAGTTACACCAAATGTAACTTGAACTCAACTCTATATAATATATATATATATATATCCAACTACAAATTAGAGCTAGTAATGTTACACCACTCAATAACTTGTTATTAAATTCATATTTTAAGAATCTCACCGTTGAATTACATGCTTTATATGTGCTTAACATGCATGCCAATTTTCATGCTAATCGGATATTATTTACCTTATGATCCATAAACTCATATTTTATGAATTATTTAAAACTACAAAAACTTGAATTTAAACAATTAATTGATAACATAACTATTAATCTTTGATCACTGTGAAATTTTGCAAGTATGGAGAGTATATAAATATAATGTAATCCAACGGTAGATTTGTCAAAATTCACATCTCATAATAAGTTATTAAGTGATATAATATCGCTTAGAGTTACATCATGTGTAACTTGAACAAACTCTCTCTCTCTCTCTCTCTCTCTCTCTCTCTCTCTCTCTCTCTCTCTCTCTCTCTCTCTCTCTCTCTCTCTCTCTCTCTCTCTATATATATATATATATATGTCCAGCTACAAATTAGAGCTAGCAGCCTAGCAACATCAATTGGCTGTATTAATGGACAAAATTGATTTTTACTTTCACTTTATACTAATTCAAACAAAAAATTGACTTGGTTCTAGATTAAAACCTTTATAAACTCACAAATTTGTTTATTTATTTATTTAATAAAGGTGATTTTTTTTTTTTTTTTTTTGCTGAATAAAGGTGAAATTTGTTTAAGAGGTATTCTGATGCCTCTCAAATCAACTGAATCCAAGTCCACCAAACATTTGAATTACCATGGAAATTCATTGCCTTGATTGGATTTTTGTTTTTGTTTTTTTATTTTTTTTTTGGAAAAAGGTACTTCATAAATAAACATTAATCAGCTAATAACATATACATCTTAGCCTATGTAGGAGGCAAAATTTTAAGCCAATTATAAAATGTCACATCAAAATTTAGTAACAAATTCTAAATTAATATGTCATTAAATTAATTAAAGGCGAAAAACACATTTTAGTCCCTACATTTTCAGGCGATTCCCATTTTAGTCCATACATTTTATTTTTACCGCTTTTAGTCCCTATCCTAAAAAACGCTTCCCTTTTTTGTCCCTGCCGTTACTCATTTAACAGAAATATCCTACGTGGCAAACAGTCCAACAGTAAATGCTGACGTGTTTATTAAAATAATATGAAAAAAAGCCACGTCAGGTAAAAATAATATTTAAAAATGCCACGTCAGCAATTTAATTTTTGAAAAAAAGCCACCTCAAATAAAAATAATATAAAAAGTTATAACCTAATTATTATTTTTTAAATAAAAGAAATTAGTTAAATTAATTTTTTTTCCTTTTTTTTGGAAGAACATGAAGAACATGTTCTTCATTTTTCTTCCCCACAAACCCAGAAAATCATACACCGAATGAAGAACGTGTTCTTCATTTTTCTTCCCCACAAACCTAGAAAATCATACACTGAAGAACATGAAGAACGTGTTCTTCATTTTTCTTCCCCACAAACCCAGAAAATCATACACCACAAACCCAGAAATTAAACCACAAACCCAGACACCACAAACAAAATCACTAAACACCCACTGCTGAGAAACCCACAAACCCAAAAATCAAACCACCCACTGCCAAGCAATTCATACCTAAACCCAATACCTAACTCACCAAACACCTAAACAAAAAATCACCAAACACCCAAACAAAACCCAAAGGGATGACCACCACCACCTCGAATAGAACCCAGCCACCACCAAAACCCGACTACCAACGAAACCCAACTAACGAAACCCAGCCACCAAACAAACCCAACAAGCACCAAATCTCACCACCAAACTGATCCAGCAAGCACCAAAACCCACCACCAAATGAATCTAGCAAACACCGAAAAAAACCCACCACCAAAGCCGGCCACCGATTCAACTCCACAACCGAAACCCACCACCAAAATGCCACCACTAAAACCCAGCAACCACCGATTCAATCCAATCAAAATTTAGTTAGATGAGAAGAGATAGATGAGCGAAACATGTTGTGAATAGAGAAAGAGGAATGGGAAACGTAGAAGAGAGATATAGAGGGAGAGATGGAGAACTGTGAATAGAGAAAGAGGAATGGCAAACATGCTTTTTATTTTGTAAATCTGAGTGATTTTATGTTTTTGGCTGCTAAGAAAATGCAGGAAAAGAAAAGTAAATTTTTAATTTTTAATTTTTTGGGCAAGCTTAGTTGGGGAAGAAAAATGAAGAACATGTTCTTCATGTTTTTCCAAAAAAAAAAGGAAAAAAAATTAATTTAACTAATTTCTTTTCTTTAAAAAAAATAATTAGGTTATAACTTTTTATATTATTTTTATTTGAGGTGGCTTTTTTTCAAAAATTAAATTGTTGACGTGGCATTTTGAAATATTATTTTTATTTGATGTAGCTTTTTTTAATATTATTTTAATAGACTCGTCAGCATTTACTGTTGAACTGTTTGCCACGTATGATATTTCTGTTAAATGAGTAACGGCAGGGACAAAAACGGGAAGCGTTTTTCAGGATAGGGACTAAAAGCTGTAAAAATAAAATGTAGGGACTAAAATGGAATTGCTTGAAAATGTAGGGACTAAAATGTGCTTTTCGCCTTAATTAAATCAAATGATGATATGTGTCATCCAAATTAACATCACATTGACATATTAAAATTTGTCACATGTCACCACTGCGCACCCTTAGTGTGGTGGTCACTCCACAAGTATAAATGCTTGTGGGGTGTGGGGGATAAGAGTCGGGGTTTAGGTCTCCCAGAGGAAGCTTCATACACATATACACTTAGATTAAACTATAGTAGAATTATATATTGTACAAAATAAATAAATAAATAAATAATTTGCCACATGTCACTTGGCCCACAAAATAAAGATAAATTTTATATTCAAAATTTATGGATAATTATCTTTATTAAAATAAATAAATAAAATAAAGATAATTTTTATATTCAAAATGGATGGATAATAATCTTTATTAAAATAAATAAATAAAACAGAGATAATTATTTATCTTTATTTATTATCTTTATCAAAATATGATATTTATCAAAATAGACAGATAGATATAATTATCTCTAAATAAAATATGGGTCAATCAAAAGTCTACTACAAATTTTTAAGCACATCAATTCATAGTAAAGTTCATACTCTGAAACCACTATAAATAGAGGATATCCCCTTTCATTTGGAAACTAAATTTTCAAGAAGCCCAACCTCTAGAGAAAATCTTTAAAGAACTTGAAAAATATTCGAAGGGCTTGAAGAACTTAAAGGATAACAAATCTCTAGCAAGTCTCTAACAAGTTCAAAGAACGTCTCTAACAAGCTCAAAGAACTTGAAGAATCTTTGAAGAACTTGAAAAACATTCGAAGTTTCGCGTTCAAGTTAAGACCACAACGAAGATAGAATCAAAGAAGCACTTTTTGTAAAGGAGTCAAAAAACAAAGATTGTACTCACTACTTGATTAATACAAAAATATATTTGTGATGCCTTTTTCTATTTTTTGATTTTCTAGCATTGAAAATTGTGTGTTTACAACCTAATATAAATTAAATTTGAAAATGAAAACTACATTCAATTTAGTATTTCAAAAACATCTTCGGCCTTCATTCATGTCCCTTATAACCAAAGCATCTATACATATTATATATACGTTTTCCCTGACACTATTTCACCAACATTTGAGAGCACTCGTATTATAATAATGTAAATTTTATACAATTTTGCCAAAAAAAACTCACATCAATCTGATTATGATTGGGTAAAATCAGTAATATGATATCGGATGTTTGAAAAATGTAAGTTTTTATGCTAATATAGACATAATTTTTTGCACGAGTTGATGTAGATGCTTTAAAGAATTCTATTTATTAGTTGCATGCAATAATTTTAGTTGTGAATCAAATCTGAATAAATACATAGTATTTTAAAATATAATAAAGGAATTAATAGAGAAAGAATAATTGCAAATATGGTATACTAATTTTTTTTTTTTTAAGTTTTTAAAAAATCCCACTAAATTGTGCCTAAGTAAGAACTAAAAGGAGAATAAGGGTATATTCTAAAAAAACAAGGGAAAAAAAAAAAGCATAAGAGCAAGTACACCCAATTATTCCCCAGATGGTGATTTTTTCTGTAGAGGAGTATACTGCCCTCCGCATATGGTAACGCTACAGTTCACTAGATGCGCACTCAAGGCTTTAGATTCCCCTATTGATGCTCTCGGTCACTCAAGGTGCGTACTGCACACCACCCGCGCATTATAAACGCTCCCCCTATTATGAGTTTATGACCTCATTATCGACTCTTCTCCTCCGTTCCTTTCCTTTGTTCCTCGCAATCACATATATAAACTACCTTTTTAGCTTTTCCACTACTACAAAAAGCGAGTCAAACTTGAATTGCTTCATTACGTTTAAGCTCAAACTCTTTGCATCAATAAATTAAAAAAAAAAATAATAATAATAATAATCAAAAAGTACTTGGCGGCATACAGCATCACGTGTTCAATTAAGGGGTGTTTACATTAAATTTGGTTGAACAACTATTGTGATTTGCCAGATTTGGACGTGCTCTTTTTTAAATCAATGGTTGTCATGGGTTACACGTTGAACTAGAGGACATTTTGGTGGTAATTCATGATAGGAAGCATCCAAAGAGGGATCCAGATTCCAGATAAGGTTTTTAGAGCCCATTTGTTGCTTCCTTTTTGCATGCTGTATGACATGATTAATCAACCAATATTGGGTAAACGGTCTCTTCTTCTTCCTTCTATTTAGGTTCACCTATTTATACCCCAGGGTCAAAATTCTATCAATCGTATTCATCGTAACATCAATTTTACTATAATGCCAATTTATAAGAGTTGTGAAATAAAATTTGTAAGATTTGAGTGATAGGTTAACAGTAATTGCATTATTTTTATTTATGATGTCTTTTGCTCAAATCTTACACCTTTCATTTCTCTAGTAAGTCTTTGTCTTTCAAAGTGCTTGCTTTGATACTCAATTTAGTGTGAAGAGTGAATGAGATTTGTTTATTTTATTTTTGATAAATGCGATATTATTTCAACATATGATGTTTGCTCATGATGATTGTTTTTTATCATCAAGTCAATATACTAATTGGTTTTATATGTAGACATCAATTGAACCTTAAATTTCTTATCCAATAACAAATCACTTTACCAATTGAGATAATTGTAA
This sequence comes from Quercus variabilis, assembly GCA_030445155.1. NCBI lineage: Eukaryota > Viridiplantae > Streptophyta > Magnoliopsida > Fagales > Fagaceae > Quercus > Quercus variabilis. The sequence continues at coordinate 29,119,298 of CP129450.1, read as the reverse complement.
CCCATGAAAAGTGAATAAGAAATTAGATATCAAATGCTAATCTTTTTTTGTGCTAAAAAAACAACCTTCTAATTAAATGACTGACATACACACCAAAATTCTCGTAACACAATTAGTTTACATTTTCTTGGTATTTTATAAATGGGATATTCACTGTTCAAATCTCCCCTCCCCCAATTATCGAATTATCTACAAAATACAAGCATACACCTATTAGACACTTTGAAATCTTCAAATATATATATATATATATATATATATATTAAAAGTAAAGCCTAGAGAAAGATTAATTATAATTTGAAATTAGAATCAAATTTTGCGCCATGTGTCTAAATTTATGCGGGGACCACACCATAATTATTCACTTAAGTTTGTGCCATGTGTCCACTTAATTTTTTAATCTTTGTACCAAATGAGTTAATGAGTGCAAAATACTAAAAATATAATATTAATGAATCATGAAATTTAAAAAAAAAAAAAAAATCAATCACATATACTCAATTAAAATCACCACACAATAAAGACCATCACATGTTCTATTTTATTAAAAATTAGAAAAAAATTGTCATAAGTAGTATTAAATTTAGGTAATAATTTATATATGTGATTAATTACATTTACTTTTTTTTTTTTTTTAAATTGACTACCTATTTATATTTTTATGATAAAAATTGTGTTTAATTTTAAATATATCCATATGTATGCATGTGTTAAATGCTATTTTTTTAATAATTTGACTAATTATTTATATTTTTATAATGAAATTTGTGTTTAATTTTGAATGCATTTATGCGTTTGCATGAGTTACATGCTAATTCACATTAATGTGCATGTGTTGACCATTTTCGTGACGCATTTTTTACGAGCCCAATTCAACTAAGCCTGACTTCCTTGTGGACTCAATTCACGTATTATTTTTATTTTATTCTTTTAAGCACGACCCAAGCCCATGCGACATATTGAGGAAATTGAGGAAGTGTGGTTTGAAGGGTATAAGTTGGTTTCTTTTGGACATTTTGTATGAGCATAGCATATGTGTGCTACTAAGTGGGCAAGGGACTCTAGTAGCATCTCATGCTTATAGGGGAGATCTTGTACCCAAAATTTCCACCCCAAATGAGTTCTTATGCTCTTGCTGTTCATGGCCCAAATTTAGCTGCTAAGAGCATTCACAGCAGTGAAGTTAAAAATTTACCTATTTGGCACCATAAAAAGTTACTTTATCTATTTTACCCACACACATGCTGCAGCAGTGAATTTGTTTTAGTTTTCAACACAATAAAATAATGTAAACATTACAATAAAATAATACATCCACTATACACAACCATCACAGCCACACACATAACTGGGTAAGGAATAATTTTTTTTTTTTTAGCTCTAAGCTACAATGCACATTCATAGATGGATGTACATTGTAGCAATAAAGCTAAAAAAAATAGCGTTAGCTCCACTGCTATATGGTTATTTTTGTGTTTTAGTAGAGCTAAAATAGATATATAGTTTTTTAGCTCCATTGCTACAAGTACTCTAAGAGTTGCATTTGACTAGGAAACAACAACCCTTAAGTTGGGGCCACTTTATGTCACATATCATGCTAAAAGCATGACAAACTATTTCCTAAACAAGAGCAACCCAAGCCAAAACACCAAATTAGTGTCATGGGGACTAAAATCGTCTTCCGCTACCTAAAAACCAGTCATTAAGGACGCCTCAAGGCTAGTATAGAACTCTCTCTTTAGCTTAAAAACAAGTAAGCCATGTTCTACCTATATAGTTAAAACCTTAGAGCAAAAGCTCATTTAGCCAACAATGATTCTCCCAATTCTGAAGCTTGGGGGTGGAAATACTGGTATAAAGGAATCTTCCTTCTCTTTGTCATGACTTCTCTTAATTTTCTCTTCTTGATGTATATGGGTTGAAGTTTCAAACCTATTGTTTTATGCATTTTTCTGCATTTTTGTTATTGACATTTTAATTTCTCTCTTATTAAAGCACCACTAGCCTCTATTTACTTAGTATTGAAATTTTTGGTTTAATACTCTCCACAAATAATCACTTCTAAATAACCTAAGAGGAGATTTGGATCGTCTTGCATTTTTGGCCCTTGTCGTAAAATGCTCCCAATAATGTGTAATTTATAAACCATAATTAATTGTCAAGAAATTATGTGGAAGGGGGGGGGGGGGGGAAGGTAAATGAAACTAATTAAAAATAACTTGAATTTATAAATTTCATCTAAGCCAAACATTTTGATTACTTTTTTTGTGTGGATCTTAATAACCAAATAGTAAAATGGGTGGAGGAGTTCAAGCTTAGCAAATCCAAGATTTGATCTATACATAACTTTACCCTTAATTATTCTCACAATTCATAAGTTATTCCAACTACATAAATTTGAAAGTAGAGAAAGTAAAAAGGCCATTCACTTCATATCCCATTATCATCCAAAACGTACTGTGGCTTCTCCAAAATGTATATATGTATATATTTATAGCATAGGTAAAGAAGTTCTTTTGATATTGACCAATTTAAAGTTGCACTTTTATATTAAAAGTTAGAAGCATTTATTGTACCACCCCACACCTTTGACATGATGGAGTGCTTGTAAGGTGTGAGGGCCAAATGTTAAAGTTTAAGTATTTAAAAGTTTCACACACATATACATTTTGATTATGCTAGAGTTGATTTTTTATCTTGTATTAAAAAAAAATAAAAAGCATTCATTGTAAATTACTATTTAACATGATCATATGCACTAAACAATATTTGAAGGACAAAAAAATAAAAGAAGCCTTGAGGTAATTTTAAGTTTAGTGGTGGCTTTGAAGATTTAGGTGGGATTGTTTTGTGGGCTAGGGCAAAATAAGTTTTGCTTCTTCCTAAATGTTATACTTGGGCTTGCAAGACTTAGCCCATGATGTACTCCCACGTCAAAATATAAGAATGTTATAAGAATTGGTAGTGGATTAAAGTATTCTCATTATCCTGTTAAAAATTTTTCTTCTATTTTAGTATAAGAATTGATTCTTCCTATTTTATATAAACAGTTTGCAAAAACACCAACATCATATTGCTTATTATACACGCTATTTTCTTTAAATAATCATATATTATTATTTCCCTACCAACACACTATCTATCTTCATTTGATGGATACTAAAGAGAGTAAGAGAATAGATAGAGAGAGAAAGAAAACAAAACATATTAAAACAATAAAATAAGAATTTACGGTAATCGTATATATTTACACAATTAGAACACTTGCATTAATATTTGTATAATATTAAAAAGTATCACATTTTAGCCAACTAAACCCAAAATTCACCCACATTAGGTCACGTAAAGTTATGTAGAAATACATGATTAATAATAACCGTGTAAATTTACATCAACACTATTCATTTTGGATTTAGTTTTTTATAGCATAGGAAACAAGTTAAACATATATTGATCAATTGGGATAATTACAAATTGCCTACCTGTGGTTTGGCCCGATTTCTATGTGCCTACCTGTGGTTCAAAGTTTGACACTTTGCCCACCTGTGCTTGTCACCATTACCCAGCCGTAACTCACCTCTCCACTCTCCGTTACTCTAACACAAAAATAAGCAAAAAACTCACTTCCACTCAGATCAAACACTCTCAAAACTCATTCTCACTCCCAAAACTCCATTCGACTTGCTCACCAAAACTCTCACACTATCACTCCCAAAAATCAGTCACTCACTCACTCCCATTGTGCATGCAAACCGAGCCGAGGAAGACAGCTCCTCTGTTCAGCTGTGGCAACAAGACTTATTTACTCCCATTGTGCAATGTGCTTCGCTGCACTTGAGGTTACTGGGATTTGATCGTGCATGCAAGCTGAGCCGAGCCGAGGAAGATCAAGATTATTGCTTCTCTCTTCAGCCATTGCAGGTAGATCAAAACCCTTTTTGCTTTTTTAATATTTGCAATCTAGGGTTCTAAATTGGGTTTTAAAATTTCTTCTTCCAAAGTGGGTTTAATTTAAAATTCTTTCTTCCAAATTCGGTTCCTGCTTAACCATGGAACTGGTTAAGCAACAACCCAAATTTTTTTTTGTTTACAGAGTCGAAGAAATTTCCGAGCAAAAACCCAATTTTTTTTTTACAATTGCTCCTCATTTTTACAGTTGAAGAAACTTTGTTTTTGGACTCTGTAAATATGACACTTGATTTTTTTTTTTTTTGATAAGTGACACTTGATATATTGCTTGAGGCCAAGTTGGCACATAGAATTGAAGATTCTGAAATGGCCAGCTGTGTGTGTGTTTTTTTGATTTTGGTATGTGTTTTGAAGGACGTTAGATAATATGGCTTGAAATTAAATTATGAGCACTAAATTAGATTGTGAGCACTGAATTAGATTTTGGTATGTGTTTTGAAGGACTTTAGATAATATTTAGGTAGAATTAGATTGTGAGCACTTGGCTGCACATATTAGTTTGATTGCATATTAGGTAGATTGGCTGCATATTAGGTAGATTGGTTGCACATATTAGTTTGAAGTACTGATGCACTGATGCAAACTGATATAATTGCATCAGTGCATCAGTACTTGGCTGCATATGTTAGTTTCAAGTACTGATGCACTGATGCAAACTGATATATGCTATATGCATCAGTGCATCAGTACTTGGCTCCACATATTAGTTTGAAGTACTAATGCACTGATGCAAACTGATATATTTGCATCAATGCATCAGTACTTGGCTGCACATATTAGTTTCAAGTACTGATGCACTGATGCAAACTGATATTTGCATCAGTGCATCAGTACTTGGCTGCATATGTTAGTTTCAAGTACTGATGCACTGATGCAAACTGATATATGCTATATGCATCAGTGCATCAGTACTTGACTCCACATATTAGTTTGAAGTACTGATGCACTGATGCAAACTGATATATTTGCATCAATGCATCAGTACTTGGCTGCATATGTTAGTTTCAAGTATTGATGCATTAATGCAAACTGATATATTTGCATTAGTGCATCAGTACTTGGCTGCACATATTAGTTTCAAGTACTGATGCACTGATGCAAACTGATATATTTGCATCAATGCATCAGTACTTGGCTGCACATATTAGTTTCAAGTACTGATGCACTGATGCAAACTGATATATTTGCATCAGTGCATCAGTACTTAGCTGCACATATTAGTTTCAAGTACTGATGCACTGATGCAAACTGATATATTTACATCAGTGATATAAGCTTGAAACTAACTGAAATTGCATTTAAGCTTGAAATTGTTTGTATTGTGAGCACTTTTATGGAACTAACTGATGCATTAGTTTGTATAGGGCCATTCTGGAACTAATTGATATATGCAGCTAAACTCTAATGCATTGATGCATTAAGCTTGAAACTAACTGATATAAGCTTGAAACTAATTGAAATTGGACAACATGATAGAATTAGATAATTGATCCTTTCATATAAATACATGTTGCAAGCCCATCTCATACTTTATTCTGTTGTGTTTTATATGCAGATGGCTGACTTGGCATTCAATTTTGAGATTCATCATGGTGGGGAATTTGTGTGGAATCCGGATTTGGTATATTTAGGAGGTAGTACTTCATTGGTTGATAATGTTGACCCAGATAGACTTAGTTATTTTGAAATACAAGGTATTTGTTCTGATGTGGGGGCAATTAGTACAAGTAGGTATCATTATCTTATTCTTGGAGGTAATTTAGAGTAAGGGTTAAGGCTTATAAATGGAGATGATGATGTAGTTTACATGTGTGAGATTCATGCTGCGTGGTCTACAAATAAGATAACATTATATGTTGAGGGTGGTGAGGAGCCACTTGCAGTTGAACAACCATTTGGTAATGAGGAAGTAGCAAATGATGATGATGTGCATAAGGTGGGTCAGAATGATGATGATGATGATGTGGTGGTGTTGCATGAGGGAGGTAATGTGGATGCTGAAGGAAGTCAGAGTGATGATGATTGGTTAGAGGAAGGGTTTGAGGGGCCAGATTTTGATGATGATGTATTTGGGAATGTAGATGATGGGCCATCTATACATGCAGCCCCACATAGGCCCTCTGAAGGAGATGATGGGCCATCTACCCATGCAGCCCAAGAAGGAGATGATGGGCTATCTACACATGCAGCCCAAGAAGGAGATGATGGGTCATCTACACATGCAGCCCCACATAGGCCTACTGCAGCTGACAATGACCCACCTCTTGAAGAGGGTGAATGGATTGACCCACCTCTTGAAGATGACATGGAAAGTATAGTGGGGTCTGATGATGATCAGCCAGCAACAGCTACTGCTGCAAAAGGATCTGAGTTTAATGTCCAAACTGACATGAGAAAACCAGAGTTAAAGAAAGGAATGAAGTTTCCAAACTCTAAGGTCTTTAGGGAGGCATTGAGGGAATATGCTATAAAGAAGCCTGTAGATATCAAGTTCAAGCTGAATGAGAAGAAGAAGATTTCAATTTATTGCATAAATGAATGTGGATGGAGGTGTTATACATCTCAACTACCTGAGGAGTTGACATTTCAAATAAAAACATTCAATCCAGAGTGCACCTGCCCTAGATCCTTCAAACACAGCCAAGTGACTTCAAGTTATGTTGCAAAGAAGTTTATGCAAGAGTTTGACAAAAACCCCAATTGGAAAGTGGCTGCTGTTCAACATCATGTGAAGCAAGCACTTGAAATTGACATATCTGACAGTCAAGTGTATAGGGCAAAAAGGAAAGCTACTGACTTGCTTACTGGGGATGAACAATTGCAATATGGGAAGCTTAGGGATTATGCAGAGATGATAAGATTGACTGATAAAGGAAGTAGGGTTATTTTGCAAACTGAAATGGAAGATGAAAATGCACAGCCCAAATTTAAGAGAATATATATCAGGTATAATGCACAAAAACTTGGGTTTTTGGGAGGTTGTAGACCAATCATTGGTTTAGATGGGTGCCACTTGAAAGGGAGATTTGGGGGGCAAATACTTTCTGTCATAGCTAGAGATGCAAATGATAATATTTTCCCAATTGCATTTGCTGTTGTTGAGTAAGAGAACAAAGATTCGTGGGTATGGTTTCTACAGCAATTTTCAGATGACATTGAGAATCCAGAGCAACTTAATCTGGTCTTCATCACTGATAGGCAGAAGGTATGACCTACAATTGTACTAACATATTTAACCCACATATTTAAAGTTCAATAATACATGCTTCAGTTTACTTCAACATGTTTAACCAACATATTTACTTGATTTGTTTTGTATATGAATTAGGGCCTTATACCTGCAATTGAGATGCTGTTCCCAACTTGTGAGCATAGGTATTGTGTGAAGCATATCTATAATAATTTCAAAATAGATCATAAGGGCTTGGAGTTGAAGGATGCACTGTGGAGATGTGCTGGAGCCACAACAATTAGGGAGTTTGAGAGAAGAATGCAGGAAATGAAGGATTTGGATGTCAAGGCATGGGAGTATCTTGCTGACATCAATCCTGCACAATGGTCTAAGTCTCACTTTAGTAGTAGAGCTTTGTGTGACTGTTTAACTAATAACTTGAGTGAGTCTTTTAATGCCATGATCTTAGAAGCTAGGGATAAGCCAATTTTAGCAATGTTGGAGTGGATTAGAGTTAGGCTCATGACCAAACAATACAAAAAGATGAAAGGTATAGTAAAATACATTGGAAAGATTTGTCCTAATATTCAAGACAAATTAGAGAAGTTAAAACATGAATCCATACCTTTCAGTGCTACTCCAGCTGGCAGCTTCATGTATGAGGTTGATAATGGTCATGAGAGACATGTGGTTGATTTGGCTAAGAAAGCATGCAGCTGTAGGATTTGGGATTTGACAGGACTTCCTTGCAAACATGGGATCTCTGCTATTATTAAGAATCTGGAGAGAGTGGAGGACTATGTGCATCCTTGTTACTTGAAAGAGACATTTGCTGAAATTTATAAAGAGATAATACAGCCAATGTCTGGCCAATCTGAATGGGTTGAGACTAACCTACCTACTCCTGTTGCTCCTCATGTGTATAAACCACCTGGCAGACCACCAAAGCAAAGAAAAAGAGATCCTGAAGAGCCAAGGAACCCTTATAGAGTTTCTAGGCTGAACAAGACAATCAAGTGTGGGAAGTGCAAGAAAGAAGGACATAATGCAAGAGGGTGCAAGGCAGACATCACTAGTGAAACTCCATGGCAGAGAAGAGATAGACTTGCTAAATCACATGCTGTAAGTATTTCCATGCTTTGAAATATATTCATTTCCTCCTATGTGTATTTCATGTATATTTAACTTTTACAACCCTCTTTGTAGGCACAAAGCAGTAAATCTACAAAAATAAAGCAAACTGCATCTCAACCACCAAGTACTAGCTCCCAGCCTGCATATACAGCTTTTGGTCAAACTGCATCTCAACCTGCACCAAACAATAGATCTGAGGCAGCAACTCAACCTCCAACAACTAGATCTAGAGCCAAGTAGTTCTCTTCATCCTCACAGCCGAGCTTCCATACCCCTAGAGAGACATGGGATTCTTTACCATCTCAGGCATCTTTGCTTTCTTCTATTTTGTTTATTTTTTTCCTCTTGCTATTGTTGGACCATCTTACTAATTGCTGAATTTTGGTTATGCAGCCAAGTGCATCTGTGAGCACTAGTGGTGTACCAAGTCAAGGAAGTGGTGGTGCTGCTGCTAGGGGGTTTAAAGGCAAAACATATGGTGTATCAAGGCCGACAAAGTTTCAACCAGTGGGTGGAAAGAGCAAGAAGGCAGCTGGCAATGGCACTAAAAGCATTAAATGATGGAAGATGTTAAAGTGGCAGACCACTTGTTTTGTTGTAGTTCTCACTTGTTTTGATGTAGTCCCCACACTTAATGTATGTCTGATGTGTAAAGTCAAAAACAATATTGGCAATTTTGGTGAAATGTGTATGTCTGATACAATAGTGGACTAGTAGTTGGGTTTTGGTTGGAAAATGGGTAAAGTTACAGGTTGTGCCAAAAACAATATTGGCAATTTTGAATGCATGTGACTGTTCATTTTATTAAAAGTAGTTAATATGCATTGGTTGGATAAAGTATTTTGTTGTGTTGTGCTTATCTTTGCTGTTGGTGGATTTACACAGGACTGTGTTTTGCTTTTGATGAATTTACACAGGTGTGCATTGACATAATAAAGGAAATTATGTCTTTATTGATTTACACAGGTGTCTTGCTTTTGATGGATTTACACAGGTGTCTTGCTTTTGATGGATTTACAGCAAAATTGTGTCCACAATCTTTATATGCAAAATTATATGCACAATATTTATGTGCACAATTATGTGCACAGTCTTTGAGCTTTGTCTTTGAGCTTAACATGAGTGATTTTTATGTGCACAATCTTTATATGACATAGCAATTATGTGCACAATTTTTATGATACAGGTATATGACACAGCAGAGTTATTTATATAGGCCAAAACAAAGGGATTCTCAACTCCTTTTATATTATTGCACAATCTTTCCAACACAAAGTAAAATGTGAAATGACAAACCAAATGAGAATGCTTTATGGTAGGTTATTAATCATTGGCAAGTTCCAAGTTCCATTCCCATTATTAACATTTCCACATAACACTTTGTGCCAATATATATCAATCACAAAATGAAGTAAACAAAAAAATTATACTAAATAATATTTGCACAAAGTGTTAACATCCCAATCACATTTTAACATCCCCATTTCAAGGGATAGATACAATAACAATTCAATTACCTAATCATGGTAGATTAAGGTTCCTCACCCTTACATTGTTGTTCATTGAGGCAAAACACAACAACAACATTACAAAAAGGAAAAATAACCATGACAAAACTAGTGCAACCTTGTACAATCTCTCACTCTCTTTAACCCTCTTAAGTTTCTCCCTAGCTTCTACATAAAGCTCATGAGTTTCTCTTTCCCTTCGGTTAGATCTTTCTTCCATTTGCCTAGTTGTCATTTCTCTCTGATTTGCAAGCTGCAGTTCATTCTCAAGCATACTTATCCTTTCACGGTCACTTTTACAAGTTTCGTTATCCACCCACTGAAAGAAGCCACATTTGGGACCAACCTAATCATTACAATTATAACAATTAATTCCACAGTTCACAAAAAATCACAATTAATAATTCAATTCAATTCAAATACAACAATGTAATTGTTTCTTACATTAAATTGACTACAACCGAGGAATCTTCTTCCATAGTTACCAGCTTTTTGACTTGTTCGTAGGGCACAATGCTCAATGGTACATAAATGACCATCTTCAGCACGGTAGAAACCACTAGTTGTAGAGCCATTGCCAGTTAATGAATACATAGCAAAAATTTGTTACAAGCTTATAGACTAACGAATCTGTTACAAGCATTAGATATATTAGATATATGGCTGTACATGCATATGCAATAAGCATTAGATATATGGCTGACAGCCAAGAAAGTGTATTAGAAAATTTGAAAGTAGTTGACATGTGAAGGAAAGCAATTAGCATGAGAGAGATGTATCGATAAATTAACTTAACAAAACCATACATAGATTAAATGGGTCCCTCACATTTGCATTGTGGTCCGTGGTCCCTCACATTTGCATTGTTCTCCACACACATACAGAGGTTGTATATAAACAACAAAAATCAAACAAGTTATAAAAATATAATCAAAGAAAGTGGCTTTATATAAACAACAACTCAACAACTTCATATTGGCTGTATATAAACAATAACTCAACAACTTCATATTGTGATTAAATTAGCAACTAGTTACACAACTACTATTATAATCTTTCATGAAACAAAAGTAAGGAGAAAAAAACTCAATTCGAAGAAACATGGAATCAAGAATAGTTTAAGAAACTCAAATTCAAAGAAAGAATAAAAAACCCGAAAAAGCATTAAAAAACCCAATTTCAAACCCTAGGTTTCAAAAATTAAAAACTAAAGAGGGTTTTGATCTACCTGCTGATGCTGAACAGAGGACCATGCAAGCTCAAAACCCAAGTTCAATAACCCACGGTGGCACCCAAGCACATGCACGATCAAAACCCACCCACAATCAAAACCCAGTTCCATTGGAAAGTTTGTGAATCGAAGCCCATTGCTGAACAGAGGAGGAGCAACTGTTAGCAACTTGCTTCCTCGGCTTGGATCTGAAATTTAGAGTTTCAAATGATGCTTGTTGTAGGAGTGATAGTGTGAGAGTTTTGGTGAGTAAGTCGAATGGAGTTTTGGGAGTGAGAGTGAGTTTTGAGAGTGTTTGATCTGAGTGGGAGTGAGTTTTTTGCTTATTTTTGTGTTAGAGTAACGGAGAGTGGAGAGGTGGGTTACGGCTGGGTAACGGTGACAAGCACAGGTGGGCAAAGTGTCAAACTTTGAACCACAGGTAGGCACATAGAAATCGGGCCAAACCACATGTGGGCAATTTGTAATTATCCCTGATCAATTTAAAGCTGCACTATTATATTAAAAGTTAGAAACCTTCATTCTAAATTACTGTGAAGGTAAAAACTCAGAGTTATGTAATGGGCCTAAGGCCTTAATCGAAGACTAGGGCGTGTCCGAAGAAGAGAAAGTGATTGAGAAAGAACCCAGGTGGGCAAAATATACCTGGAAATGAGTGAAGAGTATAGTTCGAAGAGAGCGTTAGTGGTCCGAAGAGTATGATCTCCTCGGATACGGTGATTCTCGGTCAAGCAAGTACCTGGGTGGTTCAAATGGTCTTCCTGATGGTTCCAATAATAAGGATAAACTTCAAGCATGTATGGAGATAATAAGAACAGATAAATATCTGGAGGAAAAACTGCTACCACCACATTAAATACACTGCAGCAACTTTTTTAGCCGCATTAATGTGGAGAAGACCCCTGAACAGTGCACTCTCAACCACCACCACTCACAGAGAACCAAAGAAGAGGTTTGATGGGATATATACTCAAGTAAATGCTCAGATGACTTACAAGTGTACAATCAAAATGATCCAAAAGGCACTATATAATGTGAAAGATCCCCCATAAGAAAAAAAAAGAAAAAAAAAAAAAGAAAAAAAAAAAAGAAAGGGAAACTGTAGTACAAAAGATTGTTAGAGTTCAAAAATAAGATTATAATTTATGAATTATCTCTTCGAACGTTTATTCAGTCAGGCTTTATGAGTTCCTTTATGTTTATTTATCTTTGAATCCCATGCTAGCCGTTGTTTAATTCCTATCCAGCCTAGCTTTTTCACCCATTCTCTACAAATTCATTGTCTTGGGTTCATTGGGCTCAGATTCCAGATCTTTTAGGCTTGGGCCACAAAAATTGACCCCACAATTACCATCTAACACAATCATATGCACTAAACAATACTAGGGGGTGGAAAATAAAAAAAGTTTCAATTAAATTTTAGGTTTAGTGTGGCTTTGAAGATTTAGGATGGATTGTTTCATAGGCTTCAGTGAAACAGGTTTTTCTACTTACTAAAAGGTTATACTTGGGCTTCATATGAGGCAAGACTTAGCCCATGATGTCTTCCCATATCATCATATTATGTATGATGGTATGAGAATGTTACATGACTTGGAAGTGGATTAGTTGTGATTTTGGGATGAGCCGAAAGAGGAGCTGGAGGTGTGGAGCAAATATCTCCTTGCCAATTTTAAGTATTGAATGGCAATATGATATGCTTGGACGTGAAGCAACACTTAGAGTGGAATGACCAAGACACACTTTTGATGACATCAAACCCCCTTAGAGCACTTGCAGCAGTGATGGTATAAAGCAATAATGCTAAATTTTAGCTCAACTTTCATCAAAATGGTGCTCCAGCAGTGGAGCTAAAGCAAAAATATTTAGATGATTTGCTACAGTGCACATCTAAAAATAGATGTGCACTGTAGCATGGAGCTAAAACTAAAAAATAGTTTTTTATTCCACTCATCCACTTGCTCCTATTTTTTTATTCATTTGTCAAAACCGGTCAAGCATTCCTCATCTCTCAACTCCCATTGTATTCTCAGCATCTCTCTCGTTCATCTCTCAACTCTCAAGCCTCCAAGCCTCCAAGCCTCTCAAGCCTCCAAGCCTCTCAAGCTCACCCACAAACACTCCGGTACACTCACTGCCATCCTCAACTCCGGTGCGGTCGCAGTCATCGTCAACTCCGGTATGAAACCTGCTTCTTTTTCTTTTTTTTTTTCTTTTTTCATTTTATCAAATCCGGTCTCATGATTCACTCTCTCTCGTTCATTGTCATCCCTCATCTCAAGCCTTTCAAGCTCACTCTCTCAACGTCGCCGGTCCGACCATCGTCAGCGTCGCCGTCGTCGTCACGTTCAGACCCACGCCGCCGATCTGCCTCAGACGCTCTTCGCTTCCGCCGATCCACTTCAGGTTAGTTGTCTCTCTTTTTTTCTTTCTGCCTGTTTTCATAATGCCTACTATGGATGGCTTTTGTGTGAATATTCGATCATCATACTCTTTTTCTTTTTCTTTTTTTGAAAAATTATTAGTTTATATTTCACTATTCGTGTAAAAATCATATGGTAAACTAAATAATTTATACAAGTGTATAATTTACATTAAGAACACACCACAGGTAAAACAAACTTTGAGAAAGAAACGTCCTCAAATTAAGTATTTGGCCCAACATTTACTCTTTACTTTTGTGGCCGGGATGAAGCACAGAGCAAGGGTGAGTATTTGACAATTTGTACGCTCAGGGATTTTCGTTTGTTTGTTTATTGCTGTTGTTGTTGCTGCTGCTGTTGTTGGAGTGTTGATGAATGTAGACTTTAGTTAGATACTAACTGGGATGTTGGTCATTTTTCATGAAATTTATTGAAGCACAACAGGAAGATGTTGAGTAGAGAATCAGAGTGGGTACTGCAAGGCTAGGTTCTCCAAAACAATATCTAGCAAACTTAATTATGATAGACTTAATTAGAATGATATGTTGCTCATAGACAACTAATTCGGCAAACATATATAAGAACATATACAATCACTATCGGTCAAAATGCTTTAACATATATACAGGTGTTGGATATATTGTTGGATATATTGTTGCACAAAACTAGAAACAGAGCACATATTTCTTGTTGTCATTTTAATGTGAAATTGTTAGTTTGGATTTGAGTTTTGATATAAATGTTGGTTTGGGAATTTTCTGTGTGCAGGGAAGTTTGCAATTTTTTTTTTCTAATTTTATGGAGTCGCATAGAAACCTACCATATTTTACGGGTATCATGAATGGGGATATAGAAATTGACTCACAATTTTTGGGAACGGCTCAAAACACTCCTTTGTCAATTTCTGATTCTCCACCTCCACCTCAACCTCAACCTCAACCTCAAAATGCCTCTTCTGCAAAAGGAAAACGAGGCTCTAACTTTAGTGTAGAGGAAGATAAACTCCTAGTGGCAGCATGGCTCAATTCTAGTGTTGATGCCGTAAGTAGTAATGAACAAACATCAAATACATTTCGTAAAAAAGTTTGGGAGTATTTCCAGAAGTACAATACATCTGGTACTACACGTACTGTTGTCTCTTTCCTAAGTCGTTGGGGAGCGATTAGTGAAAGGGTAAATAAGTTTGCTGGGTGTATAGCTCAAGTTAATGCACTTCATCAAAGTGGTACAACCGAAGAAGATAAGGAATAAATTATATTGCAATAGTGTTAACATGTCCATTCACCAATAGTTTGAAGATATTAATTATGTTATATATTTTTTAATTTTTTTAGATTAAAGATGCAAAGGATTTGTTTGTAGTGAAGCACGAGAAACCCTTTCTTCTTGACCATTGTTGGCACATGTTAAAGGACCAACCGAAGTTTGCCGATCCTAGTAATGCTAAATCAAGATCCTCTGTGCCTCTAACTCCAGAGTCAATATCTATTGGCGAAGGGGATTGTGGGTCCGGACTTGGTGACTCTTCTAATTTTGAGAGACCTATTGGTAAGAAGGCGGAAAAGGCCATTCGAAAGAACAAAGCCACCGGAAAAGATGTAGGGGAATATTTGAACAAGAAATTGAAATTGATTGAGGATGTAACTCGATTGGAAGAGGAGAAAATGTTTATTGAGAAAGAAAAACTTGCGGTTGAGAAGGAAAAAAATGATGAAAAACTTAAGATTGAGAAGGAAAAAATCATGATTGAGAAGAAAAAATTTGAGATAGCGGAAAGGTTAGAGGAGGAGAGAATCATGATGAAAGATACAAGTGGCTTGACCGAAGCGCAAAAAGCTTTTTATGAACAACTCCAAGAGGAAATCATGGCAAAAAGAAGATCACGTAATTAATGGGTTTAGGCTTTAATGTATTTTGTAGGCTTTAATGTATTTTGGATGTAATTTAGACTTTACTGTATTTTGTAGTGGCTTATGTAGGCCTTTATGTATTTTGGTAGTAACTTTATGTATTCAATAGTGGCTTATGTCACTTGACTTTAATCTTAAACTAGATGTATGTATTTGTGTTGTGACTTGAAGTGCAATTTAACAAAGACTTTGAAGTGCAATCTCTTTTTTCTTTTGTTAAGTTCCATTTGGTCTTGTGATAGGCATTGATATAATTCTTTGTAGGCATTGATATAATTCATTGAACATTCTTATTTTACTTAATGCTTGAGAGTAAGCACAAAATTGTGTTTATGTTGTGACTTGTGCGTGAATTAGTTATATTCATTTTGTTGTGGCTTGTATCACTTGGCTTTAATCTTGCATTTATAGTAATAATTGTTTTCCAATTGTCTTGAAGGTTGCATCCATGGATAACTATTTGGTTCGCAAGTTTCTTTTTGATGACTCAGATGAAGATGAGATCATCGAAGAATTTGTTATGGAAACATCACCACCTAAACGTCGACGTTCTATCCAACGTAATCATTTGGCGGGGCATGAGAGGCTTTTTCTGGATTATTTTGCTCCAACACCAGTATATCCACCTGCTTTATTTCGTAGGAGGTTTTGGATGAAGCGTTCTCTTTTTCTTCGTATTCAATCTAAGGTAGAAGCTCATGACTCTTATTTTGTTCAAAAAAGAAATAGTGCCAACAAACTTGGTTTATCTTCATTACAAAAGATAACTGCTGCACTTAGAATGCTTGCATATGGAGTATCGGGTGATTTGATAGATGAATATGTGCGAATTGGAGAAACTACTGCATTAGAAAGTTTGAAAAAATTTGTTACTGCGGTAATTGATGTTTTTTCTGAAGAATACTTGAGAAAACCAAACAATGAAGATATTGCTAGACTGTTAGCTCATGGAGAACGCCGAGGTTTTCCAGGTATGTTAGGTTCAATTGATTGCATGCATTGGAAGTGGAAAAATTGTCCATCTGCATGGAAAGGTCAATATTGTGGTCATATTCGTGAACCTACTATTATTTTGGAGGCAGTTGCATCATATGATCTTTGGATATGGCATGCATTTTTTGGGTTACCTGGGTCAAATAATGACATTAATGTATTAGAGCGGTCTCATGTATTTAATGAACTTGCTGAAGGACGTGCTCTTGCAGTACATTACTCAATCAATGGTCATGACTACACAATGGGATATTACCTTGCTGATGGCATATATCCAAAGTGGGCAACATTTGTTAAAACAATCCCAGCTCCACAAGGACATAAGTATAAATTATTTGCAGCAGCCCAAGAGGCGTGTAGGAAGGATGTTGAGCGTGCATTTGGAGTGCTTCAAGCACGTTTCGCAATTGTCTGTGGACCTGCACGATTTTTCCATCTTGAAACACTCCAAAAGATCATGAAAGCACGTATAATTCTCCACAACATGATTGTAGAAGATGAACGAGATGATAATGAAGTGGTAGACTTGGATTATGAACAAATTGATGGAATGGATAATCCTCCTCTGCAAGTGTTACGTGAACAAAGTGATGGATTTATGTCATACATTGAGAGGCATGGACGCATTAGAGACCGAGAAATTCATTTTCAACTCCAGTCGGACCTCATTAAACATTTATGGTAATTGCAAGGCGAGTCGTAGGAACTTTCGTTTTTGTATGTTGAAAAGCATGAGTCATAGGAATTTGTGCGAGTGTGAGTTTTATTGTAATTTGGTTTGAGTTATGTACGTGAGTAATGTATGGACTACTTTGTTCTTGCTATAATATGTGTTTTATTTTATATGTTTTTTTATAAAGTTCTTGCATTTTATAGTTCACATTGTTCCAAGATTACTTCCGGACAATTGAGACGATAATAGGTTATCATGATGGTTGAAAAATTGTTTTAGTAACAAAAAATGTATTATGTATAATTTGGGGTTAAAAAAATTATTTGTTAACACTAGATGATTATTTGCTATCATGTGGTGGCGGCGGTGGCGGTGGTGGAAGAGTCGATGGCGACGGCAGTGGCGGTGGCGGTGGTGAAAGAGTCGATGGCGGCGGCGGTGGCGGCGACGGTGGTGAAAGAGTCGATGGCGGCGGCGGTGGCGGCGATGGTGGTGGAAGAGTCGATGGCGGCGGCGGCGGCGGTAGCGGTGGCGGTGACGGTTATAGGTGGTTGTGATTGTTGTTTATTGTAATATATATATATATATATATTATTTTATTGTTGTAGATATATTATTTTATTGTGATGTTTATATTATTTTATTGTATTGAAAGCTAAAATAGATCCACTGCTGCAGCATGTGTATAGGTATAATAGATAAAGTAACTTTTGGTGGAGGTAAAAAGCTAAATTTTTAGCTCCACTGCTGTGGATGCTCTTAGTAGAGGGTTTGGAATTGATCGTGGATCAAGAGAATGTAGGAGACCTCTTTATTGGAGTTATTTATTTAATGGTACTTTTGGCAATTATTTCAAAATATTAAACATTACCAACAAGTTCGACTTAATTCAATACATGCATCCTTATTACTCCATGGAGTTTCATCCCACAATATTATAACACACCATTAATTAACATTAATTCTTCTATAAAAAATTTAACATTAATTCCACATGGAACCAATCATAATTATTTACTCATAATCATGTGACCAACTTTAATCATGTTCACCCTAAAAAAAAAACTTTAACCATGTTAATGTATACCAATTAGGGATGGCAATTTAAATCCGACCCGCGGATACCCGACCCGGCCCGACCCGACCCTAATGGGTCGGATTTTACCCGACCCTAATGGGTCGGATTTTACCCGACCCGATAAAGAATAGGGTCGGGTATGGGTTTTTTAAAAAATACCCGAAGCGGGTCCGGGTCGGGTCCGGGTTTTATTAATAAAACCTGGACCCGACCCGAAACCCGACACGAATATGACCCGGTTACCCAAAATTACTAAAATGCCCCTGCTATATATATATGGTTGTAACAATCCCTAATTCACTAACCCAGACCCAGCCGCCTCTCCAGTCTCCCTAACCCTCAATCTCTCTATCTCTGTCACTCACGCCCTCAATCTCTCTCTCTCTCACTCACGCACGCCATCAAACTCAATCTCTCTGTCACTCACGCAGCCACGCACGGCACGAGCACGCAGAACTCAGCCGCGCACGAGCACACAGCCACGCACAAGAGCACGCAGCCACGCCTCGGCCTCACAGTCACTCCTCGACCTCACTCTGAGCCACGCCTTGGCCTCACTCTCAGCCACGCCTCTAAAACCCAAGGCTGAAGACCTTCAACCCTCTCTCTCTGATCTCGAACAGGGCCAAGACTCTCACCTTTAGCCACGCCTCAGTTCTTTATATTTATTTTTTTTTATCTGAAATCTCCTCCTCTGTTTTGGTTATTTCTGCGTTTGCTTTGAGGATTGAAAAATGGGAATTTAAAAAAAAAAAAAATTTATTTGGGTGTGGCTGTGAAGATTCGAAAAGAATGGATTTTTGGGATTTGTCTGTTTAGCCGTGGGTTTGATGTTGAGTTTGAACTTTGGAGCTTGTTTCAAAAAATATTTCTTTCTGTTTGGGCTTAACGGGGCCCGCGGGGCCCGGCAGGGGCGGGTCCGGGCCCCGGGAAAAAAATCTGTTTACTAAACGGGCCGGGTCTGGGCTGCGGGTCTTGCCCCGCGGGTCGGGTCCGGGTATGCAAAAACCCGGCCCGAACCCGACCCGTTGCCATTCCTAATTCCAATGGTCAAAAACTATAGTTGACCATAACTTTCAATTTGGTGATTTGATTAAAGCAACATATCATTTTAATTGTTACGACTTATAGATTTGTTTTGCATTAAGGGTTCGGGAACTCAATAGTCCAAATCATGATTTTGCCCATAAAATGACAAATTTGCCCC